>CM031236.1:684948334-685078147 GCA_018340775.1 Taxus wallichiana var. yunnanensis | reverse complement strand
CTCCCATTTGTTAACAAAATAATGATTTTGGGTTTTGCATATTTTAAAAGGCTTTTCATTAGGTTAACTTAAACTTAGGTTTAACCTTAGTCTATTTTTATATTATAACCTTTTTCTTTTTCTTTATTTTTTAAATTAAGTTAATTAGATTAATTTTAAGATATAGTTAATCTCTTTTAAAATTAATTAGTTTAATTTAATCGTTAGGTATTTTTAACAATTAGGCCCTTATAGCTAGTTTTTCATCAATTTCATAAAATAGAATAACTATTAAACTTTCAAATGTAGGGTTATTAGACATTTTCCTTCAATTAATTTACTTTTAGGGAGTTTGTAATGTAATTAATGATTTTGGAAGGTTCTAATTATGTTTTGTAAATCATTTTTGTGAAACTAAGCGTAATAAACTCCATGTGTATGCTCTTTTCTCGTGCTTGTATAAGCAATCTTGAAAATCAGAAATGTGAGTTTATTTGTTTTTTTGCATGTTTTCTCGTGTGTTTTTTTGCTGGGAAAACTTTTAACTGTTTTTGTAGGATCATCTCTAGAATAAGGTTGTTAAAACTTTTAAACTACTAACTACATGTTTACATTAATCGTTGATTCAAGCAAATCCCTTTATCACCTTTTAATTATAAAAATTTAAATTTATTTGAACTTTTCATAGTTGGGATTATTCCTTCTTCGATCAGAATCGTGGGAAGTGCATGACTAGGTGCCAAAACTTGCCATGAGGAGTACCACAAGAACCCCAAAGTAGTCGGTGTCTTGAGTGAATTGGATGACAAAAAAGGTAATTTCACCCAACTAACTAGTACTCCTTTATGAGAGGATAGAGTCATGGATATCCATAGTGGTGACCCTAGCATAATACTTTGAGTGGAGTAAAATTTGGCCAATCGTATTAGGGAGTAAAGTAAAGCTAAAAATACAAATAATACCATGCTTGTTCGTAGATATCCGCTGACACCTAAAGAGAGAACTTATTATTGAAAGACGTGAGATTAACCTAGCCAAATTAAGGTAGAGGCCAACTTTCACTACATCATTTTTGTAATTATTTCATATTAACAAGTTTTTGTTCTTTGCATTCACTTTGTAAAGGGTTCAAAAACCTTTCAAACCTTTTCATCTCTATTATAACTCTCTCTTTTTAAGATTCCTCTAATATAACACTTCAATTCCCTCTTCTAACTTAACACTACTCATTTTATTAAGGGTTCAGAATTTGCACTCATCTTGTTAAGATTTGAAATTTTGAACCTTTTAGTCTCTCTTAAAACTCATTTTGTTAAGAGTTGATCAACCCACCTTGTTAAGTCTCTTTTCTTTTAACATTCATTTTGTTTAAAGGTTGAGCACATTTAACCCCTTTTAGTTCCTTCTATCTTAACACTCATTTTGTTAAGATTTGGGAAATCAACTAACCCTTTTTCCTCCTCCCTCTTAGCAGTCATTTTGCTAGGGTCAAGTGTTCTCGTAATTTCCCCTCTTCCATATTAGCATTCATTTTGCTAAGGATTGAGTTTTCTATCACCTATTTTCTTCGTTCCTTTCATCTTTTAAAAATGGTGGGAACAAGAAATTGTGATTATAATCCCTTTGGAAGGAAAGATATAAATCCTTTCCATATCAGCTCGAACAAAGAGGAAAAAGACAAAATTGAAAATGTTTCGTTGTTTGTTGAGACTCACAAGCACCCTGGATGCAGATCAGGCTTCTAGGTTGATGTTCAGGCATCCAGTGTGATTGCACAACATGGAATCCTTTCTCCAAGTGTGGGACTTGTAAAGATGAGAAAGGATTCTCCAGAGAAGGTTGGTTCCTATTCCTCTGTTCAGATGCACACAAAAATGTAGAGGGTTTACTAAAACCTAATCTAACTTGTCAAGGAGACAGGGTGAGAAAATGCATAGAATAAAACCTAAACTACAGAGGTGATGCACCAAGGAATGTTAGACACTCGTTTTGCAAATCTAACACAGACCACATAGATGCAATACAAACACTATGCACAGGTAACCAAACTGCAATAAGAGATCAAAATAACAACAATGAATACATGAGAGGGTTGAGAATCAATCACAAACATATATATATATTGCTCAAGAGTCGATACTGATGCATAGCGGTGGCAAGAGGCAAAAGCGACATTACAATCCATATGGGAGGTTTGAAAAGCTCCACAAATTCTCCTGCAAGCAGGGAAGAAGGAAGGATGCAAAACAAGAATGTCCGACCTGTTAAAGGAGCTCCTCTTTACAATATATACTAAGAATGAGAGAAGAAAGAGAGAGGAAAGTCGAATCTACCACAACCACTTCTAGATACATTTAAAATCATCTCATTATGGTAGAAGCGGTAGCTTTTGGCAAAACAACGAGCTGTCTAACAGGAGCGAGAGCTTCCGTCTGCATTAAAGTTGGTTGTTGAAGCATTACTTCTGTCTATCACCACGCGTCAGAGACGTTTTCTTAATTTTCTCCCTCCAAATAGCACCAAAATGCAATATTGATCCCAGAATCATGTAGATAATTTCAACAGCTTTCCGTTGATATCAAGAACGTGCAAATCGAGCTCTGGATCGAAAGATATGATGATCTGAAGATTTAGGGCACAAAACAGGCGAAAATGGATTTTTAAATTTCTTTTCCTACGCTCTGCCATCTGGACGACACGTGGCGGGCTCTGATTCGCTGAGCAATTCCCTCTCTCCACCTTTTCACGGGTTTTTCTTGTGGGCCCCTTAAACTTGGACATGTGGCACTATTTCATTGGTTTGGATTAGTGCTCGAAAACTCGCCCCTTTGACTTTTGGACATTTTTCCTTGATGACACATGTCATGCGCTGTGATTCATCCACGGGCCTACCAGATTTTCGCGTCCACCACGTCTTTTTATCCCGAGATGTCCCAAAGTCTTTATCTGGGACAAATTCTTCGGTTCACCGAAATGGGCTTCCACGCCCCTTTACGCCAATGACACGTGGCGTTAATCGATTGGCTTTGCCCTTTCGCTATCTGCGTCCCCGCGTCCCTTTGTCCCACTTGTCCTTGTGCTAAAATTTTCGTTTCGGCCGAACCGGCCGGTTCGCGTCCTCCGCGCACTCACGGCCCAGATGTCCCAGTGTGAAAGTTTCCTGTTTCGGCCGAACCGGCCGGTTCGGGTCTTCCGCGTACTCTTGTCCCGCTTGCTCTCGGTGAAGGACTTGGACAAATTTTCTTTCTTTCGGCCGATTCGGGCATTTCACGTCCATTTGTCCCAGATGTCCCTTTGCTTCGCGGGCCGCCTGGAGGCGTTTCATGGCCGAACCGTGCCTTGGTGTCCCGCATGTCCCAAATATTTCTAGGACAAGGACTTAGCCGATTTTCACAATTTTTTCTGGCCCAAGCTTATTTTCTGCAACTTCTCGCATTCTCTCAGAGCTCGTTCTTTTTTAGCCTGGGACTTGGGAATCCTGATGTATGTTATCAATTCAACCCTGGGGGGGTGAAATTGGATAACAATTTGGTGACTCAGTGGGGTCATCTACCTACTAGATGAAAAGACCAGTGGCCTTTTAGCGATCCATTGGGCATGGAGTCATAAGCAATGACCTGAAATGAGCCTGATACTGCAACTCCTTCTACGAGAGCACGCTGAACTGTAAAAACTCAATCCAGGAGCAACAAAACCTGCAGCCAAAGCACTTAGGGAAACTGAAACCTAACTACAACAAGACAATGTGCATACGCACTTAGAGGAATTGAAATCTAGACTAATATTTACAAGGGTGAACCTTTTATTTTCAGTAGCAATGTTTGAGATAGATTCCATTTACTGGAATCTGCAGTTCTTCACCGTCCAATGAGGCCAATTGGAAAGCATTGCTGCTCTTGCACTTTGTGACCATGTATGGGCCACTCCAAATAGCATCAAATTTTGAATGCCTTCCCGGTTTTGCTCTGTCCGCATCCCATTTCAACACTAGATCTCCAACTTGAAAAGATCTATCCTTGGCCTTTCTATCGAAGGTTTTCTTGATCAAAGCTTGATCCTTTTCCATTGCTTGGGATGCCTGATTTCTGATCTCTTGCAGCTCCATCAACTCTGCATATCTCACCTCCATGGGCTCAAATTCAAGTAACTCCAGCTGCTTCATGAGTTCCAATGTTGGTAACTCAAGTGACATGGGCAAGATTGCCTCTCTTCCATAGACAAGCCTGAATGGAGAGTTACCTGTGGATCTTTTGGGAGTGATCCTATCAGCCCATAAGGCTGATTTCAGCTTGGTGTGCCAAGACTTCTGATTCTCATCAAGAGTTCTCCTAATGATCCTTAACAAGTTCTTGTTTGTAGACTCGGCCTGGCCATTACCCTGAGGGTAATAGTTCGATGAAGTGCTCAGGTAAATACCGTTCTTGACGGCCCACTCAGTCACCTTAGATCCAATGAATGCCAATGCATTATCAGAGATTATTGTGGTAGGTACACCAAATCTGGTTGTTATTCCCTCATAAAAGTCTAGGATGCTAGACTCATTTGCCTCTTTGAGTGCTACTGCTTCTGTCCATTTGGTGAAGTAGTCGGTGGCTGTCAAAATCCATTTATGCCCTTGGCTTGAATTGGGGTTAATGACTCCAATGAAGTCCAAACCCCATTGCATGAATGGCTGGTCAACTGAGATTGGATGCAATGGAAGGGCAGCAAACTTCTCTTTTCCTGTGAAGAATGCACAATTCTTACACCTCTTGATCCATGCATAGCAATCACTGAAGATTTTAGGCCAATAATAACCAGCCTTCATGATTTTTAGAGCTGTCACTCTTGGTGCAAAATGGCCACCAGCTGGTCCACCATGAAACTCTTCCAACACCCTTTGAATCTGATCTGTGCTAATGCATCTCAGCAACACTCCATTCACGTCTTTCTTGAACAAAACTCCATCAACAATGGCATACGGAACAGCACCTGCAACCTGAAGTGTCTCCTTTGGGTCTTGTTCATCTCTAGGGGCACTGGCCTGTACCTAGGAAGTGCATAATATCTTGGGTCCAGCAAGGAGTGGGGGAAGCATTGTCTTCTTCTTGATTGCCACTTGGCTCATGATTGTCCTGGACTGTCAAAACAGCCTCTTCTTCGTTGCATACTTCCTTTTGCTTCCCCAAAACCAGTTGCTCACACAGTCCTTTCCCTCTTACCAGCTTGGTGATCTTGATATCAATGTCATACTCCATGACATGGGTGATCCAACCTGCCCTTTTCTCATTCAAATCCTTGTTGAGGAGGAAGTCTTTAACTCCAGCATGTGAGACCAGCAACTGGACCTTGTTGTTTGAGACTAAATGCTTGAATTTCTTCAAGCTTCTGATTACTACAAGTACATGCTTTTCAATAAAAGAGTACCTCACCTCGCAGTCGTCTAGGCTCTGGCTGAAAAAGGCAATCGGCTGCTCATCATTATCTTTGTTCTGTTGTACCAGAATGGCAGAGATAGTGTCATCACCTCCAAATGCATAGAGGATGAAATCCTTGGAGAAGTCTGGGTTAATGAGAGTTGGTGCTTGAGAGATAGCTTCTTTGATTGCCTCAAAACTCTCCTTGCCTTCTGCTGTCCACTTAAAAGCCATGCTCTTCTTTAACATTTTGGTGATGGGCTTGACAAGGGCTGCAAAATCTGGGATAAACCTGCGGACAAAATTGATCCTTCCCAAGAAGCTTTGAAGAGCCTTCTTGTGACTTGGCAATGGCAGTGCTCTTATGGCTTCAACTCTCTCTGGGTCAATTGCCAGTCCCTCTTTCGAGACAATATGGCCAAGGAGCTTTCCTTCATGTGCAAGAAAGATGCACTTCTTGGGGTTCAAAGACACTCCGAACTTTCTACACCTCTGAAACACTTGCCTGAGGTGAAAGAGATGGTCTGCTGCATTCTTGGAGAATACAGTGATGTCATCAAGGTATATCAGCACTATCTTGTTGATCAAGCCCTTGAACGCCATGTCCATTGCCCTTTGAAAGGTAGCACCAGCGTTTGACAGCCCAAATGGCATCTTCTTGTAAGCATACGTGCCCCATTTAGTTGTGAAGGCTGTCTTGAATTGGTCCTCTTCTTTTACCATCACCTGATTATACCCTGAGTAGCCATCTAGGAGAGAGAATCTCTCTGAACCAGATACTACTTGCAATATTTGCTCCATGGAAGGGAGTGGATAATGATCCTTGAGAGATGCCCTATTGAGGTCGCGGAAGTCCACACACAACCTGATTTCTCTACTCTTCTTCCTGACCGGAACCAAGTTAGCAACCCAGCTTGAGTGCTTGATCGGGAATATAATGCTTGCCTCTATTAGCTTATTTAGCTCTTTCTTCATCAGAGGCTCAATGTGAGGGTTGGTGGTCTCACGCTTCGCCTCGATGGGCTTAGCATCTAGATCCAATTCTATGGTATGTTGTGCCAAATTTGAATTAAACCCTCTCAAGTCTTCATAGCTCCAAGCGAGGACATCCGGAAATTCTTGGCAAAGAGTTTAAGTGTTTTTCTCGAAATGCCTAAGTCGTGAAATTGAAAAAATCTGTGTTTTGGGTCATTTTGTGTGATTTTCGGGCCTGTCGGAACTTTTTGTCCCATCTGTCCCAAGTACGAAAGTGCATTTTGTTACCCGACCGGCCGAAATCCCCGAATTTGTCCCATTTTCGGGCCCGTCGGAGAGTTTTGTCCCAAGTGTCCCAAAACTTATTTTGCATGTTGTTCAATTTGGCCGAATCATCCTTCCGCGTACTTCGCACTTTCCTGTCCCAAATGTCCCAAAGTTAAAAAGTGCGAGCTTTCCCATTTTCGGCCGATTTGCGAACCGCGTCCTTCGCGCAATTTTGTCCCAATTGCCCCATTTTAAAAAGTGCGAGCTTTCCCAATTTCGGCCGAGCCGGTCAAGTCGCGTGCTTGGAACTTTTTGTCCCGAATGTCCCAAGTCAAGCGGGCCCTTTGTTCCAATTTCGGCGAAACACCGAATCGCGTACTTCGCACATTTTCGTCCCATTTGTCCCAAATGCATTTGTGCGTCCTCTCCTGTTTCGCCGAACCGGTAGAGCCGCGTGTTTCACGCATTCGCGTCTCACATGTCCCAGCGTACCAAGTGTCATTCACACTTAGTTTTCCGCTCACTCGAGTATGATGCTTTTCAAATTGGTGGTTGTGTATTGATGCGCATTAAAGTCATTCCTCTCTCAACGGCTATATAATGAGCATTCCCCTTTGCATTTTCGCATTGCTTCCATCTATCTTTTGCTCGAACCCTTTGTGATTTGAAAACCTGCGCGATATCCCCCTCCATTTGCAAATTCCTTCGAGAAGTCTAGGTTGCAGCTCGAGACTATCAATATGAAGATCAAGTTCGGGGACGGGAGCAAATTTCTCGCTTGAGTCTGCTTTGTTAGCAATATAGGGGACGGTGAAGCTCGTCATCTCGACTTCGGTGATTTTGGGCAAGAATGACGGATCTGAACCCTACACCAATAGCGCAGATGATTAATGATAGTGGTTTAGCTTTTAGGAGGATTCCCAATCTCGATACGGTGTGCGTCGGTGCTTTCATGTGGAGCTCACTTCGACCCGCTTGAGCGAATTGACAAATGTACATGGGAACTCATTGCCAAGTGAGCCATTGCCGCCATTGGCGCTGCTCGAGGATTCGGAGATGGACAATGCTATAGTCGTCTCCGGGATCAAGCACGAGCTATGTTCGACCAAGACGGTGACAAATATAAAGCGCGAGTGGCGAAGTCTTGGTTGAAGAACCTAAGAAAGGTGCTTCTCGCCTAACCAAAACCCTCTTAGAGCAGATTTCAATGAAGAATTGTCGAGACTTCATAATCCTTGGCTCGGGTTATGGGTTTGCCCTCCACCAATGAGTTTCATTTACTGGATGTGCCCAGCTCATCGGCATGGTGTGCGAGGAACACAAAATATCAAGCTGGGAGAGATCATCGGTATGAATTTGGCGGAGCGGCTATCAACGTCGGCAAACAAAGAAGTTCTATATGACTTCATGCACGATGTATACCCTAGCGGCATCCGAGGCGGTGGTTTGGTTTCTCTATATAGATGCACACAAAGATGATCAGTGTATGCCTATTGCCCATGATTCACCTTGGAGAGACCAGCAACCGCAATTTCGGAAGGGTGATGATGCTTTCACCATGTACGTGGTCAGATTGCTCGAAGGTGATCTGCAAGAAGGTTTTGAGATGAAGCCATGAACACGATATCGCGAGTATGGAGCCTATTTCATTCAATTCGGGGAAATTTTCCTATATCGGAGCTTCTTTGTTATGAAAGCACTCCTCTGCGGCTTCCCATGTTGTTCTGCATGACAAAATGGCCTTGATTGAAATATGCGGAAACTAGACAAGTTGCACTGAGAACTTGCGAGAGACAAGAAGATTTCGGCTTGCACTTTCCCATCTCTCGGGAAACTACACATGCAAAACAGCTCTGGATGCTCGAGAACATAGAAAGAGCCACTGGTCCCTATCCTTTGTTCATTTCTTCAAGCCAAGAACTGTTTTGACTTGAAGAAGTTCATTGAAACAGAACATCAAGATAGTCTATCATCATAGAGGCGAGATCGAGAAGACTACTTGGGTGGCATTTGTGCGAGATGATTTTGAAGCGAGAAGAAGGCATTGTGGCAGGTTCTCCTGCTGATTGATCCAAGAACTCGATCTGTGCCAAGTTCTGAAGGTCTCGGGATGACAATTCTGATCTATACTCTTATGAGTATGAAAATGTGATTAAGCACACCCCTCTGGAGGACTGGATTGGAGCAGGAAAGAGAGAGATGATCGGGTGAGATTCTTGCTCCGGTCTTAATCGGGACTAAGTGCAGTTCGATAAGAAGATCGAGAATTCAAGAGGCACTCGGGAGAATCTAGCTCGAGGATGATTCGACACCCATAAGAGAGGCATCGGTTCAGTGCGGAACACCGGTGAAAACCCCTCTGCCTCAAGCAGCTCGGGGACTGTGGAATCTACTCCTTCTCCATCTACCCGGGTATCTGAGGAAGAAACTCAAAGAGGTAAAGAAGGAACCTGCGAGAGAATGATCCTCGAGAAAGCAGGTAGAGTTGCCTATAGGGCGAGAGAACATCATTGTTCTCGGTGAAAGTGAAGAAAGTGAGATGCCACTCCTGCAAATGTTCTGAAGATCCAGCGAGATAAGGACAAAGAGTCAGGCAACCTTTGAACTTCCGGGTGCTATTGATTCTTCTCTGCCATTGCCTCCAGTGCTCTACTCACGTCTCGGCAGTCAGCAGTGCCTTGAGACCACGAGTGTCATGAGCTCCTGTCTCTTGGTCCCCTTGCCCCTCCCGAGATTCTTCTTCCTCTTTTGCTTGGGTGCGACCTCTGGTTGACAAAAGGAAGAGGAAATCCTCCTCTCAAAGCTTGGGACCAAATTTTGATCTTTGTAGCTTGACCTTGTTGGGCACCACTCCTTCTCGTGCCAAGAAAGCCAGAACCACCTCCAGAATTGTGTCTGATGCCCAAGGTCAGCAATTCTTGGAGATTGCTAAGCCTACAGTAGACAAATCAGAATCGAGACTTGTGACATCGACTTAGAGCTTTGAGGATCCCTATGGGAGTCTACCCTGAAGGTGAAATTCACAACCTCCGAGGCTTGCATCACGAGAGTCATTGGAAGGGTAGAGAAAGGGCAGCGAGACTATTGAGCAATTTGGAAGAACAAGCCCAAGTTCTCACAAGTTTTATCAAGTCACTCTTGTCTAAGGACAAAGTTTTGGACCCTACCCCCTTGATTGCTCTACCGCCTCCTGTAATTCTAAGCCAAGATGAAGTGCAAAGTATTAAAGATATGCACAAGTATTATCATACATGAGCTGAGCTATTGAAGCCATGGTGGATGACATGCTTGTTCTTTGGGCTAAACTTCATCGATGAAGCTTTTAAACTACATGGAAAGGTAGACAATTTGCAACAGAAGCTATCCTCTGCTATTGGGGTTATGGATAAAGAGCTTAAACTCTGGGGCAGTTGCATTGTAGACCTTCGCCTCATGGGACGAGACGAGATGAGAACATCTTCTTGGCGAATAAGATTTTCGATGATGCAAAGACAATCTATCAAAATCACTGGGTCTACGGCGTAGAGTGGAAAATCAAAGTCTGGAGGAAGGCTGTGGGAGAAATGAAGAGCAGGTGGCGAGAAGGAGAAGCTTTCAAGACAACTTTGGCATTTGCTTTGCTTTCAAAGATATACATTGTCATCTTCAAGATGAAAACTCTAGTGCTTCCTTGTCCTTGCAAGAAATCAAAGCTCAGTTCAGAGCTTTTGTCAAAGATCATCTATTCAAGGAAAGCTCCATCTCTAAGGAAAAGATGAAGGAAATTTGTTCTCTTCAGTCTGCCATTGAAGAAGCAAACAAAGATTATCATACTCACGTCGAGTTTGATAAAGAGATGGAGAAATGTCTGGGATTTTGGACTCAGTCTGCAGCCAACACGTCAGTCCCTCGTGGCAGAGATATAGCTGAGTCATTGAAGAAATTCAGGCAGCGGATTCTGAAGACAGTGGGTCCCTCCCGATGCTGGCCACCTGTCTCCTTCTCCTTTCTTTTCTCTTCTTCCCATTCTTTTCGTATTCCTTGTAATTAGTTAAGGTATGCATGATAGGCGATCTTTAACTATTCTTTAATTAAAAAAAGCAGTTCTGAAAAAGAGTAGCTGACTTGTAAGCTATATAATGGCCTTTCCACGCCATTTTGAAAGGAGGAAGAACTTGGAATATTTGCTGAAAGTGTAAATAGATCTTAAAGAAATCAATACAAAAGGGCTTTTCATTCTTTGTCTATCTAATTCTTGTTATCTCTGTGTTTTCCTTTAATATTGTGGAGATCATTTTGTTCCTAACTCGTTAGTCTCTCTGATTGCATATTGTTCAGTTTTGCAAATACAGTGATCTTGTACAACCAAGAAGGAACTTTGTGTCCTTGATTAATAAATCTGAAGAAGGTTATTTATGGAACTTTGTGTCTTTAAATTTAATCTCATTCAGCCATCGCAAATGATCTTGTCTTAAATTCTTTGAAGCTTCGCATACACGAGGAATTATTCTGCTATCTATAATTCTGAATGTTGCTATTCTGCTCATCTTCTTATTCCCTTTCCTCAGTCCTTGTGTAATTGATGATCCTTGTGGAAAACACTTTCGTAAAATCCAAGTTTGACCATAAAACAATGTTCTGTACATTTGTAAATAAGTTCGTTTCTGAATAAGGGAACCTCTCCCATTAAAGAGGAGGGACTTCTTGTCCCCTGACTGTTGCTCTTCTAAAAAGTCCTATTTGACGACCAACAGTTTTTGGCGACTCCGCTGGGGAAAATCGCATTCCAGTACTGCAATTTTTCGATCATCCTTTGATCTGGCGACTCCGCGTTTCACTCGAGGGAGAAGGACCCTTGGTATCGAAGATTCTCAGTTTCAGCTTTTGGAGCAACAGGGTTTTCCTTTCCCTTGAATAGAAGAACTCGTTCGGCGAGCACTCACTTTGTTCAAGATAGAAGTCCTACGGGTGGTATTCCTTGAACCTGCTAGTCCCAATCTCGAGCTTTGATCCTGGCTGGTGTTAAAGTTCCCCTCAAGCCGTATTTCCAAGAATGGCGGCACAATTGCCATGGGGTCAGCGTGTCGGGCCCCTGGCCCTTACTCGACCTTTGCATGAGTTACCTAGAGGTAGCAGAAAGAACTTCCCCAAGTTTAGAGGAGATGGCAAAAAGTACACCTGATGAACACATTGCAGCCTTCATAGTTGCATGTGGAGTCTTGGGAGTTGAACATGAAGGCGTCTCGGTAATTTGTACATTCGTTGAGGCGTTACGAGGATAATCTTTTTTTTGGTTCTATCACCTTAAATTTGGTGCCATCACCCATTGGAATACAATGAGAACTTCGGTTCGAAAGCCGTTTCAAGCCGGCGAGAAGATGTGCATGCCCTGCTTGCCCAAATTTCTCGAGATAAAGAAAGATCCATCGAGAACCCATGAGAGAATTTGTGGCTCGGTTCAATGGTGATCAACAAAATTCTGTAAATACTCGACCGGTTGATCAAATTCAAAAATGTTTCTTTCTAAATGCTCAAACGCCCAAAGTCGGTTATGCTCTAAGAAGGGCTAATCTTGGAGCGTTATTACTGGATCAAGAAGGTTTGTTAGTGTCGAGGATGACTGATCATGTCGGGGAAGTTGAAGAGAGATCCTCCCAAATCTAAATCTGCTTGCTTCTTCCTCTTCCACCCTCTGGACCCAATCTTGATCCATTAGTCAGAAACTTGCAAATGATCTAGTAGCTATAAAGAAACAATTGGCTCGGCATGCCCCGTATGCGAGATGTTCAAGAAGAAATTTCAGCCGAGAAATCGTTTGCTGCTCCTCACACAAGACTAGCACTTGAAGGACCTCCTCTGTCGAAGTTCTGTGAATGCGACACTGTGAAGTTGAAGAGCGGATGATGATGTGGACGATGAAGCTCGTGAGGAGTTCTGGAGGAATTTGATGATGAGGCGGAAGAACTCGAAGGATCTCGGGTTAATTTCTTTACCAAGAAGGCCTTGATGATGGAGATAACTATGATGAAGTGGTAGCGAGATATGAGCAGTGAATCATTTCTTTGTCATGACTCGAGAAGCAGAGACAAGGCGAAGGAGAAAGTAACACTGACCCATGAAGAAATCTAAGGAGCGCCAGCAACTATTCTGTAATTGCGAGAAGAGGATCTCTATCCCTACCTCATCTGCACCAAAGGTAAGTCACTGTCGATCCTACTAGCAAAGTTGCTTCTTCTTCTTTTTCTCCTAAAGTTGATAAGCCTAGAATTTCAAATGATGATGGCCCATCCACCTCTGGATCCTTTGATATTGTGGATCATCTAAAAAGGACTAAGGTTCAAATTTCAGAAGCTGAATACTACCAAACCCATCCCAAAGCTTTTGCCAAGATGATCCAATTTGTAAATTCCCATTCCAAGACCACCTCTAAAGGCCTTTTGCCCCTCCTCCTTCTATACCATGACCCTAGTCAGTAGCTGCTTTGTCACCTACTTTGGTGACAAAATCAAGCCTTTTTATGTAACACTTCTTATAGCTGGCCATAGGCTCAGTAACTGTGTCATAGATTCCGGAGCCTCAGATAATGTGATGCCTGCTAAGGTAGCTCATGCTTTAGGCTTGACCCTTACTCGTACTTATGGATCTTGCTACTCCATGGAAAGTAAGGAAGTGCCTTTGGTTGGAAGGATTAAAGATGCACAAGTGGCTTTTGCTGCTTTACCTGAAAAGAAAGTCTTGGCTACCATCCTAGTAGCAGACATTCCTCCTTCTTATGGAATGTTGCTAAGTAGGAACTTCTGTAAAGATGTGGGTGGAGAGATTCAAATGGATTGGTCACATGCCCTCATACCTGTCAATGGACAAATGAAGAAGTTACTCCACGAGAAGCTTGATCGAGTATATTGTGCGAGAAAGCGAGATGATCCTAAGGCACAAATACTCTATGAAGACATAGGTCATGGTAATTACATGATTTGTCCCCTGATGAAATCGACCCTCAAAGTATCACCCAAAGATCCCAATGGTGTTTGGATTTTAGAATTTGATGGAAGTTGTTCCTCGGGTGGTTACGGAGCTGGTGTCTGCTAGTGTCACTGAAGGCTGCCTACACCCTTTTTCATTTAAGTTGCGGTTCGAAAACACTAACAACACCGCATGAGTATGAGGCTCTCATTCTTGGGTGCAAGTGGCCAAAGAACGAGGTGTAAAAAATCTTCTGGCTCGTGGTGATGCAGAGCTGATTGTGAAGCAAGTCAGAAGCCTTTTCAGGTAAAAAATGGGAGGCTGAAGCATTACCGGAATCAGGTTTGGGATTCAATTGAATTCCTTGATGCTTTCTCCATTGAAGCAATACCCAGAGAAAAGAACAGCAGGGCTGATTCACTGGCTGTCTCAGGGTCATTATTGATTCCCCATCCTGAATTCTCTCAGGATAAGTTCACTATTGAAATGGTCCACCGGCCTAGTGTTCCTGACAATACTAATAACTGGCAAGTTTTCAACGATGACCAGCATTTGCTTTCCTTCCTGGAACTCAAGGGAATTTGAGCAACTGTATTTTGAGGGAAGTGACAACCTGCCTCGTGAGAGTGTGTCCTCTGACCAAGCTGTCACCCAAGGAGAAGAAACAGATCAGGAAGGGTGCATTAAACTCAAAGGAAACAAGATTCCCAAAGGTTTGGTGAGTTTGGAGGAGTTGTTTGATAAACATGACAGATATGTAAAATCTAAAGCTTCTACTGGACCTCAGCAATCAGCTGAGTATGATAAGATTGATATAGGGAGTTCTACTGATCCCAAGCTGGTAAATATTGGGAAATGTTGCACAACCAATGAGAGGAGAAAAGCAATTGATCTTCTAAGGAAGTATAAGGATGTTCTTGCATATTCTTATGAGGATCTAAAAGCCTTCAAGCCAAAAGACATGCGGCACTCTATCCCTCTCAAACCGGGAATCAAGCCTTTCAAGCGAAACAAAGCGTATAATCCCAAAATAGCTGACACTATATTTGGGAGATTAGAAATTGTTGAAGGCTAAAATCATTTTCCCATTCACCATTCAACATGGATTGCAAACATTGTGCTGTTAGGAAGAAGAATGGTGAGATCCGCATCTGTGTTGATTTGGGAACTGAATCGGGCTTCTCGAAAGATAACTACCCTCTGCCTATGATGGATCAAATATTGCAAGCGATGAGGATCTGAAATGTTATCTATGCTTGATGGTTCTCGGGATACAATCGGGTAGAGGTTGATCTGCTGAGATCAACACAAGACGAGCCTTCACCACTCCTTGGGGTACCTTTGCCTCTGAGAATGCCTTTTGGGCTGATTAATCTTGGTGCCACTTTCGAGAGAGCTATGGATTTGGCTTTTGGAAGCTTGAAAGGGAAATGTATTGTCATATACCTTGATGATCGCAGTGTTTTCAAAGACAAGAGCGAGATCACTTGACCACACAAAGCTTGATTACTTTGAAGATGCGAGAGCATGGGATTTCTTTAAATCCTAAAAAAAAAATCTTACGTATTACTGAGAAGGAAAACTATTAGGGCACATTGTCTCAAGGATGGTATTAAGATTGATCTGAGCGAGTTGAAGCCATCAAGCAAATTCCTCTCCCAACCGGTAAAAAAGGCGTGCATTCCTTTTGGTAAGATCAATTTTTAAGAAGATTCATCACGATTTTGCTGAATTAACTTTGAACATTTCTCGGATGATGAAAGGAAGCAAAGCATTTGGTTGGTCTTACGAGAAGGAAAGGAATCCTTTGAGGGTATCAAGAAAGCTATTGCTAAAACTCCGAGTTTTGGCTTTGTCGACTTTGACAAAGATTTCATCATCTATTGCTATCTTCTGAGATAATACCCAGCTCTTTGTCTTAACCCAAGAAGACTACGATGGACATGAGCTACCAATTGCCTTCATGAGCTATATCACGAAGAATCATGAGCTGAAATACACCATGATGGAGAAGCATGCTTTTGCGGTAGTCAAAAGCTGTCAGCGATTCCGTTTCTATATCCTCAACTCTCACTCTATGGTCTTTGGTTCGGATCATTTGTTAAGTCAATTCTTACACAACAAGAATTTGGGTCAAGAGAGAAGCGGGTGGCTAAAGTCGAGGAGTATGACATTGATATCAAACCGACCAAGCTGGTTCGTGGAAAAGGTCTTTGTGAGCTCATTCTTTGAAGGAGCCAAACATGAGTTCTTTGGAGGAGAAAGTGACATTCCTCTTGTTCTATTCCTTAGTTCGGTCGATGAATGGTATTACGACATTGCCCATTTTCTCACCTATGGGAATGCCCCTCTCATTTAAGCTACCGAGGAAAAGAATTTACATTAAATTGAGATCAAGCACAATATGTACTATGGGAAAATGCCTTGTTCAAGCGTGGTTTAGATGGGAGATTTCTGAAGTGTGTGGACAAGGAGCAGAGAGAAAGTTGCTCTCGGCTTTCCATGATCGAGGCATGTGGAGGGCACTATTCATCATGATCCTGACTCACAAGATACTCAGGGGAGGATATTACTTGGCCTTCCTTGTTGAGAGAGATGCATCAGTGGGTGGATAAATGTGAAGCTTATCGGACCTTTGTGGGAAGACCTAAATTGGCATCTTTACCTCTCAAGCCAGTTGTGATTGAGGAACCATTTCAACAGTGGGGTCTAGACTTCATTGGTGCACTGAACCCTGTTTCTAGTGCTGGTCACACGCATGTGCTTGCGCCGCTGACTACTTCACCAAATGGGTGGAAGCTATTCGATCAAAAGAGCACTACTTACGAAGTTGTATGCAACTTCATCAAAGAGAACATCTTGGTAAGGTATGGTGTACCTAACAAGATTGTAACAGATAATGCTTCGAACTTCTCCTCAACTGAGATAATGGATTTCTGCTACGGGTATGGCATCTCTCTGGCTCATTCTTCAGATTATTATCCCCAGGGAAATGGACAAGCAGAATCCACCAACAAAAATCTGGTGACTATCATAAGGAAGTTGGTCAATGAGTCTCGTGGCGGCATAAGAAGCTTTATGATGCTCTTTGGGCGAGACAGGATCACACCTAAAAAGAGCCATTGGAATGTCTCCTTTTCAAGTGGTGTATGGAGTGGAAGCTCAATTGCGGTGGCAGTGGGAGCCTATGACCTTGCACTGATGAAGGCCATTGAAGATACTAGTTTCGGTGATGCTCTGGATAAAAGAATCATGTACACTGCACAAGCCCTGAGCGAGGATAGATTGGAGGTTCTTTGACGGGATATCTGCTCACCAGCAGAAGGTAAAGATTTGTTTGACAAGAAAGCTAGGTTCAGAGAGTTCCAAGTTGGAGATACCGTGCTGTTATGGGACAAAAGACATGAACCTCGTGGCAGCCATGGAAAATTTGATTCACTGTGGCTCGGACCATTCAAGATAAGACACTTTGCTGGTAAGAACTCTTTCTATCTTGATTACATGGATGGTTCCCCCTCCCACTTCCTTATAGTGGGCAGTATTTGAAGTTGTTCAAGTCGTAGGTGACTAGGGAGTCCCTTTGTATATTCTGTACAGTGTTTTTGCTTTTCTGCTTTCGGTGTGTTTCCCCTTCTGTTGTTGTGTGTGTTGCCCTCTGTGTTGGTTTGTTTTTGACTCCTTTGCCCAATGGATAAGGCCTTTGAGTGCCTTCAAGAGTTATCTAAGTTCTTGCCTTGTCTCATTCCATGAATTTATACCAAGTCATCCCCAGAAGGAGCCAGCTGTTGTCCACTCAAAATTCCCCGCTCTGATAAGAGTAAAATTTTCAAAATTTTGAGTTTAAGTGTTTTTCTACGAGAAATGCCTAAGTCGTGAAATTGAAAAAATCATGTTTTGGGTCATTTTGTGTGATTTTCGGAACTGTCGGAACTTTTTGTCCCATCTGTCCCCAAGTACGAAAGTGCATTCTGTTCCCGATCGGCGAAATCCCGAAAGCTGTCCCATTTCGGGCCCGTCGGAAAATTTTGTCCCAAGTGTCCCAAAACTTATTTTGCATGTTGTTCCAATTTCGGCCGAATCATCCTTCCCGCGTACTTCGCACTTTCCTGTCCCAAATGTCCCAAAGTTAAAAAGTGCGAGCTTTCCCATTTTCGGCCGATTTGCCGAACCGCGTCCTTCGCGCAATTTTGTCCCAACTGCCCCATTTTAAAAAGTGCGAGCTTTCCCAATTTCGGCCGAGCCGGTCAAGTCGCGTACTTCGGAACTTTTTGTCCCGAATGTCCCAAGTCCAAACGGGCCCTTTGTTCCAATTTTGGCCGAAACACGAATCGCGTACTTCGCACATTTTCGTCCCATTTGTCCCAAATGCATTTGTGCGTCCTCTCCCTGTTTCACCCGAACCGGCCGAGCCGCGTGTTTCGCGCATTCGCGTCTCACATGTCCCAAGCGTACCAAGTGTCATTCACACTTAGTTTTTCCCGCTCACTCCGAGTATGATGCTTTTCAAATTGGTGGTTGTGTATTGATGCGCATTAAAGTCATTCCTCTCTCAACGGCTATATAATGAGCATTCCCCTTTGCATTTTCGCATTGCTTCCATTATCTTTTGCTCGAACCCTTGCGATTTGAAAAACTGCGCGATCCCCCTCCATTTGCAAATTCCTTCCGAGAAGTCTAGGTTGCAGCTCAGAGACTATCAATATGAAGATCAAGTTCGGGGACGGGAGCAAATTTCTCGCTTGAGTCTGCTTACATTAGCAATATAGGGGGACACGAAGCTCGTCATCTCGACCCGGTGATTTTGGGCAAGAATGACGATCTGAACCCTACACCAATAGCACGAGATGATTAATGATAGTGGTTTAGCTTTTGCGGAGGATTCCCAATCTCGATGTACGGTGTCTTTGATACGGTGCTTTCATGTGGAGCTCACTTGACCCGCTTGAGCGAATTGACAAATGTACATGGGAACTCATTGCCAAGCTGGGCTGCTGCCATTGGCGCTGCTCACGAGGATTCGGAGATGGACAATGCTATAGTCGTCTCCGGGATCAAGCACGAGGCTATGTTCGACCAAGCGGTGACAAATATAAAGCGCGAGTGGCGAAGTCTTGGTTGAAGAACCCTAAGAAAGGTGCTTCTCGCCTAGCAAAACCCTCTTAGAGCAGATTTCAATGAAGAAGCTGTCGAGACTTCATAATCTGCTTTGGCTCGGGTTATGGGTTTGCCCTCCCTGATGAGTTTCATTTCTGGATGTGCCGCTCATCGGCATGGTGTGCGAGGAACACAAAATATCAAGCTGGCGAGAGATCATCGGTATGAATTTGGCGGGCAGCAACGGCTATCAAGCGTCCAGCAAACAAAGAAGTTCTATATGACTTCATATCTGATGTATACCCTAGCGGCATCCAGGCAGTGGTTTGGTTTCTCCTATATAGATGCACACAAAGATGATCCAGTGTATGCCTATTGCCCACAGTTCACCTTGGAGACCAGCATGATCGAATTTTGAAAAGGGTCGATGATGCTTTCACCATGTACGTGGTCAGATTGCTCGAAGGTGATACTGCTAGAAGGTTTTCAGATGAAGCCATGAACCTGATATCGCAGTATGGAGCCTATTTCATTCAATTCAGGAAATTTTCCTATATCGGGCTTCTTTGTTATGAAAGCACTCCTCTGCGGCTTCCCATGTTACTGTGATGACAAAATGGCCTTGATTGAAATATGCGAGCAACTAGACAAGTTGCCGCAGAACTTGCGAGAGACAAGAAGATTTACGGCTTGCACTTTCCCATCTCTACGGGAAACTACACATGCAAAACAGACTCTGGATGCTCGGAACATAGAAAGAGCCACTGGTCCTATCCTTTGTTCATTTCTTCAAGCCAAGAACTGTTTTGACTTGAAGAAGTTCATTGAAACGAGAACATCAAGATAGTCTATCATCATAGAGGCGAGATCTGAGAAGACTCTTTGGGTGGTTATGCGAGATGATTTTGAAGCGAGAAGAAGGCATTGTGGCGGAGGTTCTCCTGCATTGATCCAGAACTCGATCTGCCAAGTTCTGAAGGTCTCGGGATGACAATTCTGATCTATACTCTTATGAGTATGAAAATGTGATTAAGCACACCCCTCACGGAGGACTGGATTGGAGCAGGAAAGAGAGAGATGATCTGGTGAGATTCTTGCTCCGGTCTTAATCGGGACTAAGTGCAGTTCGGTAAGAAGATCCGAGAATTCAAGAGGCACTCGGGAGAATCTAGCTCGAGGATGATTCGACACCCATAAGAGAGGCATCGGTTCAGTGCGGAACACCGGTGAAAACCCCTCTGCCTCAGCGGCTCGGGGACTGTAGAATCTACTCCTTCTCCATCTACCCGGGTATACGGGAAGAAACTCAAAGAGGTAAAGAAGGAACTGCGAGAGAATGATCCCTCGAGAAAGCAGGGGTAGAGTTGCCTATAGGGCGAGAGAACATCATTGTTCTCGGTGAAAGTGAAGAAAGTGAGATGCCACTCCTGCAAATGTTCTGAAGATCCAGCGAGATAAGGACAAAGAGGTCAGAGCAGCCTTTGAACTTCCGGGTGCTATTGATTCTTCTCTCTGCCATTGCCTCCGAGTGCTCTACTCACGTCTCGGCTTGAGTCGGCAGTGCACCTTGAGACCACGAGTGTCATGAGCTCCTGTCTCTTGGTCCCCTTGCCCCTCCTGCAGATTCTTCTTCCTCTTTTGCTTGGGTGCGACCTACGGTTGACAAAGGAAGAGAAATCCTCCTCTCAAAGCTTGGGACCAAATTTTGATCTTTTGCTTGACCTTGTTGGGCACCACTCCTTCTCGTGCCAAGAAAGCAGAACCACCTCGGGTGTGTCGATGCCCAAGGTCAGCAATTCTTGGAGATTGCTAAGCCTACGGTAGACAAATCGAATCGAGACTTGTGACATCGACTTAGAGCTTTCGAGGATCCCTATGGGAGAGTCTACTCTGAAGGTGAAATTCATGACCTCCAGGAAAGCAGATCACTGAGAGTCATTGGAAGGGTAGAGAAAGGCAGCGAGACTATTGAGCATTTGGAAGAACAAGCCCAAGTTCTCACAAGTTTTATCAAGTCACTCTTGTCTAAGGACAAAGTTTTGGACCCTACCCCCTTTTTGCTCTCTACCAGCCTCCTGTAATTCTAAGCCAAGATGAAGTGCAAAGTATTAAAGATATGCACAAGTATTACATACATGGCGAGCTATTGAAGCCATGGTGGATGACATGCTTGTTCTTTGGGCTAAACTTCATCGATGAAGCTTTTAAACTACATGGAAAGGTAGACAATTTGCAACAGAAGCTATCCTCTGCTATTGGGGTTATGGATAAAGAGCTTAAACTCTGGGGCAGTTGCATTGTAGACCTTCGCCTCATGGGACAGACAGATGAGAACATCTTACTGGCGAATAAGATTTTCGATGATGCAAAGACAATCTATCAAAATCACTGGGGTCTACGGCGTAGAGTGGAAAATCAAAGTCTGGAGGAAGGCTGTGGGAGAAATGAAGAAGCAGTGGCGAGAAGGAGAAGCTTTCAGAGACTTTGGCATTGCTCTTTGCTTTCAAAGATATACATTGTCATCTTCAAGATGAAAACTCTGGTGCTTCCTTGTCCTTGCAAGAAATCAAAGCTCAGTTCAGAGCTTTTGTCAAAGATCATCTATTCAAGGAAAGCTCCATCTCTAAGGAAAAGATGAAGGAAATTTGTTCTCTTCAGTCTGCCATTGAAGAAGCAAACAAAGATTATCATACTCACGTCGAGTTTGATAAAGAGATGGAGAAATGTCTAGGATTTTGGACTCAGTCTGCAGCCAACACGTCAGTCCCTCGTGGCAGAGATATAGCTGAGTCATTGAAGAAATTCAGGCAGCGGATTCTGAAGACAGTGGGTCCCTCCCGATGGCTGGCCACCTGTCTCCTTCTCCTTTCTTTTCTCTTCTTCCCATTCTTTTCGTATTCCTTGTAATTAGTTAAGGTATGCAATGGGCGATCTTTAACTATTCTTTAATTAAAAGAAATGGTTACGAAGAGTAACTGACTTGTAAGCTATATAATGGCCTTTCCACGCCATTTTGAAAGGAGGAAGAACTTGGAATATTTGCTGAAAGTGTAAATAGATCTTAAAGAAATCAATACAAAAGGGCTTTTCATTCTTTGTCTATCTAATTCTTGTTATCTCTGTGTTTTCCTTTAATATTGTGGAGATCATTTTGTTCCTAACTCGTTAGTCTCTCTGATTGCATACTGTTCAGTTTTGCAAATACAGTGATCTTGTACAACCAAGAAGGAACTTTGTGTCCTTGATTAATAAATCTGAAGAAGGTTATTTATGGAACTTTGTGTCTTTAAATTTAATCTCATTCAGCCATCGCAAATGATCTTGTCTTAAATTCTTTGAAGCTTCGCATACACGAGGAATTATTCTGCTATCTATAATTCTGAATGTTGCTATTCTGCTCATCTTCTTATTCCCTTTCCTCAGTCCTTGTGTAATTGATGATCCTTGTGGAAAACACTTTCGTAAAATCCAAGTTTGACCATAAAACAATGTTCTGTACATTTGTAAATAAGTTCGTTTTTGGACAACTTGTGTTTGAATTTCATCAAATCTCAAATAACCGCAAAGACTTGTTTTTCAATGAATGAATAATTGAGTTCATATTATTTGAAATTTGATCAAGAAAGTAATTGGTTTCTCCATCAGGTTGTCATTTTGTTGGGTGAGGATACCTGAAATGCTTTCTTGACCTCCAAAAGCATAAAGGATAAAGTCTTTATCAAAACTAGGATTCACTAGCATGGGAGCTTGAGAAATGTCTGTTTTTATGGCTTCAAATCTATCTCATCCTTCATTTTTCCATGAGAATGGCATGTTTTTATATAGCATGGATATCATTGGTTTAGCTAATGTCAGAAATTGAGTGATGAATCTCTACATGAAATTTATGGTTCCCAAAAACTTTGGAGGCCCTTCCTGTGACTTGGGAGAGATAAGGACATAATCGAATGAATCCTGGCTAGATCGATTGATATTCCTTCAACTGAAACAACATGCCCCAAAAAATTTCCCTTATACACTTCAAAATAAATCTCTTGGGGTTAAGTAAAACCCAAATTCCCTACACCTTTAAAAACCTTCCTTAGATGTGTGATGTGGTGTTCTACGCATGCATAGAATATATAATTATGCCATCAAAGGTAAACCAATATGATATCATTGATTAGTCCCTTTAAATCCATGTCCATGGCTCTTTGGAAAGTAGCCTCATATTGAGGCAATCAAAATGGCATTTTGTTATAGGCATACGTGCCCCACTAGGTAGTGAAAGATGTTTTGAATTGGCGATTCTTAGACTACAATTTAATTGTAACCCAAATATCCATCGAGAAAATAAAATATTTGGGATCCGACACTGTCATTTGAATAATTTTATCCATTGGTGGAGAGAATAATGGTATTTTAATGAGGCATGGTTCAAATCCTTGAAATATACACATAACCAAATATATTTGTTCTTCTTCCTTACGGGTACCACATTGCCTACCCAAGAGGAGTGCTTGATGGGAAAAATAATACATGCCTCAATGAGTTTGGCTAGATCCTTTCTCATTAGTGGCTCAATTTTGGGATCAATTGGCCTCTGTTTCTGTGCAAAGTGGCAGCATTACGATCAATTTGATGCTATGTTGTGTTAGACCTAGATGAAAACCACACATCTTTATAGCTCCAAGAAAATGTCATGATAATATTGAAATTTTTTATGAAAGATGTTAGTGCAGAATCAAAATACCCCCAAATGGCCTTAGATTTGGGTGGGGCATTCAGTGTGACTACACAACATTGGACCATCTCTCAAGCTGTGGGACTTGTAAACTTGAGATGGACCTCCAGAGAATGCTAGTTCCTTCTTCCTAAACTACTTGCCACAAGCTACTTGGTGCTGCGGGAAAAACCTATCTATCATAATCTAACCATTCCAAGGGGACGGGGAGAGACAAACATGCATAAACATAAAGCCTACACTAAGCGATGATACACCGAGAAAAAGGAAGTGGTGAGATACTCTATTGAGGAGGATGAAATAGGGAAATGAGATGAGAGAGGTTAGAAAGAAGTGACACAGACCCATATCCAAATCTACCATCGAAACTCCACGAAACATGACATCTTATGCTGCAACGTGAAATACATATACGGGAAGAAAACATGAAATGGAGAGGCACCGAGAAATAAAAAAACATGGGAAAGGGTATAAGAACACCACAAAAACACAATTTTATTGCTCTATGAGGTGCACTGAGAATATTACATGGGTGCTCATAGGAAAAAATATGCTTTCAAGCATAGGAGAAGGCTTACAACTGACTTCAAATAGAGTTGGGAAACAAATTTGTGAGTTTCCCCACATCCTGAATGTCTCTCCCTCTTAAAATGAGAAGTGTTTACAATATATAGACAATGAAAACTAGAGAGAAACAAGAAAATTGATTACGCTCTTAAATCTCAACCACCAACAATCAATGCCCCTACAAATCCACCTACAATCTATCAACTCGGTTCCCTATGTCTATTTGGTGTGTTCGAGAGGGGAAGATGGAAAATCTAGATCGAGATCTATGTGGTTGGAGAAATTGGATCCTTCATTAATGGCATGACATATATTTTCCTAATTTTCACCCAACTAACCTTATAAAAATTAAATTTTAGGCTTCCATGGTGTAGATGAGGTAGAGACCTTTCAATGGTACCAAATATGTTGAATTTGAGTAGTGGATTGAAAGATATGCCTATTTGAATATTTGAATAGATTACGTACAAAAATAGGAAAAACCTGGTTTGCAAAATGGATCCATGAGCCAGTAATTCAATTTGCACCTTTCGTGAAAAAATACAAAATTATTAAAAATATCCACGCAGCCCCATAGGCCCGTAATCCACTTTTGCATTTGGCGAGTGAACCTCCTTGGGCTCGCGGGCCCGCACTTCCAAACTACGCCATTTTGTGAAAAACGTAAAAGTTCCAAAATGCCTCGTAGACCCGCCAAGGCATTTACACTTGGTAAAAATTTCCTCCATGGCCCTCAGTAACTTTATATCCAAATCCCAAGAAAATTGATTGATTGAGTAAAAATCAGGCTTGCGGGGTCCCTTCGGAGTAATTTCTAACTCCCTGGCCGAGGAAAAAAGGAACAAGCTCACGAGAAAGTGCGGAGAAGGTTGCGAGAAAGCAAGTAGTTCGGGCAGGAAAATTTGTGAAAATCGGCTAAGTCCCGATCCGGCACAAGTTGGATCAAATGGGACAAAAATACGCGAACCACCCGAACCGCCGAAATGAGTCAGGCGGCCCACTAAGCATTTGGGACAAGTGGGACTAAAGTACGCGGCGGGCGCGAAATGCGGTTTGAGAGAGAGAGAGAATCGGCGAAATAAGCACAAAGGCGATTCGGGACGAATGGAACAAATGGGCCGCGAAATGCCAGAACCGGCGAAATGCGTGAAATCATCACAAGGAGCCCAAAAGCAATTGGGGCCGCGGGACAATAGGGCGGCGAACAGCCGAACCGGCAAAAAAAGGGTCAAGTCGGTCGAAGCAAAGTGGGACAAGCGGGCCAAAAATGCCGAAGCAGCCGAATCGGCAGAAATGAGCACAAAGGGCCAAAATCAAATGGGACATCGGGACAAATGGAGGCGAAGTATGCGAAGGAGCGAGAGCCAATCGAAGAAGCTGCCACGTGTCCTCACGAGGGAAAAGGTCAAAAAGTCAAAGGCGAGTTTTCGAGGCGATCGAACGATGAGAAGGCGCCACGTATCAGCGAAAACCCCACACAAAGGGATATGTCGTCGGGTCGTCCAAACCCGACGCACAAAGGAAATCGGGTTTCATAGTCGGGAAAACACGACGGAGAAACATGGCGCAAGAACATGTCGGAAGGGTTGAAAAACCCGACACCTAAGAAATGTGTCGGAGGGTTGGAAAGCCCGGCGCACAAAGAAAATCGGGTTTAGTAGTCGGAAACAAGTCGGAAAAGCATGGGGCGAAAACATATGTTGAGCCACCTCCCAAACCGATGCAAATGGAGAGGAGAATCCGAACCCGACGGGCTGAAGACCTTTCTCATCAATCGAGAGTGCCACGTGTCATCCGGTGGATGCGTGGAAAATATTTTAAAAATCTGTTTTCGCACTTTTTAGTGCCCTAAATCCTCAAATCGTCATATCTTTTGATCAGAGCTCGGATTTGCATGTTCCTTATATCAACGGAAAGCTAGTGAAATCCTCTACATGATTGGGGCTAATCTCGAGTTTTGGTGCAGTCTAGAGAGAGAAAATTGAGAAACAGCTCTACGCGCGTGGTAATGTGAAGTGACATTTGGCGACGATTTTAATCGTGAGATGACCCGCCGTTTTGCGAGGATCCGTCGCTTCTACCATGATGAAATGATTTAAAATACGACACGGAGGTGGTTGGAGGAGATCGACTTTCCTCTTTCTTCCTTCTCTCATTCTTCTATATATTGTAAGGAGTGGCAAAATATAAAAAAAGAGTTGTTCATTCTTTCTGCTCGGCCCTCCCTTCTTTTCTTCTCTAGGGTTGAAAATGGAGTTCGAACCTCCTCCCTACTCTGTAATGGCATTTTTGCCTTTTACTAATGGAATGATGTTGTGCAAACTTAAAGCAAAAAGCGTGTTTTGTGATGCATCTGTCCATCCTTTCTCGTTTTTGCTTGTTTTCTTCTTGCCTCTCTTCATTGCAGGTATTTATGCATGTTTGAACGTTCACTGCAGATCTGGAGCTGTGTTCATGGAGTTTTGGGACACTTTCTGTGTGAAATCTATCCTTGGGCTGTGATGCATCTGTCCATCCTTCCCATTGCTCACCTCTTTTTGTCCCCATGGAGTTTTGATAGATGTCCAACATTCTCCTTCTACGGTGTATCACCGTTTTAGTGTAGGCTTTTCTTTGTTTTTCCCTTCTCTCTCTCTCTATCTCCTTGGCATGGTTAGATTAGGATTAGATTAGCTTGCTGCCTTTGGAATAGCTTGTGGCGAGGTAGTTTAGGAGCAGGAACCAGCCTTCTCTGGAGATTCCTCTCTCGGTTTTACAAGTCCCACGCTTGGAGAGAGGTTTCCATGTTGTGCAATCTGCTGGATGCTGAACATCAACCTAGAAGCCTGATGTGCGTCGAGAGTGCTTTGTGATTTTGCACTAACAGTTTTGGCACGCCGGTGGGACCTTAGAGGTCTTTCACTTCATCTTTTGCAGGTTGATGTGTTCCTGTGAAGATTTCAGCCTTTGGAGGCACTTGCAAACACATCGGCGACTCCATCGATCAATGACCCATTTCTCACGAGCTTGCAGACCCGTTTCCATACATTTTCATCCATCTTTCTTTCCATCCCTTTCATTCTTTTCCATTCCATGAAGTTGTGCAATCATGACTTCATTTCCATCATGGATTTCACATCAACAACAGCAGTATATTCCACCTCCAACACGTTTTACAAATCCTCCAGATCAGCATGCATACTCATATGAACAGCAGTGCCAAAGTCAGTTTGGCTATGGAGCTTTCCAAGAGCAAGGGTGTGCATACAATGAAGACCATCAGATCCAAGATGCTGGTCTGTTGGAGAAAATCCAAAAGATGGAGGAGGGGATGGTGCAGTCCAGGGCTCAGGCACAGATGAGAGCATTTGGAATCGGTTGTGAAGCACCCTGTCCATGGGTGGGACCTTTTCCAAGTCATTACAGCCCTCAGGAGAAGCTTGACTTCATGATTGCAATGCTGCCTTTGCTTGCAAAGTGGATTGAAGAAATAGAAGTGTATGAGAGAAGTATTCAGCAACCTTGTCAACAGGTAAACACACCATCTCATGCCTTTTCTTTTCCTCTTTCCCAATCTGTTTCAGTTCAGCAGTGTCAAGTTTCAAACTCTCCATCTGCTGTCCCAAATGTTGAATCCATTTCTCCACCTCTCAGTCTTCCACCACACCTCGATTCTTCTTTCCTTTTTCCTTCCAAACAGTCATCCCCTCCACAGAGCTAGCTATGAAACCCCCTCCTCCAAAGAAACAAGAGGTTTCACCTCCTCCACCACCACAAAAAATTGTCAAATCAGTGGAGTTTCAACCTATCCCTCCTTTTGCATTCCCAATTCCATGTGGGAAAGAAGAAATTGTAAAAATCAGTCATCAAGGACAGCAGGAGGAAGAGCCAAACGAAAAAGAAATGACAGACAGCTTGAAGGTTTGGGCTGCCAAATTTGGGATGACAAGGATCCCCTTGATGGTCAAGCCTACAGAAGAAGCTAGGGTTGGAGAACAAATGGTGGTCAGGACTGATTTTGTTGCAGCAGAAGAAGAAGATCTTGCAGCCCCAACTTGTCCTCTAGAGCGGCAGTTGAAGAGTTTGACTTGACAAACTTCATCTTTGGAGAAGGAGTTCAATCAAGAGCAAGATTGCCTTCAAACATTGGAGGAAGGAGAAGCTGCTCCAAATCCAAAAGAAGAGGAGCACAATCTAGCTATGGAGGAGAAAACGCAGATCAAGGGCTTTGAGCACAAAGCGGGTTACGAGAAGAACCTTGATTCTTCTTTCCACTTCATCTCTCTCAAGTTCTAGCTTTGAAAAGGAGTTTGATCTCTCAAACTCAATATTGGAAAGTGAAGGAAACCATGGTGGTCAAGTTGCGAGATCAAGAGGACACCATGGAGGAAGTTGAATACGAGCGGAGGACAGCAATGAGGCAGTTTACCTGTCAGATTTGGAGGACTGTTTTGATGGAGAAGAGCCGGTTGAGTTTTCACCATTCTCTCTTTCATCATCCACATTCCAAACACAAGAGTCTGCTGTCATGAAGGAGAGCATTCATTTGCAGCAGCCTGCATCTTATAGCAGCCCTTTGGAACCAAAATTGGAAGATTTAAATCTTCCATGTTCTTCATCGGAGGAAGAGAAAGGGCAGAAGGGTCCTACCATTTCTTCCACGTCATCTATTCAGGTGGGTCTACAAGAAGACTCCATTCTTGGAGTTGAAAATCAGAGCTATGGGCATATCAAACGGATCAGACCTTGCCCAATCAGGTATTTGGCTTCATTGGAGCCAAAGGAGAAGCCTGACAGTCATGCTTACGAGCATGAGGCGAGCTACAAAGTACCGAGGATCAGCTGCCATACCTCTTGATCAAATGCGAGCAACTAAAAGAGGTATTGGATTTTGATTGATACCTTGATGATTTGGATAGAAGACCAGCTTCTTGTTGATTTTCCATCCATCAAACAGCCATGATCGGTGCAAATCAATTCCATGGCTGCAATTTTGAAGAAAAAAGCTATTTCTCACTGACGATTGCGGGATTTGTTTAGCTTGCCTTTGCTTCCAGTTAGAGTAGAGTAGCTAGGTTTGCTTTCAGCAGAAGAAGTGCTTGTGCACACTCTGCATGTTCCATTTGGGGCATGTATGATTTTCAGTTTTGTACATAGTTTTTGGTGTTGCTGGTTTTGCTCTTGCACAGTTCGTTTCAGTGGTTTTTGGTGAGAACAACTCCATGCCCGGTGGGTTTCCAAGTGGCTCAGAGGAGAGATTTTCAAAGTTCAGATCAGTTTTCAGGCTATTACTTATGACTCCATGCCCAATGGATTGCTTCAGGCTACTGGTCTTTTCATCTAGCAGGCAGATGCCCCCGTTGAGTCGCCAAATTGTTATCCAAAATTCCCCCAGGGTAATTTTGATAACATGCATCAGAATATCCAAATCCCAAGAAAATTGATTGATTCAGAGCAAAAATCAGGCTTGCAGGGTCCCTTCAGGTAATTTTCTAACTCCCCTGGCCGAGGAAAAAAGGAACAAGCTCTGAGAAAGTGCGGAGAAGGTTGCAGAAAGCAAGTAGTTCGGGCCAGGAAAATTTGTGAAAATCGGCTAAGTCGAGTCCGGCTAAGTTGGATCAAATGGGACAAAAGTACGCGAACCACCGAACCCCGAAATGAGTCAGGCGGCCCACTAAGCATTTGGGACAAGTGGGACTAAAGTACGCGTGCGGGCGCGAAATGCGGTTTGAGAGAGAATCGGCGAAATAAGCACAAAGGCGATTCGGGACGAATGGAACAAATGGACGCGAAATGCCCGAACCGGCGAATCGCGCGAAATCATCACAAGGAGCCCAAAAGCAATTGGGACGCGCGGGACAATAGGGCGCGAACCAGCCGAACCGGTAGAAAAGGGTCAAGTCGGTCCAAAGCAAAGTGGGACAAGCGGGCCAAAAATGCGAACCGGCCGAATCGGCGAAATGAGCCAAAGGGCCAAAATCAAATGGGACATCGAGGACAAATGGAGGCGAAACGCGAAGGAGCGAGAGCCAATCGAAGCTGCCATGTGTCCTCACAAGGGAAAGGTCAAAAAGTCAAAGGCGAGTTTTAGGCGCTGATCGAACAATGAGAAGGCTGCCACGTATCAGCGAAAACCCCACCAAAGGGATATGTCGTCGGGTCGTCAAACCGGACGCAGCCTGGAAATCGGGTTTCATAGTCGGGAAAACACGACGGAGAAACATGGCGCAAGAACATGTCGGAAGGGTTGAAAAACCCGACACCTAAGAAAATGTCGGAGGGTTGGAAAGCCCGACGCCTGAAAAAAATCGGGTTTCATAGTCGGGGAAACAAGTCGGAAAAGCATGGGCGAAAACATATGTTGAGCCACCTCCCAAACCCGATGCAAATGGAGAGGAGAATCCCGAACCCGACGGGTGAAGACCTTTCTCATCCAATCGAGTGCGCCACGTGTCATCCAGGGTGGATGCGCGGAAAATATTTTAAAAATCTGTTTTACTTTGTTATGGCCTAAATCCTCAAATCGTCATATCTTTTGATCGAGCTCGGATTTGCATGTTCCTTATATCAACGGAAAGCTAGTGAAATCCTCTACATGATTAAGGGCTAATCTCGAGTTTTGGTGCAATCTAGAGAGAAAATCAAGAAGCGGCTCGCGCGTGGTAATGCGAAGTGACATTTGGCGACGATTTTAATCGGTGACGACCCGCCGTTTTGCCAGGATCCGTCGCTTCTACCATGATGAAATGATTTAAAATACGACCTGGAGGTGGTTGGAGGAGATCTGACTTTCCTCTTTCTTCCTTCTCTCATTCTTCCTATATATTGTAAGGAGTGGCAAAATATAAAAAAGAGTTGTTCATTCTTTCTGCTCGGCCCTCCCTTCTTTTCTTCTCTAGGGTTGAAAATGGAGTTCGAACCTCCTCCCTACTCTGTAATGGCATTTTTTTGCCTTTTACTAATGGAATGATGTTCTGTGCAAACTTCTGAAGCAACAAAACGTGTTTTGTGATGCATCTGTCCATCCTTTCTCGTTTTTGCTTGTTTTCTTCTTGCCTCTCTTCATTGCAGGTATTTATGCATGTTTGAACGTTCACTGCAGATCTGGAGCTGTGTTCATGGAGTTTTGGGACACTTTACGTGTGAAATCTATCCTTGGGCACTGTGATGCATCATGTCCATCCTTCCCATTGCTCACCTCTCTTTTGTCCCATGGCGGTTTTGATAGATGTCCAACATTCTCCTTCTACGGTGTATCACCGTTTTAGTGTAGGCTTTTCTTTGTTTTCCCTTCTCTCTCTCTCTCTATCTCCTTGGCATGGTTAGATTAGGATTAGATTAGCTTTCCTGCCTTTGGAATAGCTTGTGGTAGGTAGTTTAGGAGTAGGAACCCGGCCTTCTCACTGGAGATTCCTCTCTCATTTTTACAAGTCCACGCTTGGAGAGAGGTTTCCATGTTGTGCAATCACACTGGATGCACGAACATCAACCTAGAAGCTTTGATGTGCGTCAGGGGTGCTGTGATTTTGCAATGATGAGACATGTGGAATATTTTATTGGCCCCTCCATACTTAGCTGATTTGGGCCCACTCTGTCCCATTTTGACTTTGACTACGTGGTGACCATGCGCTCATTTGGGAACCCGTTCCTTAGACCCATCCTTGGTGTTACATCGATGAGGCACGTGGAGGCTTCCGCCGGCAGGTATGTGACTTTTCAACAGGTGATGGGACCCCAGTAAGATCCAGGCTACGTGGTAGGTTGGTGCTTATTTGGGAGTCTTTTGTCCCTTTGGCCTCACTTCTAAAATTACTTGGCTGAGATGACACGTGGTTATTTTTGCTCGTTTGGACTTTTGATGGTTGAATCTATTCCTTCTTAGACGTGGGACATGTGGAAGCTCCACACATGTTTGGGGTCTCTATTTTGATGTGCCATTTTGGAATTTCACCAAATTGATGTGTGGCACCTTAGTGATTCTATTGTTTAGCCAAAGTTGACTCATATGTGGCTAAGAAAAAAACTTTGAGATTTTCCCCACTTTCTTCCTCCTGTGAGCCTCACGGTTTCCTTTAACGTTATTTGCTACTTTTCTAACCCTTCTCCTCCCTTATCCGAGCCTGCTTGATCCTTGATTATTGGATTTGAATGTGAGCTCATAGTCAGTCGAACCTTAGATTTTCTTATGTGTGGAGTCATGTTTTATCAAATTTTATGGGAGAAACATTGAGATAACAAAGTGGCAACTCACGGGGACATCGCCTACTAGATAAAGCAGTTTCCTTGTTGCATCCATTACGCATGGATTCATAATTGATAGCCTGATACTGATCTTCCCTAAAATAAGAGCCTAAATGATTGTGTTTGTTGACCACGAACCTACCTTGTTGTCCGCGCTCTCGATTTTCATAAGAAAACCTTGATTTTTGTTATGAGAGTGGAAAATTATATTGACGTGGGGGCTTTCCCCTACTCTGTAAATGAAGCTGTGCATGAGAAAAAAACACCACAACACACACAATGCACAAAACTGAAAATCATACATGCTCCAAGTGGAACATACTGAGTGTGCACAAGCACTTCATCTACTGAAAACAAATCTACTCTATACTTATGCTAACCAAAGAGAAATTTGACTCAAACAAATCATGCAAGCCGAGAAGGAGAAGTAGCTTCCATTACTTAAAAAGGTAAGCCATGCAAATGATTTGACATTAAATATGGCTTCATGTATGAGTGAAAAACATACAAGAAATCGATTCTCTACCCATATCATCAAGGTATCAATGTTAATCGAAAATACCCCCTCAAGATGATTGGAATTGGAATCTTGGAGGTGTTTATGATGACCCTTGGTACTTTGATACTCATCCTCATGTCTTGAAGTGGGCATGACTTGTTTTGGCTTCTCCCCTTGCTATAATAAAGTCATGTACGTGATTGGACTGATCTGATCCGATGGATGTGCCCATTGCTCTAAAATTCAACTCTAATAATGGAGTCTTCTTGGTGACCTTCCTAGGTGGATGGTGTGGAATAGATGGTGACATCCTATTGCTCTTTCCTTCCTTCTCCTGTGAATAATATAGGTGATTCATATCTTCCAACCTCGGTTCCAAAGGGCTATTATGAAGTGCAAGTTGTTGTCCTTGAATTCTCTCCTTTATGGTAGCAGGCTCATGTGCTTGGAATGTGGATGATGGAGGAGAAAATTATTTGATCTCCATGGGCTCATTTCCACCAAATAAATCTTCTAAGTCAGACAGATAATCTACCTCCTTTTTGTCCTGTTGCATATGCTCAACCTCCTCCATGGTGTCCTACCAATATGAGAATTACTCACTATGGCTCCCTTCATCCTCAAACATGAAGTTTGAAAGTTAAATCTCTTTTCAACATCCGAGCTCGAAGGGGATGAAGTAGGAATAAGAACTGAAGGTTCTTATGTGGCCTACTCTGCACCTGAAGCTTATGGAACCATATGGTCATCCTCTGTCATGGGTTCATCAATCAAATCAATCCCTTGAAATGAAAACAAAAAATATTCAATAATGCTTTTCAATAAGTGGCCTCAACTCTAATTTGATCTCTCCCAAATTCTCCTCTTGATGGGACTTGGAGCTGATTGTTATTCATTCTTATATAGTTGTGCGGCTTTGCTTAGATCAGCATCCTCTTTAGATAGAGTGTCATTATGGACCTTGCATTCGGAAGAAAGCAGATTGTTGATCTTCTTGTTCTTGTTCTTGTTTTTATTCTCACTCGCAAACTCAGCCTCATTTTGCCCATGGATCTTGACCTCGACCTCATCTATTCTCTTAACCATCAAGGTGATCTTTGTAAACCAAAATCTAGCATCCCAACTCATCATATTTTCTATCACTTCTTCTTTGTTTGGTTCCTCTTCTAACTATTCTCCTTGGTTGGTCTTTGGAATCTCTTCCCCATATGGAGTTAGGAAGGCAAGAGGAATAGTGGATGGGTTTTTAACTAGCTTTACAATTATTTTTGGTCGTGAGGGAAGTGGAACTTCTTGTTTTCTTGGAGGATGGCTTCTTGGAAGGGAAAAGGGCATAAGGATTGAGGTGGGATGGAATACTAAGGTATAGAGAAGGGAATAAGAACTTGGGGAGAATATGGGGAGCTAGAATCATGACACTACTACGATGATCTTGATTGAGGAAGAGGAAAGAAAATCTAGGAGGTGACAGAGACTTACCCATTGACAAGGTTCTCTTGTGTCAACTCATAATCCTCAATCTCCTTAGTCATTGTGCAAGTTGGGGCAGCATTTTGACCATGAAGTAGAGCTTCTCTGTGAGGTGTAATGTATTTGAAAAGGGCCTCCCCATAGGACAAGGTGCCCTACTGACCAATCCTAAATGCCTTCACCTATGATGTAGCCCCTGGACTGCACCATGCTATCCTCCATTCTTTGGATCTTCTCCAATAAACTAGCATTATCCACATAACCGTCACCATTGAACAAACACCATTTCTCTTGATAAGATCCTTGGCCAAAATGGCTTTGACACTTTGCTCAGATGGGTAAGCATAATGGTTTTGGATCTTATCATAGTGTTGATCTAGAGGAGTTGGGAAATGCATTGGAGGTGAATTGCATCGTAGTTGCTACAAGTGTGAGTTCCAAGATGGAAATGAATTCATGATTTCACAACTTCATGGAATGGGAGAAAATGGGAGATGTGGAAAGGAAGATGAATGAAAATGGATGGGAGAAGGTCTAGAAATTCAAAGAGTGGGTTGTTGATTGCCTCAAAAAGATGGATTCACTAGATGTGCTTGAAAGTACCTCAAAGGCTAGATCTCACCAAGAACACATCAAATTGATGAAATGAAGTTGTAAGTGCTTTAAACCTTTCCCTTTGGGTGTGCCAAAGCTGTAAGTGCGAATCACAACACCCCGAGTGACCTCGAATTTTGGTGGGGCATTTGGTGTGATTACAAAACATTGGACCATCTCTCAAGCTGTGGGAGTTGTGAACTTGAGATGGACCTCAAGAGAAGGTTGGTTCCTTCTTCCTAAACTACCTACCACAAGCTACTCCAGTGCAGGAAAAACCTATCTATCCTAATCTAACCATTCCGAGGGGATAGGGAGAGAGAAAGATGCATAAAAATAGATCCTACACTAAGCTGGTGATACACCGGACTAGGGAGTGGTGAGATCTCTGTGAGGGAGAGATGATATAGGGGAAAAGGAGATGTGGGAGGTCAGTGGCAAAGAGATTTAGATCCAAATCTACCATCAAAACTCCATGAAAACACGACATCTTACACCTGCTGCAACATGAAATGAATGCACATGAGGCAAACACAAAATGGAGAGGCATAGTGAAATAACAAAACATGAGAAAGGGTTGAAGAAAACCAAAAATCATGATTTTATTGCTCTATGAGGTGCACAGACCATTACATGGGTGCTCAGAGGCACAAATATGCTTGTTAGGTGTAGGAGAAGGCTTACAGCTCAAATGGAGTTAGGAAATAACTTTGACAAAGTTTCCCCACATCCCGAATGTCTCTTCTACTTAAAATGAAAATGAGAGGAGGGAAAAGTGTTTACAATACATAGATGATGAAAACCATAGAGAAAGAAGAGAAACTCGATTCTACTCTTAAATATCAACCACCAACCATCATTTCCATTGAAAATATACCTATAATGTATCAATTTTGGTTCACCATGTCTATTTTGCATGTTGGAGAGGGGAAGATGGAAAATCTAGATCGAGATATAGGTGGTTGGAGCAATCATGTATCCTTCATTAATGGCATGAAATAAGTTTCTCTAATTTTTACCCCACGACCTTGTCAAAATTAAAGTTTGAAGGATTCCATGGCATAAATGAGGTCCAAAACTTTTCCAATGGTACCAAATTTGTTTCAATTTTGAGTAATGGATCGAAAGATATGCCTATTTGAATATTTGAATCGAATCCATAAAAAAATGGTGAAAAACTAGTTTTGCAAAATGGATCCGTGGGCCCAAAATTCACTTTGTGCATTTTTGAAAAAAAAATGCAAAATTATAAAAAATATCCTGCACACAGCTCCTCGAAATCCACTTTTTTCATTTGGCGAATGAACCTCCTTGGAGCTTGCGGGCCCACACTTGCAAACTATGCCATTTTATGAAAAGTGCGAAATTTCAAAAATGTCTCCATAGACCGCTAGCTCATATTTACACTTGGGAAACATTTCCTCTGTGGCCCCACAACTTTACATTTGGCAAAATGTCATCTGTTGAAACCTTGCCCGCTTTTTTCCTTAAGGCCCACCTTCCCACTTTTTACGAAACATGGCCACGTGTCCCTTTTGTTTGGTGGGGTCATATGTGTAAACGCTCACATGTTTAACTTTTGATCACGTGTATACAATTATTTTTATAATGGAATGGTTGTTAGTGTGATTGCTTCTCTATATTTTTATGATGCGGTTGTTTAATTGTGCACAGTAAATATTTTAATTCAATTTCCTTTTGATGAAGTTGAATTTTTAATAATAAGTCCATGCTCACTGCGGAGACAATCGGTCAAAGACGGATAAGATAAAACACACAATTTCCTGCATTAAAATGAGATTTTTAATGGATTTTAAAAGACTTAATTAAATATGTATTTTTAAATTAGATGCACACAAGGAATTTTTAAGTCGGTTTAAAGTGAATTTTTAATTTTAGATCAAAACATTAGGGATACCAAATATCTAATGAGATGAACTTTGTATGCCACATAATCCTCACAATTTTTGTTGCATATTTGAGAGCTTAGCTTTTAAGGTCATCCAAGATTTGAGGGCTTATACTTAGATTTGGGGGTCTTTCCGGATCCATTATATTTTTACCCTCATTGTGAGATGTGTACATTTCATACTGACTATTTATGAGCAAAATTTCCAGAAATCAGGATGAAACCTCTTCTAGATTTTTTAATTAATGAAAAATTACAAGAATGGAGGTGTCTTATTTTAGCCTCGCGGATGTCACGAGATAGCTATCTATCATAAAAATAAGATGCATAAGTTCCCCATAAATGACATGGTTCACTTGGTCGGTGTAAAATAATGTGGTTATTAAATACATAACCAAGTAAATATCCTAATATAATGCATAATTAACCTAACATTCCCCCTTAATTTTGCATTGCCTCAAGGGATGAGGAGAGGAACTCTCTGAACAACTCGAACTTGTCACGTGCAAGTGACTTTGTGAAGATATCTTCTCGTTGTTCAAGTTGTTGGAAAAAATTGAAGTTGTATATTGTGCTTCAAGACATGCTTGCGTATATGAAATGTACATGTACCTCAATGTGTTTTGTTCTTTCATGAAAAAACTGGATTGTGAACAAGTTTGAGAACACCTTCATTGTCAACATACATGGTGGTGGTTTGTCCTGTGGTATTCCAAGTCCTTGAGTATGTGACGTAGCCAAATCACTTCACAGACAGCTTCTCCTATCAGAACGATACTCAACTTCTATGTGGAAGAATGAGAAACAAAGTGTTGTTTCTTGCTTCCCCATGATATTGGTCAGATCCCATAAAGAACACAAACCCTGAAGTGGATTTTTTTGTCATCAATATTTCCTGCATGATCTGAATCGAATATCTGACAAAGAAGAAGTTTCATTCTTCTTGTATTCTAGACCAAGATCCATTGATCCTTTGAGATATCTCAAGATGTGCCTTGCTTGCTTTCAATGACAAACTTTGGGTTCTGCATGAACTGGATAGATAGCTCACTGCAAAGCTGATATCTGGTCTAGTGTAGGTCAGGTAAATGAGACTCCCAATCAACTGCCGATAGAGAGTGGCATTTACCTTAGGAGATGGATCTGAATGAGATAATTGCAATCTATTCTCCATAGGTGTAGTAATTGGTGTGCAATCCATCATCCTGAATTTCTTGAGTTGTCTTGGTATATTTCATCTGAGAAACAAATATGTGATTCTCTTTTTGCCATACTTCCAATCCAAGACAATAGTGCATTAGCCGAGATCTGTCATGTTGAATGATCGATTAAGATCTTTCTTTGTTGCATCGATCATCCTCATTGAACTTGCCAATGATGACTAGATCATCGACATAGAAAATGACAATCACAATCTCCCCCTTGCTTTTTGAGGTAAAGATTGGGATCGTATGGATTTCTAACAAATCCATGTTGTATGAGATGCTCATCAATTTTGATGTACCATGCCGGGGTGCTGTTTGAGGCCATATAGAGATTTCCTGAGTCTGCATACCTTTGCTTCTTGACTGACCAGGTACAACATATCCCTCAGGTTGAGTCATATAGACTTCTTCTTGTAAATATCCATTAGGAAGGCACTTTTTATGTCCATCTGATGGACTTTCCAACCAAACTATGTAGCTAGAGAAAAGATCATCCTGATCATTTTGATCTTAGTTGTGGGAGAAAATGTCTCCTCATAGTCAATGCCTTATTTTTGTGCATACCCCTTTGCTACTAGTCTCACTTTATACTTGTCCATTGTCCCATCTACTTTGTACTTTGTTTTGAATATCCATCTACATCAATGGGTTTCTTCCCTGGTGGAAGATCGACAAGCTGCCAAGTGTTGTTTTTCATCACTTGATTGATATTAGAGTCCATGGCATCTTTCCAAGATTTTGACTGTAGGGCTTCCTGGATTGTAGAGGGCTCATCAGATTCAATAACTCTACTCATCAAAGAAAAGTTAACTTCTTCTCTTGCTTTACTTGTGAGTCTGTGGTCAGGGGTGGATGTATCGGTGGAGCATCCATTCTTGCATCTCGTAACATGCTAGTACACCACTTGGGCATATGTTGAACTGTTCCCATGGGTGTGGTTCTATCAGATCATCACCATCATCCCCATCATCACTTTCATCATCTGTGGGAACATCAACTTTATTTTTACAACTGGTGAAGAATCTACATCAGGTGAGTCTGGAGGAGGAGACTCTGCTTCCTTCTTCTCAAAAAACTCAACATCTCTGCTGGTGTAGACTTCTCTCTGGTCTTTGGATCCATCAATTTGTACCCAAGAGTTTCTTCATTGTACCCAATGAAGATGAGTTTTGTGACTTCATGTCTAATTTATTTCTATTTTCTTGGGTATGTGCATACTTGCTTTGCACTGAATACTCTAAGGTGTGCAACAAAGATGGTTTCCACTTTGACCATGCTTCATGTGGTGTTACTCATCATCAAGAGAAAGCTGTGGGCACTCTGTTTAAAAAATACACATTGTCTTTTCTTGCTTCTACCTAGAATGTTTGCAAGTCAGAATCATCGATCATGCATCACACCATTTCCATGATAGTATGATTTCTTCTCTCAACAACACCATTCTGTTGTGGTGTGTGTGGAGGAGGCATTTGTTGATGAATCTCGTGAGCTTGTAGGTAGTCTTTGAACTCATCATTGGTGAATTCCCCCCGATCTGAGGAGAGTTTATGATGTGATGACCAATTTTGTTCTCAACAACTACTTTGAACTTCTTGAAGGTTTCAAAAGCTTCACTTTTCTTGCGAAGAAAAAAATCCACATTTTTCTTGAATAGTCATCAACACAAAGCATGAAATACTGAAATCTAGAATGACTTGGTTGCATTGGACCACAAAGATCGGTATGAACCAGAGTCAAGCTTACCATGAGCTTCAAAATGTACTCTTTTGGAATGAAGCTCTGTGTTGTTTTCCTGCTAGGAAGTGAGGACACTTATCTGTATCCTTCTGAAGAGATGGTAACCCATGTACCATATTGTGCCGGTGAAGTGTCTCGAGATACTTGAAACTAACATGACCAAGTCTCGATGCCACAATTATGTTGAGGTAGAGTTCTTAGCCACAAGTTCTGATCATCTCTGTGGAAAAAATCAAGTTGGAACATGCGTCCCACATTGGAGGCTTTTGTAACTATTTTTGAGCCTCGTGATTTGTCTCGAATTAAACATTTTTCTTGCCGGAATGACTATCAAAGTCAATTTTTAAGTTGTGATCTAGGGAGTTGACTGACTAAAAAAGATTTTTAGTCAACCCAGGGACATATAAGACATTTGATAGTCTATAATTGCGTGAACCAAGGGGTAGAGAAATGTTCCCAATCCCCTGAACTGTATATGAAGAATCATCACCCAACGAAACATGGTTTTTGAAGGCGTGTCCCTCATTGAAGTAAACCAGTCTCTGTGGTTGGTCATGTGTCGAGTGGCTCCCGAATCAACATACCAGACATCACTAGATGACGTGGAGGTTCACTTGATCGAGTAGTGTACAAGTAGTCTTCATTATCTTGAATGTTCTTCTTGCTCAACAATATTTCCTTGTTGATGGGGTCTTCTTTTCTAGTTCCCCTTTTTTATGCCCTTGATTGTAGTTAGAATGTCCCTTGTGAGATTTTTGGTGTTGAGGTCCAGAGTTTCTTGATGAACCTTTCTTGTATGTATTATACCAACAATCTTTCAATTCATGTCCTCTTTTACAAGATTGGACATTTCTTCTTTATTGTTTGTCCCCTTGATGTTGATATTGATTTGATTTTGGGACTTTTGATAGGAATTAGGTTTTCCTTTACCTTTTCCTTTCCATTTTTGATGTGAAGAAAGTTCTTCTGCTCCTCTTCATCATCCTTATTATGCATGGCTTCCTCTTGTTGTAGTAGGTTTACTAGCTTGTCAAAACTAACTGTCGTATATCGACAAGTTTAGTGTTGTTACAAAAATGTGGTAGTAAGAAGAAGGAGAGCTCTCAGAACAATGGGAATGAGAGCTTCATCTGTGACCACTTCTCCAGGGCTAGAAGTGAAGCCCTCAACTCTGTAACTCTTCTTAAGAAAGCTTGATTTTTCATTTTCTTGAACTTCAGTGTGTGTAACTGACTCTACAAATTTAGTATGACATTCTTTTTTTGGCCTCATATATTGTGCTCAACTTATCCCATGCTTCTTTGGTTGTTTTGGCATCTCGAATGTGGGGTTGCACATCATCGAGACACTCCAAACAAGATGATGAGTTTGGCCTTTGATCTACTTTATCAAACTATCATTGTTGTGTTGTATCAAGTTAGTTGATCTGGTCGAGTACCATTCACAATAGGCTAGATCTCTTCAAACTCAAGTTGTGTCTTGATTTTTGTCTTCCATGAAACATAGTTGTTTCCTCTGAGTAGTTGTGAATTTGGAAGAAAAAATTTGGGGGCATTGGTGCCCATTTTTAGAAATCACTGATAGGGTTAGGCTCTTATCACTCCAGGTATAAGGTCTCCCAATCTATATACCATCAATTTGATATACCAAACCTTTCTATATACATGCCCTTCCGATATACCCGATGGTATGTGGAAGAAGCTCACCCTTTCTATATACCCGATGGTACGTGAAAGAGGCGTTAACGTACGTGAAAGAATTTGATACGTGGTACCAAGACAATATTGAAAGGGTCTGTGTGATTATTGACACCGGCTCAAAGAAATATCCTCATACGCGTGTGTAACTTCACTATATACTTGGATAATTTCTCGGTCAGATTTATGTTGTGCAATCATTCATAGACGGATGGGATGGCTCATAGTGTGTGCATTGTGACCTTATTACTCCCCATCGATTTAAAGGGTCGATGCCCAGATGACATGTTGTTGTAGCTATATTAGGCATTAAGTGTGTAGTAGTAGTCATGATGGACTTTACCCGTAAGCGCTTCCAGAGGCACTTGTATATACGAAACTTTGAATGAGATCTAGGATCTCGTGAGTGTTTTTAGAACCAAATTTTATTTTTTTAGTACAATATTCGCCAGTTTTGAGAGAGTTACAAAGTTTGTGGTTGACTATGAAACCTACAAATTAGTACAATATATTGAAGTATACAAATTACATTCAAAAAATTTGGAAAAATTGAATGGCAAGAAAATTTTTTTGTTTTACGGGCCCTGGTGGCCTCTGGAGCCCAAAATGACCCTCTATGCCAAAAATTGCAAAAAAATAGCTGAAAATGCAATTTTTGGGTACCCTCCTTTAGAAAATGTTGCTCGAGAATGAAAAATAGGCCTAATAGGAGAAAAAAATTTTTTTTCCCTAAAATAGGGTTTTTCTCACTAAAATTTTAGAAGGCTTTTTAGTTATAACTAAGTTGTTTAGTGATGGTTTTGGCTAATTTTTGCCTCCAATTTGGTGGGTTTTATAAATTTTCACCTAAATTTCAAAATTTTTAAAAAAAAAGTTTGGGGTGGGGTTTCGAACCCCAAACCTCCCCTTCCCCAAATCATTCCTACTATCCACTTGGTACGCTCTAAGTGCTTTGCTATAAAAAATGAAAAATTTATTTAAAAAAAATGAAAAAATTGACTAACCTTTTAAAAATGACGTAGGGACATGACGTGGCTGGTAGAGAGGATCCACGTGGGGCCTGTGGTGATGGAGGGAGGATTAGGTTTTTGCTGCATCAAAATGGATGGATTGAAGCTTTCCTTTTTCTGCCTTTTTATTTTTTAGATGCCCCTTTTTATTGTTTTTTTTTTTTTTTCATCCTTTTTTTTTTTTTCCCTTTTTTTTTTTTATTTTTAGTTTTTTTTTTATTTTGATTGATTTGTGCGAGATTGTTTGATATGTTGATTTTCTTTTTTTTTTTATAGTGTTTATTTTGTTTGATGAGGTTGGTGGTGGTGTTTGGTTGGAGGGAGGAACTTTCAGAATTTTGGTTTGGAAGGTTCATTGAATGCTGTTTTGTGTTTGAATCACTCTACCGTTGTTGTGCATTTGCTTCAGTTTGCATGAGGGATGGCTTGGGGATTTTGGGGTATGTGTCATGGGTGGCTAAACACTGTATACACTCGTCCCTAAAGATTTGATCACTCGTATTAACATTATTCTTTGCCAGAGGATTCAATATATTCTTTTTCATTCTGGTCTCAGACAAAGTTTCAAATTGTTTGAATGGACTCAATGTAGGCCTTTTGTCGAGGATAAAATGGATTCAAACCTTTTTCAATCGGGAGCTTGATAATGCTTGCACTTGACAATTTGATAATCAACTCTTCCAATTAACAATGCAATACACAAGCTCGTTTGAATAAGAGATCATTCAATGAATTCAACCTTGCAATGTGGACATGTCAAAAAACTCGATCCCCTGATGCTCACTTGCAATGAACTCATTTGGCTGAGTAACTCAAAACCTTAGATCCTACTCAACTATCCTTAGCTTGGTGAGCTTGAAATGACATCTCAAATGGCTTCAAACCTGGGCAAAACAACTCAATTTTTAGCAAATATGGCTATTAGATGATGCGATAGACTACTATTTTAGAAGGAAAAATAGTCCTCTAATATTAGAGGTAAAAAATGATAATTATTTAAAAATTATTTTTTTTTCTTATTTTTAAAAATTAAAATTGCTTAGATCTAAAATTTTTCCTGGTGTAGGGTGCACCAATGCAAAAAAAATTTGCATTCCAAACACCTGGAATGAATAGGAGGTTGTGGGGATGTAGGGATGGGGCCGGGAAGTTGCAGGAGGCTGCACATGCTCTCAATCTGATGCTCAAATGCTTCTCCAATCTCCTCTATCTCTTCTGCTCTCTCTTTCCACACCTTCTCTGCCTTCACAGGTCTAGATTCTCGCTCTGGTACCAAATGTAATCTAAAACAGGGACAAGTAAGCTGATATAAATTTTATTAATATCAAATCAACAAACCTTTTACATTTGTATGAGCTGCAATACTTATAGGTATTGTACAGTTGAATACACACAAGAAAATAAGTTGCACAGGTGCAACAATATCCTGATTACATAAGCTTCCAAAATATCATACGGAAGCAATAACCAATTAAATACAAACAAGAATAGTTGTAACAATAATGCAACAAATAAACAATATTAAAATAATGTGGTTATTAAATACATAACCAAGTAAATATCCTAATATAATGCATAATAATTAATTTAATGTAAAAATATACATGTATGTATATACATAGTGAACACATATACATTTGCATATTATATATATTTAAATTATATTTTGACCAAATCATAATATATAAGTGGTTGTATTCTGACGTCTAAAATGACTTAAAACCTCTAAGCACCTCAGAAAATTCAGCTAATTCAGTTATACGCGTGATTGCCACTGGTAAATAGAACCAAAAAAGTCATATTTGCTTTTCATGGAATCCTACACGACCACATCATTTCTAAACAGCGTTTTATCCACTAATTCCAATTTCCCTGCAAAAACATTACCTGACAGCACAGCTGCGTATTGCTTTCAACGTGTATTGATCCTTGAGTGCCAAGCTTAATGATTTATAACGTACCGTAGTAATCATAACTGCTCAGAGTAACCAGGTGACCTTATAAAATTCTACTGATTCGGCTTAAAAGCAGCCATGAATGTGCAGAAAATAAATACGTTGAAGGTCACAACGTGGGAGTTTCATAGCGTATAATGATAATGAATCGGTTTCAGAAACAACGCTTTGATGGATCTTTAAACGTGATGATTATTAGTTTCTTCATTTATTATTTTTATTTAATGCGATCCATTTATGAAAAGATTTATGTTAAGTAATACTTAACCAGATCTAATATGAGGACTTGAAAGAAAATAAAGAAAATGTGCTATCATGCGAAGTGGGAGAGCTTTGATTAGATTTGAGATGCCTCCCTCAAGTTTAGTCCAAAATATGGCATTCACATCTCCTTTATCATGATGCCATGTGATTTACTTTAAATATAACTAAGTGAATAAGTATAAGAAGAGTGTAGATTCTTTTATAAATGTGGATTGGGGTTGGTAATACGAGATCTATTTATATTATTAAATAGATTTTGACAATTAGATCTTGCAATATATGTAACATATATTGCAAGATAGATCAACTAGAGCATGTGCCAAATATAGATACATAGATAAACAATACGCACTTAATATTTTAGTGGGTTTGAAAGTTGATTTGGATGTGACAAGGGTATGAAAAGGTTGGAAATATTATGGAAAGCGTTTCACCTTTGAATGTAGAACGACACCATGTATACACCTAATTTTTCACATTTCATCTTTCAAACTCACTGTTACTAACAATTTCATTTGTAAAGATAAGGGTCATTGATGCATCAATTTCTTGAGCAGGTGCCTTAAGGGGCCTACAGGAATGGGGTATGGCTATTCACATGTTCACTATGGGATAGAGAGAGTACATAGAGACTATCGCTATGTGGTCCCGGCCTTAGTTGTCCTTGCAATAGTTATCATTATCTCTTTATGTCTCACACATTAGCACTCGACAACTTGTTTTTGGCTTGCATCGAATCCATAATCGGCACCTTTCTCACTTATTTTTGTTTGATCCATGACACATTGCATCACTTTCTACATTTTGGTCTCCTTGGTCGATGCCATCACTCATGGGTGATGGTATCGGTGTTCGAATTTTCCCTAGCCAACTCCATCACCCACAAGCAATGGCATCATACATACACACACCACACTTTGAAACTCAAAAGGAAGGAAGACAGAATCATATGAACTTCCACCTACTCTTGCTCTTTTTCTCCTACTTCACAACTACTGTTTGATTCCTTTGTTTATCTTGCACTTGACTTGGATTGGATTGGATTGGACACTCTTCTTCTTCGTTAGATTGCTTACATTATCGGGTCATCTATAGTGAGTCTCGGATAGGAACAATGTTTCCCTTCTCTGCAAATAGTGATTCTCTCTCGGTGTGTTGATTCTTTGTAGAAGTAGATGCATCAACGACCATCCATTGAGTAAGTTCTCTAACTTTCTTTTTCATTTTACATAGACTATTTCAAGTTCATTCCCATTTCTCTATGTTAGCTTAGTGTTACATGTACATTGATACTAGTTAGCATAGTGATCTTATTTGATCAGCTCCTTAGCTTTCCCTTATTTACATTTCAATTATATTGTGCATGTTTGCCTTATCCATCATTGATCTATACTTCTCACCCATTCACCAATATCCTAGGAGGGTACTCTCCTCTATCTTGACTACAGGCCTTGGAAACCCTAGGTTGACCTAGTGTAGGGATTAATATCTTTGGATATATAACCTTAGTGCTCATTGTAGCCACTTTAAATCAACCCATTATGTGTTAGATCATATATTTCTCATATTCGTTGCCTCAATACCCTTGTAGAACATAAGACTTAGGAGTGTAATCCATTGAGACATATTATTAGCCCATGATACATTTTTGGTGAACCCATCGTGAATCCTACGAGACCTCTGATCTAGCACAACTCATTAAAAGAATCCATCTACGAACTTGATCTCATACTAAACCACAAAAAAAAAAGCTCGAAATATTTCTCCACGAATACCATTGACCGGGGCGATCCTATATTTTTACGCATTTTCATTTCCAAACACCTTCGGCCCCTATGCAATATTTTTGATAGAGTCCAATCCTTTCTTTTCCTATAATTTTGTCACATCATGCCATCGACCCCTATGTAAACATTCAACATGGTCGATTGTTTCGAACATAGTTTTCCACAACCTTGTTCTTAGCTTCCAAATCATAGAAATTCCACCTCTCGAGTATATTTTTACACAAGTAAATCCCATTAATTTCTCCATGGGATATTCATTTGTGCCTACATTTCCTCTTAATTCTCCTAAATTCTCTAGTTCTCTTCATATTTTCCAGGACCTTTTCCCTCTAAACATCATACGCAATGTCACTCAATAGAATATAATGTGGCTAAGGTTGAGAAAATATATCCCAAATCCATCATTGAGAATCTTAACAACAATGAGTGTTTTGCGCTGACAAGGATGGAGGTTTTCAAAAATATCCACCGATGCCATGGAAATTACCATGCCCCATCCTAACCATAGAATACCCTATCATGATGGTACTCCTCCCTGTAAGAGTGATCATGATGAATCTCCCAGAACTTTCACTAATGAACATGAAAATAATGAACAAACACCCAAAAATAAAGGTCATGCTTTTATATGGATTCTAACATGGTGATCATCAATCTCCTAGATTATATGGCCTTATCCCAAGATGCCACCATAACTAGCATGATCCAAATGTATTACCCACCACCCCTCTTCATGGATGTACTTGGGAATCCTATTCCTCCTCCACCAATCTGGAGCAAGATGTTACAAATCGTCTAAAATGAAATTTTATATCCATACATTGTTATCATAGACACAGTGAGATTGACCCTACCATCTCTTATACTGGTTATGTGGACCCTGACCCTCGATCTCAAAACGTGTGGAAACTTGTACAAATAATGGATTTAAACAAAAAATTATGCAACTACTAAACTTCTAGCAAAAACTCGTGGGAAAGACATTAGAATGGTATAACTAGATTCCTCCCAACTCAATAGCTGATTTATGAGGTTTAGTCAAATCTCTCATTTCAGAATGTTACCAACAAGATTTGATCGAAAACACTTTACAAAGTTTATAAACCATAAGCATGTAATGGACCAATTTTCCCAAGGCTTTATTAAGAAATGGAAAACACTTTCCATACAAGCTAATCATAATCTTGATAATAAGATCCTATGTCAAATATTTCTTAATGCCCTTACATTTAATCTCAATATAAGCTCAATTACTCTCCCAACACATTGGAGGAATCCCTCGAACAAGAAAAAAGATAAGATCATCTCATGCATGAATTTGGATATGAATTACAATTCATCTCCTAAAATTGAAAGATCAACATAGATAATCAATCCCTCTAATCCTCAAAGAGAAAAAAGAGTGACAGAATGTCGGAATTCCCTCTCCCATCCAATCATACTCCTTTATCTCATGCCAAACTTCTCCAAATTTTTCCCACTCCGTAAATTATCTTCCCTTCAAAATAATCCTTACCTAACTTTAGAGGTGATCTATTTTTTTGGTGGCATGCCACTATAGGACACTCTCATAGTGATTATAAGGACCTTAGGAAAGCAACCCTCAATTTCTTCTTTGTCTTCACTTTCTATTACTCTACCATTACACAATAGTGTTATGATAAATATCAATATTTAGATAGATCTCACTCCAACCATCAAAATAAGAGTCATAAGAACCCCATGAACAATATCGTGGGAACTATAGAGCCTTCATATGATCATAATGTTTGATATTTTCAATATATCAATGTTACTAAGGTGAAAAATAGAAGTAGACATACCCATAAGGATCTTATTATTAAACGAAAGAAATCATTTCATAATACACCATTTCTTGATAGTTTCCCAGAGACACCAATAGCAGAACCTACTCCCACGGTGAGCTTCTACCCATGGTGTCACATCAAGTACTAAGTAAGGATCTATTATGTATTTGTTAGACACAATAGATCAACTACACTATCATCACATCTAGATATGTATCCCTTTGTGCCATGACCACAATATCTCTATGGAAGCTAGTCCAAGCCTCATTGGAACTTTTTAGATGAGTTGAATTCCCTTACATCAAATATACCCTTTATGGAACTCATACATAGATCAACTTCACATCGAAATTTCATTCTTCAATAGGTGCAATGCTTTGAATATCCTCTAGTGAATCCCTAACATTCCTAATTTGTGTCTACAAATCTAGAAATCCATCACATAGAGACCACATGATCATCCTTACAAAATCCACATATGGGTTTCTTAGCCTTGAGTTTGTGGAGGATGACATGATTATTGATGAGGTCCTATTTAGTGTGGATGACTGTCACTAATTGTTAATGTTATCATTCATGATACAAAAGCGCATATGGTCCTCATGGATGAACAATCATAATCAACTTATCTTTTTTATCCTCATCAAGAATCTTCACTATTCTATCTATGACCTCAAGCCTACGTTCTTGACTTATCATGGATTTGAAAAAAATAGAAAAAGCGATAGGATGCATCTGGTTACCCATTACGGATGGACTCAAAATGGTCTGCACCATCCTCATAGTTGTAGATCATCCTCTCTCATACAACCTCTTCTTGGGCTGACCTTGTACACACCGCATGCACATAGTCGCATCATCTAGATAAAAATGTATAAAATTAATCCATAATAACCAACATTTTGACTGATGTTGATCCCAATCCTTGGGATATCCTAGTAATATTTCCCAATGAGTCTTTTCTAATGCCAACTACTCCTTAGATCCAAAGTATTCTCTATCTAGAGCTCTTTGATCTTATCTCTGAAAATTCAATTTACATTAAGAGATTCAAATGACGATGAACCTAATGATATTTAAAACATCATAAACAAAAATAGTTTACCTTATGATATTGTGCATTGCTACCTCAGTTCTTCTACCTCAAGATCGATTTCCACCTCAAATTAACATGAAGGAGGCAATGAGAAATGCCTCGAGCTCTAACCATTTATAATGTACCAAGTTAGGAATTGCACTTTTTTATCATCCTCCCCTTCACCCATGCATTTTAGGAAATTTTTTTATCTTAGCTAAGGAGGAGCTGTTTGATCTTAAATGAAAATGGATTTCCTTCGATGAAGATTAGATCACATGACAGGATGAGTCTAGTTACTTGTAAGTATTGTACTACCAATGTTTCATGACCCAAATACGGTCTTCTTAACTTGAAACTAATATCATTGACACATCCTATGAATCCCTATATCTGATATGAGTGATAGTGAGGATGAGGAAGGACACTTCTTATGTTCCTCCCATTAATTTGCCACTCCTCAATACTCCCTTAGTCATAGAGAAAATATCTAACTATTCTTTGTGTCACACTCAGATGATAACTCAACCACCCGCTCGAGATTATGAGAAATCCTCTCCACTCAAAATTTTTCCTGGTGCTCCTTGTATGGACATTATTTCTTCCACACCCAATAAGGTAACCTTCGATCACCATTAGGATACATGGATGCTACACTTGACTAGGAAGATTTCCTCAAAGGATTTGGAACAGGGATGTGTACTCATTAAACCCTCTTGTCAAACTTTACCTCTCTCCTATGAATGGAGTTAGAAATCACCAACAACATCACCTAGAATGAGGTTATTATCTTATGTATAAATATCTCCTTAGCTAAGGATGTATCCTATCTCCATGCCATGGGAGATTACTAGTATTTGTGTCGATAGGTTAGTGGCGCATATCAATATTGCGGTCAGTGCAAACCTTAAAGATTATTTTGACTTAGCTTAGGGGTTAACATTGTGATTCACTTCATTTACCATATAATTAATCCCACGTAAACAAAATACATTGGATAATTTTTTTGCCATGTCGCCACTCGCTTTTAGTCACAATTTGATTCTCATGATAACTCTTTTATGATATAAATCAGCCAATCCCTAGCCACTTCACCTCCTTTAGACACTCAATATGTGTGTCGGATGGAGCCACATGGCCCCGCATAGGACCCTTGGTATGTTAATGTATGTAAATTCATACAATACCAAACTTACATACATGTTTGACCCATGAACATAACTATAAATACATACAAAAGTTATCAAATATGTAAATAAAGATGACATATTGTACTATCGTAAGTTGTAAGGCACTCTACTCGATGTGTTAAAAATATGATGTTTCTCTTGTCTTAGTGGAAGCACATGCGGGCACTTTCGATGACCATTATAAGGGGAATAATACTATGCGCAAGTTCCAATGAATGGGTTACTATTTTCCTACACTAGAGTGTGATGCTCGGGCCTTTGCTTAAGGAAAAATTATATCTTACCAATATCACAATGGTTTGATTCACTCCACTGACTACGATGAAATCCATTATAGCTCCCTAGCCCTTCACTATATGGGGAATATATTACATCGAGAAATTTCTTCATTCTCAAGATGGTCATATCTTCATCTTTACAATAATGCAATAATTTACTAAGTGGGTTGAAGCCATGCCTCTCACTAACATGTCTAGCCTTATTACATCTAAATTCTTCCTTAATAAAATCATTTTCCACTTTGGAATAACAAACACCATCATATCTAACAATGGTGGGAGATTTAAATTTAAATAAATGAACAAAATATTATTTAAGTTCAAAATTAAACATTAATTCTCAACACCATATTATTTGAGGTTAGTTTTAATTTGTTACTACTATACCCAAATACCAAAAATAAAAATAAAAATAGGGTATAGCGATGCATGCATCGAAAATCACTATGTTAATATGATTGGATACACAACTAATGATGATTACTCCTCCTTTCACTAAGTGAGAGGACCTATATGTAAAGAAACCTAAACAAGAAAAATATTAGAACGGTTAAATGATTTACTGGAAAAGGACACCCTTGGGAATATAAAGGGCTTATTTAAAGGATGTCAACTCATTCATACAATAAAGTGGTATGATATGAAATAAGATAATGAAAATAATATTAGAACTCCGGAGGGATATAGAGATCATGTTCTACGTAGTAGGTGTCCTAATCTAGGGTTGTCAGAAATGAGCTTGAGTTATTCGAAATATGTGAGCTAGGATTACTCTTTCATGTATTGTATTTCATGTATTATATATAGTTTATCTTCATTTTCCTCGATATCGGCATCAAGGAAATGACTCATAGGTTAAGTTCACGTTAGATATCAAACTTCTCCCACACGAAGTGTTGTAGTATGATATAGATGTTGTATATACTTGTATTGGGTTGTACTATCTTGAAACAATCATATAACGAAAATACATGATTGTAAAGATCTTTATAATAAAAATTAGATGATAATATATCAATATAAGGGGAAACGAAATGGATCCACAATTATTCATAATTAATGAAGATTGGGGGAAAAATTATCTATTTTAACAACGGTTAGTAAAACAAACTATGCTTGATGCAAGATAGAGGTTGGAAATGCTAAGATGACGTAATGGGAATATGGAGACATAATAAATGTAGAAATATTATATTTAAATATGTATGAAGATTCAAATTAAGTGTATAGGGATTGGGGATCCAATCGACATCAATTGGGGATTGACGGCGATCCCTAGTAAAATTGGCCTATATGATAAAGGATGGAAAAATAGATAAACAAAAGACAAAAGCTATGATGGCTATACAAAGGTATGCAAAAAAGTATTTAAAAAATGTAGCTAATGTAAGTGTAGACACAAAATCACACACTTGGGTAAATTTTTAGGTCCTAAAACCATACTTATATTCATATGATTCCTAAGGTAGAAAATTAATAATAGATAACTATCTTTTACCTCTTTATTTGGTTTCTTGTCTTCATTGGGTATTTTACATCCTACATCCCAATCGTTTATCTTATATGATTTCAAAAACCAGCACCCAAATAGGATGCCAACACCTAGGCGCCCTTGTTCCCTCTAGGTTCCCTAACCTCTTTCCACCTTACTTGCTCTTTTTGGGATTCTTTTATACTTTTTATTTCTTATTTTCTTATGGTTCGACCTTATAGTTGTCAATTACAAAATTCGACAAGGGGAATCATATAAATACAAATATATGTGATCAACATAAAATACCAAGATCTAAGCACTAATTATCATCACCTATTATTATATCCCAATGCATCTAAGAGCACTTTTATCACCAAATTATAGCACCCTCTGAATTTTCATGTGTGTGTGCATGAGCTACCAATGTAATTGGGTAACATGGACCATCTCTAAAGTTATGGGACACGATACTTGATATGGACCTCCAAAGAAGGTTGGTTCCTCCTCCAGGCCTAATGCTAAAACCACCCCTAATGCTAGAAATTGAATTATCTAATCCTATCCTATGATTCCAAGGGACCAGGGAGAGAGGAAAATGCATAAAAATGAATAAATCCTACACTACAGAGGTGATAACACCAAGAAAAGGGAGTGAAATATTCTATTGAGGGAGAAATATAAAGGAAAATGCAGTTGAAAGAGGCCAGAATAGATTTGACATAGTCCCAAACATGCATTTACCACCAAATCCCCATGAAACACAACAACATAAACTTGTAAATGAAAAGGCATGCACAAAATAAAACAACAATGGAAAGGCAAGGAAATGCAAGAAAAATGAGAAAGGGTTGAGAAAACACCACAATACACAATTTTTATTGCTTCAAATGGTTGCACAATCCATTATATCTACAAAATAGAGGGAAATATACATTCTAAAGAAAATTTGAAGGCTTACAACTCAATATAATTGAGAAACCAAAATATAAGAGTTTCCTTAAGTCCCAAAGTATCTCCTCTAAAAATGATAAGTGTTTACAATATATAGAAATGAATGAGAGAAGGGAGAAAAAGTGAAACTCAAATTTGTTCTCCCATCCACCAAAAATGACATTGAATGCTCTAAAAAGGGCATGGGATTCCTTATAAATCATTTCCCCGCGTACTCAAAGCTTCGTGAAGAATAAATAGGCACCATAGTTTCATTAATTACGGTGGTTGGGCATGGAACTATACATTTTCATGCTAGATAAATTTTCATATTTTTCACATATATACCATTAATAAAATTCATAAATTAATTTTTCATTTCGTAGAGGACATTAATAAATTTCTAACGATATAAATTTTGTAAAAATGGAGCAACGAGTCAAACGTTATGGCCATTTTAAGTTCATGCGAAAAACTATTGTTTTCCTTTGTTATGTGGCTTTCCATGGATTTTCCTTTGTTGCATGACTTTTCGCGGCTTTTTCCAAATTTTCTTACATTTTCTCCAATTTTCTCTTTTTTCACTAACTCCTTAGAATTTTCTTGGATTAGGGAGTTAATAGAAAAAATGAAATGAATCCCTCAAAAAACCAAATTTCACCATTTTCTCAATTTTTCTCATTTTCTCGAATTTGGCTAAGAATTGAACTCCTTTTCCTCTAGAAGAAGGGAAATGCACAAAAATGGTTCCAAGTCCCCCAAAACATGAAAATTATTTGTTTTCTCTAGATTCAACATGAAACTCCATCAAAGTGCCTAGGTCCAACTTCCTCTAGTTTTCCATTTTACCAAGGGGTAAAAATGGATAACAATTTGGTGACTCACAACGACATCTACCCACTAGATGAAATGTACGGTGGCCTTAAAGAATCCATTAGGCATTGATTCTTCCTTGTAAGCATGAAATTTGATCTAAAACCTTGAAATTCGACCTCGAAATCCACTTGAAGCACTACTAAAATAGGATTTGACTTGTTATGCCTGAATTTTCCAACTTTTGTAAGAAATATTCCGAGTAAGATTCTGTGATGCTGGAAAAAATTTGAATATGAATTTCATTTTTCTTCTACAATTTGATATGTGGGATGGAGGATGAATTTATGAAATTGTCCCCAAAATATGATCTCTTGCCAAGTATGAAGCTACAAAACTCGAACCTGGTGATTTCTTGGCATGGATGAAGCTACCGCAGAAACTAGAAACACTTGATGATTTGGAAAGTACTTGGGACTTTTTGAAATTAATTTTCCCCAAACATCGCCACTTCTACAATACATTGTGTAAGAGAAACAATCAAGCCCAAAACCATGTACAAAGGAGAAAATCATACATACCCCAAGTGGAGCATGCAGAGTGTGCACAAGCACTTATTCATTGAAAGGAAACCCACCTACTCTATTCTAACCCAAGAAATGGGAAACTCAAATAAATCCTATAATGAGTAGGAGAAGTAGCTTCCCTTCCTCACAAATTGAGACCATGTGACTGATTTGGCAATGGATCGAGTGAAAAATTGACATGGATCTAATCTCCCATTCAATTCACCAAGGTATCAACTAGAAACAAAACAAATACCTCTCTTAGTTACTTCTATATTTGGATGAAAGAGGCATTTCATCTTATCCTTGGAACTCAAACTCTTCCTTATGCTCAAGAAAGCATGACTAGTGGAAAATACGATATGGCTCTAAACTAGTCAGTACTTGATTGGAGAAGGTTTGACTACAAATTTTTCCCATTGCTACATAAAACTTAACTCCAAGAATGGAGTCTTCTTGCAAACATTCATGAAAAATTTGAGTATTTGTGAGTTAATTTGGGTCTTGTTGCACATCTATAAATAGCTAATTTTTTTCCTCGATGACTGATTCAGAATGGTTTCATCATTTTTTCTCTTCTTCCTCATCATTCAACATGAAGCTTGGAACATCAAAATCCTCAAGTTCAAATTCAAGAGCACTATTATGAGTAGCAAGTTCTACTTGAACATTTTCATTCATAAAGAAGTGGCTCTTGTTGTTGAAAGATAGATGATGGGGCATAAGAGCCTCCTCGCTATCTATCCCAACACACCTCTTGATTTCTTTCGCTCTTCACCATTAATATAATCCTCTAAATCTTATAAATATTTAACATATTCATTGTCTAAGTGTGCCAAGGATTATTCTTGCTCCTTGGTAGCTTTTATATTTGCAAGTTGTTAACTACGGTTCTCCTCATCCTTAAACATGAAATTTGATATCTCAAAATTTCCCAAACAAAATACTTTTGGAAGGATGAAGTGGAAGAAGGGGATTAAATATCTTGTGTGGCCCACTCATTACTCAAGACCTCTGAATTTTTGTTGTCTTCCTCCATAGGATAAATCTCCTTGTGAATGGTTGCAGCTGGTGATGATGGTTTTGGTGGATCAATGCAACCTCCCAACAATGTAGCAAGCTCTAAGCACGCTGAAAAATAGGATCACTACATTCCATTAGTGTATCTAGAATACTTGGGACATTTTATTTCTTTACTTGCACATGCTCCTCTTCTTGTGGATTTGGATTTGATTCTTCCTGTACCACTCATTATGCAACTGGTGATGGGTCAACAATCCCTAAAATGATAGTGCCAATATGGATACTACACTCAGAAAAAGTAGATTTTTTATCATTTTATTCTCGTGTTTGTTTTGATATTGCTACAAAATTAGTTTTCACCACTTTTTCTTAAATTCTAACCTCTGGAGAAGGCCTAGTTATCAATGACATTTGATTAATGTTGAACTTGACAACCCAATTTCTCAATTTTTTGTTGATTCTTCTTTGCTAGGCTCCTCAATTTTATTCCCTCCTTGACTGATTTTATCATTTTCTTCTTCCCAAAATGTATTTGAAAATACAAGAGGAGGGGTTTGTTGGGATTCAACATATTTTTGAATTGTTTGGGGTGGTGGAAGAGGTGCAATTTATTGTTTTTATGGAGGGGAAGGAGTTTTAGAAGAGAAAAGGGTAGAAGATAGAAGATGGGATGGAAGGGAAGAAGGTGAAGAAATGGAATTAACGATGGGGGGTAGCAGGTAGAATTTTAGGGAAATAAGGTTCAAGTCGAAGTGGCACTTGTTGGAGAATGGGAAGGATGTAAGATGGTAATGTAAGAGTTTCCCATTGGCATGATTAACTAGCATTAAACTCATAAGTCTCTCTCTTTTTGTCCACTCTCTAATGTTATAATTATGAATTGAAGATTTTGTTGAGGACTAGACATACTTGGTATAGAGCTATTCCATGGATATGGAATGTTGAAACCATTATGGGCTACCTTATTTGTCTCTTTGGTCCTTATTAGCACCATTCTCTGCTCCAACTCTTTAACCTTTCTCAGTAAATAAACATCTCCAGAATAGGATGGCCTCTATAATATACATACTCCTACTCTTAGATAACTCCATAATCCATGTAAATAATCAAACTAATTTATATATTTCTCATGGGAATATGTATACTGTTGATCCTAATTTTCACCATAAAAATGATCTGGAGGTGGATCGCAATAACTTGGAGATGAATTTGAATGACATTGTTGCTGCAAATGGGAATCCCATGATGGAAATGAAGTCATGATTGCACAACTTCATGGATGGAATAAAAATGAAAGGTATGGAAATAAATATTGATGGAAATGGGTGGAAGGAAAGGTATGCAACTCAAAAATGGGTTGTTTTAGATTAGTGGAGTCACCATTTTTCTTAAGTATGCCTCCAAAGGTCAAATTTCATCAAAAACACAACAAAATTTATTAAATTAAGTGGTAAGATACTTCAAACCTGTCCCACATGTGGCATGCTAGAACCTGTTATCACCGAATTACGACACCCTCTAATTTTTCATGTGTGTTTGCATGAGCTACGAGTGTAATTGGGTAACATTGGACCATCTCTTATGTTGTTGTACCTACTACCCGAGATGGACCTCTAGTGAAGGTTGGTTTCTCCTCCTAATATAATGACAAAACTACCCATAATGCTAGAAACATAATTATCGAATCCTATACTATAATTCCAAGGGACTAGGAGAGAGTAAAATACATAAAAATGAAGAAATCCTACACCGTAGAGGTGATAAAACTAAGAAAAGAGAGTTAAATATTTTGTTGAGGGAGAAATATAAAGGGAAATGTAGTTGAAATATTCTACAAAAGATTTGATAAAGTCCCAAAACATGCATTTACCAAACAATCCCCATGAAACAAAACAACATAAACCTACAAATGAAAATGCATGCAAAAATAGAACAACAATAATGAAGAGGTGAAGAAATACAAGAAAAATGAGAAAGCACCGAGAAAACACTAGAATACACATTTTTTTATTTATTCAAATGGTTACCATGATACCATTATATCTACACTAGAAGAAGAGAAATGCACAAAAAATGGTTCCAAGTCCCTCAAAACATGAAAATTATATGTCTCCTCCTAATTTAGCATCGTAGTCCACCAAAGTTCCTATGTCCAACTTTCTCCAATTGTCCATTTTACCAAGGGGGTAAAAATGGATAACAGGGACTCAAGGCATCCATGTAGCATCCATTGAAGGTACAATGGGCTGCATATACCGTATAGGATGGGGAAGATTATTTTTCCACCCAAACATATATCTTTATTGCTACATCTAGTTATAACTGCTATTAAGTATGCTTACACAAGGAAATCGTAAGGCATGATTCTTTCACACATTCACAAGAAATATATGGAGTTTGAGATGTAGTGTAGTGCTCGATCGTAATTTCACTATATCAGTGACCACTTGGGTTAGTTTGACTCCCCATATTACATATTTATTTTTTCAATTTGATGTGGTATTGTGGGTTTCAGTAGGTGAATATTTCTTTTCAGAGGTTATGTGTACACTCAAAGCATTAAAGGTAGAACATACGTGGTGACTAACAACGAATATTATCAACACCGCAAAAATCTAATTCCAACCACTTTCACAAGCCACAAGCATCCATAAATATTCTATCACACCTAGGAACCCCTAACCTAGTCTAGGCACTTTAGTCTAGAATTTTCCAAAAGTTAAAGAATTTAATCTCGAGCATCGATGACACAAATCCTCTCATAAGAAGTTTTCCTAATCAGCTTCATTTCAGATCAAACATGAATCACCTAAGTCCTTTCCTCTCTTTATTGACTCTGTGGTTTCATATTTTAGTTACTTATTTCTCGTGTCCTATTGTATCTAGAATTGTACTTCGTTGTTTCTATCAATTAATTTGCAATTATGGATTTACAAAGTTTATTTTTTAAAAATCATTTTGGTGAACCCATCACTCAAACCCAACCTTTCTTCTAGGTATTTTTCATCTTTTTACGATGGTTGAAAATTATGCACCCTTCACTAATTAAGACCTTCGTGATCTCAAGGGTCATCATGTTGAACATCCAAAGATTTAGATATGCTCTCATTCGCTACTCATGAAGATGATACCAATCTAGTTGAGCTTAGTGTTCCTACATCCACTACCACTTCTATTCCTATTACTACTCAACCTCCTAATTCCACCATTTAACCTATTTCTAATGTTCTCATTTATATTCCTACCCCTAACAATAATTTTAATTATCCTATCACTTCCCATACATGGTAAGTCTCTTCATATGGCACTCAAGACCTACCATTTCTCTATCAAGATCTCTAAGTTCAAATCTGTCAACTTCAAAGCAGCTACTTCTCATGCATCTACATATTTTGATTCCACCCTACTCCTTCACACTCATTTCACACCCACCATTTCTCCTTATACACTTCCTCTAAACTTCATCAATCCTAGTTTTACCACCTTCAATGGCCATGGTGACCATGTGGCATGTAACGATTATGTGGATGATCATACTTTGCTAGCCAAGTTATTTCCTAGAGCTTACAATATTATGTTATGCATTGCTTTTAGGATCTACTGTTCACTCAATAACATCATTTACATTCTTAGATGATGATTTTACTACACATTTTTCAATCAATATCAGCTCCAAAATAACTTATGCTTGACTTGCACAAATCAAATAAGGATCAAATGAGCATCTAGCTAAATATGTATTATGCTATCAAAACAATATAGATAAGATTACCAATGCTCTCGGTTATTCTCAATTGTAAGATATTTTAATCTAAAGTTTCTTAACTCCTTTATAAGAGAGCATCATATTCGATACCTATCCAACATTTAATCGATTGTGCCATACACTCAAGTTGTGAAAAACAAAACTTCTATCTATGGAAAGTTCAAATAGCATGATCAGTTTCATCTTCTAATTGGTTTCAAAGAAAATCTACTTCCAAGCCATATCCTAAGCCCATTAAATAAAAAGCTAATGATAACATTGTTTCTACTCCCGAAAAGCTTCAATAGAAATGGCCAAAGCATACATTTATAAAAATTCCTTACACTTCAGGCCTTTTATTGCCAAAATTTATGTAAAGTAACCTTATTAGGATTTCATCACCACCGAATCTTGATCCATCTCTTCCTAAAGGATAAAATTATGACGAAAATACTATATGTGACTATCATAAATTTTTTGTACCATTTAACTCGATTCTTGTTTCAAACTTAGGCATCTCATTCAATCTATTATAAAAATAATGCAATTGAGCTCCTCGAGCCTTCGACATCAAGTCGGTCATTGATAGCCAAAATCTAAAATTATTCAAATATATATTTCCTAAGCATGAAAAGAAACCCATTGAGTCTTCAATTCAACATACATATTTCACCGTGCCTCCAACTTTCTGACCTATTGATTTTCTAGTAATAATACTAATGCATCTCCACCACTCATCACATTCTCTCGATCATGATTATCATACTACTTTTTTTTCTAATACACTACACATCAATTCTTCTATCATATCTCATATTGTCAATAACACCAAGAGCAATCCATTGACTCCTATTGGCATGTTTTGTATTGCACTCTTCATCGCTATCAAATATCCACTCTCTAAAATTTTATATTCAATTCCCAAATTTTATGGCTACATCCAACTTCTAGTTATAGTTGGTCGTCTCACAATACTTGTTCCATTTTCCCTAAGCACAATGAATAAAAGGTTTTGATATGCTCTTACGTATTCCAAGGTTGATCCACGTCACTCAACATATATTTTCCATGAACCACTTGTGTCTCAAATTCATTCACAATAAGAAAGTTTTCACTCTCAAAATTGTTGCACAATTCACATTGTTTCCCCATCTTCCTCTTAAGGATGTCCTCTAACTAGTCAGTAGCATCTAGTCCCTCTAGGCCTCTCACATCTAAGGCATACTCTACACCCAGCTCTCCTATTTTTACACAACGTACTTGTTTTCATCGGTCTACTAGTCCATATTCTCATCCTAAGTCCCCTACTCTGGGCATCCCCTTCCCTAGAAATTTTCAACCTCCTTCACCTCCTAGGTCTAAATTATATAGGTACTCATCACCTCCTTAGTTTACTTCACATAGGCTCTCATCACCTCCTCGCATGCTTCACATAGGTGCTCATCACCTCCTAGGTCTCCTTCACATAGGTTTTCACCACCTAGGATTCCTTCACATATACATCATCGCCTCATACACCACCGATCTCACAAAGATGGTCCCACGCCTTTATCTCATCATACATCGATGTAGGAACCTTTCCCTTGAATTTCATAAAATATCTTACTCCTCATCATACACTTGGGAGTAATCATGCTTACTTCCCACCCTCCTTCCTAGTATCATAAGGTGTCTATCATTTCTATTTTCACACTTTGTGTTTCACATATACTTTTTCTCATCTCGCTTTATATATCATGATACATACACTTTGTATCATCATTACCCTATGAAGAACTCTTGTGCTAAGGTTCACACTTGACTGTTGAGGGCATACTACATCCATGAACCTCATACACTACACATTTCACGCTCTACGCTTCACGATACATATTTTTAGCATTCCATTCTCACACATCATACTACCATATGGCTCACTCTAGTTCAAATTTTCGTACTCCACCGCTGAGGGTCTAAATCTGAAATAAACCTCACCTCATCTATACTCTACACTTTGTGCTTCATGATCTATATTTTTAACAATTATTTACAAACCATTTCTTGATGACACACTCTTGTTATATGGTTCATTATCAATTTTTGAGGGGTATTTTATAAATGAACCTCATCTCATACTCATCCACATCCATTAGTGGGAAAATTGTTCATATCACATTCATATTACATTCCATTCCATTACACCTATACACTATACATTTCATATCTTGGTTGTGCATACTCTTGTTTTCCTATACTAGTTACATGTTGCACTTTTCTTACTATGTTAGATGAATATCAAATTTTCATTATATTTTATATCTACACATGTGCATCCTCTTGGTATTTAGTTGTGAATGTAAAATTCCTACATATCTATACACACAACAATGATGTTTAACACTTTGCCTCTTTCAAGTCCCACTGAGGCTCTTGGGGGCATCTACATTTACTACTCTTACACATCACAGGTGTTATTGTTCCATTATTTACTACTTATTTTTACTATCACATTACTTCCCATGAATATATACATGTTTTGACATAATTTTAATCTTTCCAACATACTAATGGGTACTTCATGTGAAACATTTACTTTGTAGGACTATTTTCTCGCCATGGTTGTCTGTTACACGTTTATTGATTTTATTTTCCATTGTATGTTATTGTTTTCAGGCTATACCCTTTGTATTGTATGCACAATGTATGCTTTTTTCCACTTCGTCCCTAATTGTATCAGTAAATTGTGAATGATTTCCCATGTTTGAAACCCACTTTTCATGGTCTATCTTGTCTTCTTGCTTGCTTGATTACACATTTTCTTCTACTTGCATACTAGATTTGATTGCACTAACTAATGTTTCTAGCCATTTTGTTTGCATGTTCCTTTTCTCTACCATGAAAATTCCCTCCCTATAGGGTATCTACGTAAGATAAGTTTCAAGTCCTCTCTTTTCGACCACATGCTCCTCTCAAAGATCACATACACCCAAAATGAGGGGGAATACATTGAATGAATCAAGATGTTTCATCATTTTCTTTAAGTTTTTAGACGAAGTAGATAATGTTGTGGGCCAAGGAGGAATACCTATTGTGATGGTTCGCTTGAAGTTTGTGCACACATTCGACTTCTTAATCCAATGCCGACTATGATAGTTTCCTTTTGGCTTGAGAAAATATCCGAAATACACAACAAGACCACAAAATAGGATTAAATAATATATGTCAATGGGATGCCTAATATGTGCTAGATCCAAGAAGTGTGATACTTCCTCGTTGATAGTCAACCCATTTTTAAATATAATTCAATGTAAGAAACAACATAATTAAATAGAATCCTATTGAATTGATATGATTTAGGTTTATCATCCAAATACAATTAGAAATTCTAACATATCGTGCTAGGTTATGATCGGATATGGAGTCAGTAGTTAGTTAGGTTCTAAGTAGTGGTTAGGGTTAGGTTTTGGGTCACTTAGGTTATTTGGGTGAAGATTATTAGGTTTTGTTATTGATAGGATGGCCAAAACACAGAGATCGGTATCGGTCAAGATATATAACCGATCGCGGTTTATACAGAACCGACAATGGTCATGGGTAACTAGTTTTGTACGGCTTCTGGGATGATAGGAATTCAATAAGACCTGATTATGGAGATTGGTTTGAGGTTAGAGAAAGATAAAAATGGGAATGGTGAGGTCTCATGGGGATCTTAGGAACACTCAGAGATGTATAAAGGTCATGTATAGATGATCAAATTGTATGGTGGTGAAAGGTTGAATTTATAAAAAAGTGAATGGTGGTGAATGGATATGCTAATAGAAAATGATAAAAAAGATGGAAAAAACCTTTAAAATAGAACAAGGATGAAATGACACAGTGATAAATGCACTTACTAATGTTGCAGTCAAATGGTTGGGTGGTGGTGATGATTTATCGATGGGATGGAGCTTGGTGCCGCGATGGTAGTTCCAGTAAATGATACCGTGAGAGCGATATATTTGGATCTATCTTGATCCTAGCTATGGTTGCTTGGATGTGCGAAAGAGATATGGTTCTTTCTTACATACAGTCTCCTCTTTTACTACCAAATTTGATAAAATGGCCAACCTCTCAAACAAGGTTACCAAAATGGTTATATGGTAGCCGACGACAGCCTCGGTCAAAGGCATCGCTTTGGGATGACCAACATCGCTAAGGCAGATTCCCTAGGTTTACTAAAAATGATAAATATTGTAATCATCTGGGACAGTCTATCCATTTATCGTGGATCAAAAAGAACATTATCTTTTAATGAGCAGAATGTGGTAAGAGGAATAATAGGCATTGATTTTTAGGTTTGAACTAAGTCTTAGTTAGTTATGGTGAGTATATAGATACTAAAAATAGGTTTATAATGAGGTGTCTAGGTGAGGTGTCTAGGTAAGGTGGATATTGGTGTAATTAAGATGATTAAATAATGAATAAAGTGAGTATGGGTATTATTTTAATTAAAGTGATTAAATTAATATTAATGTGTGATGTAAGGGTCGCGACTAGGTAAAAGTTTTTAAGTTAGATGTTTGAAAGGGGACCAAGGGGAGTATGATCCAATATTTGTGTCTACATTTTTCCCCTTTTTGTTGCATAGCTTGTATTGGTAAGCGATGCTAACAAAAATAGGAAGTGATTGCCCCATGTGTGGGTGAAGGTGATCCCCCTCAAACTAGGCACTGATGAGGTGTAAGATAGAATTAGTGAGTGGTTTGATAAAGGTGTAGGTGGGGAAGATAGGTGGGGGAAGGTTTGAGTATTGATGGTAAGGGGTAGTAGGTCATGGTCAAAATTAGGTCATGGGTAATGACAATCAAACGCACACACATGTATAGATTTGAACAAGGTACTGTGTTGAAGAGCGTGTAAACTCTACATCATCCAAGGTCGATAGGTTTATCTAAACAAGGGTGAAGTGATTCAGATATCCAAGGCGTAGGATAAGGTCTGAAAACACAACATAGGTCGTGCAGGAATGTTTAGGTATGTTATGGTACTCCAAAGGGTTGGTCGGGATAAATAAACACGTAAATAGGAAATGTATGGTTGTTAGGCTAAAACAACATAGGTAAAAGCATCGCAAGGTATAGTGAATACATAAGGTCAATGGTCACACCAAGTAGGTCAAGTTTAGAAAAATAGTTCATGGCATGGGTAAGGCCAAGGTATAGGTAAAATAACAATTCCTAAGACATTTAGTAAAGGAAATGTAGGGGTGGGATGGCTCAGTAGGTATGTTTCAATGGGTGGACTAATGATAAAAGGTGTGTTGGCACTAATGGTTACAATAAAAAGGAAGCTTGAAGCAAGGCTAAATAGTTATAACGGTTGATTGACCCCTCCGAAGTTATAGGGTGACCAACGCTGGTGGATAGGCACAAAAAGGACCGGTGTTAGTAAAATTGGGTTGGGTTTATAAAACAAAAATTTCGTATTTTACAGAATCATTGTTGTGTTGTGACTTTGGAGAAAACAACAGAGCTGTTTGAATTTTTGGTAATTTTTTTGAGACAAAAGGATAGGGAATTATTCCCATTTAAGGTGGATAGTTGAGTTGGTGAGCCTCAGAGTGGGTAATTGGCATTCGATAAGTAGGTCTACAAGATAGGTGTGATCAATTTGATTGGGTGGAGGTGAGGAGGGAATTTGGTGATGGCAGAGGTAGGAGAGGGGTTGGGTGGACCACCAGTGTAGTGGCCCAACATGCCCCCATGGAGATGACATCACAATGAGGTAAGATTCGATCCCATTCTATGTTGGTTAGGTAGATTGATTTGTAGAAATCAGGTTAGGGTAAAATGGGTTTTAGGGGGAATTAAATTGAAATTTGGAATAAAATGGGTGAAATAGGAAGCGTAGGGAATGTTTATGTAGGTTAACAGTGGGGGATGGGTGAAGGGCATATTTGGGTAGGAATGGATGCGTAGTTAGAGAGGAATGGTGATTTTTTAGAGAAAATGGGTAGGGTTTTGCGGATTTTTTCTTTGCAGACATAGTGACCGACATCGGTCAAGGGTTAGCCGACATCGGTGGGAGTGATGTAACATTGATAACAAATGAGGTGACTACCTGCTGGTTTGGGAGACAAGTGTCGCTTAATAGGAATCGATGATGGTTTAGTATGAGGGAAAAATAGGCTAGGAGATTAGATAGGGTGGTTGGGGGAGATATGCGTGGGTAAGAGGTATAAATAGGAAAAAGTCAAGGGGTGGGAAATTAAGATGGGAGGAAAGGTAGTTGTCAGTGGTTGGGGTGGGGAGATAGGTCTTGAGTAGTGGGATCTCGGGGATAGGTTTGGGTTTAAGGGTGATAAGTATGGTCAAATTCTAATAATTTTATGGTTTGTTGGATGTAGGTGAGGGACCAAGATGATGCGTGATAGGTACTTCAACCCTATTAATAGTGGTATGAGGGAGCATGAAAGCTAAGGATTGGCATCATGTGGTAGAGGTATGCCAAATTGGAGTTAAACATTACCAACATGTAGTCCTGGGAGCCGATTTTGACGGCCGCTCTTATCAACAAATGGGATTCGCTAACCAACACATTTCATTTCACGACAGTGAGATGCTTCACACCTCGAGGATGTTTATAGGTTCATATAGTTTCGATAGTATGGATGTAGTTGTACTCCATTTCCTAAGAGGTATCCGAGGAGTTGACATTAACAAGTGTTTGGTGAGGTTCTAGTGGAGTTGATGGTCCATAGTGCTAACATGAGTTATAGAGATACGAACCGGGCCCAAGGCAGAGGAGATGAGGTTAGTGGTGTTGATGATGGAGGCATTATGTTGCTTTTCACTACTAGATGCAGAGGGTGGGAGATTCCCATGGGAATTGATGTGGTTTTTCATGACATGGAGGATAGGACTGGGTTTACATGGGCACCAATATTCTTTGTTTACTTATACATAAAGTTATGGTCCTATGGGAGGTTAAGGAGGTTTAGCCTGTGGCCGCACATTCCTACTACATTATTAGGCATATGAGATCATTGTGTGTGTGCATCTAGTGGAAATTCCTTAACCTAATGCATTTGAGGTGGTCATGGTTCTGTGGGCTAAGGTGATGGGTACCTATCATGTTGGAGAGCACCGAGCTACTGTGGCTACACGTGATGTATCATATAACAGTGTGCATTAAAGGGGTTTCTGGTGTCGACATAATTTGGAGGTCATATGAGGGCTTCCCATCATATAAGTAGATGGCCGAGGAGCTACAGTTTCTCGATGGATAGAGGGGCACCATGTGCAGGAGAGCACGAGATGATACTTGTTGACGGGTGGTCGATGACAGCTTGGGTTACTCTAGGATGTACCTCCAACATTTCCACAATACATGAGGGATGATGTGGAGAGGCCTATGCCACTACCATAGCTGGTAATGCCTACAAAGGCATGAGGAGGAGGTGGTATACTAGTGGAATGATGATGTTGGGGTTAATGATAAGTATAGACAGTGGTGGGTAGAACAACTATGGGCAAGTACTCACCGAGTACCGTGGTAGCCTAACTTAGCCACTATCACAATTTATATGGATAACCTATAAGGGTAGGTGCTACCCCTGGTGACGTAGTTGGGGATAGTGTAGGGGTAGCTGATAGGGTAAGAGGCACATGTGGTCACACTATAGGCACAAGTAGTATCCCTACAGCCTGTGTAGACAGGGAAAGGTGCCCACATAGGGTGGGGATAGAGATGGGGTACATGTGGCCACCCTATAGGCATAGGTAGCAGGTTTGTAGGGCTAGTTTTCCACTACACATGTAGATATTGTGTCCCTTCGTGCCTGTGTACATGCATAGGCACCTACACATGTTCAAAGACAACGTCCCATTTTACAAGAAGAGGCTAGATAGGGTCCTACAAAGATAGGCACAGGTGGTCGGAGGGCAATAGCACCACTACCGAGATAATACCCATGGCCGATTTAGGGATTCCTAGGCAAGGTGAGATATTAAAAGAATTATCCGATGGTCAGTAGGGATGGATGTCCCTACCTATGCAAAGTATAGAGCACAACAAACCTCAAGTGAGAGGACCAAGTCTCGCACTCATAGTGTGGAGAGTACTGTGGGGCTAATGAGCCATAAGACAAGGTCAAGGCAAGGCCACTAAAGGCACGTGAGGCCAGATCCGGTGATGTACCAGAGAGGTTAGACCAAAACGTACATATGAATCCGTATTATACGGATTTTTCCTTTTTATAGACCAACACCGACCTGACCGACGTCTGGTACCATGGCATGCCCTAGTCAATCGATGTCGGTCATTACTTAACCAACATTGGTCACCTGCCATCCTCCTTTCAATACCTTTTACCCATTTTGACCCACAATTATCTTTCCCACCACCTCATGGCCCTTCCCACACTCTTTGCCACTTACCTGCCAACCCACATTACCTATACTTGTCCTTAATTATGTTTAGGGCCTTGTTATTTTACCTATACCTCGGTCTTCCCCAAAACCATCCCTTATATGCCTTGACTGAACACTATTAGTGACCTTTGAACCCATGCACTCGTTGTACCTTGCGACGTTGTGCCTTGTCATTTTTCCTAATGACCTTACTTTTCCTATTATCATGCCATTGATCTTGACCTTACCCTCGTGTTGTACAAGAACATATCTAAACATTCCGCACTTGACCTACATTTTACTTCCTCGACCATATCCTATACCTTACATACCATAATCACATCACCTTGTTTGGATAAACCTATTGACCTTGGACGATGTAGAGTTTGCAAGCTCTTCAACCTAGAACCATGTCACAGTTTATAACGTGTGTGTATGTTTGACCGCGCTACCTTTTCACCTAGCCCATTTTCCTGTTTTGCATGTTTTTGACCTCTACCCTTTCCCACATTCACCCACATGTACGCTCCTTTTCACCACATCTACCTTTTATCAAAACACTCATGCCGTTTCCTTTTATCACCTCATCGGTTCCTAGTTTGACAGGGGTTACCTTCACCCATACTTGGGGCAACCACATCTTTTTTTTTTTTAGCGTCACTTACCAATACAAATGTAAAAAAGGGAAAAAATATAGACACCAAAATTGAGTCACATCCCCTTAGCCCCTAATAGATAACCAGCTCAAACATACTCACCTAACCATGGCCCCTTCCACCCCACATCATTATTAATTTAATTATACATATATATATATATATATATATATATATATATATATATATATATATATATATATATATATATATATATATATATATATATATATATATATATATATATATATATATATATATATATATATATATATATATATATATATATATCCTCACAACATTTCTTATCTAATTATAATAATTTCTACCCCACCACCTCACCTAGACACCTCATCTAGCCACCTCACCCTAGACCTATTATTGGTTTGTTTCCTTAACTAACAATAACTAAGTCTTACTTACCTCAATGAGCTAAGATTTGGTCTAAACCTAAAATCAATGCCTAAGAATTCTCTAACCACATTCCCGCTCATTAAAAAGGCATTTTCCATTCTAATCCATGAGAAAAAACTAACTGGGCCTAAGAAATTAGAAATATCTACCCATTTTAGTAAACCTAGGGAATCCCACCTTAACCGATGTTGGTTATCCCTAAATCGATGTCACCAACCTGGAACCATCATCGGTTACCATTTATTCAACTAAGTAACCTTGTTTTGGGGGCACATTTCGAGAGCAATAGGACGAGAAGAGAGATGTATGCAAGCATAACCAAATTATTTTTCACTCACACAGGACATCCATAGCCAACACTAGGATAGATCCGAAGCATTGGCACTCATAAGAACATTTCTGAAGCATCACTATCAACCAAGCTCCATTCCATCAACCAATCATCATCACCACCCAACCATTGGAGCCACAACATTGGTAAGTGTTTTATCATTATTCATTTCAATCCTATTTGGTTCATAGAGATGTAATCATTTATGTTATCATTCTTCTATTAACATTCCCATTCCTCCATAACCATCTTTCTAACAAAACCAAAAACCTCACCCACCCATTTATCAGATCACCTATCCTAGCCCTTCCACCTCTCTGAGTGTTCTCAGTATTCCCACAAACCTCGCCATCCCCTTCTTTAGCCCCATCTAACCTCACCTAGACTCTACAATAAGGTTTTCATTGGATTACTGTCACCCTATCCGTATTGATGCCGGTTACACAACCATTGTTGGTTATACCCAACCGACTTTGGTCTCTGTGTTTTATACCCTGCCTAAGAACAGAGCTAAACAACCTTTTACCAAATGACCTAAACAACCCAAAACCTAACCTTGACTAGTCCAGTACCCTGACACCTACCAACCCTTCAGATTTGACTATAGCCTAGCCCGTTATATTAGATTCGCTTATTATACTTGAATGAGATACCTAAATCATATCAAATAAATTAGGAATTTACTTATTTCTTGCATTAAGTTTTTTTAAAGTTGATCGACAACCATTTATGAAGTATCACACTTCCTAGAACTAGCATACGCTAGGTAGTCCACTTTGTCATGTATTATTTAACTATTCTTTTGTGGTCTAGTTTTCTATTTCGTAGTTCCTCCTAGCCAAAATGAATCTCTCACAATTGGAACTCGGATCAAGAAGTCGAACGCGCAATAACCATCAACCAACCCATTTAACAGGTATTCCTCCTATTCCATTACCCTTATCTATTTCGTCATTCACAAATGTAAAGAAAATGGTGAAACATTTTGGCACTCATAGTGGGACCCATCAGGGGTTCTGTTGCATTTTCTTCCTTCCTAGGTGAAATTTGTGTGTTTGTTTCCCCTTTAAAGGGTGTACACATTAATCATTTTTTTTTTGGTAATATTCTCTTATTTCTAATTACTTTAAAACAAACATTTCTATTGGTGCATTTAAAAAGGAATCATTCTTTGTTCTTGTTTTCGTATCTCATTAAAGATCGTACACTCTCCTATTCATTATTTGATTCATCAAACATAACCTTTTCGATTTGTGATCAAATTCGGTTGCATTACATTATTATTTGTTGCTTTTAGATCACATTAAAATGAGGGCAACCTATATGCTGGTATTCATGCTCAGCTAACGGTTGACAAAAAGAATCGTGAGAAAGCACATTCTCTCTCTCTTTGTCTTACCAAAGTTGCACAAAATTGAAATATACACATCTTTCTTAAACAACATCTTATCCAGAACACCTATCCATGGTCACATGATCAAATTGGTAGGTGCTCCCATCATGTTCCCTCTATTAAGTCATCGTCTCAGAGGATGGCCCACACCCCATCATAACATACCAGAAACCTCTCCTTTTAGATATCCTTCTTTGTAGGTGTAACATCTTTGACAAAATTTTATCTTTCCTCTTTTGCATTAAAAAGAATTGACATGTGATTTTTGTGGGTAAGGAGTGTTTCTTTGATTTTTGGAAATCATCCTTGCCTTGGATGAGTCATTTCTGCTCTTGGATTCATGGGCTGAAATGATATTGCTTGCAAAGAATCCATTTTTGTGTATGATAGATAAGTCAGTAATCGGAAATGAAGTTTTCAAACTTATCTCTTTTTATAAACAAAACCTTGGATCAATTCCATTGATCCAAGGTATGTTTTAAATATTCTTACCTAATCGAATAGAAACTAACATTCGAGGCTAGAGGAAATAATGGACTCGAACTCTTGTCTCGTTTACAAATTCTTTTATCAGTAAGATCGTTCGCATTCCGCACAGTATGTTATGTTCTCGTGATCTTCTTGATTGATCTCTTTAGGATGCTAATGTCATCAAGTGGTATGAGGCCTACTTCAGGACTATGGAGGAAAAATAAAAACTAAGTCCTAGGCCTATGAGATCTATCCTAACGGGATTCTAAACTAAGGTAAATGTACCTATCTTTTATCTATGCCTATTTCATTTGGGGATAAAGATCCTAACCTAGGTTGCATGTTCTAAATAGGGTGTGGGGAAATAACCTAAGGTGATGCTAGGATTATTTCTAACCTTATACCTAATACTAAATGGATATGAGCTATGACCTAACCTAAGATGGAAATTTACCTATTGAAATGTTTCTAAACCTAAGGTAAATACTTCTAAACTATCCTATGGTCATATCCTAAGCTAAGGGAATCTACCCTAAACTAATGAAATGTGGAAAGGGGACCTAAGGGTTGTATGGAAATTGGTAAGCTTGGTGACAGTTCCTAAGTTATTAATGTGATTTGATTTTGAATTAATTGATAGCTGATCTTTACAAGTTTAGGGAAGAAGCATGAAATTTGGTGGGAGTCTATGTGGAGGCATCACTAAGGTTTAGTGATGCATGCAGAAGTTGAATTGGGTCTCACCAATTTTGGATGGTGATGGAGAAGATAGGTGGGATTTTAAGAGTTAATGGCATTAATGAGCCTCATTTTTGTGAGAAAACCGCTAGAAACCATGCAGAAGATTTGTTGGATGTTGTTTGTCATTCAAGCTCTCGATTTTTTCTCTCAGTATGGAGCTATCTGGTTCTTCAAACCAGCAGTTCTATTTTCATTTTATGGCTATTTTTTATTCCCTGGTCTATTTTTGATTCAAGGAAAGTATATGAGGCATTGGGGAAAGATATTTTTGGTTGTTGATCTTGCTTGGAGAAGAAGAAGTGTTGGAAGCTCACTGGAAGTCTTCTTCGAATCGGCAAAAGCACTATCAAGCATGATAGGCTCTATCCATTAAGATTTCTTTATTTTCTCTAAATGTTTCATTAAAACAACTATGCTCTCATGAGATAAATGGGTTTTTGTTTTTGTTCTGGTTATTTGCTTTCTTGTTGAAAGAATCTCTATGCTTTTGGTTTTGGAACCTTGCATGATAATGTTGTTTTTGGGTGTTCTCTCTAAGTGAGTTAAAATGGTGAAATGCATTTACAACTATTGAGACTTTAGTGTTTTGATTGGAATATATACTTTGGACTGTCTTCTCGAATAATAGTTTGAGTAAGTAATTTTGTTTTGAGCTTGAATTGAAATCTCTTATGAAGGCAGAAAGTAAATGGATACTCTTCTCTTATGCATATTTGAGTTTTAAAGTTGTATTACTCCTTCTGTGATCTGTATGGGTATATGTTTCATCTCATTGTATGAACATGAACTTGCGTGAAAGTAAGGAATGAACATCTTGTTTGTATCTATACTAGTAAACTTGCATGCTTATACTGATTGTCTTGGATTGTTTTTGAAAGGTAGAAGAATACCCTTCTAAATTGTATCTTGTTTTGTGAAGTTTTAATACTTCTTTCTCAAGACTATATTTGTATACTATGCCCTTCAGTAAGAAATTGAACTCATGAGAAAAAGGGTTAATGGGTGTTTGAGGTTTATGGAATTGTTTGTGTTCTGTACTTCAACTTGTATAAGATATTAGAAGAAATATCTTGTTCTTATTTTATATTGTTTAAATATCCACTACTTGAATATTAATTCAATGGGAGTTGGGTAACTTTTTGTTATTTCAAATTACTATTACAAAATTGAGCTCATCACTTAGATAAGAATGAAAGTTTTCTTATACTTTGGTTGTTTGTTATTCTGGAATTATCTTCTCTGAAACTCGTAAGGTGATTACTAGTTTATTGAAATCGGAAGATGAGATGTTGTCTTTGGTTAAAGATTTGTTTGATTTTTGAAATAATCTGGTAGTCATCCTTCTCCAAGTTGTTATGGTGATTATCTTCTTAGGCCTGTTCGACTTTCTTAAGTTTGATTTTATATCCTTTTTGGGCTTGGGTGAGGTGATGAAAACTTACTTGCCATAGTTGGAAAATTCCTTGTAGTTTGTTAACTAACATGTTATGAGCTTACTTTGTACGTTCATGGGAATCGTTGAATGTATAATCAACTTTTGGACTGTTACTTTTGTATATGGAACCAACCAAACTGTTATAGTTTATAAGCTTTATTTATATCTGTTTATTTATGTGGAATTGAATTTCTTGTCGATTCATGGTAGTGTTCATTGCTTTGTCCTATGTAAAGGAAACTTAACCATTTCTCAATTGACTATTTTTCAGTGGTTGAGTCATGCATCATTATGAAATTGTTTTCATATGGACTCTTCTTTGTGCACCCAACGGATGATTTCTTCCTTCTCTGTTTGGTCATGATTAAGGGGTAATATTTTTATAGTCTTACTTTATTTTGATGAAACAAATGGTTTTGAATCAATGACTGAAATATTCAATGATATAGAAAGATTCTTCAATGTTTTAAGTAACTTAACAACTTTTTGATGGATAGGATGTAGAATCTTCTTTTCTCAAGATGCATATGAGAATTCTGGGCCAGTTTTGAGACACCAAATTTGTGTCTTACGACACTCGTGCCCCGCATCTCATTTGCAACCTAACCTCACCACCTAAACCTTGCACAATTATTTATTAATTACCTTATAATTAATAAATCCACATCTCCAAACCTGCCACCTCATTTTTCCACCTCATCATGACCTAGCCCTAACCCTAAACTAACCTAATTAAGACATATAACTTGGTCTACATCCACACCCATGACTAATTACTCCTCACCCTCACCAAAACCAACCTAATAATGACTTGACCAAGCCCACAACTAATCCCTCGAGAAAACGAGGGGAAAGTTGGCTATTTTACTAAAAATAGCCCACTTTGACTTAATCGACATCGTTCTTACTCGACCGCCATCGGCCTCGTAAATGACCTCCCCCAACCAAAAGAAAGGATCATGAATTCATTTGAAGGATCTGAAATTCACTTGCCAGAGAGAGACAAGTGAAGAAAAGAAAAGAGTTTGCAGAGAAGGAGATCGAGCCCAGGACTGCAACTGAGTAACCAGAGCCCAGTGACACTCATCCAAGCATTGGGAGAGAAGATAGATCACTTTTGATTGTCGGATCATCCCACCTGAGCCCTGCCTTCATCATCACAATCCTTGGACCTATATCTTCATCAGGAACTAGTAAGTAGTGTCTTGTACATTTTTAAATAACATTTCTTGAACTTCTGAATCACAGTAATTACAAGTTCACTCATAGATCTACTACCCGTAGCCCTCGCATCTAACTATCATTCCTCTACCCTTACATTGCCCCAAGAACAGTTCCCACTTTCGAGTCTTATCCATCACCCCATTACCTATCCATAATCATTTTCCAGATTATAAACACCATACCGCCTTATAGCCAACCTTTATTAAAAGCTCCTAAATCATGCCCTACCGATATCGGCATTATCAAAGAACCGGTACCGTTATACAGCTGACTAAGATCGGTCATTGTGACTCAAACCAAAACCAGCCTTTCTTCTATTGCTTTTTAACAAGGTAATTAAAGTGTAATTTTAATAGCCCCTTTGCTATCATTTATGTTAATTCGTATTTAAAAGGGGAACTAATCACCTTCGAAAGGAAATCTAATATTTCCCGGGCCCAAGGAAGCTCCTCATTTATTGTCTAACTAAAATCGGTGGTCTTGTATTCTTACTTGCAGGTAGTCCTTCCTAGACAAAAAGGAGTTCTTCGCAATCGATCTGACCTCTCTCTACGGTACGCACACACCCTCTCAACATTCAACAGGTATTCCTCCTAGCCCTAACCCTTATCTGTTTCTCAAGAGAATGAAAGGATAGAAGCAACTCTATTCTAGTAACGGAAACATTCTGTGCGAAACATTTTGGCACCCCGGTGGGACCCTTTTTTGGGTTTCTTTCTTTCTTGCTTGCTTTCATATAGGGAACATACTTGTTGTTTGTTTCTTCTAAAATATTCACAAGATATTTTGTTATTTTGGTAAAAGAATTTGTCTTGCTTTCACATCTTTGCATTAGTGAAAGTCATCTTCTTTGCTTCATCGAATATCATCTTCGATTTGGGTTTAAAACACGTGCATCACATTCTTGCTTATCTTGTTTTCAATTCTAGTGAATGTAGATTAAGTAACGAAGTCATACACGTGGGGTGATATCCACGGTATTGACAAGAAATTAATCTTACTTTCACCGCACAACACATACCAAATCACATCATAATCAACACAACAACTCAAACATTCCCCCTTTTTCCATGGTATTCCTCCGCCCGATCGAGGTAACCTTATAAGCCAAAACAAACTTAACATCTCGCTTAGGTATTTTTTTAGGATTGACATCATATTGCGTCTAAGGCATAAGCCCACAATAATTAAAACTAATCCTAGGGTTAGTCTCTTGATTTTCTGTGCATCTTGCTTGTTTTTTAGTTCTGTTTCTCTATCATACATTGTTTCAGTTGATCACTTGAGCAGTTTGGCAAGGTATACTAAGCATCGTTAACCCCAAATCAACAACTTCTTACAACTTCTTACACCAGTCATATTCTACCGACATCGGTTAAGCCTGACCGACACAAGCTACTATATGACCGACATCGCATACTGACCAATATCGGTTATTGTCTTTCACAGCCTCCCAAAAACCAACAACCTACCAATTCTAACATTGTGTGGCTATTTCTATCCTGATAGATTAAATCCCTACGTGTACTCTTGTCCATGGTTGTTATCACTCGTAAACAAGTCAGCAACCATGGTTTCACATGCCTGCTTCGTGCCTTCGCTCTCGAATCACCCCTTCACATCCTATAAGGAATCCTACGGACACCAATGAGGTTCCCAAAATCCTTGTAGGAGATAAGGAATTTATGAAAATTTTGGATGCTAATCCTAGCTGTTGATAAGACTATTTGTCTCATACCCCTGACCATACACCCAATGGTCAACTCCTTGTACAGGTATGCCTATTAGTATAGCTGCTCACTTAGCTTCTTCCCCACCCGATAACTCTACCTTACCTTCTTCATCCCTATCCCCGTCTCCTAAATCGGTGGCTTCAGGGGTTCATACAAGACAGATTGGCTTTCCTTTGGTTAACCCGGGGCCCCATATATCATTCCGCTGATGTGCTCTACCTCGTCTCTCTCGCATGCTCCTTTCATAACTTGCTCTCTACCACCTATCCACACAAGCTTTCCTTCTCAAGCTCCGCCCACCTTTTCATTTCCACACACGTATCAGGTGGCTTCAACATCTTATTTAGGACATCCCTATTCAGCCGCCTCAACATATTCGTCATCAATACCTTATCAAGATTTAACCCACCATTGTCCAAGTAGTGGCTCTTGGCCCAATCCACCTCGCGTTTACAACAACCGCACCATCATCTTACCCAACCATTGATTTAATCAAACAAATGATGGACAAGATGCAAAACGGAGGCTTCGCTTCAGAAGCCGTAGCACCCTAACATACGAGCAATTTTTTCAGTGAGCCTATTCATCCTTCGTCCCCTTCATTCATATCCTCCTCAATGGGAATTACCAAAATTTACTCATTTTAATAGTAAGGAGGATCCTCAACAACATTTGCGATCATTTAGACATGCCTGCTATCTCGATTGCTCATAACGATGCCTTACTACTCCACACCCTTCCCATGTCCTTATCAGGACCCACCTTGGAGTGGTACAGTGCTTTAACCCAACACTCAATCTTCTTTTTTAACCAATTAGCCCAATATTTCTTGGATCATTTCTCCATTAACATTGCAAAGAAAGTATCTATCACCGACCCTCTATGCCATCCAATAATTTGAAGACGACCCATCACAGATTTCGTTGACGATGGCGGGGCCTTATCAACCAACTTACTAATGCCTTGCCTCAAAGCTAAACTTATCAAACTCTTTACGCGGGCATGCATTAAGCACATTTCTCTTACCCTCCAAATCCAAACTTTCCGCACCTTTGATGAGGCCTTTGCTTATGGCTCGAAAACTAGAGATTCGAGCCAGAGAGGAAGAAAAATTGTGGTTCAAGCAACAAAACCCTAATTTACGAACCCAAGACTCCACCAACAAACCCAACACCACCAATTCTCATGCATCGATCGCCGAAATCAAAAGGAGTTGTCCACCCGGTGATGGTCAAAACCCAAGAACCATCTAATACCCCGCCAAAACCACCTATAAGTATAAAGCCGAGCCCATCAATTCCACTCCCTTAGGAGAAACTTATGGTGTCATTTTGGAAAAATTTCTCAAAGCGGGAGCTATCACCTTACCTCCTGTTAAACCTCATTCCGGGTTTGATTCCACCCGCGCTATACCTTCGTACAAAGAAAATGACTTGTAACTTCCACCGCGTGAAGGGACACGATCACGAAAAGCGCAAGATGTTGAAAAACATAGTGCAAGAAATGGTTGATTCTGTGGGGATATAACCCTCGATAATCCTAATGCCCCTGCTAATCAAAATTTGAAAATATTCAACAAACCATTCCCAAACCACTCATCTAATAGTAACATAAACCAAGATATCTTAGCCGAGGAGAGTGTTCATGAAATCCATGTGGTCTTCGACTCCCAACCAAAAGCTTCTATCGAGGAAATTCTGAATCAAACCTCTTTACTAACGCAGGGATCCGAACCCTCTTCACCCCCATCAAGACAAAACGATAACCTTACCATTCCTTTACCCATAAAGGAATTAACCACCCAGAGTTCTCTTCTCACAGATGAGCCTTCTTACACCACATCCCTGCAAGACTGTGAGCGGATGTTATCTAACTTATCTATTTCCCAAACATCTCCTTCCGTCACTCTTGCTATAAAAGAAGAAGGCTCGCCATGTTTTGTCATCCTTAGACGAGAAACCCTCGAACCAACATCACCAAATTCTTTAATCATGACGGATCCTATCAAACATGCCCTCCTACCTATTAGTTCTTCATCGCCTAAATCTTTTCGGTGGACCAGGTTGACCTCTTAACGCCCATTGATACAAAGTGCCTCATTTACCCCCCCGTATCACACCCACGTGGACCGTAATCACAATCCACCTCTCTTCCATACAAAAGTTCCTATTCACATGTGAGGATTGTCACCCATCGAGAAGATAGATGAGTCTCATGGGAGCGTTTGAGTACACCATGCTCTACTCAAATGCGGATGACCGATCCAGACATCTCTACCATATACCCGAGGTGTTTACAAAAGCTCAAAATGCCTATGTCCTCATCTTCACCCCCCTCATCTCTACAAAATACCTCATCCACCTATATTAACCTAACCAAACCTTCCCCTACGCTTGGGACGTCACCAATACCTAGCCTGACACACCAACCTAAATGGTTAGATTTATCCAAAAATAAAGTTGTCAATCCACCTAGGAGACAGACCCAATCTCCTCAAGTCCAATCTATGCCTCTGTCACAACTAAAACCCTCACCGTCACACCTACCTTCTATATTGGGACCTCACCCCTCCACCTTGCCTCAATACATCATACCTCCTACGTTTTCTTTAAAACGACTTGCGCCTTCTACACCCATACAAAGATCCATGGGTGTATCAACACCGTCACCCCAAGTATCATGTCCACCTATCAACCCTAAACAAACTCCATCATCAAAGGATTTGTTTCGTCACTCTTCTTTCTCCGTGGTTTTTTTCTCGCTACCATGTCATCTCGACCAGCTAAACATAACATAACTGCTTATCGAAAAAGCCAAGTTTAGTTAAATCCAATTATAAAAACCCCTTGTCTAAACCACCACCCATACGAATCAACCATACCCAATCATTACCAAAACCCACCTACAATCAATAGCCTCATCTTCCTCTCGACTTTGACCTGCTCAAAGGATCTTACGCCTAAAATTCTTGATATGTTGGTGGAGAATGCAACCATTTCCCTACCCCCACTTAGACCCTATGATCCATCTAAGCCTCGACCTATAGGTTATGATGAGTCTAAACTCTTCACTTACCACCACACACCAGACATGATAAAGAGGGATGCTGAAATCTTTGAAATCCATCCTTCGTCGACCACTCTCTCGGATAGACGAGGTTAAGAAAGACAACTTACGAAGGGAGAAAACTTTAGCTTCAATCCCTCTCCTATACCATCCGTCCCCACCTCACCAAGAAATATCATTATTGCAACCCCACCTCTCGAAGACAATGACTTATCCCTACCATCTTCCTCCTCTCGTGTTCATGAGATCAACATGATTAGTATTCTTTACTCGACGGCGAAAAACAATGGGAAGGCTAAATAAAGCACACCTATGGCCTCTCTTTCTCTATCTGCCATCCCAATCGTACCATCACCTAAAGTGGTTATTCGTGGACCTACCTACCCGTCTCCGATGGAGTGGCCCACCGTACCATGATCAAACAGCTTCACCAATCACCTATAAAAATACATTGTATGATCTCATTTAAACCTCTAAATCTCATCGACAAGCTCTCATTGAAATCCTTCAAGGATAGAGGTCCTACCTAATGAAACCTTTCCCGTTGCCTCCATTTTAACACCCAACCAAGTTGCTTCTCTCACCAAACAAACTACCACTTCCATCCCTCGCATGAAGCCAAGCCACCGCTTTGCCGCTTTTATGAAGACGAAATTGTCAAATTTGGTGTAGAAGTTCTGACCGACTGTTCTTTTCATCTCAAACTATGTCCGAGACATCCGAGTACATCATTTTATGATCAACGGGGGTCTTAGCTTAAACATCATCTCTTCCAAAGGCTTCCAACAAATGAATATCCCTTCTAGCTGCATGTGTGCCAACCCCACCATGTTGCGTTCATTCAATGATGCTATTACTTCTACCTTAGGCACTTTGTGATCATTAACATTCATGTAGGGCCACGTACTTTACTCCGAACTCTTCTATGTCCTTGAGGGAGAATTCCAATACAACATGTTGTTAGGCCGCCCTTAGATCGGGCTATGGGATGCCTTCCCTCCATGTTACATAGATGCATAAAATTGTGAGTATGAGGGGAAGTCCTACTTTGTAAAAGCTGACCCTCCCCTTCAAAAGCTGCAATATGTTATATCACCCTAATGATGTGCTTGTACCGGTCAAGACACCCATTCATCCAACCCAACCATCTATTTTGACCACACCTCAACCATCCACCTCAACCGCACCTACACCTTCAACCAATGAAACCACCACTACAAATACCGCTTCTTCCCCGTGGACAACATCCCGACATCGAGATCCCTTAGTAGATGTTTTTCAATGCCTTACACTGGGGAGTATCACCTATATAATGTTAGCTCTTTCCATACCCCACAGAGTATGGACGAGTTACATACGCGCAACCTACCTACGACCATCATGTGGGGAGGTAATCTCCTATGGACCACCTAATTGCTGCACTAACCTAACATATGGGGGTGTCGATACATCCTCTGTCACCCCTGAACCTCCCCTTGGTGTGGTTCCCTTCCAATCTAATTTTCAATATCTAACTAATCATCGCTTCGCCCTCACCTTCTTGATACACGTTGTGCTTGGAAGGGCTTTGGTTTCGGTCTTTATGAACAAGGCCGACATATGATCATTCCCGTAACTACACGTAAACACAAAGATCGTCGTGGTCTTGGATTCTCTAAACCACCTACACCAAAGACACCGCATATCTGTTGTATCTAGGAAGATGACGAAGTCACTCCTTCCGAACCATCATCACCCACAGAATCGATAGACCCTGAATCCATCCCTCCTAACTTTTTTTTTTTTCATAAACGCTATCTTCCTGGGTCCTCTCACTTATCAACGCGATAATGAAGACCCATCTTCTCTTCCCCTTCTGTATCCAGACATGATTGAAGAGGACTCGCCTTCAATTAATGTTGTTGAGTGCCAGGAAGACGACTCCATCCTCACTTACCTTAGCGCAGACGACTCTTATATTCAACGCACGTTACCATCGAAACTCAAACCATGTTGAATGAGTCGACTATAGAAATCAACATCCACATGAGAGGACGATCCTCACATTGTGAAGATCAGACAATCTCTTAATGCATCGTAACAAACTACCTTTACTACCTTTCTCTATGCCCGCAACCAAGCTTTCACTTGCTCCTATGCCGACATGCCGTGTATTGATCCTAAAATTGCTGTCCATAACATTACCACTAAACCCGATTCCAAACCGCTAAATTAAACCGAGAAAAATGCATCCACGCATTGCCCTCTTGGAAATACTGTTTAACAATTATTTTCGATCTGTTACAATACCGTGTTCGTCTTCTATTGTCCACTCAAAATTCCCTGCTTCTTAAGAAAGTGAAAATTTAAAATTTTGAGTTTAAGTGTTTTCTGTTGTACTAATAATGTGAAATGCCAAAGAAATTGAGAAAATCTGCATTTTTGGGTCATTTTGCATGTTTTTCGAGCACATCGGATATTTTTGTCCGACGTGTCCCAAGTTCAATTAGACCCTATTCCCCGATCGTGAGTTCACCGAGGTCTGTTTCTTTTCGTGCCCGTCGAGAACTTTTTGTCCCAAATGTCCCAAGTTCGCTGGACCAATTGTTCCATTTTCATCCGATTTGGCTAAGCGCGTACTTCACATACTTTTGTCCCACGTGTCCCAAGTTCAAATGGGCCCACTGTTCCCCAATCGGCCGGTTCACCCGAGGTCTTTTCTTTTTGGGCCCGCGGAACTTTTTGTCCCAAATGTCCCAAGTTTTCTGGACCAATTGTTCCATTTTCGTCCGATTCGGTAGAGCCGCAGCTTCGCCTACTTTTTTCCGCGTGTTCCAAGAGCATTTGTGCGTCTTTTCCCACTTCCACTTTGAATTGGGCCGAGCCGCAGCACTTCACGCTTTCGCGTCCCACATGTCCCAAATGAACCAAAGTGCTATTTGTGCTAATTTTTCCCACTCTACCCGAATACCTTGCTTTTCAAATTAGTATGTATTAAATGCGCATTCATTGCCTTTCTCTCTCCTAAACGGCTATATAATGAGCGAACCCCCTATTTTTTACACACTGCTTTCCTGCTATCTTTTGCTCGAACCTTTATAATCTAAATTCTGTGCACGTATCCATTTTTCTCTGCAATTCCTTCCCAAGTCAGCTTGCAGCTTCGCCCTCGAATTACTACCAACATGAAGATCAAATTTCGGGGGCAAGAACAAATCTCACCACTAGAGTCTGCTCGTTCCCGATATTGGGAGAGTAAAGTTTGCCATCCCGACTTTAGTGATTTTTGGTCGAGGATGACAGACACAAACCCTATGCCAATGGCACAGATGATTCATGATAGTGGTTTGGCTTTCGTTGTTGGTTTCCCAATCTCTGTGCAATGTGCAGATACAGTGCTTTCATGCGGAGCTCATTTAAACCCCGATTCGAGTGAATTGACCAATATACACGTGGCAGAGACATAGCCAAGGCATTGAAGAGATTCAGGCAGCGGATTTTGAAGTCAGTGGGTCCCTCCCAGTCATAAGCACATGTCTTCTTCTCCTTATTCCTCTCTTCTCTTCCAATTCTTTTTCCCGAATTTATTGTAATAAGTTGAGGTATTGCGATTGGCAATCCTTAACTAATCTTTAGTTAAAAGAAGTAGTTACCGAGAGTAACTGAATTATAAACTATATAATGGCCTCTCCTCGCCATTTTGAAGGAGGAAGAACTTGGCTTATTTTTGAAAGTGTAAATAAATCATAAAGAAATCAATACAGAAAGGATTTTCATTCTTCATCTATCTGATCTCTTTTATCCCTAAAATTTTCATTTAATCTTGTTAAGATCATTTGTCTGTGTTATGATAAGAAGCTTTGTATTCTTGCAGATGTTATTTATAGAACTTTGTGTCTTTCAAATTTTATCTTATTATTATGATACAAATGATCTTGTTTCAATTCACCGTAACTCGCATACATAAATAATTACTCTGTCATCTATAATTTTGAGTGTTGCCTTTCTACTCATTCTCGTATTCTCATTCCTCAGTCCTTTTGTAATTGATGATCCTTATAGAAAACACTTTCATAATATCCAAGTTCCACAAGAAAATCATGTTTTGTATATTTGTAAATAGGTTCGCTTTCGAATAAGGAACCTCTCCCATTAAAGAGGAGGGACTTCTTGTCCCCCATTTGTTGCTCTTCGTGAAGTCCTATTTGACTACCAACAATTTTGGTGACTCTATTTGGGAAATCATATTCCAATTCTGTAATTATTGATCATCCTTTGATCTAGCAACTCTGCGTTTACTCGTGAGAGAAGGGCCCTTGGTATTGAAGATTCTCGGTTTCAACTTTTGAGCAGCATGGTTTTCCTTTCCCTTCAACAAGAAATAGAAAGACTCATTTGACAAGCACTCCACCTATTCAAGATAGAATCCCTACGGGTGGTATTCCTTTAGAGTCAATCAATCCTAATCTTCGAGCTTTGATTCTTGCTAGTGTTGCGAGTTCCTCTTCAAGCCATTTTTCCAAGAATGGTGGTACCACCGCCTGGGTCATCGTGTCGGGCCCCTTGTCCTTCCTCGCCTTTGCACGAGTTACCTGTGAGGTAACAGGAAGAACTTCCCTAAATTCAAAGGCGATGGTAAAGTGCATCCTGATGAACACATCGCAGCCTTCATAGTTGCATGCGGAGTTCTGGGAGTTGAACATGAAGATGTCTCCGTAAGACTTTTCATTGAGAATTTACAGGATAATGTTGCTGATTGGTTCTATCACCTTCCGGCCGGTGCTATCACCGGCCTGGGATATAATGAGAAGTAGGTTTGAAAACCGGTTCAAACCAGCAGAAGACGTGCATGCCTTGCTAGCCCAAATCTCTCAAATAAAGAATGATTCACAAGAACCCATGAGAGAATTTGTGGCCTGATTCAACAGATTGATTAACAAAATTCTGAAAAATACTCGACCTGTAGATCAAATTCAAAAATATTTTTTCCTAAATGCTCAATCACCCGAAGTTAGCTATGCACTAAGAAGGGCTAATCTCGCAATTGGTGAAGATCAAACTCTTGTTGTTAGTGTCGAAGATGATTTAATTATGTGAGGAAGTTGAGGAGAGACCCTTCTAAATCTAAATTTGCTTCTTCCTCCTCTTCCACCCTGGACCTAATATTGATCCATTGGTACAAAAACTTGCAAATGATCTCATTGCCATTAAGAAATAATTGGCTCAAAGATGCTCCCTCGCAGACGTTCCAAGGAGGAATTTTCAGCCCGAAATCATTTGCTGCTTTGCTCAAACAAGGCTAGCGCTTGAAGTACCTCCTATTAAAGTTCCCGTCAATGCAACCTATGAAGTTGAGGAACCTAGAGGATGAGGAGGTTAATGAAGATTGCGAGGAATTTGTTGAAGAGGTTGATGATGAAGCAGATGAACTTGAGGGATCTCGAGTTAATTTCTTCACCACTGAGGGCATTGATGATGAGGATGATTATGATGAAATAGTAGTAGACATGAATAGTGAATCATACACTGTCATGACTCGAGAGTGCAACAAATCGAGAGGGAGAAAGTGATGCATCCCACCAAGAAATCTAAAGAAGCACCGACAACTATCCCGTAATTGCAAAAAGAGGATCTCCTATCCCCGTTTCATCTACACCAAAGGTGAGTCCTATCAATTCTCGCTACTAAAGTTATTTCCGTTTCTCCTAAAGTTGATAAACCTAAGATTTCAAATGATGATAGCCCGTCCACTTCTGGGTCTTTTGATATTATTGACCACCTGAAAAAGACTAAGGTTCAAATCTCAGAGGCAGAATATTATCAAACCCATCCTAAGGCCTTTGCTAAAATGATTCACTTTTTCAATTCCCATTCTAAAACTACCTCTAAAGGCCTTTTACCCACTCCTTCTTCTCGCACCACAACCTAATCTGTAGCGATATCACCTCACCTAATGACAAAATCAAACCATTCTATGTGACACTTCTTATAGCTGGCCATGGGCTCAGCAATTGTGTCATAGACTCAAGAGCCTCATATAATGTGATGCCTGTTAAAGTAGCTCATGCCTTAGGCTTGACTCTCACACGCATTTATGGATCTTGTTACTCATGGAGAGTAAGGAAGTTCCCCTGGTTGAAAGAATTAAAGATGCACAAGTGGCTTTTGTTGCTTTGCACGAGAAGAAAGTTTTGGCTACCATCTTAGTAGCGTAGAAATTCCTCCTTCATACGGGATGTTGCTAGCGGGAATTTTTGTAAGGATGTAGGTGAAGAAATTCAAATGGATTGGTCACATGCCCTCATACTGTTAATGGACAAATGAAGAAGTTTACGCCGAGAAGCAATGCTGAGTATATTGTACAAAAGCGGATGATCCCAAAGCACAAATAATCTATGAGGATATGGGGCATGACAACTACATGATTATGTCTCTCGAAGAAGTCCAACTCCCAAAGTATCACCTAAAGATTCTAATGGTGTTTGGATTTTAGAGTTTGATGGAAGTTTTTCCTCGGCTAGTTCTCGAGTGGTGTCATATCTGGTGTCACTCAAGGAAGCCTTCATCCTTTCTCATTCAAGTTGCAATTTGAAAATACCAATAATACAGCAGAGTATGAGGCTCTCATTCTTGGACTACAGGTGGCAAAAGAACAAGGTGTGAAGAATCTTCTAGCTCATGGAGATGCAGAATTGATTGTAAAGCAAGTTAGAAACCTCTTCCAGGTGAAAAATGGAAGGTTGAAACATTACAGAATCAGGTTTGGGATTCCATTGAATTTCTTGATGCTTTCTCCATCGAAGCAATACCTAGGGAGAAGAATACCAGGGCTGATTCATTAGCAGTCTCTGGGTCACTGCTTATACCTCATCCTGACTTTTCCCAAGATAAGTTCACCATTGAGATGATCCATCAACCTAGTGTACCTGATAATACAAATAACTGGCAAGTTTTCAATAATGATCAACATTTGCTTTCCTTCTTAGAACTTAAAGATAATTTTTAATAGCTATACTTTGAAGGAAGTGACAATTTACCTCATGAAAGTGTGCCCTTTGACAAAGAAACCACTCAAGGAGAAGAAACGGATCAGATGGATGCATCAAACTCAGGGAAACAAGATCCTAAAGGATTGGTAAGTTTAGAGGAACTGTTTGATAAACATGATAGGTATGTAAAGTCTAGAGCTTCTACTGGACCTTAACAATCAGCTGAATATGACAAAATTAATATTGGGAGTTCTACTGACCCTAAGTTCGTGAACATTGGAAAATGTTGCATAGTAGATGAGAGGAAGAAAGCAATTGATTTGTTAAAGAGGTATAAGGATGTTCTTTCCTACTCTTACGAAGATTTAAAATCTTTCCAACCAAAAGAGATGCAGCATTTTATTCCTCTCAAACCTGGAATTAAGCCTTTTAAACAAAAGCAAAGAGGCAATACAATCCCAAAATAGCTGACACCATTTTTCAAGAAATACAGAAGTTTTTGAAAGCCAAAATCATTTTCCTATCCATCATTCAACATGGATTGCCAATATTGTACTGTTAGAAAGAAAAATGGCGAGATTCGTATCTCGTGTTGACTTCGTGAATCGAACCAAGCTTTGAAAGATAATTATCCTTTACCTATGATGGATCGAGTCTTACAAGTAGTAACAAGATCTGAAATGTTGTCTATGCTTGATGGATTCTCGGGATATAATCAGTAGAAATTAATACTGTAGATCGACACAAAATAGCTTTCACTGCCCCTGGGGTACCTTTTCTTACAAAAGAATGCATTTTAGGCTCATTAATGTTGGTGCGACTTTTCGAGAGAGCTATGGATCGGCCTTTGGAAGTTTGAAAGGGAAGTGTATTGTTGTATACCTTGATGACTTGACTGTATTCTAAAACAAGGGCGAGATCATTTTCAGCACTTGGAGACAAAGCTTCGCTAAGATGTAGAGAACATGGGATCTCTTTGAATCCTAAAAATCCGTCTTTTGTGTCACAGTAGGGGAAATTATTAGGGCACATCGTCTCCAAAGATGGTATTAAAATTGATCTGAGCGAGTTCAAGTTATTCAGCAAATTCCTCTCCCAACCAACAAAAAGGGCGTGCACTCTTTCTTTGGTAAGATCATTTTTGATAAGATTCATCCCCGATTTTGTAGAACTAACTCGAATATCTCCAAAATGGTGAAAGGAAAACAAACATTTGGTTGGTCTTCGAAGGGAAAGAAGCCTTTGAAGATATTAAAAGATCCATTTCTAAAACTCCTATTTTAGCATGTCCGATTTCAGCAAAGATTTTATTATCTATTGCTACGCCCGATTGTAACACCTTGGTTGCGGTTTTGACTCGGGAAGATTCTCGATGAGCACGAGCTCCCAATTGCTTTTATGAGCTATATTATGAAAGGTCATGAATTAAAATATACCATGATGGAAACAAATGTTTTTACAAAGTGGTTAAAGTTGTTAGCGAGTTTCATTTTTACATTCTCAACTCTCATTCCATGGTGTTGGTACCGATACAACTATTAAGTCAATTCTCACACAGCAAGAATTTGGATCCAAGAGAGGGAACTGGGTGGCCAAGGTCCAAGTATATGATATTGACATCAAACCAACCAAGCTCATCCGTGGAAAAGGCCTTTGTCACTCATTCTTGGAAGGAGCTAGACATGAGTTCTTGGAGGATAAAGTTGGTCTTCCTACCGTCTCGTTTCTTAGCTCAGTTGAAGAATGGTATGCTGATATCACCCATTTTATCACCTATGGAGAATGCTCCTCTCATTTGACTGCAAAAAAGAAAAGAGGACTATTAAACTAAGGTCGAGTGTAATATGTGTTGTGGGAAAACGCCTTGTTCAAACATGGGTTAGATGGAAGGTTTTGAAATGTGTGGACAAGGAACAATAGAAAAAGCTACTCTCAACTTTTCATGATCGGGCATGCAGAGGGCACTACTCATCAACCGTCACTACTCATAAGATACTTGTGGATGATATTACTAGGCTACCTTATTCGAGAGATGCATCCATGTGGGTTGATAAATGTGAGGCTTGTCGACTTTTGTGGGTAGACCCAATTGGCCTCTTTGCCTCTTAAGCCGATTGTAATCGAAGAACCTTTTCAACAAAGTGGGGTTTGGACTTCATTGGAACACTTAATCCCTCTTCTAGTGCTGGTCATACTCATGTATTAAGCTCACTTCTGATTATTTCACAAAATGGGTAGAAGTACTACTTCTAAAGTGGTGTGCGGTTTCATCAAAGAAAACATCTTGGTAAGGTATGGTGTACCAAACAAGATTGTGACAGATAATGCTTCAAATTTTTCTTCAACCGAGATGATGGATTTTTGTTATGGATATGGCATCTCTCGGCTCACTCTTCAAATTACTATCCTCGTGGAAATGGACAAGCGTAATCCACTAATAAAAATTTGGTGACCATAATAAGGAAATTAGTTGATGAGTCTCAATGAAACTGCACAAGAAACTCTATGATGCTCTTTGGGAGACATGATCACACCTAAGAGAGCCATTGGAATGTCTCCTTTTCAAGTGGTATATGAGTAGAATCTCAATTTCGAATGGTGGAGTTGTCACTTTGCATCTAATGAAGGCCATTGAAGATACCAGTTTAATGATGCTTTGGATAAGAGAATAATGTACCTTCACAAATTGAATGAGGATAGATTGGAAGTTGCTGATAAGATATCTACTCATCAACAAAAACTTAAGGTCCTGTTTGATAAGAAAGCGAGGTTCGTGAGATTTCCAAGTTGGAGACTTTGTTTTGTTGTGGGATAAAAGGCATGAACCTCGTGGCAGCCATGGCAAGTTTGATTCCCTTTGGCTCGGACCTTTCAAGATCGGGCACTTTCTTTGGTAAGAATTATTTTTACCTTGACTATATGGATGGTTCTTCTCTCCCACTTCCTTATAGTGGGAAGTACGTGAAATTGTTCAAGTCATAGGTGATTAGGAGTCCTTTGTATATTCTGCAATAAAGTGTTTTGTTTTTCTTTCGCTTTGTTTTGGTGTGTTGTCCTCTGTATTGGTTTGATTCGATGACTCTGTTGCCCAATGGATAAGGTCTTGGTCTACTTCCCGAGTTTGTCTAAGTTCTTACCTTGTCTCATTCCTTGAATTTAAGCCAAGTCATCCCTGAAGGAGCCAATGTTGTCCACTAAAAATTCCCCGCTCTTAAGAAATTGAAAATTTAAAATTTTGAGTTTAAGTGTTTTTCTGTTGTCTTGATAATGTGAAATGCCAAAGAAATTGAGAAAATCTACGTTTTGGGTCATTTTGCGTGTTTTCGGGCTGTCGGATATTTTTGTCCGCGTGTCCCAAGTTCAATTGGACCCTCTGTTCCCGATTGGTGGTTCACCCAGGTCCTGCTCTTTCGGGCCCGTCGAGAACTTTTTGTCCCAAATGTCCCAAGTTCACCGGACAATTGTTCCATTTTCGTCCGATTCGACCAAGCCACATACTTCGCGTACTTTTGTCCCGCGTGTCCCAAGTTCAAATGGGCCCTCTATTCCCGATCGGCGGTTCACCCGAGGTCCTGTTCTTTTGGGCCCGTCGAAACTTTTTGTCCCAAATGTCCCAAGTTCGCCTGGACCAATTGTTCCATTTTCGCCCGATTTGGTAGCCGCTGCACTTTGCATACTTTTTGTACCGCGTGTTCCAAGAGCATTTGTGCGTCTTTTCCCTGCTTTTCGGAATTGGCAGAGCTGCGTGCGTCGCGCTTTCACGTCGCACATGTCCCAAATGAACCAAAGTGCTATTTGTGCTAATTTTTCCCGCTCTACCCGAATACCTTTCTTTTCAAATTAGTATGTATTAAATGCGCATTCATTGCCTTTCTCTCTCTAAACGGCTATATAAAGAGCGAACCCCTATGTTTGTTTGCACACTACTTTCCCTTTATCTTTTCTTGAACTTTTTGCAATATAAATTCCTGCGCGTATCCATTTTTTTCTCTGCAATTCCTTCCTAAGTCTAGCTTGTAGCTTCGCCCTCCGAATTACTACCAACATGAAGATCAAATTTGTGGGCAAGAACAAATCTCACCACTAGAGTCCTGCTGCTCCGATATCGAGAACGGTGAAGTTCACCATCTTGAATTTAGTGATTTTTGGTTGAGGATGACAGATGCAAACTCTACGCCAATGGCACGAGATGATTCATGACATGGCGGTTTGGCTTTCACTTGGTGGTTTCCCAATCTCTATGCAATGTGTAGATACAATGCTTTCATGTGGAGCTCATTTCAACCCTAATTTGAGTGAATTGACCAATATACACGTGGCGAAGACATAGCCAAGGCATTCAAGAGATTCAGCAAAGCAGATTTTGAAGTCGGTGGGTCCCTCCCGACCATAAGCACTGTCTTCTTCTCCTTATTCCTCTCTTCTCTTCCAATTCTTTTCCCCATTTATTGTAATAAGTTGAGGTATTGTGATTGGAAATCCTTAACTAATCTTTAGTTAAAAGAAGTAGTTCTGAGAGTAACTGAATTGTAAACTATATAATGGCCTCTCCTCGCCATTTTGAAGGAGGAAGAACTTGGCTTATTTTCTGAAAGTGTAAATAAATCATAAATAAATCAATACAGATGGGCTTTTTCATTCTTCATCTATCTGATCTCTTTTATCCCTAAACTTTTCATTTAATCTTGTTAAGATCATTTGTCTGTGTTATGATAAGAAGCTTTGTATTCTTGCAGATGTTATTTATAGAACTTTGTGTCTTTCAAATTTCATCTTATTAGTATGATACAAATGATCTTGTTTCAATTCACTATAACTTCGCATACATAAAGAATTACTCTATCATCTATAATTCTGAGTGTTGCCTTTCTGCTCATTCTCGTATTCTCATTCCTCAGTCCTTTTGTAATTGATGATCCTTATAGAAAACACTTTCGTAAATATCCAAGTTCCACAAGAAAATCATGTTTTGCATATTTGTAAATAGGTTTGTTTGAATAAGGGAACCTCTCCCATTAAAGAGGAGGGACTTCTTGTCCCCGAGTGGTGCTCTTTGTGAAGTCCTATTTGACAACCAACATCTTCAACCAAAGAAATGTGTCTTTGGTGTCCTTTAGGGAAAACTCCTTGGTTTTATTGTCTCTTTGCGTGGCATCGAGGTTGATCTAGCTAAAGTCAAAGCTATCCTAGAAATGCCCCCACCCACTAACCTCAAACAATTACGTAGTTTGCGGGGGCAAACTCCAATCTATCCGGTGTTTCATCTCAAAACTCTCGGATCGATGTCAAAATTTCCATCATCTCCTTAAAAGGACATTGTCTTTCAATGGAGTGAAGAATGCCACCACGCCTTTGAGGCTCTTAAAACCTATCTCTTGCAGCCACCCGTGCTTATCCCACCTCGGGACGATCACCCTTTCTACCTTTACCTTTCTGCCACCGACCATCTTTGCCAGTAGGAGCCATGCTCACACATCGTAACTCCGAGCATTGAGAAGAAGTCGTTTATTACATAAGTCATACTCGGTGGATTACGAGACTAGGTATACACATGTAGAAAAGTTGTGCCTAGCCCTATCATTCGCGGCCACCAAACTTCGACACTACCTCCTGAATCACAAAAATTTTGTCATCACCATACGGACCCCATCCATTATATGTATGCCAAACCTCATCTAAACCAATGCATCGCCCAATGGCTTATGCTCCTCGCCGACCTCAACCTTGAGTTTGTACACCGAGAAATCAATCAAAGGAAAACTATCGCAGACCAACTTCGGAAGCCCCTTTACCTTGGGAACAATTTACCAATTTTACTTTCCCTGACGAACTCATTGCCACTCTTTCACTCAGTGATGAGTCGTATCCAATGACCCTCTTCTTCGATGGATCCAAATGCCAGCACGGCGGAGGGGCCGGCGTTGTTATCATTCCTCTGGATGATGAACCTATGCCTCTTTCATTCCGGCTCGATTTCCCCTGTACTAATAATACAGTAGAATACGAGGCCCTTGTTTTGGGTCTCCAGGTTGCGTTACACTTAGGTGTAAAATCTATTAAAATTTTTAGTGACTCTCAACTAGTCGTCAATCAAGTTACGGGCATCTACCAATGTAAAAATGAGGAACTTAAAAAGTACAAATATTACGTGGATTCTCTTTTGACCTTATTTACTCATTATTCTATCCAAACCATTCCCCGCTCTACTAATAAATTTACGGATACTATTTCTTGCTTAGCCTCGCAAATTCTGCCTTACCAACCGACTTTCGACATATTTTTCTTGGTCCAACAACTCTTTGCCCCATCTTACTTAGCCCCAGGATGTTTGTATGATAAATAATGTGTCTCGCTAATTCACAGGATACCTGGTATCACCAATTTCATGACTACCTTACAACCTCTGTTCTCCCACCGACCTTACTAGTAACGACACAAACGTGCTTTTCTTAAAAAAATTCTCATTACATCATCATGGGGGACTCCTCTATAAACGTGGCTTTGATGGCATCCTCCTTCGATGTCTAACCGGCGCGAGGTTACCTATACCATCCAACAAGTCCATGACGGTATTTGTGGTGGAAATTTTAGTGGCCTTACCATGGCCAAATGGATCCTTCGCCTAGGATATTATTGGCCTACTCTTAATAACGATTTCTATGAATATGTTAAGTGTTGTGTTATGTGTCAACAACATGCCATCCTTCAACATACTCCTAACCATCATACATGTGTCGCACGAGATCTTTGGCCTTTCTCACAATGGGGTTTAGACCTTATTGGTGAGATTCACCCGCCCTCTTCGCAACGTCACCGTTGGATAATCACAGCAACCGAATATTACACTAAATTGGTGGAGGCCATTCCACTCATTTCAACCAAAAAAGTAAAAATCATAGAATTCATTAACCATCACATTATCTGTCATTTTGGTGTTCCTCATCGCCTGATAACAAATAATGGAAAATCTTTCAAAAACAAGTTATTACAAGACCTTTGTGACAACTTTGGTATCAAACTTAGTTTCTCATCACCTTACTATCCACAAGAAAATGGTCAAGCCAAATCTTCTAACAAAACCCTGACCAAAATTCTCATGAAAGTCGTTAACGATTTCGGAAAAAAATTGGCTTGATCACATCCCCTTTTCCCTTTGGGCTTATCGGACTAGCATTCGTACCTCCACTAATGCCACCCCATTTTCTTTGGTATATGGTACCGAGGCTATCTTTCCTCTCGAAATACAAATACCCTCCCTAAGAATATCTCTTCAAGATATTCTCACAAATGATGATTTCTCGCCAAGAGCGGTTAGCCCAATTGGAGCTTCGACGAGCGCCGTCTTATAGCTCTTGACCACCTTCAAATCTATCAAAAGCGCATCAAGCGTGCTTATGATAAGCAACATCATGAGTGTACCTTTAAGGTTGGTGATCTTTTCCTCAAGGAGAATCAACATGTAACCAAACTAGAAAAGAGAAAACATGGAAAATTTGCTCCTAATTGGATTGGGCCTTACATTATCACTCGCACTTACGGATCGGCACTTATCGTTTAGCTTCGCTTAATGGTAAACCCGAGCTCGAACCCTTAATGCCTTGCATCTTCAGCCATTCTACTATTGAATTTAGTGTTATATCACTTCTTATCTACCTTGCGCTCGTCCCTTGAGCTCATTTACCACCTCATACACTTTATTTCATGCATCTCAAAATAGAATCAAGCTCACGTGGTTTGGTCATCACCTCCTTTTAAAGATGCCTTCCCCTTTTAGTCCGCTCCATGACTTAAAAGTATCAAAATAACATGTTCTCAATTATACACTTATGGGATATTCTTGAGTCAAACTTCCTACAAAACTAGATGCTTCATGCCAAATGGACATCTAAGACCTCTAAGTTATAAATAGACTGCTCCCCCGAAGGACAACTATACACAAAAGCCGCATCTGCTACTATAAATAGACTGCTCCCTTGAAGGATAGCTATACAAATTCATCCTTTATCATAAGCTTCTCGCATTGATCAGCTTCGTGAAGACCTCAAGAACAACAAAATACATATCCCATGTAGACTTCCCGCATCGATCAGTCTATATCCAGAAAAATAAAAGCAGTATTCAAAAGCACTTTTGAGTCATGGACTTGTCTATTTAGGTTTGGTTTTCTTTTGTCAGCATAATCACCTTATAACAAATTCTCTGTGCCCCAGCTCTACTAGCCACCTCACCTCACCATTCGTCAAAGCAACAAAACTCAAGGGATGTGACGTATATCCGATATATTGTGATTATACAACTCTTTTCACCTATCGACTTCTCGCATATGCAAGGTACCTAGGATTAAGCTCATCCTACGTTAATATGTGGTTTGTTTAGCTCTTCTCAACTACGGGACACTTTTGCCTCTTTTACTCGAATATAGGATTATGTGTTGACCTTAATCGGGACACGGTTCCTACTACTTGGGTAAGTGAACTTTCGCTTCACCTATACCTACACCAACAACGTCAATCCCTTACCAACACCAACAACATTGCCCTACCAATATCAATATTTTTACCAACCGACAAATTGGCTAACCACAACCACATTGCTCGAATTCACCTCTCCTGGTCCTAAGGAAGAACTACATCGGTTTGAGGCCCCTCCTTGCTTTGTTCAATGGGCTATGTAGACAAACACTTAGGAGACATGGGGTCTCCCAAGGTTAGCTCGACCATCCCCTACCATACCCTATCATGTGTTGTAAATTTAAATATTTTTTGTGTATTTCTATTTGATCACATTCATCTTTATCCTTTTTCAAAACAAAACATTCAAAACACAACCATTCTTATTATTATCATAACTCAAATCAACATACATATTCAGTTTTATTTAGATGTTAAACAAATACATCTTCTCTATCATCGATGCATAGGTCAACATCCTTATTTATTCTTCTACCCCTATGAAATTCACTTAGACCCTTGCGCCTCATCCCGAACTAGATCATCGACGCCGCTCGCCTGGCCTCTCCATCCTCAAAGGTGCCACTGCTATTGGTTCCTCCCACCGATCTACCAATCTCTCCTGTAACATATGAATACGCCCTCTCGCATGGCAGAATCTCGCCTCTAGTCTCTCCACTCGTGATCGCAAAAAATAATAATCTCGTTGTCTCATTCACCCACGTTTGATGCTTTGGTGCACTAAACCCCTGCAGTGATCTCTCGTCCGCTATAATCACAACTATGTTAGGCTGATCGGCCCTCTCACGTGAACCTCGCAGCTCTGCTACCCACCATAATCTATAAGCCTCTGTTGCTCCCGCATCCATTACCCTGCGATCGGCTACTATCTCTTCTGGTCCTTCTGGAGGTGTCGGCCGGGGAGGTGAGAATGATGCCTCGGCATCGATCCTCATGTATGGTCTATAAGCCATGGGTATATCCTGAACAAATCCAAATTTTCACCGCACGCGATCTAGAGGAATCCTCTCGTACTCACCTGGCCTGTGCCCGTGATCCACCTCAATCGCTCTACACCCCTCAAATCCTTAGCTATGTTCTCTGTCACCATATACTCCACTGAACCTCCATCCGCCTATCCATAAATATTGGATCTAGAAATTCTCGTGCTCGGGCTCCTCCTCGGCCCCCCTCTACCTGTATCTGCGTTGGCTCTCGCCTCCTCCTTGTCACCGACCCACGGCCATGGCTGCGCCCCACGGGATCTCTAGCTCGAGATGTCTCGGTGTGTGCGCGCATATGGTGATAGTCGAAGCCCGGTACCATCGAGCACATCCTCGATAATAGGGCCTCGCTCTCACCTCCATATAGCAGGCCCAGGTGCCACAATAGGCTTGCCGGGATGGTCCCCCAACTCTTAATAGTAGTGGCCCTACCCTACGGACTACCCTATGCCTATACTGTGCCTACTGTGCTTGTGACCGTGCTCTGCGCTTATCGCGCGGTGCACTCGTGGCTATACCGGTGCCCGCGGATATGCTCGAGCACCGTGCTTTGGGCTAAGCGCCCCGTAGCACCCCAACCCATGTACGTGGAGCAGCAAGATGCCCTAATAAACCGCACATGTCCTAAGAGCTGGTCCCTCTCCGCTATAACAACCACCAAATCTGGTTGTGCGGGAACATGTAATCGAGCCCCGACCCATGGCTGCAACCACCAACCAGGCCCGACCCAAGGCCGCACCAACCAATCGAGTACTGACCCACGGCCACAACTAATCAATCGGCTCGACCCAAGGCCGCACGCTGACCAATCGAGGCTCGACCCAAGGCCCTCACAATCGGCCTCGGCCCGACCCAAGGCCGCACCAATTAAGTACCTCGCCCAAAACCCACAAATTACAATTTTATCCACCCATCATGTAACTTTTTGTTCAATCAGGCTCACCTGTTCGTGTTTTAGCATGATTAGGATACTTGACTTGATCAGTCGACCAACTTTGCCTAGACCAAGACCGTGACATTTATCTCAACCAAACCAACCATTTGGTACTGCCGAACATGCCTAAACATTCATGTACCTTACCCGTTATATCCCCTGGAGCTACTTCCTATGCCTTGGATACCAGGATTATATCAACCTTGTTTGGATAAACTATCGACCTTTGCCTATGTATTGCTTGTTTGCTCTTCAAATCATGTACCCTGGTCGCACTACTGCATTTTAACGTGTGTCTACCTCCTTGAACTTACCCCACCATCTTATCATCATCTCATCATCATTCACTCTTTATCAACCCTATCCCTGATTTCACGTCGCCTCAATCTGTGATAGATTTGAGGGGGATTACCTATACCCTTAACTGGGGCAACCACTTCTTATTAATTGTCAGTGTAGCTTTACAAGACAAGCTACACGACAACAAGGGGCTAATGTAGACACCAAATTTGTGTCTTACGACACCCTATGCCCCGCATCTCATTTCGCAACCTAACCTCACCACCTAAACCTTGCACAATTATTTATTAATTACCTTATAATTAATAAATCCACATCTCCAAACCTACCACCTCATTTTGCCACTTCATCATGACCTAGCCCTAACCCTAAACTAACCTAATTAAGACCTATAACTTGGTCTACATCCACACCCATGACTAATTACTCCTCACCCGCACCAAAACCAACCTAATAATGACTTGACCAAGCCCACAACTAATCCCTTGGGAGAAAAGAGGAAAGTTGGATATTTTACTAAAAATAGCCCACTTTGACTTAACCGATATCGGTTCCTACTCGACGCTATCGGTTACGTAACCACCATCGGTTCCTCTGTAAATGACCTCCCCAACCAAAAAGAAAGGATCGGGAATTCATTTGAAGGATCCGAAATTCACTTGGCAGAAAGCAGAGACAAGTGAAGAAAAGAGAAGATTTTACAAAGAAGGAGATCGAGCCGGAAGGATCGCAAATGAGCCCCTGGAGTAACAGAGCTTCAGTGACACTCATCCAAGCATTGGAAGAGAATATAGCTCACTTTTGATTGTCGATCATCCCACTCGAGCACCGCCTTCGTCATCATAGTCCTTGGACTGTATCTTCATCGGGAACTAGTAAGTAATGTCTTGTATTTTTTTAAATAACATTTCTTGAACTTCGAATCAGTAATTACAAGTTCACTCATAGATCTACTACCCGGTAGCCCCTACATCTAACCTGTCATTCATCTACCCTTACATTTCCCTAAGAACAGTTCCCACACTCTCGAGTCTTATCCATCACCCCATTACCTATCCATAATCATTTTCCAGCCTTATAAACACCATACCGCCTGCCTTATAGCCAACCTTTATTAAAAGCCCTAAATCACCGCCCCTACCGATATCATTTATCAACAACCGGTATTAGCCGGTTATACAAAGTGACCGGCATCGCCTGTGACTCAAACCAAAACCAAGCTTTTTCTATTGCTTTTTAACAAGGTAATTAGAGTGTAATTTTGCAATAGCCCCTTTGCTATCATTTGTGTTAATTCGTATTTAAAAGGGGAACCGATCACCTTCGAAAGGAAGTCTAATATTTCCTGGGCCCAAGGCAGCCCTCATTTATTTTCTAACTAAAATCGGTGGTCTTGTATTCTTACTTGCAGGTAGTCCTTCCTAGACAAAAATGAGTTCTTCGTAATCGATCGACCTCTCTCTACGGTACGCGCACACCCTCTCAACATTCAACGGGTATTCCTCCTAGCCCTAACCCTTATCTATTTCTCAAGAGAATTAAAGGATAGAAGCAACTCTATTCTAAGTTGAAACATTCTATGCGAAACAAGTTTAACCGAATGATAAAGGAAATTGTAAATTGTTTACTCTTCATCTCGTTCTCCTTTCTTTATATAAAACCTGTCATAGGTTTAATTGAATCATTTGTATTACTTTTATTAAGTAATTGATTAGTAGTTGTTACTAATTACTTCTCTACTTAAATTATATTTAAGGAAATAATAATTGTTTCAGTTAATTGAAATGAAACATTGTTGTTGGGAAGTACTTTTCCATTGTTAATAAGAGGCCTAATCTAAGAACCTAGGTTATATTTATTTGACCAAGAATTAGGTTGTCACATCTGAATTGTGAATCTCTTATTTATTTAAGTTGTTGGTTGACTCATCTTAAAAATGTAACGATGCTGAAATGAACTTGTCTTCACATGTTTTCTGGAAACTTGGTAAAGATGACAAGAAGGTCTTTGATTCTGAAAGTAACTCTTTTTGTTTATATATTGAAGTTAAATTTATATTTCAAATTCAGAAAGAATTATGAAATAATTTAATGTTAGGAGTTCTTTATTTGATATAAATAAGTAATTTTTTGGGACAATACTTATCTGATATAAGGCAGTAGTTTGCTGATTATATTATGATCTTTTCTTAAAAGTGAATTTAGATTGTTAATTGTGCTTCTTTTATGGTTGTTATTACTTATGTTTTATTTGAATGATTACATTAATTGTTTCATTAAAGCAGAGTTGTTTTAATGGAACAATTAGTGGAATGCACTTCATTTTAATGCTTAGTGCTTATCATGCTCAGTTTAATGAACTAACCCATGCTAGCAATTTTTGCAGATGGACTTCATAAGTGATAAAAGAAGGCAATAAATTTTATGATGTATTGGTTGATTTAAAGTCTAGCTCTTTTATAGAGAACTTTGATTCATTCTTGAGATGTATTGAAAAGGAAAAGTTGTATTCTTTAATGATCTTAGTACTGATTGACATGCAGTTTGTCTGAGATGCATAGTCTTGTAAATTGTGTATTTTATCATGATGAATTGAAAAGGTTAGAGGTTTACTTTGAATTGTTGTGTAATTTCTCTTGTACATTTTATGAAGGAAGTTGGAATACTATCTTGTTGATATTTGGCATATCTGTTTGTATTCTTATTTCTGTTGTGATTTGATGAGTTGGATGAAGAAGAGAATTAGTTCAATCTCTCTTACTTGAAAGCAACTTATTAAGTTACATAAGATGATGTTCTTTATCTAAATAATATATTATGATAATGGGATGTATATTGAATATACAATTAAACTATAGAAAGTGTGAAAGATATAAAGGGTATGATAAACCCTAACACATAACCATGTAGAGAGGAAGACTCTTCCTCTCTCAAAAGAATGTAAAGTAAAAGAATGGTGTTTATGATCGTTAATCATTTAGACTTCATTTTCTATGAAGTCTGCTCTAGTTGAACCTGTGTGGTTGCTACACCTTATTTGAATAGTTGAGTTACATTAATTTAACCTTACGATGTATGTTGTTCTATTTTTGGATAACTTCTCAACAAGTCAAAGATAACAAACATAAAAGCAATCATGAGTTAATGAAGTTCTTTAATATTAATTAAATCAAATATGGATGAAGAACTTAAGGGGTGTTGGATTTAGGGTTTGGAAAGGTTGTTGTAATTTGAATCTTAATCCAAAATTAATTATAAGTTAATGACCTCCTAGGGGTATGTACATCGTGATGAAGTAGTTCTGTTAGATGTTGGCACATGCCAACTGTAGAACTATACCTTTGTGAAGACTAAGGTCTTCACAAGGATACAGTGTTGCAGTTGACATGTTGCAACACCCTTCCGCATTAGTTCATCTAGATCTACACACATCTGGACTTGAACTTAGTTTCTCTCTAGGTCAAGCTAGCAGTATGAATTGGAATAGGAAGTAGCTTTCTATGACTTAGGGTACCTAGGCACATTCGATTGACTTAGGTCAGTTGAGTATGCCCATATACCCTAAGTCATCATGAGCATCTCCCTATAAAAAATTATGTCGGTAACGTGGGTTAGGGTCAAACCTTGGGCAAGTGGACTAACAAAATTCAGTGAAGACCATTCTAGATAACAAAAGAGTGAGGTGAAGGATGTATTCTGATTTGACGAATATTCCATCTAGGAATAGTAACATGAACAGTATGTTGGAAATCTTTGGCCAAAGTATCACAAACTGCTGGTTATGTTGTCCTATGTCACCTAGTTTAAGGAACATGATTTTAGATGAATATTGGTAATAAATATTCAGATAGGTTCTTTAAGCGTGTCACTTAGAACCCAGATTAGGGTAAAAAAACCAAGTATACATAGTATACATAAAATTATTCTATACTTAAAGACGAAAATGAGAGATCGGTAATTCACCGAGTCATTTACTGACTACATATGATTTTTTTATGAGATTGATTGGCATGGAATGTGTGTTCTAAATTATGTTTTATTTAGAATAGAGAACATTGTGTAAAAAAAAATTCCCTTGTTTCTAAAGTCTTAAAATGGGAATGTTACATCTTGGTATTAGAGCTAAAATTTGTAGCTCTTGGACTGTTCTATCCATAACTACGATAAAAATATATTTTCTTATTAACGAGAAAATGGTTAGAATAAGAGGAAATGTTGCGAAATAATCCTCCACTGAAAAGGAGCAAAGAATCGCCCAAAAACATGATGAGATATTTACTACCCTATTGGATATAAGATATCGTTTGGCTATGCTTGAACAACAAGTAATGGGAAATGAGGAGGGAGAAGATGCTAGTAATAATAATCAGCCACCTCCTAAGGACAACGCCAATTTGGATGTTGATAATAATAATGTGAACATGCACGATCATCCAGAAAACAAAAAGGCTAGGATGGCGCACTTGAACTCACTAATGATATAAAAGGATAATTCCACCTCAATTTGATGGCACCGCATTTGAGATGGAGTTGAGAATTGGCTTAGTGAAATGGAGAAGTAATTATGTAATAAGGAACTTCTCGGAAGAAACAAAGGCAATCTGGGCAAGCATATCAACTTTCCCATGAAGCGCCTTCATGGTGGGACACCCGTAAGGTTGAGTTGAATATTGATGAAACTACTTTTATCACTTGGGGTCAATTTAAAAGTTACTTTAGGAAACGTTGGCTGCCACAATTTTATAATGATCGAGAAAATGACTAAATTTTATAACTGCATGCAAGGAAAGCTAAGCATGAATCGAGTATTTGGAGCGGTTTACTAAACTCCTTAAGTATGTACCTCGTATCAAACCGCGAAAAGTTTAGGATACCAAAATTCTTCATGGTATTGAATCCCATTATAGGAGGATAGGTGGATGTTCACAGCCCAACCACTATGGAAGGGGTTGTTGAAAAAGCCATAAGGTAGGAACAAAAATTAAAGGCAATTTTTGCTCATAAGGAGGAAGTGAGGAAGAAAGTTCCCAACTCCTCTTCATCATCTCTTACACCTAAGAAAGGACCATGGAAGAAGTTTGGTATGAAAAGTAAGTTTTCAATCAGATAATAATAAGAAAACAACAAATAAGTCTCATGAAAATCCACAAAAAAAAATTGTCAAGAAAATAATAATGACATGAAGTCTTATGGAGGTCGAATGACAAATTTAAGGTTGGAAACAAATCTGAGCAGCCTAAAAGGGACCTATAGGAGGTTGTTATGACTGTGGAAAGGATCATTACACAAACCAATGTCCTTTGAAAAAGGATGAATGCAATCAACGACACAAGATACATGTTGCGTAGCTAACAAACAAGCTGAAAAAATAAGTCATGCCCATAGAAGTTACGGGTAAGTTATTTAGCATACTTCAGAATTATTACTTTCGATACATGAGCTTTAGAATGTTTTATTTCTAGTAAATTAGCATTGAAACTAAAAAAGAAAAGCTGGAAAAACACATGGATGTACATTATGGAAACAATGTTGTTCATACAGTTAGTATGTGTCTTTTTGGTGTAATCCTTGACTTACCTAGTTTTTCCACCAAAGTTGATCTTTATGTTTCTCCTTTGGGGTCTTATGATGTAATCATAGGTGTTAATTGGTTAGCTGAGCATAAAGCAAAAGTGGACTATTTTGAAAAATATATTAGTTGTTTAGATGACCTATAAAAAACAACAGAGATTCAGGGTGTGAAACGTGAGATTTTAGTTAGGAAACTGTCAGCTATGTAACTTAAAAAGGCCAAAAATAAAGGTTGTACCTTATATGCAGTAAAAATTTTAGAATCCCTAAGGAAAACAATAATTTCATGAAATGATATCCGTTGTTACAAAACTACAGTGATGTGTTTCCAAAAGAGTTACCAGGTCTTCCACCTAAAAGAGAATTTGATTTCACAATTGAAATCAAGCCTGGAACCGAGCCTATTTCTAAGGCACCATACTGAATGAATACTATTAAATTGGTAGAGCATAAGGCATAGTTGGAATAATTTTTTTCTAAAGTTTTTATTAGACCGAGTGTTTCATCTTGGGGAGGACCTGGTAATCTTTGTGAAAAGATGGATGGAACACTTAGATTGTGCATTGATTACAAAATTTTAAACAAATAAAAATTAAGAACAAATATCCACTCCTTAGAATTGATGATCTATTTGATCGGATGTGTGCAGCACCGGTATATTCTAAGATAGATCTTCGATCGGATATCATCAATTATGGATTAAGGATGAGGACATTCATAAAACAAATTTTAGAACAAGGTATGGACATTATGAGTTCACCATTTTACCCTTTGGATTAACAAATGCACTGCAACTTTTATGAATTTAATGAACAATATTTTTCAAGAATACTTGGAAAAAAAAATCTTGTATTCTTGGACGACATTCTCATATATTCTAAAAGTATTGAGGAACACCATGAGCATTTGAATATAGTTTTGGAAATTTTGAGAAAGAGACGGTTATATGGTAAGCTATCTAAATGTTCTTTCTATGACACAGAAGTGCACTATTTGGGTCATGTTATAAGTAAGAATGGAATTGTTGTAGATCCTTCTAAAATTGTAGCTATAATTGAGTGGCCTACACCAAAGAATGTACATGAAGTTAGAAGCTTCATGGGTCTTACTAGTTACTATAGAAAATTTGTAAAATATTTTTCCAAAGTTGCTGCACCAATAACTTCATTACAGAAAAAGGATAAGAAGTTTGTTTGGAATGAGAAATGTGAATCTGCATTTAGAACTTTGAAGGATCAGTTAACTTCAACACCTATTTTAGTTGTACCAGACCCTAATGGAGACTTTACTATTGTAACGGATGCATTCAGGGAAGGTCTTGGAGGTATTTTGTTACAAAATGATCATGTCATAGCTTACGAAAGTAGAAAACTAAAGTTACATGAGTTGAATTATGCTCCACATGATTTAGAGTTTGCTGCCATTGTTCATGCACTTCAAGTTTGAGAGGATTATCTTCTTGGTAAACCTTTTGAATTAAAAACTGATCATCTTAGGTGAAGTATATTTTCACTCAGCCAAATATGAATGCAAGACAACGAAGATGGTTATAGTTTTTGTCTCAATATGATTTTGACATAAATTACATTAAAGGTAAGGAAAATAGAGTAGCTGATGCTCTAAGTCGTAGGAAGCACATTTATGCTCTTATAACATTAAGAACCTAGTTTAAGGATGAATTAAAAGTTTTATGGAATTTGTTTCTTATTTTCAGCAAGTAAAAAAACACTTGTTAGATCTAAATGATGTGAGATATAAAGGTTTTCACTTTGAGAATGAAGGAATCGTCACGATTTGAAAACAAAGTATACTTACCTTCACTAAATGATTTAAGAAATAAATTGTTAGTAGAATTTTACAATTCACATTTCTCTGGACATCTTGGTATTATAAAGATGTTTGCTAATATAAAACATCTATATTTCTAGAAAGGGATGAAAAAGGATGTTATTGATTTTGTGACACATTACTTGGAATGTCAACATGTTAAATCGAACATATGCATCCAGTTGGTTTATTGTATCCTCATAGCATACCGCAATATAAATGGCAAGTAATAAGCATGGATTTTGTACAAGGGTTTCCTATGTCAAGAAATAAACATGATGTTATTTTGGTTGTTGTGGATAAACTAACAAAAGTAGCTCACTTTATTGTTGGTAATCTTAAGGATGATTCTCCTATTTTGGCAAAAAGGTTTGTACATGATATTTTTAGATTACATGGAGTACCTAAATTAATCATATCTGATAGAGATCCTAGAATGACTTCAAGGTTTTGGCAAACCCTTAATGCAGCTCTAGGAACTAAGTTGAATTTTAGTTCTACATATCATCCGGAAACAGATGGACAGACTGAAAGAGTTAATCAAGTTTTAGAGGATATGTTATGGATGTATTACATGGATCAACAGTATAAATGGGAAGAGTACCTTCCATTAGTTGAGTTTGTATACAATAACACATATCATGCCTCTCTTAAGATGGCACCTTTCAAAGCATTATACGGAAGAAAATGCAGAACCCCTATTAGTTAGGACAACATTGAGGATAAAGAGGTAATTGGACCTGAAATCCTTATGAAAATGGAACAACAAGTTAAAATGATTCGTGAACGCTTGAAAGAAGCAATAGATAGGAAAAGAGTTATGCTAACTTGAAGTGGGTTGATAGGAAATTTGAACTCGGTGAGAAGGTCTTACTTTGGGTTAAAAAGAAAAAGAGTTCTATAATGATTGGCGGGGCTGCCAATTTATCACCACATTTTATGGGACCTTTTGAAATAGTTGAAGTAATCAACCATGTAGCTTATCGTTTAGCATTACCTCCAAATTTGTCACGAATGCATGATGTTTTCCATATTTCTTTGCTTAAGAAATACGTTTCAGATTTATCACATGTGTTAAATTAGAATTCCTTACAAGTCCAAGACCTAGGAATAATCATGGTTAAACCCTTATGAGTGCTAGAAACTTGCCAGTTGTGCTTAAAAAATATGAAATAAGTCAATGTAAGGTCTAGTGGGACTAGTTTAATGAAGAAAGTGCAACATGGGAAAATATGGAAGATATGAAAACTACTTTTCCATACTTATTTGAACAATTGATTTTGTTGACTGATATAATTTGTGATTTAATTCTTTTATGACAATAAACCTGCCAGTTTTGGGTAGATATTTCATTGTTTAAAATAAATAGCTAAGTAAATGTTGATTGTTTTGGGAATTTTAAAATTCTGTTATGTTTTGAACATATGAAAAGAAAGTTAATAAAAATGATTGTCCTTGATGTAAATTGTTTTAAGGAGATAATCATCGGACGATGATTCTTTTAGGAGGGAAGCATGTAACATCTTTGAAAAACTGTTATCTTTCCTCTTTTTCATTGCAAGCATTGACATGTGATTTTTTTGGATAAGGAGTGTTCCTTTGATTTTTGGAAATCATGTTTTCCATGGATGAGTCATTTCTACTCTTGGATTCATTGGGCTGAAATGATATTGCTTGCAAAGAATCCATTTTTGCTTTTGATAGATAAGTTGTAATCTGGAAATGAAGTTTGCAAACTTATCTCTTTTATTAACAAATCCTTGGATCAATTCCATTGATCCAAGGTATGTTTTAAATCTTCTTATTACGATTTGAATTGTAAACTGAAATTCAGAGGTTGGAGGATATAATGGTGAACTCTTTTATGTTTACAAATTCTTTTATCATAAGATTATGTCTACATTCTGTTGTATATTATGTGCTCGGATATTCTTGATTGATCTCTTAAGGGCACTAATTTCATCAAGTGGTATGAGTCCCGCTTAACTATGGAGGAAAAATAAAAACTAAGTCCTAGGCCTATGAGATCTATCCTAATGGGATTCTAAACTAAGGTAAATATACCTATATTTTATCTATGCCTATTTCATTTGGGATAGCATCCTAACCTAGGTTGCATGTTCTAAATTGGGGTGTGGGGAAATAACCTAAGGTGATGCTAGGCTTATTTCTAACCTTATACCTAATACTAAATGGCTATGAGCTATGACCTAACCTAAGATGGAAATTTACCTATTGAAATGTTTCTAAACCTAAGGTAAATACTTCTAAACTATCCTATGGTCATATCCTAAGCTAAGGGAATCTACCCTAAACTAATGAAATGTGGAAAGGGGACCTAAGGGTCATATGGAAAGTGGTAAGCTTGGTGATAGTTCCTAAGCTATTAATGTGATTTGATTTTTGAATTAATTAGATAGTGTACTACCAGTTTAGGTAGAAGCATGAAATTTGGTGGGAGTCTACGTGGAGACATCACTAAGGTTTAGTGATGCATGCAAAATTTGAATTGGGACTCACCAATTTTGGATGGTGGTGGTAAAGAGAGATAGGTGGGAATTTGAGATTTAATGATATTAATGAGTCTCATTTTTGGTGAGAAAACCGCCTAGGAAACCATGCGGGAAGATTTGTTGCAGTTGTCTCGGTAATTCTTGCTCTCTAATTTTTCTTCGCATGGAGCTATCTAGTTTTTCGAACCAGTGGTTCTATTTTTAGTTTTTTTCTATTTTTAATTCCCTTGGTCTATTTCCGATTCAAGAAAATTATATGAGACATTGGGGAAAGATAGTTTTGGTTGTTGATCTTTCTTGGAGATGAAGAAGTCTTGGAAGCTTGGGAAGAATTATTCTTCAAATCGGTAGAAGAACTATCGGGAATGATAGGATATATCCATTAAGATTTCTTGCTTTTCTCTAAATGCTTCATTAAAATGACTCTGCTCTCATGAGATAAATGGGTTTCTATTTTTGTTCTGGTTATTTTTTTCTTGTTGAAAGAATCTCTGTGCTTTTGGTTTTGGAACCCTTGCATGATAATGTTGTTTTTCGGTATTCTCTATAAGTGAGATAAAATGGTCACATGCATTTACAATTTTTGATAATTTAGTGTTTTGATTGGAATAAAATACTGGACCGTTTTCCCAAAAAGAGTTTGAGTAAGTAGTTTTTTGAGCTTCGAACTAGAAATCTCTTTTGAAGGAAGAAAGTAAATGGATACTCTTCTCTTGATGCATCTTTGAGTTTTAAAGTTGTATTACTCCTTCTATGATCTATATGGGTATATGTTTCATCTCATTGTATGAACATGAACTTGCATGAAAGTGAGGAATGGACATCTTGTTTGTATCTATACTGGTAAACTTGCATGCTTATACTGATTGTCTTGGATTGTTTTTGAAAGGTAGAAGAATACCCTTCTAAACCGTGTTGGTCATCAAAAAGGACTTTGTTGAGAGCAACAGTCAGGGGACAAGAAGTCCCTCCTCTTTAATGGGAGAGGTTCCCTTATTTAAAGACCAAGCTTATTTACATATGTACAATGCATAGTTTTAATGTGGAACTTGGATATCATGAAAGTGTTTCAAAATAGAATGGATCATCAATACAAAAGTACAGAGGAATGAAGTAATGGAAATGAGCAGAAAGGCATTCTCCAGAACTATAGATAACAAAATAATTCCTTATGCATGCCAGAATAAAATTATTTGGAATAAACCATTTGCATTTGAATCAATAAGATGTTATTGCAAAGACACAAAGTTCCATAAATAACACCCACAAGAATACAAAGCTTCTTGACATAATACAGACAAATGATTCAAAAGTATTCAGCAGATAGTGATAAAAGAACAAGACCAGATAGACATAGGAGGGAAAAAATCTTGTATTGATTGCTTTTTTGCTCTTTACACTTTCAAAAATAAGCCAAGTTCCACCCTGAAAATGGGCAGAGAGACCATTATATAATTTTACAAATCAGTTACACTTGGTAACTACTTATTTTAACTAAAATGTTTAGTTAAAGGGATGTTTGACGCAAAACCCCAACTAATTACAATAAGCCCAAAATGAGAAAAAGAAGGAGAGAGAAGCTAGGAGGGGAAAACAAGTGCTTATGATTGGGAAGGGCCCACTGACTTGAGGATCTGTTGTCTAAACCTTTTCAATGCCTCTGTTATGTCTCTGCCACGTGGAACCGATGTGTTGGCAGTAGCCTGGGTCCAAGATCCCAAACATTTCTCCATTTCTTTATCGAACTCGGTGTGTGTATGATATTCTTTATTAGCTTCCTCAATGGCAGATTGGAGAGAGAATATTTCCTTTATCTTATCTTTAGTAATGGAGTCCTCCTTGAACAAGTTTTCCTTGACAAAAGCCCTGAATTGAGTCTTAATTTCTTGGAGGGAGAATGGCACACCTGAAGTCTCATCATGGAGGTGACAGTGAATATCCTTGAAAGCAGATACCACCAAAGTCTTGAAAGCCTCTCCTTTCTGCCAACTATTCCTTAATTCTCCCAAAGCCTCCTCTAGCACTTTGATTTTCCACTCCACGCTAAATACCCATGACTTTGACAAATTATCTTTAACATCATCAAAGACCTTACTCACCATCAATAGATTTTCATCAGTCTGTCCCATCAGGTGAAGGTCTACTATGCAGCTACTCCAAAGTTTGAGTTCTTTATCCATATTTCCAATTGTGGAGGAGAGCTTCTGTTGCAGATTATTTACCTTCTCATTGAGCTTGAAGGCTTCACCAATGAAATTCAACCCTACAACAATCATGTCATCCACCATGGCCTCCATAGCCCTCCCATAGATGGAGTACCTATGTATGTCCTTGATGCTCTGGACTTCATCTTGACTGAGGATCACAGGTGGTGGAAGGGCAGTCAATGGGGTAGGGTCTAAAACTTTATCTTTAGACAACAATGACTTGATGAAACTAGAAAGCACTTGAGCCTGCTCCTCCAACTACTCTATAGTCTACTGCCCTTTTTCTACCCTCCCAATGACCCTGGTTACTATTTCTTGAAGGTTGTGTATTTCACCTTCAGGAGTAGATTCTCCCATTGAGATCCTTGAAAGTTCCAAATCGGAGGCTTGCAAATCCTACTCTGGCTTGTCAACTTTGGGCTTGGCTATCTCAAGGAATTGTTGACCTTGGGCATCAGTCACTATCCTTGAAGTGGTTCTAGCTTTCTTTGCAGGAGAAGAAGGAGTAATGCCCAACAAGGCCACCACAAAGCATCAAAATTGGGCCCTGTCAGCCGAGAAGAAGACTTCCTCTTCCTACTATCAACAAAAGGCTGCACCCATGCAAAAGTGGAAGAAGAGGAAGAGGGAGGAGCAAGAGAACCAAGAGTGAGAGAACTCATGGCACTTAGAGTGTTTACCACTATTGCCTCTAATAGAGATGTGAGTGGAGCAGATGAGGCTTCTTGGATAGAGGAATCCACGGTGCTTGGAGGCTCAGTGCTATGAATTTCTGCTCCTTATCCATTGTGGCTTCTGAAGCACCTACAGGAATTGGCATTTCACTATCTTCACTTTCGCTGAGAACAATGATGTTCTCTGGCCCTGAAGGTAATTCTAGATGTTTTGATAGGGGTCTTCCTCAATGGGCTCCTTTTTGACTTCCTTTACCTTCTTTTGATATACCTGAGTGGAGGAGGAAGGAGTTGAGGATTCAGGTTCTTTACTTGATGAAGCAGGAGGAGTCTCGTACATGTACCTCTGAACTGGGTGTTTGTGCCTCCTTCCTCGGTGTCAAAGTGTCTTTGGAGGAGGATTCTCCTGCATTCTTCCTCAGCTCACGAACCTTCCTGTCAAACCAGACTTTGGTTCTTACTAGGACAGGAGCTAGAATCTTAGCCAAATCATCTTTTTCTCTTTTAAACCAGTCCAGATCCTCTAAAGGAGTATGCTTGATCATAGTTTCATACTCATATGACAATAAATTTGTGTTTTCATCTTGAAGCCCTTCAAAAATCTGATACTGAGTTAATCTCTGCTCTATTAACTAAAGGGGAAATCTGCCATAATGCCTCCGTCTAGCATCAAAATCATTTGTGTAGTCAGCCCAATAATCTTCAGTGTCTTCCCTATGATGGTAGTTGATTATGAGATTCAAATCAATAAATTTCTTTAAGTTAAAATAGGTTCTGGGCTTGAAGAAGTGGACAAGTGATGGGAGCTAGGGATGTCTCTATGTCTTTGGGCATCTAGAGTCAGTCTTGCATGTATAGTTCCCCAAAGATATGGGGAAGTGTAGACCAATGATTTTCTTGTCTCTCTGAGTGTCCTGTAATTTTTCCAATTATCTCGCACACCTCAATCGTGGCCATCTTATCATTAAAGAATATGGGGAGCTTGAGCGGAGTTTTTTTATAACCGGCTATCTTAATATAGGATAATCTTCAATTGAATGAAGTAAGCTCCATACTTTGCTATCGTGCTCATGGCTTCATCGAGAAAATCTCCTAGCATGCTGTCATTCTCTATAAGCCTCACAATGTACATGGTGAAAGCATCATTCACCCTCCGAAATTGTGATTACTAGTGTCCATCTTTGAATCGAGGCAGAAGCATATATGGGATCACCCTTCTGAGCATCAATGTATGTGAAGCCAAACCACTATCTAGATGCTGCTAGGGTATACATCAGATAAGAAGTCATGTAGAACTTCTTAGTTTGTTGTACATTGGATAGCTGCTCTGTCAAGTTCATGCAGATGATCTCTGCCCAGTTGATGTTCTGGGTACCTTCACACACTATGTTGATGAGTGGGCACATCCAGAAGTGGAACTCGCTAGTAGAGGGCAAGCCCATGACCAAGCTAACATGATTATGAAGTCAGATAGCTCCTCATTGAAATTGGCCCTAATCGAGCTTTTGATAGTTGGGATGCCCCTTCTTAGGGTTCTTCAACCACGACTTTGCTACTCTCGCCTTGTATTTTTCACTGTCTTGATCAAAAAGGGCCTGTGCTTGATTTTGAGAGATTACCATAGAATTTTCCATCTTGGGGATCCTTAGGGTAGTGGCAATGGTGGTGGCATCAAGTTTGGCAATGAGCTCCCGTGCACGTTGGTCAATTCACTCGTATTGGGGTTGAAATGAGCTCCGTAGGCAAGCACAGTATCGGCACATTGCACCGAGATTGGGAAACCAACAGCAAATGCCAGGCCACTATCATTAATCATTTGTGCCATGGGAGAGGGGTTCGGGTCTGTCAACCTGGTCCAAAAATCACCAAAGTCCAGGTGACGAACTTCATTGTCCCCGATATTGGGAATGGAAGACTCGAGCAGAGAAGCCTTCTCCGGCCTTGGAACTTAATCTTCATAATCGAGCTGCTTGGAAAAACAAACTTACATCTTGAATTTCTGCGATGAAAAATGTAGCTGAAATGGGGATGTGAGCAGGTGATTTCAATTTTCAAGGGCAAGAGTGAAAGGTAATGAGAAATTAGTGTGTAAAAATTTGTAGAGGGGCAAATTATTAAATCGCCACTCAGGAGAGAGAAGGTTATAAATGTGCATTAAATTCATATTCACCAACTCAAAAAGAAAGCATCGGGAAGAGTGGGAAAATTAGCCTGGATGGCCTTTGGTACATTTGGGACATGAGGGACGTGAAAGCATGACTCGGGTGATGTGGGAAAAGCAGGGACAGAATGCACAAACACTTTCGGGACAAGCAGGACCAAAGTACACGAAGTGCATGATGCGGCCGACGTGGGCGATCAAGGAATAGAGAGCCCAAGTGAACTTGGGACAGTTGGAACAAAAAGTTTTGACGGGCCCGCAAGTTAACAGATTTCAGAGAAAGCGGCCGATCGGGGAACAAAGAGCCCTTCAGAACTTGGGACACATGGGACAAAAATGTCCGACAGACCCGCAAATCACTCAAATGACTCAAAAATGTAGAATTTTTCTAACTTCTCGACTTTCCTCTTTACCAGAACATCAGAAAAAGGTGTCAACTCAAAAAAATTCAATTTTTGACTTTCAAAAGAGGGGAAATTTTGAGAGGACAACAAACTGTATCTTGTTTTGTGAAGTTTTAATACTTCTTTCTTGGGACTGTATTTGTATACTATGCCCTTCAGTAAGAAATTGAACTTGTGAGCAAAAGGGTTAATGGGTGTTTGAGGTTTATGGAATTGTTTGTGTTATGTACTTCAACTTGTATAAGATCTTAGAAGAAATATCTTGTTCTTATTTTATACTATTTAAATCTCCACTACTTCGAATCATAATTCGATGGGAGTTGGGTAAGTTTTGTTATTTGGAATTATTACAGTTGAGCTCGTGAGGAGATAAGAATGAAAGTTGTCTTATACTTTGGTTGTTTGTTACTAGAATTCTCTTCTCCGAAACTCTATAAGGTGATTACTAGTTTATTGAAATCTAGAAGATGAGATGGTTTTCTTTGGTTGAAGTTTTGTTTGATGTTTGAAATACTCTGGTAGTCGGCCTTCTCCAAGTCATTATGGTGATTATCTTCTTAGGTCTATTCAACTTTCTTAAGTTTGATTTTCATGTCCTTTTGGGCTTGGGTGAGGTGATGAAAACTTACTCACCAGAGTTGGAAACTTCCTTGTAGTTTGTTAACTAACATGTTATGAGTTGACTATGGTACGTTCATGGGAATCATTGAATGTATAATCAAATTTTGGATTACTTTTGTATATGGAACCAACCAAACCGTTCGGTTTATAAGCTTTATTGATCTCTATTTATTTGTGTGGAATCAAATGTCTTGTTGATTCACGGTAGTGTTCAACTGAGCTCATCTGTAGAATAGAAAAATTAACCATTTCTTTTCGATCAAGCTTTTTCAATGGCTGAGTCATGCATCGTTATGAATTTTTTTCAGATGGACTCTTCTTTGTGCACTCAACGGATGATTTCTTCCTTCTCTGTTTGGTCATGATTAAGGGGTGATCTTTTTATAGTCTTACTTTATTTTGATGGAACAAATGGTTTTGAATCAATGACTGAAATATTCAATGATATAGAAATATTCATTAAGGTTGCAAGTAAGTTAATAACTATTTGATGGGTAGGATGTAGACTCTTCTTTTCTAAAGATGCATATGAGAATTTAGTTTAACCGAATGATAAAGGAAATTGTAAATTGTTTACTTTTCAGCTCATTCTCCTTTCTTTATATAAAACCTATCATAGGTTTAATTGAATCATTTGTATTACTTTTATTAAGTAATTGATTAGTAGTTATTACTAATTACTTCTCTACTTAAATTATATTTAAGGAAATAATAATTGTTTCAATTAATTGAAATGAAACATTGTTGCTGGGAAGTACTTTTCCATTGTTAATAAGAGGCCTAATCTAAGAACCTAGGTTATATTTATTTGACCGAGAATTAGGTCATCGATATGAATTGTGAATCTCTTATTTATTTAAGTTGTTGGTTGACTCATCTTAAAAACATAACGATGCTGAAATGAACTTGTCTTCACATGTTTTCTGGAAACTTGGTAAAGATGACAAGAAGGTATTTGATTCTGAAAGTAACTCTTTTTGTTTATATATTGAAGTTAAATTTATATTTCAAATTCAGAAAGAATTATGAAATAATTTAATGTTAGGAGCTATTATTTGATATAAATAAGTAATTGTTTGGGACAATACTTATCTGATATAATGCAAAGTAGTTTGCTGATTATATTATGATATTTTCTTAAAAGTGAATTCAAATTGTTAATTGTGCTTCTTTTATGGTTGTTATTACTTATTTTTTATTTGAATGATTAAATTAATTATTTCATTAAAGTAGATTTGTTTTAATGGAACAATTAGTGGAATGCACATCGTTTTAATGCTTACTACTTTTCATCTCGGTTGATAGGCCCAATGAATCAACCCGTTAGCAATATTTGTAAATGGAATTTGTAAGTGAGAAAAGAAGGAAATACATTTTATGATGTATTCGTTGATTCAAAGTCTCGACTTTTATAGAGAACTTCGATTCATTCTTGAGATGTATTGAAAAGGAAAAGTTGTATTATTTAATGATCTTAGTAATTGATGGAATGTAGTTTTTTTCCGAGATACATAGTCTTGTAAATTGTGTATTTTATCATGATGAACTGAAAAGGTTGGAGGTTTACTTTGAATTGTTGTGTAATTTATCTTGTACATTTTATGAAGGAAGTTGGAATACTATCTTGTTGATATTTGGCATATCTGTTTGTATTCTTATTTCTTTTGTCATTTGATAAGTTGGATGAAGAGAAATAGTTCAATCTCTCTCTTACTTGAAAGCAACTTATTAAGTTGCATAAGATGACGTTATTTATCTAAGTAGTATATTATGATAATGAGATGTATATTGAATATACAATTAAACTATAGAAAGTGCGAAATATATAAAGGGTATGATAAACCCTAACACATAACCATGTAGAGAGGAAGACTCTTCCTCTCTAAAAAGAATGTAAAGTAAAAGAATGGTGTTTATGATTGTTAATCATTCAGACTTCATTTTCTATGAAGTTTGCTCTAGTTGAACCTGTGTGGTTGCTACACCTTATTTGAACAGTTGAGTTACATTAATTTAACCTTACGATGTATGTTGTTCTATTTTTGGATAATTTCATAAGTCAAAGATAACAAACATAAAAGCAATCATGAGTTAATGAAGTTATTTAATATTAATTAAATCAAATATGGATGAAGAACTTAAGGGGTGTTGGATTTAGGGTTTGGAAAGGTTTCCGTAATTCAAATATTAATCCAAAATTAATTATAAGTTAATGACCTCCTAGGGTATGTACATCGTGATGAAGTAGTTCTATCGGATGTTGGCACACGCCAATCAGTAGAACTGTACCTTCGTGAAGACTAAGGTCTTCACGAGGATACAAAGTGTTGTAGTTGACATGTTATAACACCCTTCCGCATTAGTTCATCTAGATCTACACACATCTAGACTTGAACTTAGTTTCTCTCTAGGTCAATCTAGCAAAGTATGAATTGGAATATGAAGTAGCTTTCTATGACTCAGCGTACCTAGGCACATTTGATCGACTTAGGTCAGTTGAGTATGCCCATATACCCTCAGTCATCATGAGCATTTCCCTATAACAAATTATGTCGCTAACCTGGGTTAGGGTCAAACCTTTGGCAAGTGGACTAAAAACATTTAGTGATGACCATTCTAGATAACAGAGGAGTGAGGTGAAGGACGTATTCCGATTTGAAAATTATGTCGTCTGGGAATAATAACATGAATAGTATGTTGGAAATATTTGGCCAAAGTATCACAAACTATTGGTTGCATTGTCCTATTACACCTAGTTTAAGGAACATGATTTCAGATGAATATTGGTAACAAATATTCATATAGGTTCTTTAAACAGGTCACTCAGTACCCAGATTAGGGTAAGAAAACCAAGTATACGTAGTATACATAAATTATTCTATACTTAAAGAAAAACATGAGAGATCGGTTAGAGATTGAGTCATGCAATGAGAGATCAGTAATTCACTGAGTCATTTACAACTACATATGGTTTTTTTATGAGATTGATTGCCATGGAATGTGTGTTCTAAATTATTTTTTATTTAGAACAGAGAACATTGTGTAAAATTTTTTTCCCTTGTTTCTAAAGTCTAAAAATGGGAATGTTATAGTAGGACGCCTTCCTAACCAAAAATTATGTTCTAAATACACACAATCAGTTATAAATAGTGTAAGTTGAACACACATAAAGAAAAATCACTCTTAGGATCGTATTTTTCTTAGCGTTCTTCTTGCTTTGCATTTTGAGGTGTGAGGACATGATTCCACATTTTTGTTTTTTCCTTGCACACTCCCCATCATAGTTGGAGTATTCTGACTTTATCTGAGTGTGTCAGGGCCCCATCTTCTCATTCTCAAATTCCTGAGTTTGATTCTTCACTTGATTTAAATCACAACCTAGTTTTCTTCATTTTTGTCTCAATTTCATAAGTAACCAAAGCGTCGGTCCATCCACCATCATCATTTTTCATCTCGACCATTGTCGGTTAAACCTAACTAGTGTCGGATCATGGCTTTCTATGTGTACTTTAGCCTTGGAAAATCTTCATTCATCATTATGTTCTCATTTTTAGACCTTTGGGCATTAACATATTTTATTAATACTCTTTTCGCTTCTCTGTTGATATTACCATCATACAAAAAACATCTCCTTGTATTGTCTATCAACCTTGTTTCATTTTCAAATCGATGATTTTCTACGATGTAATCGCATCGGTTTTGCGGACAAACGTCGATTTTCCAACTACCATCACTAGGAAAACTAACCATTTTCAAATGTAATACGTATTTGGTTTTCCAAATCCAAATCTTGACCAAATTCAATCTATTAGCCTCATTCTTTTCTATCCTGCTACTTTTTGTGTCATCTATAGAATACAGTCTTACCAAGTCAACACTTGTTCACATGGTGTTGACTCACAGCTAGAATAACACCCTCATATTCCATACTAGTCATCAACCAATCCCACCTAGTCCCTCACCACCTTCTATCTTATCACCCATGGATCCTAGTCATCCTATCACCATTTCCGCAGTGAAGAGGAATTTACTAGACTCCTTTATCGAATTTCTGCCTTGTAGTTCTACCTTCCCACTCTTCCACCCGAGACTCCTAGGTCGGTTAATATATGGCATGCTTGTATCTATCTCTCCTACCCTTATTCCCACTTCCGCATCAGCCCACTAATATGTAGCGTTACCCTCACTTACTTCACCCCTAATATTTTTACAACTAGGACCCATACCCATCATGTTGTTGTGTCTTTAGTATCACTCGCACATATCGTTATCCTTATCCCCTCATTGACCACCCGGGCCATAGCCTTGTCCACACCTTATTGTCGATAAATACCCATTATAACACAATTTCCCATAGTTTTGGTGACCCCTAATCCATTCCGAGAATCTTGTCCTCTCCATCCCAAAAACACTACCCCCTAATCACTACTAGAGTCACAACGACCATCCCACCTACATAAACATACTATCAATAACCCCCTATCTCTTCTCTTACCCATTCTGGATACATACCCTCTATGTCATTTCCCTATTCTCAATCTTCCTATTCAACATCGCCATACAATGGAATGCCGCCCACATCACAGTTCAACACCGGTCCCCTTATGCCATGGGAGGGGTCCCTCCACCACAATCTACCAATGACCTTATCAAATTGATTATGGAAATGATGTAAACACTAGAAGCATCGGTTTCCTCGGATCACGCAATTCTCTCACCTATGATGAAATATTTAACGAGCCCATTCATCTGGTCCATACCTATTCACCCATACCCTATACATTGGGAAATGCCAAAATTCAATTGTTTCAATAGTAAAGAAGACCCGCATGAACATTTGCGATCTTTCAAACATGGGTGTTACCTGATCTCCCATGATGATGCTTTACTCCTATAGACCTTTCAATGTCACGACATGACTTGCATTAGACTGGCACAACGGCTGCAAGACACTCCATCTACTCATTTAATTAAGTAGCCCAAGCCTTCCTAGATCACTTCTCCATCAACATTATTAAGAAGGTTACCATGACTAATCTTTATTCCACATGACAATATGATGATGAGTCTATCACTCGACTTTTTTCACTCATCGGCATAGCCTAACTAACCATCTCACATTTCAATTACCTCAAACTAAAATCATAGAGCTATTTACTTGAGCTTGTGCTAGACACATCTCACCAACCCTGTAGGTACAAACCTTTTGCACTTTTGATGAGGCATTCACCATGGCACAGAAACTAGAAATTTGTGCTATCGAAGAGAAGAAAATTCAACTTCGTAACAAGAACATCACGTTCAAATAAAATGATACTTATTCATCTTTGAAACCCCAAAACAACTAGTCAAAACCCAAAGGGTCTCGCTAATGTCGTAGTTCTCAAGGATGGTCCCCTTATCAATAAAACCTAGCCAAACCTCCTTCTAATATCTCTCTCATCCAAGATTTCTAGTTCAGACAAGAACATCAAAAGTACACTTCGATAGGAGAATGGTATTCTTCTATTTTGGAAAATCTTGTTAAGGCTGGTGTCATTACCCTTCCACCTATAAAACCACATACCGGTTTTGAACCTGAGCGAACCATGCCCATATGGTATAAGGAACATTATTTTTTGCAACTATCATCGTGTCAAAGGTCATAGTGATGATAACTACATCATCTTCAAGAATATCATCTAAGAAATGCTAGACAATGGAGATCTAGTCTTGAATATCCCAAATGCACCCAATAACCAAAACCTACACATCTTCAAGAAACCATTCCCTAACCATGCCCCATCTTCTAACTAAGTTGGAGATACCTCAAAAAAATGATAGCAATGTTTCGAGGTTCACACTATTTTTGATGGCATACCATTTGCTTCCCAATTTCCTCATGTTCCTTCCATAGATGAAATCTTAGCCCAAGCTCCCCTACCGCACATGATCCTATTTCAACTACTCCTCCACCCACAGAGGCACTCCCTTCATTTTCTTCTTCACTGTGGAATATCCTATAATTAGCACGCCTTTGACCCCTCAAATTTCCAAGTAATTCTAAGTGGCACCTCTCCTACTCATAGAAGATGGAGGTCAACCGCCTATACCATTACAAGGATAGTTAACCTTTTTTTATCCAATCCTCTCCTCTACCCATAGAGGATCCTATTTAAGTACCCATATCTTTTGATGACCCTTCCCATTGGACCTTCAAGATCCTACTCATCTTCTTTCAACTCTCTCTTACCCACAGAGTCCGAGGCTAGCCATTTCCTTGTATCTCAAACACATTTTACGGAGGATTGTCACTTGATCCATATCAGCCCTATGTACATCAGTACCATTCTCATGCTTGGCTAATCAATTGGACTATGTTGATAGAGCCTTACTTTAGGGATGCCTTCTACTTGTTTCAACACAAATGCAATCGTCCTCGTTGATACCTCTACTATCTATCCAAAAGTGTTTTGAGCAACCAAAATGAACACAACCATGATCAAGTTGCAAACACCTTCCATGTCATCAACTATAGCCCAACACACACCTCTACCCACAACCCAACATAAAACTACACACAAACACCTACCCACGCTTATATCAACTCCCTTACTTAAACCCATCCCTACCTTAGGGGTCATGCCAAAAGTGAACCTTACTCACCCACCCATCAAATTATATTTAGTCACATGCATCTTCCCAAACAAACACTAAAATTATTCCGACCTCTAAAAATAAGACCCAACCTCCTAAGCCTCATAAACCAACCTCACCTACCACACCATTGTCACCTTCACCCCTTTCGTCCCATCCTAGGACCTCACCCCTTGACCCTGGCCAAGCTTGACCTCCCCTTCCATCTGTAAACCAAGAATGCAGCAGCCCACCACCTCATCATGAACTTATAATATACCCAAGAGATCAAAAATATCCTCTGGTCACCCATAACCTTATTAATACCCATACCTCTACTACCATCCATAACATCTTCACTACCCAATGACATTTTCTTCTCTTTCACTCATGCTTCATGCCCAACCCATAGCACCTACCTCCACAGTAACCGCAAGCATTACCCCCCATGGGTAACTTGAAATCTTCTACCATCGGTGTTTCTCTCCACATCTGGAAGTACACCCATGTCATTATTTCCCAAAAATATGTAACCTAAAGCTAAAAATATGCTACCCTCCAATAAGGTAGTTAAACCAACCAAATCTTTCATCGATAGCTCTTCTACCATGCCCCTACCTAAGAACACACCACACACCAAACTAGTAGAGGACCAACCTACTCCCCCTCTCATAAAGACTCTTCCTAAACAATCAGCCACACTCGTATCCACACCCACATTCACCTCCCATTACGATCCACTAGCAGATCCTATGCCAAAATATTAACCAATCTCTTTGAAACTTCCATCATCATGTCACCACATCTTATACCTTACGACCCACTCAAACCCAAACCAAAAGGGTTCGAGGAAACCAAATTTTTTTCCTACCATCATGTACATTTCAGACACGATGTAGAGAAGCGTAAGGCTTTTAAAACTCGCTCTCATCCAATTATGTCCTCTCGAAGAACATTTTGATGATGACGATCTTCAGATGAAGACCCCATTTTACCCTCACCAATTTCCATAGATATTCTCCCATTACCTACTCAACGATCAAAATCTCCACCCCACAACTCTTTGATCCACCCCCAAGATTCGAGATCAACATGATTCGTATAATAGAGTTACCCAAACCACCACCAAAATGTGAATGCACCCTACTCATTTCATAAGGATCGTATCCCACACTAGGGTTTTGTCCTCATGCCTCATTATACCTTCTGCATGACACACCCTCTTCATCCACCTCCCCTCGCATTAACATGATCGAAATTGCCACCCGTCTTTCGAGAAAGACAAGGGAAAGAAAAAAGGACTAGCCCATCAACCAACCCTATACCCAACATACTATCCATACCCATACGTAAAGTCACCATTTGAGGTCCTACATATCCTATTTCGATGGGGTCACGAGATCGCACAATGCTAAAACAAATACACCAATGCCCCCTCAAAATGTCTTTATAGGACCTTATCTAAAACCTCGAGTCACATCGTCAAGCCCTCATGTAGGTCCTTCAATCTATTGAAGTCTTACCAAATGACCCCACACCGTAGCTTCCATCATTACCCTTCACCACGTAACCTCTCTCTCACTAAATCTTCGCCTTCCTCTACAACTCCACCTACTAGCCAAGTTGACACCCTTATCTTTTCGGATGATGAAGATATTGCTCCCTTCTAATTTGATGACCCAGCCCCATGCTTTTCATCTCCATCTTTATCGATAATATATGCATATGATGCGTTATGATCGATGATGGTATTCTTATGGCTAACATCATCTCCTCCATAAATATGATCAAATGAAAATACCTTAAAATTTCATACATGGTAATCCTATTATACCACATTCCTTCAATGATGCCATGACCTCTACCCTAGGTACCATCATTCTCTATGTCACATAGGTCCCCCACCATCTTGAAACTTTTCTATGTCCTAGAAGAGGAGTTCTAGTATAACTTGTTTCTCAGGTGACCTTGGATTCGTGCATGGGTGTGTCCCTTCGAATTTACATCACTATATAAAATTTGAACACAAGGGACATAATTACACCATTCCTACTGACCCATCACTTTTCAAGACTGGTAACATGCTATATGATCCCAATGATGTGCTTGTACGCTTAAGGCATCTGCGCACTAACATTACTTCACCGTCACCTAAAAGCCCATCCGAAAAAAGCGCCACTACCTCTGCTACATCTAACCTTGTTATCCCCACTACAACTATAGCCTCTACCACCGACGCCCTATTTCCCCATCATTTAGCGAGCCATCTATCCCTACTACCCACATACCAGCTAGTGATCCTTATAATGTTTTTTTCAACACATCACTTTGGGGGACTACAACCTATACAATATCAACACCTTCCTCAACCCACAAGAGTATGGTAATATGCGTCAACACCCGGGCCTATGACATCCACATCGGTGATGTTTTTCCTTATGGCCCTCCCCACCTCTCGCACTAACCTAATGTATGGGAGACTTGATATGCCACCTATAAACCTGAATCTCCATCCCAAGAATAACCTTTCTCACCTAAAGAAACTTGTTTTTGGGTTGGCACATTCTAAGAGAAAGTGGACAAGAAGAGAGTTGCGTGAAAGTAGAATTAGAGTCTTTTTCATGCACCAGATATCCATAGCAAACACTGTGACAGATCAGGAAAGCATATCGCACTCACGGTAACATTCTCAGGAAGCATCACTATTACACAAAGCTCCATTCCATAAACTCGATCATCATACCACCCAACCATTGGATCTGACAATATCGTAAGTGTTTTATCATTAATCATTTCTAGTCCTATTTAGTTCATAGAGTTGTTATCATTTATGTTACCATTCTCTATTAACATTCCCATTCCTCCATAGTCATCTTTCTTACAAAACTAAAACCTCACCCACCCATGTATCGATCACCTATCCTAGCCTTTCCACCTCTACGAGTGTTCTCATTATTCCCATGCACTCCGCCATCCCCTTCTTTAGCCCCATCTAACCTCACGTAAACTCTATAATAAGGTTTTCACTGATTAATATCACCCTACTATACCGACGCCGGTTACCTCGTAACCATCATTGGTCTCCCTTAGTCATCGTCGCTTATATTTAAGAATCGACTTTGGTCTCTTTGCTTTTATACCCTTACCAAGAACAAAGCCAAACAACCTTTACCAAATGACCTAAACAACCCGTAGTAACTGGCAACCTTGACTAGTCCAGCACTTCTCGACACTTACCAACCCTTTAGATCTAACTATAGCCTAGCCTCGTTATATTAGATTCACTTATTATACTTGAATGAGATACCTAAATCATATCGACTACAGAGTGAGGAATTTACTTATTTCTCACATTAAGCTATTTTAAACAATGGATCAAAACCATCTAGAAGTATCACATTTCCTAGAACTCAGTATACATTGTGTAGTCCACTGTCATATATTATTTAATTATTATTTTGTGGTCTTGTTTTCTATTTTAGGTACTTCCTAGCCAAAATCAATCTCTCACAATCGGCACTAGATCAATAAGTCGGTAACGCCGCAGACACCAAATTAGGTGTCTTACAACCCCTCGTGACCCGCATCCCATTTCACAACCTAACCTCATTACTCTAAACCTTACACAATTATTTATTAATTACCTCATAATTGATAAATCCACATCGCCTACCCGCCACCTCACTTGGCCACCTCACCATGACTTTAGCCCTAACCCTAAACTAACCTTAATTAGGACCCATGACTTGGCTCCACTACATCCATAACTAATGCCTCTTTACTCGCACCAAAGCCGACCTTCTAGCCCACTTGACCAAGCCCGCAACCGATCTCCTGAGAAAAATAGGGAAGGTGGGCTATTTTACTAAAAATAGCCTACTTTTACTAACCGATGCTTGAGTTCTACCGACCATCATTGCTACGCAACCGCCATCTGGTTCCATGTAAATGGGCTCCCAAACCAAAACAACGGATCGAATTTCATTTTTGGAGATGGGTCCAAGGATTTGATCAACAGAGCAATGAGACTGGGAGGAACAGAGTCCGTGATCTTCACTTGATCAAGCAGAGACGAGTGAAAAACTAGATGTGTTTACAGCAAAGGAGATCAACTTGCACTTCGTAAAAACTCAAGAAGTTACATCTTGCATGTCCTCCATTATAACATTTCTTATGCTTTTGAATTACAATTCTCCCAAATCCGTTTCGAATCCATTATCCAACGTACCATTGCCTCTAACTCTGTCATTCTTTGCTTCTAACCATCCCATTTCCTAATACTATCCAAAACCAGCCACATTACAAACACCACAACCAGCCCGTAAGATCCTAAACCCACCTGCAGATCGGTTATCAATAATCGCATCTGCTATAGGTAACCTGCATCAGTTCCTTTGATCAAAACCAGTGAAAAAGCAAATTTCTTCCCCTACCCAGCTTCAACGAAGCAATTTAATTGATATTTTTGCGGTCTTTTTGTGTTAATTCACGTTAAGCAGGAAACTCACCACCTTCGAAAGGAAGTTTTACATTTCTAGGCCCAATGCAGTTTCTCATTTATTAATCAAATCTTGTGGTCTTGTGTTCTTATTTCGCAGTAGTCCTTCCAAGATAAAAAGGAGTTCTCCCGCAATCAACTCCGATCTTTTCACGGTACGTGCACATCATCTCGACATTCTGCTGTGTATTCCTCCTAACCCTAACCTTATCTCTGCTTCTAAAAGGAATGAAGCATTTCCGAGTGAAACATTTTGCACGCTTCTGGTGTGACCCATTTTGGGTTTATCTTTATTTCGCCTTGCTTTCATATAGGAGCATACTTGTCTGTTTTCTTCTTAGAGATATTCACAAGGTATTTTATTATTCGTCAAAAGAACTTGCTTTGTTTTCAGATTTGCATTAGTAAAGTCATCTCTTTTTGCTTCATCGAATATCACTTTCGATTTGGGTTTTAAACACATGTATCAGATTCTCGCTCGTTGTTTTTCAATTCTAGTGAATATAGATTAAGTAATAGTCGTACACGTAAAGGTGAGTATCACTGCATTGATAGGAAATTAATCTTTACATTCACCGCACAAATACATACCGAATCACTTCACAATTAACACAATGACTCCAAACATGCCCCCTTTTTCCGCAAGGATTCTCTCCGGATGAGTAACTTATAAGCCAAAACAACTTGACATTTACTAAGTCTCTTCTCGTTTAGGATCTAGGACATCATTCTACATCTAAAGGCATAAGCTCATTGATAACTAAAATTAACCCTAAGGTTAATCTCTGATTCTATGCGTGTGTATCTTGCTTGTTTGTCATTTCGCTTTTTCTCTAACATGCTCTGCCTTTGTGATCAATAAGTTGATAAATATACTTCAACGATCTGCTAAAAATCAAATTAGCAAGCCCTTTGTATCTTCTTATCCTAGATTTTCGACACCGCATTCGGCTAAGGGACCGGACGCTATTTCCCTATGACCGAAGTAGCGGTTAGCTAAACCGGGATTTCGGTTCATCGTCTCCATCACTTCGACAAACCAAAGAATTTACAAATCTATCATTTTGAGGTTGTTTTTGTTCTCGATAGATTAAAACTTTACCGTGAATCGCCGGCCCATGGTGATTAAAATACTGAAAGCAAGCCGCCATGGTTTCATACGCTTGCTCCTCTTCTTTGCCCGAATCACCTATCTCTTCACTGCATGGGGAATCCTCAACTGACTAAGTGAGGTTCCTAAAATTTCGTGGGAGATAAGGACTTTGCAAGTTTCCTGGATGCTAATTCCAAGTGCTGTATAATACTATTTGTCTCATACTCCCGACCGTACACTTATAGATGGCCAGCTCTCGTGAGTATGCCTACTGGGTATAGCTGCTCATTTAGCTCCCACTCCTCCTCGATCCAGGCATACGCACTCGCTTCCCATCTCAGCCCTGTCTCCCTAATCCGATACCTGCAGAGGTTCATACGACTCCCGATTAGCTTTCCTTTTTGTTAATCTTGGACCCTATGGTCTGTTTACACCAACCGCTTACCCTCATCTCTCTTTGGCAGACCGGTTCCATTCATGACTTGCTCTCTCCGCCACTATCCACACGAGCTTCCTCTCAAGTCTCGAAAATTACCTTTTCATTCCCATACACCGATCCAAAGAACCTCAACACCTTATATGGGACATCCTTATTCCGTGCACCATCATCTCATCCAACCACCGATTTCATCAAACAAATGATGGACAAAATGCAAAATTTTGGAGGCTTCGGGCTTCGGGAAGTCGTAGCTACTTGACATACGAACAAGTTTGTCGGAGCCCATTCACCCTTTTGTCCTCTTCATTCATATCCTCCTCAATAGGAGTTGCCGAAATTTACTCTAATAAGTAAAGAGGATCCTCGACAACACTTGCGATCATTTAGACATGCTTGTTATTTGATTGCCCATAATGACGCCTTGTTACTCGCACCTTCCCTATGTCTTTATTGGCTTACACCGCTCTAAATTGAGTGGTACAAAAGGTTTAACTCAAAGACTCGATCTTCTCTTTTAACCTAACTAGCCTTAATTCCTTTCTGGATCATTTCTCATTAATATCAAGTAAGAAAGTAGTCTATCACCGACCTTTATGCCATCCGGAGCACCTGAGGACGAATCTATCGCAGATTTCGCTGGACGCATTGCCGCGGGGCCTTATCAACCAACTTACGTCACGCCTTGCTTTTCAAACCTCAACTTATCGATGAACTTTACGCGGGCCTGCGCTTGCAGACATCTCCCTACCCTCCAAATCCAAACTTTCCGTATATCTGTATGATACGAGGTTTTACGATGGCTCGAAAATTAGAAATTCGAGCTCTTAGAGGACGAGAAATTATGGTTGGTCAACAAGAACTCCACTTTCCGAACTCCCGATTCTACCAATAAACCAAATACCACCACTCCTCACGCGTCCACCTCTTCTAAATCAAAAGGAGTTGTCACGCGGTGACACAAATCCCAACCACCATCCAATACTCCACTCAAAACCACCTATAAAATGTCAAAGTGGCTTCGAACCCATCAACTACACTCCTTGGGAGAAACCTATGGTGTCATCTTGGAAATTACACTCAAAAGCAGAGCCATTACCTTACCTCCGTTAAACCTCATTCTAGGTTCCGATTCCACTAAAGTGCCCTACCTTACTGGTACAAAGAAAATGACTTTGTAACTTCCACCGCGTGAAGGGACATAGGTCATGAAAACTGCAAGATGTTGAAAACATAGTGCAGGAAATGGTTGATGCATGGTGATATAGCCTCGATAATCCTAACGCCTCGCTAAGTTCCCCAAATTTGAAAATTTTCAACAAGTATTACATATTCCCTAATCACTTGGTCCAACGATAAGAATGGGCCACAACCAGATATCTTATTTCGAGGAGAGTGTTCATGCAGAAGAGATCCAGTGTATTCGATACCAATGGCCAAAAGCCTCTATCGAGAAAATTTTGAATCAAGCCTCTTCTAACACAGAGCAAACTCTCCTTTACCACCATCAAGCCAAAGCGTAAATCGTTCCTTTACCATGTAAGAGTTAACCGCCCCTGTGCTTCCTTCCCATCAATGAGTTTTCTTACACCACATCCCTACAAGATCACAGGAGCAGAGCATGTTGTCTAATCTATCCATTTCCCTGGGACAAGTCTCCTTCTTCTACCACTCTTCGCACAAGTTAGAAGGTACGCCACTCCCACTTTGACATCCTTAGATGAGAAATTCTGCACCGACATCACTAAATTCTTTAGCCGTGATAGACCCTCTCCAACATGCCCTTCTCGCCATTGGTCCCTCATCACCTAAATCTTTTCAATGACTAGTCGACCTCTTAACATCCATTGATACAAAGGCTCATCTACCCCCGTGATCACTCCCTAGTGGACTGGAATTACAACCCACCTTTCTTCCGTACATTCAAAATTAGTAAATCACACCCGGAGACCGGGCTCATTCCACGTAAGATGATAAAGGCCTATGGGAACGTTTTGAGTACCCCTTTTCTACTCAAATGCAAATGACTCGATCCTCGATGTCTCCACTATCTACCCGAAGTGCTTACATGTGGCTTAAATGCCCCTCGGTTCTCGCCTTCACCCCCTCACCTCTACCAAATGCCTGGCCCATCGCTATCAATCTCTAACCCTAGATCTTCCCTACGCTTGGGACTCCTCATCAATGCCTGGGCCTAACACACCCGCCAAGCTTGTACTCAATCTATCCAAAATAAATCCGCTCCGCCACCTAGGAGACGAACGCAATCCGGGGCCTCCATCACAATTAAAACCTCATCGTCACACCCATATTTCCATGACATCGGGACTCCCATCCCTCCACATTACACCAATATCTCATACCTCCTTCTGCAATTTCTCGCTAAAATGACCTATGCCTATCTACACTGCTATACAGTAGAGACTTCTCAAAGGGTATCAACAACATCATCATTTACCGCGTGATCCATGGCCTACTACCTATCAACCTGGAAAACCAATCCCATCATCAAAGGATTTATTTCAACAGTTAACCCTTTCTCCGTGGTTGTTTCCCGCTTACCACTTATCCGTCAACCTCCTTATCATCTAACCAACATTTCAGAATGTAACTTCACGTGTCCAAGAAACCACGTTTAGTGAAAAATATGTGTCATGCATCCTGCAGCTAAACCACCACTGTCAACGGAATTCAATCCACCACGTAAACATTACAAAACTCCGATGCCTTAATACCTTCGTCCGATTCTTGACTCCTCGAAGGATCTTACGCCTAAAATCCTCATGACATTAAGGGTGGAGAATGCGACCATTTCCCTACCTCCACTTAGACCTTATGACCCGTCCAAACCCCACCTATGGGTTAATACGATGAGTCTAAAATCTGCGCTTATCACCGCACACTGTGACATGATGTGGAGGGATGCGAAAGCTCTAAAACCATCCTTCATGACTCACCTCTCCTTGATAGAAAGATTAAGAAAGACAACTTACGAAGGAAAGACCTCTAAGTCAATTCCTACTACTATATCATCTATCCCCACCTTTACCAAGATCTATCATTATTACAACCCCACCTCTCAAGACAATGAATTATCCCACGAATCCATTTTCCTCATCTCAGATTTATGAGATTAATATGATTGTCGCTTACTCAGGAGACTGTAAAAACAATGGAAAGCTGTAAAGAAAACACACATGCGGCATCTCTTTTCTCCTTCAATTCATCCTGATTACACCACTCACCTAAAGTGGCTATTCAAGGACTCACTTTCTATCCCGGGCCTCTAATGGAGTTTGCTTTGACCGAACTATGACTGAAGTCAAATTTCTACTAATCAGCCTTCCGTGAAAACGATACTCATATGATCTCATCTCGGATTGACCTCGAATTCATCGATAAGCTCTCGTTGAGATCTCTTCAAGGGATAGAGGTTTTACCCACCCAAACCCTCGCCCGTGGCCTCCATTCTAACACCCTAATCACGCTTCTCTCTGGCCAAACAATAATCCATCTCCCCACTACTTCGTCTCCCCAAAACAAAAAAAGCTACCGGTAGCTTAGTTTCCCTAAGATGAAATTATTTCGTAATGGTTCGTGCAAGACTCCCGATCTCGCCTTTTCATTTCCACTTACGTCCTAGAGCATTTTTGTACGCCGGGTTAAGGATCGATGGGGGCGCTTGAAATTGCAAATATCATCTCTTCAAAAATCCTTTCCAACAAAACGAATATCCGCTCGAAGTCAGACAAAAGCACCTCTACTGGGCATGTCATGACCATTCAATGACGCGGTATTACTTACCTTAGGCAATTCGTGGATCTCCTGGGCCACATTCGCAAAGTCGCTCGATTTTACCTCAACTCTTCTAATATCGTCTTTAAGGAGAGTTCCAATATAATATATCATTGGCCGTTCCTCGATCTTGAGCTATGGGATGCGTCTCTCAACATTATATCGATGCACAAAATTTATACGATGGTGGAAGTCCCCATGACCGGGTAAAAAGTTTCGATCCCTCCTCTTTCAAACTTCAGCAATATGTTATATCAGCCAAAACGATGTGGCTGCTACCCAAATTACCACACTCTATATATCTCAACCTCCAATCCATCCCCTCTTCCAATGCAATTTGAACCATCCACCTCAATCACATTCTTACACTCTTCAACCCGATGAAATCCACCATCGCACAAAACCACTTACTTCCCCGCATGCCTAACATCCCAAATTCCTCCGACTCCTTTAGTAGATGTTTTTCTATCGCCTTACGCTAGGGGAGTACCTATATAACGTTAGTTCTTTCCTACCTCAGGAGTACGGACAATTACATGCGCATCCCACCTACGACCGTCAGCAAGGGGGAGGTAATCTCTTACGACTGACCACCCCATCGGCCGCACCAATCCTAACGTATGTGGGGTGCTTTCGACGCATCCTCCATTACCCCTAAACCTCCTTCGTGGGAGTTCTTCCACCCATTTTTGGCTACTTGACAATTGCTTGCTTCCTA
>CM031236.1:684805675-684948234 GCA_018340775.1 Taxus wallichiana var. yunnanensis | reverse complement strand
TATATATATACAATTTAACCTTAATAATTTATCCTTATAGTAGGCACTTATTTATCTATCTACAAAATAAAAGGATAAGAATTAAAGAGGTACATTCTTCAGGTACTAAATATCAAAATATAATAAGGGCATAAATGTATTCTCGACATCTACACTACAAGTGTTTCTCCTTGGGGAGAAAATTAGCATATCCCATTATACGCTAGTGGAAACACTAAGGAAAAGGGGTTATAATTTACATGCACATCGTTGTCATTTTATTCTAAGATAACTACATCGATTACAAAATTTAAATTACAACACTCCACAGCTCAATAAAAAGGGTGAATTAGTTGAAATTGAGTCTAAATTAAGCATTCGCATCTTTTATTTTTAGATGTAATGCAATTTATTATGAGTTTATTGTGTGAATTTAGAGTTTTTTTTTAGGTGTAGATGTGAAATTTAGGGTTTAAGCCATTGGATCTAAACATACTAAAAGTGTGAAATATGTGACAATGAAGGAACCCCCGAAAAATAGACTTTGAATAGACAATAGTCCAAGATGGAAGGGAAAGGGGCAGTTTGTGGTATCCATTCTGGCTTTCTTTATGGTCCTAACTTTAATTTTTATTTTGTAAGGAACACTAGAGTCTAGTTCATCCAAAATAATACATAAGTTCCCGATTCCCACTTGAGCAACACAATGATAAAAAGCGTATGCAAATTATCCAAGCCATTCACCCCAGAAACCTCTTGTGTTTTCAATTGATCTATCAGTTTACACATGCTTCAAAATAAACTCGATATTCAGACCTCATTACAAGTTTTTGTACAATTTTGAGGAATTCTTATATCCCGTGGTGATCTATCAATTTGGTACGGTTATGCAAATATAGCACTATACCCCATTACAATTTTGTATATGATCAGTAGAATTATATTTCCACAGTAACATATGCGTGATTCAATCTTAATTATATCAAGTGAAACAATCATATGAAATTAATATAGAGTCGATACCATTTTTGCGGTTCCCTATACACTTGAATTTTCGAAACCCTTTACTCAGCTTGAGGTTTAAATTTTATCTATCCCATAGTTAGGCCATGTGATATGCAAACTCTATGGCCTTTAGGGTTTCTTCTTGACATTCGATATATCTTGTTATAATGCTTTGAAAAACCACAAGGGTTCATATCTTTAATCAATCCAAACCACTTATAGGTTTGAAAATTAAGAGTGCCCTCTCGAGCCACTTTGCTGATTTTGTTTTATTTCACTTGTAATGTGGAATATGTTTATGGTAATAGGGATTATGGGTATGAAAAATCATCGTATGATCTCACTCCTAGGCTTCAAAATCCACCTAAGTTTCCACTCCTAGTGTGTCATGTTCATATACCTTCCACTTGCATACCCTTAGCTAGCTCTCTTCCTATCTTGGGATACACGCCTCACATATGGAGGACCTATTTAGTTGGGTCAACCATACTAATGTAGTGGATCCATCTTCTAATAATGACTTTAGTTTTTATATGCTTATATTGACAATGAATGGATTAGGTGAGGATGAAGCTCCTAGATTCAAGATTCCAACTAAGATTCCCTACCTTCCTAACTTTACCATCTATTGATAGGCAAGCCACTAAGGATATAAATGAATTTATTTTGAATGATGATGAATTCTCATTGAAATTCCTAACATAATTTTTTATTTTGTGTGTGTGTGTGTGTGTGTGTGTGTGTGTGTGTGTGTGTGTGTGTGTGTGTGTGTGTGTGTGTATGTGTGTGTGTGTGTGTGTGTGTGTGTGTGTGTGTGTGTGTGTGTGTGTAAGTGTGCGTGTATGTGTGTGCGTAGCTCGCGTGCGTGCGTATAGCAGGTGCGTGCGGCGTGCATGTGCAAGTGCGTGTGTAAACAAATACACCCCTTAAAGAACCCCATTTTTTTGTCCTCCTATGTTTTTGTAAAATTTTTCTCCACATATATTTTAGGATTCATGTACGGAGATAAGTCTCTAAGACATTTATACCAAAACCATGTAAAATGATTATTTTTCCATCCAATAAAATTTCTCCTAAGATATACTTTCAATAATTGTACACTAATAACCTTAGGAGAGTACACACTAAATTTTTTTATAAAGTATTTGTCTTTGTGATGATTTTTATGGGTGTTTTTATTTCATTATTAAATGTGTTTTATCACATATAAATATTTTCCAAACGAAAAAATAGGAAATATATACGTACTTGGGGTGTGAACTCGAAGAAAAAACATAAAATTTTTTAATACATATACATTTTGATGAACTTAAAGTTTGTAGAATATGGTTTTAAAATTTTGTCAAATCTGATCGAGCTAAATATTCATATTTACAGATGTACAGATGGAGTGAAAAGAATCACTCCTTGGTATCCTCTCTCCTCTACTTGAAACTGTAAGACCTAGGGTTTTATCCACATAGGTTAGGCTTAAAGCTCACTAATAGCTAGTAGAGGATAGTTAGTGAGTCCTCTGGTGCGTCCACACATTGTCTTATCCTATTTGATGTGTTTAAAAGAATGTGGTCATTACATTGGTAGGTGCATGACCCCCTACTTCATTTGTGGGTCGGTGTTTTATCTTATCAATATCTTATGATCTTTATATATCCCTCAACTCTATGTTGTTGGGTTGTGGGGGTCTCTTTCCCACGGTGATAATATTTGTTTCATTTTGTTATTGTCTCCATATTAGGTATCTTCTTATTTTAGAAACACTTACCTTGATATCTAATCTTTGATTATGGTCAAGATCCAATTCCACATCTACTCTATATGTTGATGATCACCCTTGTGTTTTCATGATGGCGACACTACTTATTTTCATGGTGGCAATACTTGTTTTCATGATGGAAACCCTATTTTTTACATGTCATTGTGTTATGTTTTCTTGGTACAACACTAAAGTTTTAGGTTAGCACTTATGCTAGATTTATGCACTTTTATTTTGTTTGCATAGATTTTACCTATGCATGTTATTTCGTAAATTTTTCTTCCTTACTTAGCTCTCTCCCTACTGAGAAAGTTTGTTTTGAGGAATAATTTTGGATGTTTTTGCTTCCTAGAGATTCACAACCAACAAATGGTGCCATATGGGATGTGTTTAAAGCCATGGTTTTTTCTTAGTAGCTTATGAGCAATGGATACTATCCCCACCACCCAACCTATGTACTACAACACTATTCTTTGATTAGAAAGATCTAGGTCATTTGTTTTTTTGTGTGATGTGTAAATATTACTATATATTCCACATCAACACCAAATGTCACCAGGATATGACCAATCATCAACGACTTGCAAATGAGTGATGGTATCGGTGATTAGAAAATACTTCTAAAAGCAATGGTATCTCGCTTCTCATCATAGTGGGTTTTTGGTTTCTCCTCCACAAGTTTCCTTAAATTGGATCTAACACTATATAAGATACATGTAATATACATGTTATGATTACTTCATTGAGGATTCCATTTGCGAGACCAAATTTATTGGGGTTTATTGGTCACGTGGATCGTGCACCCACATAATTGCTTTCGATGATCCCACGCACATGGGAACATCCCCAAGGTGTGGGACCTTGGCTCCTTTGGGATAAACCTCCGAGAAGGTCATATTCCTCTAAACTAAGTGCATCTAACATAAGATTAGGTTGGAAAACTACAATAATATAAACAAACTAGATTATCCACTTTTTGGGGGAGAAGAAGGATAACTCAGAAATTATAAAATAAGGTGATGCACTCAATGGTTTTACAAACAAGTAGATTTTCTTCCAAGCAGTAGAGTATTACCATAGAAAAATATCTAACATCCACAACTTCTTATTTCTTTTCTAATAAAAGGTATTATGAATATAAAAATTATAGATAGTAAAGGGATTTATGTTTTTTCCACAATCGAGATAAAGCAAGTTTATAAATCACAACTTGATTTGACTAAAGAAGATATGGTTAATACTTATGAAGGCAAGATAAATCATCTCATACAAGGAATTAAAATCACTCACAAGTATTGGATAAGTTATTTAAATGCACAACACATCAAATAATCGAAGGAAAAATATTGTTTTATATATTACTGAGGATAAATCTTGTATATATGAAAACTCCCAAAATGATAGAGCCTCCTTATAATAAGATCCAAAAGTCCCTGAATACATAATGCATTCTTGTATTTATAGATTAGGATGGTTGAGAAATTATAACTACTCCCCTTAATCATTACATGCTAAAAATAGAATGCAATTACACCTAAGAAACATTCTCCCAAAAAATAGTGAAGTGGTTGTGTAGATTTGACAGGTCAAACCTGCAACTCAAATGGTGTCAGCACTTGGAGATCATGTGAAAAATGGAAGCCAAGTTTAGCTTATAGGCGGGTTAGCACCACCTTTCCTTGATTTGATTCTTCCTCCTCTTCACCAACTACCTTGTGCTTGTAATCAAGAAATCATTTGATGATTTCTTGAACTTATTTGTCATTTAGTCGCACACTTATAAGTGATTGGGACCTTGGCCTGATCCATGCTTCTCTAACTAGTTTCCCAAGTAATTTATTGGTTCTAATTTATGACTTTCTTGAGCTAGCTCAAGAAATTTTAGTATAATACCAACTTGTGAATAGATTCAGACCAAAAGATTTGGTTACCTCATTATCTTCATTTACTAGGATCTTGAACTAAGTAACAATTTGTTCAACTGGAGTGCATCAACATTCTCATCAAGAAACCTGTAGTGGATGATATAAAATTCATCCATGATGTCATTGAGGCCATCAACTACCTCGATTCTCTTCTCATCCAACTTAGATATTTCCTCCTACAACATTTAGATCCGAAACTCCATGGCTTCACTATACTCGGACAATTTTGAAGAATCATCAATGATCCCTTCTTTTAGAAGTAGATCAAATTCCATGTTGTACCTCTTTCTAGGATTCGAGCGTGAGCTCCAAATTATCACTTTCCATTGTGAGGAATCCATCCATCTTGAAATGGTGTCCTTTTCATAATAAAATTCATTATAAAGACTAACAACATCCTTAATCACATGCTCTCCTTCCTAAATTAAGATTTTGATCCATGCTCCTATTACTCGACCTTGTTGTCCAATTTTCTCAATTACGAAGAAGGAGGTGTCATCAAATCTGAGGTACGGTGAGGGCAAGTCTTATGAATCAGCCAAAGTTTGTGATATTATTTAGAATGGCAATAAACTATTTGAACTTTTTCTTGAGTTCATCCTTGTCACCTTGTCCTTGTCAAACTTATCCAAAAGATTACCAAGAGAAACCTGACATCCTACTTGGCTCATTCATGAGTAGCCTTTTCAAGGGAAAACCTTGAAATTGGTAACTGGAATGCAGGTGATAGTTTCTCTTGTTTTACTAGTAGAAAAATTTTCTATCTCAACAAATATCTCCCCAACTTGATCAAATGATCAAGTTAGAAATGAACCTTGGCCTCTTTGCTTGTCTTTGGAGTTGGATCTAGGACACTTAGGTCAACAACATCTCTAATTGGAACCTTCTTTATTACTTTGGGGTCTACTTGTTCAACCATACAGGGATAGAAGAAGCTAATTATTAGTTGATGACATAGGCACATTCATCATGGTAGTAGATTGGGTAGGTGTTACTAGGGAACTTCTGGACAATGCACAGCACAAAGTGAGTGGCAATGATGTGGTGACAAGTGAAGGTGGAGTGGAAAGGATGGCCACAAAGCATGGATGTAATGGGAGTGGAAATAGAGGGAGCTTGTTGGGGAAGAGGAGTCCCAAAAGGAGATCCTAAAGCTATAACATATCTCGGATGAAAGAGAAGGAAGAGAGGAAAAAACTTGTGCCATGGAAGGGGATGAAGTGAGAAGTGTAGGAGAAATGAGAAAGAAGAAATGGAAGATGTGGCCAAAGGGAGAGTGAGAGGTGGAAGGGGAAGGAGGAACTGAGAATGGTGAAGAGGGAAGAGGTGGAGAAGATGGTGACAAAAATGTTCGAGTTAGTGAGAGTGAGGCGTGAATCACTAAATATTTGTGGATGTCACTTGGAAGGGGAAAGCTTCGTTGAGGGAACCTGGAGGAAGATCATGGACCCTCTTTCACCAGATAACAATAATTTTAAGAGGTTTTGGAGCAGGTTTGGGAGTGGACCTCCTTCCTTTTGAAGAGGTGGGATGACCCACCGGTGGTTGTACTTGAAATGTCTCAATAGAAGCTGGTCTCGACGCTTTGATGTGATTCCCAATGATCTCAACCACTGGTAGGTCCGATTGAGAATATGACCCACTCTTTCTTTTGACATTGCTAGACTCCTCAAGTGACCAATCAATCCATGACAAGGGTTGATTTATTATATTTTTAGATCATAAATGGGATCCAAAACATATTCATCATCATGAAGACCCTTTGGGACATCTGTAATTCCATATTGGGCCACTTCTTAAAGAGTCAACCTCTCAAAGTCCCTTTCCGAATCGTGACTTCATCTCTGCAATTAATCTAGATATCTTCTAATTGAGGTATGTGAGGACCGACTGGCCCATATCCACCAAGTTTATCCCAATAATCAAAAACTAACATGGGGTGAAAGGTTACTCAAAGTCATTTGTTGCATCTCCCTTCAACATTCTTTTCCTTGTATGTGGAAGCACAAGTATACCTTCCCAAGACTATGGGAAATTGAGCTCCTATCTTGTGTCTATCATGTTGGATTTTATGAAAATGTAACAAGTTGCTTGAACTAACTCCATCAAGACCCATTTATCTGTGGGGCACCTTGGTAACTTGTAGGGAGCACCTGAGAATCCCGCCACCCTAAGGTATGTGAATGTTGGGAATTGTAAATTTATGCCTCCCCATTCTCTAACCACTTGCTAGGCATTATCCAAAATTCTTCAATTATATAGCTCCTCATTGTCAAATAAGTACAAGATAACAACAAAGAATGCATCATTGATATCTTCTGAAATGCTTTACCCTTCCTTCATTATAAGCTGAGGGTAGAAGTCATAAATTTGAGTTGAGTTCTCGATCCCACATAGGTGAAAAACTTGGGTAATTTCTCATACCCATAACCACATATACAAGATAGGAAGTCATAAAGAAATTACTAGAGGTTAGAACATCTGATAGTTGGAAATTGATGGCACCACTGATATGTTCTGCCCATCAGATAAGATCACCATTTTTCGATAGTGGCAATGTATAAATACATCCACTCTTGGAAATCCTTAGAAGAAGGGAGTCCCCATAACTCTCTTAGCAAGGTGATGATGTCATTTACTTCCTGAATAAAATATGATCGTGGAATAGTCTTAGGGACCCTAGACAATGAAGGTTTAGATTTTCATCAGGTAACTTTTGTTGAGGACCCTAGTAAAAGTATTATTTCATATCCCTAAAGTGCTCAAGAGTAGATTTTGGAAATTTTGCATATTCCTCAACATTGGGAAGTTTAACAAGTCTTCAAAATAATCACTATCCAATTTGATCATGATCATCCCATCATCATCTGTCCTCATTATTGGGATTCTTTTTCATAGGTACGGTTTAGAAGTGGTGAGCACAAACTCTAGATATGCATTATTGAAGGGAGAAAAGCATGGAAATAAAGTCAATTGTCAAAGAGACCTTTCATTCATGCATTTTTTTGGATCTCTAACCCTTTCCAAAAACTTTGGAAAATCAATATGCCAAATATCCGTATTCCAATGTTTATTATGATCATTCGACGTGATGCTTCAAGGAGCTACCCTCTTGAAAAATATACTTCATCTTTCTTTCCTTTGAAGATGATCCAACCATCCTGTCCTTGGAGAAATCCTTGAAAGATTATACTCTAAATGAAAACGGAGGTTGGGAGCATAAGTTCACCCCGCAATGCACCTCAAACTACACTTTCTGACATGTGGTTCTACCTTGAGTTTCAAAGTGGAGGTTATGCCTTCTCAGTAATGCATTCCTATAATTCCAAAATACACTTTGATCTTATAGTTTCGCCACTAACCTCCGAATACTTTGTCCCTTTGTGCATACTTCCTACCTAGAGTTCCGAACTCCACCATGCTTGTGTATATGTAACTTCCACGGTGGAATTTGAGTCCTATTTTACAGCCTTGAATTCCTAAAATAGCATTCCTCCACCAATTCTCCTTTTCCTTTCTGAAAATGAGGTTTTGAAGCCTAAGCTTTAAAAAAATTGAACCACAAAGTAAAGAGACATAGAACAAATAAGTCTATGTTTCAAAGATAAAACCCCAAAAATGACACAAAAGAGAAAATACGAAGGGAAACCATGAATCCAGAGATGAAAAATGACAATAAAATCCTAAAAATGAAACCAAAAGAACTTGTAAAAGATAACTTAAAAACTTACCTAAATACTAGATAAGAAAATCATGAAAAATTGTTCAAAAATCCACCTAAGCTAATTGTCGAGTTTAGAGGGACATCAAGCGAAAGTCGGCGTTACCAAATTTTCAAGTGAAAATTACAAGTAAAACTTTCCTTAAATAGAAAAGTAAAAATTAATTATCAGCGGAGCTGATACGCGGGTAATTAGCATTAAATTTCAACCTACTATCGGGTCTCAAAATTTTGTGTTCGTAAACTCAGACTTTGGGTTTGAGTTTCAAGTTTCTCTTTGAAATGGTCTGGGAGTGGAAGTCGGAGTCCACGAGAAATTTTCTTACAAACCGCACTTGATTTTGAATTCTAAAATGCAAGTGTAGAATCAAATTTCTAAACTCAACACGTAGTTTGCATGGAAACCGTAGTCCGAGTTCCAAATTCTAAGTTTTCACATATTTACTATATGGGTGGATTTTGGGACTTTTTGAAATCAACATGCAATTTTCTATACAAACCTCATGTTGACTTCCAAAATCTGAAATCCGATGACGTTTTAACTCTTAGGCAATTTTTGACAATTTGTGGGAAAAATAAAAGTTGGTATAAGGCAAAAGTTTGCAAGAAAAATTTCAGAAGTCCTCTCGGCAAGGGAAAATTGGAAAGTTAGCAAGGTTGATATGGAATTGTATTATTGGAAATGTGCATTTTTTTTTAATTTATCCATCGCTCAAGGATTAACTGTTTGAACTCATTACCTACTCGAAAATATTTATGCATGTTGTGGTTATCCTGGCATTTTTATACACCAACATAGGCCTTTTATATCTCCCACCACATTTCCCCTAATGTGTTCTACAAGAGTTTAATTTGATGGACATGTACATGTTTTTCATGATATTAGGTAGTTATTAAATACTTGCAAGCTTTTGAAATAATCATGTACTTATGACATGGAGTTTTAAGATATGATCGTCCTTATTTTAGATATTCAAACATTTTAATACACACACACACACACACACACACACACACACACACACACACACACACACACACACACACACACACACACACACACACACACACACACACACACACACACACATACACCAAAAAATTAATAAGTATATATTAATCTTTTATATATTCTATTAGTAGTGTATAAATAACACTATTTTTATTGAAAAGTGCACTTTTATATTGATAAAAAATATGTATAACACTAATCATAAAAAGTGTGGTGGAAAATTCACACCCCAAAATGTGAATGGTCCAATCAAACTGGGTTTTCAAAAAGGCCTCAAGAGAGGCCAAGTCACCTCAAAGAACTTACATTAAAAACGATATAGTGCGAAATTCAAACAAAAAGAGAGAATCAACATCAAAAACAACAATTAAAAACATGGAGGTAGATGGTGGAGGAGGAGGCGGACTATCGAGGATTATCACCCCACCAAAACTAGAGGGGCGTGAAAACTCCTAGCCATCCTAGTTAGTTTCCTACTTGACTGCTCACCAAGATCTTCATCATTCGCGGGGATAAATTACTAAATCCTTTAGGGAATTTACATTGAGATAAACCAATCCAACCAAAATCACCAAGTAGATTAGAAAAGGGAAAGGCATCCTCTAATGAGGACTTCCGATTGAGGAGGGCTCCATGGCCATTGGCAAGGACCCTCGACCTCAAATAGGAGGTGATGAATAGTGGCGTCGAGGTGGAGAGTGACGACACGGAGGTGCATATAGGGGCACCTAACTAATGACACAAAGATCAGAACACCAATGGTGAAAGAGGCGATGGAGATGCTCCACCTATAAGTGCACTTTTCAGCTTGGTTTTGAATATGGAGCATAGTAGTATAAATCATAACCACTTTATTAGTAATAGATAAATCATAATAAAGAGGAACATTATTAAATATGGCATTATTTTATCTTTCCATAAGTGGAACAAAATATTAGTTATTAATATGTGTCAAATTTTGTCAGTAAAGCAAGTAGCATGGGTCTACTCTTAGCCTGGGGGACATGAGTTTAGGCATTCCTCAATTACATGCTATTAGGTTGTCCCATTTATCATACACAAATATGTAAAGTTTATTCATCAAAAAAATAAGTTTTCACCATTTTCGATATATTTCTCTGAGGATCCTTTTCCTATGTTACCTCATCATACTTCTATAGTTCCTACTTTACATGATATATCTAATAAGATTTTTCCTTCCTAGGTCTCTATATAGGCTTTCTACTTCACATGGTTTATCTAATGTCTCTCGCTCCCTATATGTCTCCATATAGGCCCTTTTCTTCACAATATACCTCTAGAGGTAATTGTCCTCATAGGATTCCTCATTAGTACTCTAGTGCACACATTATATCTATTGGCTCTAGCTTTTCCTCGATCATCGTTTAGGTCCGTCCAACACACACTACTTCTCATGGATCTAGTCCACCTATTTCTCCTCTCAAGAATTCTATGACACATATTCAAGCCATTTTACCACTTGTACATGAGCATATTTATTTGGCATAATTGAGGACCAAGCCTCCCATTTCTTCTAGATCTTTTTTTCCTCCTCATGAGGCACTTATTGGGTAGATCTTGTGATACCCCTTTCCCTGTACATATATAAATTTATAAATACAAAAAAATCACATATATTTGCAAAAATACAAAACTAGGACCTATACACATGACTTGTATTATTAGCATTATACATTGCATATGTTTTTTGTCAGTATGGTTTGATTGATAAAATATATTTTATACTCTTCACGCACATTAATTCATGATGTATATTAAGTTTTATGTAGGACACACAAATCATTACATGATAATAGGAGCTAGCTTGGTTCCTTACATTCTTCTCTTCAAGGAATTCCTCCACACTATATAGGTGTTATTGTTTCATTATAGTTCCTTTATTCTTCCTCATTATGCTTTATTACATATATTGTGTACATGCTACCTATTGAACTAACAACACTAACACATGTGTCTTGTGCATCACTAATATATCTTACTTATAGTGTTTTCCTATTACTTTTCCATATTGCTTTTATCACTATATGACATCATTTCATATACATGGTTTCTACTTTCTTGTGTTGTTACTTGTCTATTTCATTTCATGTGTGGCATGAGTTCCTTACTTGTCTTGTGATATTGTGGGTGTCCCATGTTTGTGACTCTATGCCTTTCTTACATGATGTTTATTATCTTCATGTGGCCTAAGTTACTTGGTTTTCTTGTGACACTTTGTGGGTGTCCCATGTTTTGGCTCCATGCCTTGATGTGAATATTATTTACATTTTATTTCTTCCTTAGGCCCACTTAATTTTTTATATCTCTAAACTAGTTCTATTACATTTTCATTAATACAATTACATGTGCTTTTTTATATCACTATTATTGTTGTTTCTATGGTTGTTTGTCTCTTTACGTGACATGATATCCACCATGCACAATAATTTCTACAAGCATAGGTTTTCAAAGGTAGCCATCGCTTGAGCATTCCACATCCTCCTATAGCTTCTCAAGCATATAATACATGGGTGTACATCTATTATTTTGAGATGTGTGCTACAATTATTTATCACAAATGCCTCAAAAGAGGGAGCATTCATTGGGTTATATTATATACATATAGCATACTTTTTGAGTTTAAAATAGGTTTTCACAGGATCAATTCCTTAGAAATATTCCTAGAAACCAAAATTTTGCAAAAATTACACAAATGCAAGACCATACATGAAGGTTAGGACCATATAGATGTTCCTAACCCTACCATACATTTCTTCCCTAGGGTTAGTTACATTGGATTTTTATGCAATTTCATATGTCCACTTACGGATAAATTTTTTTATCATGATCTCAAACTCATTTGACACAATTTAGAGTAGTTTATAGGGGCATGAAATATTTCACTCCTCCACCACATTACCTAGTTTTGGTTACAACATACATGGTTTTGGGGGCATGATTCTCTTTCTCCATCATGAATTCAACATCCTACATGCTTTTACTCAATAATACAACACACAAGAAGGACATGGGTCACACATTATCTTTTATACCTTGTGTCAATATATAAATTTGGGTTTGAATCTATTTACAACAATGCAAAGTATGTGGGGTTATTAAAGTTATCGAAGGAATTAAGTTATTTTTAACTAGTATTTAATATCCTCATTTCAAAGGGGAAGATATCAAGGTTACTAAAACTTTGATACACAGTATTCTTCCTTCATGAGGTGCATTGGTACCTCTCTCTTCTTCTCTCTCTACCTCTTATTTGGTGTTGGGTTGCATGCACCCAATACTCCAATTTCTCCTTTAGCACAATTGAGGATTGATCAACCCCAATCCTTCAAAATTTTCAACAATACAATCTAAATCTTCAACTACAAGAAATGAATGGGAAATATCCTCTACAATTAAAATAGGTGTATTCCTTCCATGTTTTACATATGTATATGTCACCTTATACAAAGTGTAGCTTTTATATTTACATTTGAGTCACAATTCAATTTCTACTATGGAAATTGAATACACTTTTTGTTTTAGGTTTCATCATGGATCATGCGGACACAAAAATTGGGTGACAAAAAAATCTTTGACAAAAGAGAAAGAGTGTCTACATACTTAGGTATGATTTTGATTTAACCATGCAATTTTCATTTCAAACTTAAAAGAGGGAAAATTTAGATAGTCAAATTTAGAAATTTATCATTTTGACATTGTTATTTATAACTATGTTTCTTGTCTAAGACATCTTATTCCCACTTTAATACATCTTGCTAATTCTCCTCCAACTTTATTATTCATACACATTGATGTGTTGACACTTTTTTGTCATGTGTTTTTGCAAGGTCAAAATTCAAGTTGAAAACATGACAACTTTACCCTAGTGTCAAAAAATTTGTTTGAAGCCCCTCCTGAAGCATCCTTTAGATCATTATACCTTTTGTGTCATGACCATCCCATCCTTGAAAACCTTCATAATGTGATGAACAACCTTTCTAAGTGTCTGAAATGTGATCATGAGGTCATTCGGTCCATTCAGTTGAATGTTGTCAAAAGATGAAATCTCTAGTAAGCCTAGAAAGGTTATTCTTTAGTCTTTCTAGGATATGTGTGCATCCTCCTAGATTTATCAATAGTCCTATTAAGAAATTATTATAGTGCTCATGTAATTGTTATATGGTTATAACAATATAGTTTGTTATTATGTTACCCGTGACTATTTCGGGGTATACGTTCCTATTTACTAGGAAGTTGTTTTGCTATATCCTTGGCTATATAATAGCCTATCTATTGTACATTTAATATAATGGAGATTATTGAATATCATTCTTATTTTACTTTGATCAATCTTTTGTATACTCTTTATTTGGTACGAGAGAGATGTGAGATCGAGATAAAAGGTTAATTTCATGTACCATTGATTTATTTGTTGAACACCTTATGTGTATTCATTATTGTATACACTATAGACCTAGAGTTCTACTTCTAAAAGCATGTCATTTTGAATATATATCAAATTTATTGATCACTCATTGCATACATTGGGTTTGTTTTCCAATCTTCATATCTTCCTTGACTATGCATTGAATAATATTACATCGATCTACTCACCTCGTGCAATAGTGTATCATTTGGATCAAGCCGCATTGCATCTTCATCGCATGTATTAAGATATTTCAGTTCATGACCAAATCAGATGTGATTTGTGTGGCAGAAGGTGTTGGGTAAGATTTGTTTGATAAAATCAATGCTATTGATGTATCGGGAATCATGTGCTTTCAGATGTAGGTGTATATCTTCAACAACAAATCAAGAAGCACTTTAAGGCATTGGAATGCCTACAGATGTAAAATACATAGATCCAACATATATGATATCCATGCAACAAACAGTTTCATGTTATACACTCACTCTCAGACTCCACATTCTTCGTGGGAATTGACATCGATATTTCAATGCTACCACCTATTGGGATTAGTGAGTAATTATTTTGAAGATCTACAAAATATCAGTCAAAGTTTCCTTCAAAAGAAATCTGATTCTTTCAAAGAATCGCTCCGCTTAACTCCTATGTCACCATCAACATTTGCACCTTCTATGCAGTCTTATCAAAGAGTCTATGCACACATAAAAACATGTCTATGTGTAATTTAATGATTTTTTAGAGTCTAAGTCTTTTTTTCTTTGATCGGTTCATGTGTTCAACTTAACAAAGTCTATATGTTGCTTCATATGAGAAAAGAATAGTGAGGAATTATTTTATAGGTCATGACATTAGAATTGATATTTTCAAAATTGATATTAGAGCCTAGAGTTATTTTCTTTTGTTAAAATTCATTGTATTGTCAAATAATTGTGGATTCACAGTCATAAGTCCACAAAACATGTAATGTTATTATTTGTTTAAATAAACGATTCTTTGTGTTTTAATGGTTTGGGCATATAGATTATTGTCATCTTGAGTCAAATATAAAGTCCTTTTAATATAGATGACTATAGTCAATAGTTATTATTAGAAGAATTTGTCAAAATATCTTAGTCATTTAAACAAAATGTCATCCTTGTCTAGTCAAGTATCAAGAGTCAAAAATTGTAAAAAATAAAAATTCCTCACAGAAACACATTTTCGGTGGAATCGATGTACGAGTTGTAATTGAGCCCCATGACCACATTCAGCTAAAATAGCAACATAAAACCGGAGGTAGGAGGCATAAGAGGTTAGATGTCAATTTGACCTCTTGTCGACCACCAATGACGAGTCCACATAGTGAGATGTGGTGTGAGTATATGCTTTTCAATGTGCTTCGGTTTTGCGGTGTTCCTGGTTCAATAAGTGGAAATTTCACATTGAGGGGGGAACATTATCCAATGTTCCATTTCTAGTTTTCAGTTTGTGTGTATAAGAAAAAAATTTCTACATATTTTCCTATGTTATTTCCTACAGTGAGATAATGATGAGAGCCGATGATACTACTGTAACATCATGATATCATGGTTGTTAGTTATCCATTGGAAAAAATATCCAGAGGTTTTTGTATCTTGTCTTAAAAAACCATCAATTGTGTGGTTGTTGGTTAACCAATTGGAAAACCATCCAGAGGTTGTTGGTATTGTCCTTGAAACCATCCATATCATGAGCAGCTAAAGCATATAGCAACATGTTTCAAAAGATACAAGCGGAGTTTTCCCATATTCGCACTAAGGGGGGAATGCTAAAAAAATATTATAGTGCTCACGTAATTGTTACATGGTTATAACAATATAGTTTGTTATTATGTTACCCATGACTATTATGGGGTATACATTCCTATTTACTAGGAAGTTGTTTTTCTATATCCTTGGCTATATAATAGCCTATCTATTGTGCATTTAAAATAATGGAGATTATTGAATATAACTCGTATTTTTCTTTGATCAATTTGTTGTATACTATTTAAGGCCTTAAACCATCTAGAGATGTTACTTAATATTTTTAAATGCAATGGATTGGGTTTAGGAAATTTAGGAAGGTGTAGGAACAAGAACGAAGAAAGCGGGTTTCAGAGGGTCAAGGACCTTACAGTTGAAAACAATACCTAAACTTCAATGGAGGATTCTAAGAGCTCCATAATGAGTCAAGAGGAAAATAAGATAGAATTAGAAATCTTGAATACTCATCTTCATGTTGGAATCATAAAATTCCTCTCAAGACATGGTTTCTTCTCAGGGAAGATCAGTTTGTGCTAGACTCACCTTGTTGTCCCGAATGAAAAAGTGGATTTTTTTGCAAAGGAAGAAGAATCAAGTCTTGAAAACCATACCATTGATCTTGGGATTCAAAATGATATACAATTTTGCATGAAAAGAGTTCCTGGAGCTTCAAGAAAATTGATTTCAAGATTATGGGACTTAGCCATTTTCATAGTTAGATTAGTGGCGTATTTTACTATCCCAAATTTCCTAACCATATCGATTGTCTCGAGTATCCAAGGGAAAGTAAGGAAAGTGGGGATATTAGGGACACCAAAAATGCACCCCAACCTTCAATTATTGCTCTTGATTATCCATATAACCTTCTATTTTCCTAGCGGGTGCTAAGTGATTTTGATTTGCAAATTGGATAGGTTGCATCCTCAACCCATGGGTGAATTTTATAATCTTAACTATCCCAACTATCCATGGGATAGTGGGTAAAGAGAAATTCTACTCACCCTTAGCCCCTTCCTAGGTTCACAATGTGACCAAAAATTTATCTTCCCGTGTGCTTAAGTGCTTTTCCTCTCATCTCCCCATCTCTCCGCTTTTACTCGCCACTTGTTGCGCTAAGAGTATGAGGCACATTTACTCCCCAACTATCCCAATTATTCTATGGAAAATGGGGATACTTCAAACAAAAAAATGCACCCCAACCCCCATGCTTTACAAGTTAGGTTTTAAAGCATCTTTGTAACTTAAAATAAACTCACATGAGATTTTAAAGACTTGTGCAAGCTCGTTTTACCTCATTCCTTCACCATCTCAACCTAGGAAGCCATTTTTTACATAACAAAGCTCCAAAAATGTGAAAATTCATCAGACATACCTTCAAATTCATCCATGACAACCATGCTCAATGAAACTAAAAAAATCATATCTTCCAAACTCCGTGAACAAATTCAAATGAAATTTTAACAGCTTGTTCTACAATCCAAGAACCTTCAAGAATAAAAAAAAATAGAATATGTGATATTCTAATTTTTAATGGCATAAAACCCTATTTTTGTTCCCTAGATCATGCTTTTCAGTTTCGAGAATTCGGTGGGTAGATTGAGATGAAATTTTGAGCATGGAGTCCCGAGAGCGAGCCTATTCCAGTGAAGTTGTTTTCGTTGCAATCCGACAAGGGGAAGTGCCATTTCTAAATATATTAAGTATCTAATATTTTCACTTACTATAAATATAAATATTTTGAAAAAATCAAACCCTCTCAAATCAGTGCACTCAAAGAATAGTAGAGAAGACAAACTAGGCAATTTTGACCAAAAAAAGCAAAAAAACATAAAAGCAAAAAGTATTTTATAAAAATAGTAACTATCCAAAATCATCAAAGATACATAAAAAAGTGTATGTATTATGTTCAGAGCTTCAATAGATTGAAAAAACCAAAAACACCAAAAACATAACCCCTAGGTCCTACTTACTCAAAATAGAAAATGTTTGTTTAGGTGCGAGAAGGTTGTTGCCTTGTTAATTTTCTCTCACCTAGTAGCTTTTTACAACAATGAATTTCAAATTTTATATTTTGGATCTCATTTTGACCCTTGAATCAAAGTATCTAGATGTGGGTGACAACAATGTCACTCATATGGACTTGGAGGATCTAAAAACCGAATGCTTAGTAGTCCCAAGAACATGTAGAAGACAAAGTATACACAAGTGGTTTGTATGCTATGGGTGGCCACCCATTATCTGTCTAGAGCACATAATTGGTGATGGATTATGCTCAACACTATGAACCAGATACAAGAATCATAAGGGCGGATGATAATTCAATTTTGGTAGTACTCACTCCCAAAGGAATATCACAATGTATGTAGATCCTCGATGTGGTGGCGTAGCAGCTAAATAACATGATGAGATCCTCTTCACCACCGGTCGAGATTTTGGTGTGATGGAAAATTGTTTCGTATCGTAGCTACACAACTTTTGTCACACCAAAAGCTCGAACTAGTGGTGAGAGGATCTCATCATGTTAAATAGCTACTACGACAATAGGAACAACATGGTAATCATCCTAAAAGAATTTGCATTAGGAGAATGGTCGAATATGGATTCATACCTCTAAGGCCTTGCATTGGGGTCATGGTTGAAACAAGTAAGGAATCCCTCTTGTGTACCAAAGGCTTGGTCTAGGCATGAGTTTCATGAAGGATTTTCGGATGCAATCATCCTATTGAGCAGGGTGATGGGAGAGGAAACCACTAAGTATTTTCAGGATTGGATGGTGTTGTTCATCCTTACCATCATTGAGGGAAAACAAATGATTTATTATCGGTGACATTATCCACTTTCAGTTTCTCTAGTTTCCACTCACTAGGAAATTTTCAATGACATCATACTTAGTATATGCTTTCGTAAGTACAAGATCATTCAGGTCTAATTATCACACAAAGCATCTCCATAAGGCATCCTAATATATATATATATATATATATATATATATATCTATAATTGACATTGAAGGAGAGTAATCACCATTTTTCAAGGGTGAATGATGCATTCACCATGTTTTTCATAAGATTTCTTGAGGAAATCCTAAATTAAGACTGTCTTCGCAAGCTTCCTTTTGATTCAAAGATATGGGTCCTTCTTCACACAGTTCTCAACTTTCTCATACATCAGGGTATCTAGATTTTACCTCTCTCCATGAAAAATTCCAAGGTACCTTAGTGACAAGATCGTCATGTTCAAGCTTTGCAAACAACTTTCTCATATCAATGGAAAACTCAAGATTTGAAAAAAGAAAGGTGTGTCTTTCCCTATCTCTTTGGGAATTTTCTCATGCAAGTATCTTGTTGATACATCAAATTTGGAAGCCTCTTTCTCACACATTGAATCTCTACTCCTACACTATAAAATCTAACTTTGATATTTGTAGCACTCTGGTATGTTCCATATCCCTAACTTGCACCATGTTCCGCAAATTGAGGACTATTGGGTGAATTGTTCTAATGATCTTGAGGTTATATATATGCATGTATGCATTGTATGAGGGTATGAGAGAAGAAAATAGCAATTGTTTTGCATGTTAGTTTTCTTGGTGAGAAAGAAAGAGTAGCTGAGTGAGGGAAAAGCATTGAACATCTTGTGAGGTGTTGGAAGACAAAATATCTTCATTGTATTTCCTCTGTAAAGCACTGAATAATAATATTGGCCATTTCTTGGTGGACGTAGCCCACACTGGGTGAACCACGTTAAATCTGGTGTTATCTTTCTCTTTTTATTTTATCTTCTAGTTTATTTCTACATTCATTGCTTGTATGCTTTATCTGATTTTAGATATGTGCAACATTGTTATATGGTTTAACCCCAACAACTGGTATCAGATATTTGTTTGGAGGTTTTGTGTGTTGACAAGGATTTACTCACAGAGGTTTTTCTGATTGGGAGCAAGCAATGGTAGAAGATAGTAAATACTGAGTAGAGAAATTTGATGGTCGTAATTATCAACTATGGAAGATGCAGGTGGAGGATTATTTGTATCAGAAGGATCTATACTTACCATTGGATGAGCATGCACAAACCGAAACACGATGATGATGAAGAATGGAAGGTTCTTGATAGAAAGGCTCTGGGATCTATAAGATTGAGCCTGACAACATCGGTGGCTTCAAATTTTATAGATGCAAAAACCATGGTAGAGTTGATGAAATATTTAGCAAATTTGTATGAAACTCCTAGTGCTTCAAATAAGGTTTATTTGATGAAAAAATTGTTTAATTCTAAGATGCAAGAAGGTGGATCTGTATCTAATCATTTGAATGATTTTTGGTCTATTGTAAATCAATTAAAATTGGTAGAAATTCCATTTGATGATGAAGTGAAAGCACTTTTATTCTTATGCTCTTTTCCAGATAGTTGGGATAACTTGGTAATGGTGTTAGTAAGTAATACAACATCTACTTCTAAAGGTTTGAAATTTGATGATGTGGTTAGTGTAATCCTTAATGAGGAAATACATAGAGAAAATCTCAGAGAAGCATCATCTGGAAATGCTTTAAATGTAGAAAGTAGGGAAGATCTAAGGAGAGATCATCAAAGAGCAAGAAGAATGGGAGATCAAAGTCAAGAAATGGAAGATCTAGATCCAAGTACAAAGATTTACTTTTACTAGAATTGTGGAAAGAGAGGACACGTAAAGAAGGAGTGTTGGTCCAAGGAAAACAAAGAGAATACATCAGACAAAGGTAAAGAAAAAAAAAGAGGAAAACATTACAAGTGAGGTAAAACAAGATGCCCTTATTCTCTCCTTGGATAATAAATTAGAATCTTGGGTTTTAGATTTTGGAGCTTCTTTCCATGCTACCCTAATAAGGGTTATTTTAGAAATTATGTTCAAGGTGATTTTGGACAAGTTTATTTAGGAGATGATGAGCCATGCAATATTACTGGTAAAGGTGATGTTCATCTAAAGTTGCAGAATGGAAATCCATGGGTATTGAAAGATGTGAGGCATGTGCCAAGCCTCAAGAGAAATCTAATATCTACGTAGGGAAACTAGGTGAATCTGGATGTGGTTACATTCACAGCTGATTCTTGGAAGGTTACCAAGGGATCTCTTGTTGTGGCAAGAGGTAAGAAGGTAGGAACTTTATATCTGTCTACTATGTGTTACTAATTCCTTTTCTATGCTATCTACTATAGATTCAGATGCAACCATGTGGCATAATTGGCTAGGCCATATGAGTGAAAAAGAATGCAAATCTTAAAGGCTAAGGGTAAGTTATCAGATTTGAAACAATTAGATCTTGAATTTTGTGAGCATTGCATATTTGGAAAGCAAGAAGAGAGTGAGATTTCTCAAGGTTGGGTCAACAAAGAAGGAGCATAAATTGGAGCTTGTACACTCAGATGTGTGGGGACCAGCTCAAGTAGCTTCTATTGGAGGATCCCAATATTATGTGACTTTCATTGATGATGCCACAAGGAAGGTATGGATTTATTGTATTAAGTGTAAATATGATGTTTTTGAGACTTTTAAAAGGTGGAAAGCCCTTGTGGAAAATGAAACAAACTTAAAATTAAAGTGCCTTAGATCTGACAATGGTGGTGAGTACTACAACAAGGATTTCAATGATTATTGTTTAGTGAATGGAATATGAAGAGAAAGAAATGGTTCCTAGAACTCCACAAGAGAATGGAGTTGTAGAAAGAATGAACAAAACAATCATGGAATGTGCTAGAAGCATGAGGATACATGTCGGTTTCCTTTGAAGTTTTGGGTAGAAGCAATGGATACAACAAGTGTACTTGATCAACCATGGGCCTTCAACAACACTGGATGGTGGAATACTAAGAAGAATTTGGTCTGGAAAAGAGGTAGATTTTTCTTTTCTTAGATTTTTTGGCTCAGAAGATTTTTGTGCATGTTGATAGGAAAATAGGAAGAAGTTGGATGCTAAATCTAAGAGATGTACTTTCATTGGTTATGGCTCTAGTGATTTTGGATATCGATTTTGGGATTTAGAAGATTCTAAGATTGTTAGGAGTCATGACATTGATTGATTGAATGAAAAATAATGTACATGGATCAGGTTTTGGTGCCTAAACATGAACAAGTTGATGAGATTTTGAAGGAAAATCAACTTTCAGACCTAAAAAGACATCCACAGACACCGACGTCGTTCTCTATAAAACCGATGTTGGTCAAAGCTAACCGGCATCGATCAGAGACATAGATCAAGGTCAAAAATAACTATGGAACCGGTGTCAGTACTCCTCAAACCGTGGTGGTAAGGCAACCACGGATCGTAATCAGAAGACAGAGGAACCATGGATCGGTTGCAGAAACCATGGTTGGTATCAGGTGACCAGACATCATGGCCACGTCAACAGAGAGATTGACATGAATGTGCAATGCAAGGCAAATGAGCCCTGAAACACCCCAGATCTCAGTGAGAAGGTCACAAAGAGTAAGTAGACCTCAGAGAGATATTTTCACCTTCCTTTTCTTATTTATTATTGACTGATAGTGGTGAACCAAAATATTTGAAGAAGCAATGTAGGTAGATACCCATGCAAGTGGGAGCATGGCATGGATGAGGAGATGGACTCCTTGGAACAAAATTAGACATGGGATTTGGTCAAGTTTCCAACAAAGTAAGAAAACACTATAAAACAAATGGGTTTATAGGATCAAGGAAGAAGAGGGTGGACTGAAAAGGTACAAGGTGAGGCTTGTGGTAAAGGGATTACAGAAAGTAGGTATTGAATTTGATGATATTTTTTCTCCTGTAGTTAAGATGACTTCTATTCATATTGTTCTAAGTTTGGTTGCAATAGAAGATTTGCATTTAGAACAACTTGATGTTAAGATGATTTTCTTCATGGTGATTTGGAGGAAGAGATTTATATATGCAACCGCTTGGTTATGAAGTCAAGGGTAAGGAGAAACTTGTGTGTAGATTGAAAAAGAGCCTATATGGGCTCAAACAAGCTCCAAGGAAATGGTATTTGAGATTTGATAGTTTTATGCATGAGCATGGTTATATGAGATGTGAATATGACCATTGTGTTTATTTTAAGAAGCTTGAAAATGGGAGCTATGTTATTTTGTTACTGTATGTGGATGATATGTTGATTGCAGGATCTAGTATGCAGGACATTGGTAAACTTAAAGAAAGGTTAGCTCACACATTTGCAATGAAGGATTTGGGAGCTGCAAAGAAAATCCTTGGCATGCAAATTCACGAGACAAGAAAAACAAGAAGTTGTATTTGTCTCAGGAGGCTTATATCAATAAGGTGTTGGAAAGGTTTAACATGCAAAATTCAAAACATGTTAGTACACCTATGGTTGGACACTTCAAATTGAGAAAATATCAGTGTCCTTCATCACATGAGGAGGTTGAGTACATGACACGTGTTCCCTATGCTTCAATAGTAGGAAGTCTTATGTATGCCATGGTTTGTACTAGACCAGACATGCACATAGGAAGTGGGAGTTGTGAGAAGGTTTATGGCTAATCTAGGTAAAGAACATTGGAAAGTAGTCCAATGGATTCTTAGGTATTTGAGAGGGACATCCGACATGGAGTTATGCTATGGAGGGTCAGATACTTCTTTATGTGGCTATGTTGATTCAGATATGGCTGGAGATTTGGATGGCAGGAGGAGCACCACTGGATATGTTTTCACAAGTAGGTGGAATGACAGTTAGCTAGATTTTGAGATTGCAGAAGGTTGTGGCTTTGTCTACTACAGAGGCAGAGTATGTTGTAGCTACAAAAGCTAGCAAGGAGATGATATGGATGAGTAGGTTCATGGAAGAGTTGGGAAAGGAGCAAGAGGATTGTAGATTATATAGTGATAGTCAAGAGTGTGATCCATCTGGAAAAGAACTCAACATTTCATTCAAGAATGAAACACATTAGTTGAGGTATCACTTCATATGAAAGGTGTTGGAGGATGGGAAACTGAAGTTAGAGAAAATCCATATGGATGAGAACCCTATGGATATGCTAATGAAGCCATTGGTAAAGGAGAAGTTGGAGCTTCACTCCACTTCTGTTGGTCTTGAGTTTGAGACTTGAAGAGGAAGAAATGGGCCAAGGAAAAGGAACCAAGGATGGTGATGTACAATATACAATGCAACAATTGATCTCCAAGTGGGAGATTGTTGAGTGTGGAGCTTAATTGCTTCACAAAAGCTTGTTTTTACATGTTTCTTTTTGATTTTACAAGAATGACATCATCAAGGAATGGTATCAAATCGGCGAACATTGGTTAGGCGAAGTGACCAACATGTATGGAAAGGAATCGACATTGGAGTAGAAAGTCAAGAATCGATCGACATTGTGAGGAATTAGATGGTGCTTTTTTTTTGGCCAAGAATTAGAATAAATATTTTTCTTTAAAGATGATTTATTGATTGTAAAAGCATAGTTAGTTTCCCATAATAGATATATATGCATGTATGCATTGTATGAGGGTATGAGAGAAGAAAATAAGCAATTTTTGCATGTTAGTTTTCTTGGTGAGAAAGAAAGAGATCTTCATTTGAGTGAGGGAAAACATTGAACATCCTGTGAGGTGTTGGAAGACAAAAGATCTTCATTGTATTTCCTCTGTATAAAGCATGAATAATAATATTTCATTTCTTGGTGGACGTAGCCCACACTGGGTGAACCACGTTAAATATGGTGTTATCTGATTTTAGATTTGTAACATTGTTATAGTTAACCCTAACAAGTGGTTCAAAAATAATAGATATGTATTTATTGATTTAAGGCTCAGCCCTCAAAGACAAAAGTCCAAATTGAGAAATCAGATTCTAGTCCACCTTACACAAATGATAAAGTAAATGGAATCATAGCCACCTTACTACTTCATGATACATGAGAAGGCATGAGAAAATCAATGATTTTAGAAGGTACTAAACACGGTAAGATTAATCCACCTCAACCATCGGTCCTTTAAATATCTCAAAGAATTTCTTCTTTTGCGGATGCACCTACTTAAGCTCTCAGGGATGTACTATCTCAACCGGAGCAAATAAGCTGTCATCATGCCCAACATTGAGCCTGAAATAAATGAAACATTCTTTGAGTGCGATTTAATGTGAAACAGGACAAAAGCATGTATTATTTTATTAATCATCAAAATCAATTTACAATAGATGTGCTGTAATATTTATACATATTGGACAACAATATACAAACAAATAAATGGGTTGCACAAGTACAACCAAAATCACAAAAACTTCCAAAATACATCCGGAAGCAACAATAATTAAATACAAACAAATAATAATTGTATATAACAACTATGTATAAAAAATTAACCTATATGCAATAATATGTCAAATATTGTTATAAAGTTTTATAACAATATATAAACTAATTACCTTATTAAATAAATAATTAATTAAGGTAATATAATGCGTAAATTAACCTAGCATTCCCCCTTAATTTTGCATTTCCTCAATGGATGAGGAGAGGAACTCTCGAACAACTTGAACTTGTCATGCGAAAAGTGACTTTGTGAAGATATATGCTCGTTGTTGAGTTGTTGGAAAAAAGCTAGCTATATTGTGCTTCAAGACATGCTCGCGTATGAAATGTACTTGTACCTCAATGTGCTTTGTTCTTTCATGAAAAACTGGATTGTGAACAAGTTTGAGAACACCTTCATTTTCGACATACAAGGTGGTTAGTTTGTGTCTATGTTATTCCAAGTCCTTCTAGTATGTGACGTAGCCATATCACTTCACATACAAATTCTCATGTAGAATGATACACAACATGGAAGAGAGAGAAATAAAGTGTTGTTTCTTGCTTCCCCATGATATTGGTCCAGATCCCATAAAGAATACAAATCCTAAAGTGGATTTTCTATCATCAATATTTCCTACATGATTTGAATCCGAATATCATGACAAGAAGAAGTTGTCATTCTTCTTATATTCTAGACCAAGATCCACAGATATCTTTCAAGATGTGCCTTGTTGCTTTCTAATGACAAACTTTGGGTTCTTGTATGAACTTGGATAGATAGCTCAACCACAAAGTTGATATTTGTTCTAGTGTAGGTTAGGTAAATGAGACTCCTTGATTAATTACCTATAGAGAGTGGCATTTACCTCGGGATATGGATCTAAAGCGAGATAACTACAATTTGTTCTCCATAGGTGTAGCAATCGATGTGCAATCCATCATCTTGAATTTCTCGAGTGTTGTCTTGGTATATTTCATCTAAGAAACAAATATGTGATTATCTTTCGTAATACTTCCTAATCCAAGACAATAGTGCATTAGCCCGATATCTATCATGTTGAACGATCGATTAAGATATTTCTTCGTTGCATCGATCATCCTCACTGAACTTCCAGTGATGACTAGATCATCGACATAGACAACAAAAATCACAATCTTCCCCTTACGTTTTGAGGTAAATATTGGGATCGTATGGATTTATAACAAATCCATGTTGTATGAGATGCTCATAAATTTTGGTGTATCATGCAGGGTTTCTATTTAAGGCCATACATAGATTTCCTAAGTATACATACCTTTGCTTCTTGACCAGGTATAATATATCCCTCAGGTTGAGTCATATAGACTTCTTCTTGTAAATCTCCATTCAAGAAGGCACTTTTAACGTCCATCTTTCAAAGATCATCTAGAGATCATTTTGATTTTATTAGATGTGGGAGAAAATGTCTCCTCGTAGTCAATGCCTTCTTTTTGTGTATACCCCTTTGCTACTAGTCTCGCTTTATACTTGTCCACTATCCCATCTGCTTTGTACTTTGTTTTGAATATCCATCTTCTTCTAATGGGTTTTTTCCCTGGTGGAAGATTGACAAGATACCAAGTGTTATTTTTCATTCTTGACTGATATTCATAGTCCATGGCATCTTTCCAAGCTTTGACTTTGTAGGGATTCTAGAATGTAGAGGGCTCATAAGATTCAATAACTCTACTCATCAAAGTAAAGTTAAATTCTTCTCTTGCTTTACTACGATTCCGTGGTCTAGGGGTGGATGTATCTAGTGGAGCATCCATTTTGCATCTCATAACGTCTTTAGTATACCTACTTTGGAATACGTTGAATCGCTGTTCCCATGGGTCGTGGTTCTATGTTAGATCATCACCATCATCAATTTCATCATTTTTGGGAACATCAACTTTAGTTTTTACAATTGGTGAAGAATATACATCGGTGAGTTTAGAGGAGGATCCTCTGCTTCTTCTTCTCGAAAACCTCAACATCTCTATTGGTGTAGAATTTTTTGGTCTTTGGATCCATCAATTTGTACCCAATGAAGATGAGTTTTGTGACTTCATGTCCAATTTATTTCTATTCTAATTGGGTATGTGCATACTTACTTTACACCCAAATACTCGAGATGTGCAATAGATGGTTTCCATTTCGACCATGCTTCTTGTGGCGTTACTACTCCAAGAGAAGCTGTGGGCACTATGTTCAATAAATACATGTAGTCTTCTTTACTTCTACCAAAATGTCTTTGCAATTCTGAGTCATTGATCATGCATCACACCATTTCCATGATAGTACAATTTATTCTTTCAACAACACCATTACATTAGAGTGTGTGGAGGCATTTGTCAACAAATCCCATGAGCTTATAGGTAATATTTAAACTCATCACTGGTGAATTCCCCCTCGATTTGAGTGGAGAGTTCTGATGTGATGACCAATTTTGTTCTCAATAGCTACTTTTAACTTCTTGAAGGTTTCAAAAGCTTCACTTTTCTTGCGAAGACAAAAATCCACATTTTTCTTAAATAGTCATCAACAAAAAGCATGAAATAATGAAATCCGTAATGAATGGTTCTGTATTGGACCGTAAAGATAGGTATGAACTAGGTCAAGATTTCCATGAGCTCAAAAAGTAATCTTCTAGAATGAAGCTCTGTGTTGTTTTTCTTAGGCAGTGAGGACACTTGTCGTATCCTTATGAAGAGATGGTAACCCATGTACCATATTGTGCTGGTGAAGTGTCTCAAGATACTTGAAACTAACATGAACAAGTCTCTGATGCCACAATTGTGCAAAGGTAGAGTTCTTAGCCACAAGTTCCTAATCATCTCTGTGGAAAAAATCAAGTTGGAACATACGTCCCACATTGGAGGATTTTGCAACTATTTTCAAGCCTCATGATTTGTCTCGAATTAAACATGTTTTCTTGCCAAAATTACTATCAAATTTAATTTTAAGTTGTGATCTAGGAGTTAACTGATTGAAAATAGATTCTTTGTCACCAGGGGACAAATAAGACATCGATAGTCTACGGTTGCATGAACCAAGGGGTAGAGAAATGTTCCCAATCCCATGAACAGTATATGAAGAATTGATGAGGGTCGTCAATCCTCACCATTAATAATGTCAATCTGGGTTGGTGTCTAAAGGTTGTATGCATTAAGAGAAGAAGATCTTGGACATAAGTTCCTTTAAACACAAACCAAAATTACATAAAATAAATCACACTTGCAGAAATTTAAAGGCACACTTGCAAAAATAAAGTTTGCATGAAATAAATCACACTTGCATGAAGGAAATAAAAATTGTAGGAAATAAAAATACACTTGCATAAATTGAAATTTCTGAATTGGAAATAAAAATAATTAAACAAAACACCTGCAGGTTCACAATAGATTGAATTTTCACAATGCAAAGATAAAAACAATACAACAGAATGAATTATAGAGAAATGAATAAACATAAACATAAATACACAGATCTATCTTCCTTGAAATGAGTGGCCAACTCATTTCTTGGAAGAGGATTTAAATTATACTTCCGAGATTTTAAAACTACATAATATTTGAGAGGAAAGAACATATCTTTATTTATTTGGAGAAGGAATTACATATCTCAAAGTGTGGAAGGTTGCATTTACAATTTATGCATCCAACCAACTCCTTATTTTAGGAAATACAATATGATCTTATATTCACTTTAATCCTAACAACTAAAATCTCCATCTCCACAAAATATGGAGAAAGATATATTATTAGAGTCAAATCTTATCTTGCTTATTTTAGGAAGATTTTCTCCCAAATCTTCTCCTTGCTTTTTGGTAACAAGAATCACAATGATTTTATTCTCCTACATTATTGGAAGGAGGTTTTTCCTCAAAAGATGATTTTTACCAAATACCTTTCCTGAATTTTCCATTTGACTTTGCTATTTTTTATTGTGAAACTTTTAATGCTTGTTTGATACGCTTTTTCCATGAAGCTGCTAGTTCACTAAAAGTTATATTTCTCTTCATTGGTAAAACCGCAAAAATATGAGTGATTTTTTGTTAAACAAATTACTATGAAAAAAACCTCTCTCATTTTTTACTGTTTGACTTTTACATTTATATTTATGGAAATTTTAGTGCTCATCTGATACACTTTTCCTCGGACTATAGCTCACTAAAAGTTAGATCTCTCTTCATTGGTAAAACTTGTAGCAAATATGAATGAGGTTTTTGTTAAAAAAATTCTATGAACAAAAATCTCTCTCATATTTTCCATTTGAATTTTTTTTGTTTATGGAACTTTTAGTGCTCATCTAATACACTTTTCCTTGGACTACAACTCACTGAAAGTTAGATTTATCTTCATTGGTAAAACCTGTAGAAAATATGAATGAGATTTTTGTTAAACACATTTCTATGAACAAAAACTTTCTCATATTTCCCATTGGATTCTCTGATTTTTCACAATTCCTCAAAAATTGTCATTCCATTGATGTAGGTTTCAGAGCTAACGTTACTCTATTGATGCAGTTCAGAGCTAACTCCAATGGTTCCAGAGCTAACATTACTTTGTTGATGCAGGTTCCAAAGCTAAATCCAATGGTTCTAGAGCTAACGTTATAGGTTCCAGAGCTAACTCCAATGGTTTTGGAGCTAACGTTGCAGGTTTGGAGCTAACTTTGTAGGTTCCAGAGCTAACTCCAATGGTTCGAAGCTAACTAAAACAACTATAACTTTTGCATGCAATCTCAGATTGAGATGATTTTTTTTTAACTTGCATAATTTTCCAAGAGGAATCTGAATATGAAATCATATTTGAGTTTAGATGTACTATTCATGATCAGTTCCATTTTTCCCAATACTAGCATTATCTTTCCTTTATGGCCTGCATACACAAGACTTTGCATCTTTTCCAAAATAATCAATAGGATTAGTCAAAAAAATAGATAACAAAATATTTCTAAAGAATGAACAAGATATATATCCTATATTCTATCTTAAGAAAACTATAAGTTCCTAGATTACATTTAAATCCACTTTCAGCGGTAACTGGAAGGACAAAATAGTGGTAATTTATGGCCAATTTATGGCCTCATCAAGAATCATCACCCAAAGAAACATGGTTTTGAAGGTATGTCCCTCATTGAGATAAAATAGTCTCTTTCTCCAGTCATGTGTCGAGTGGCCTTGAGCCAACCTACTGAGATCTCACTAGATGACGTGGAAGGTTCACTTGATCGAGTAGTGTACAAGTAGTCTTCATTATCTGAATGTTCTTCTTGCTCAACAATATTTCCTTGTTGATAGGGTTTTCTTTTCTAGTTCCCCTTTTTCTGCCCTTGATTGTAGTTCATATGTCCCTTGTGATATTGTTGGTGTTGAGGTCCAAAATTACTTGATGAACCTTTCTTGTATGTATTATACCAACAATATTTTAACTCATGTCCTCTTTTATAGATTGGACATTGCTTCTTTTGTTGTTTTTCCCCTTGATGTTGATATTGATTCTCATGTTGGTACTTTTGATAGAATTAGGTTTTCCTTTTCCTTTTCCTTTCCATTTTTGATGAGAAGAAAGTGCTGCTCTTCTTCATCATCCTTATTATACATGGCTTCCTCTTGTTGCAATAGGTTTACCAGCTTGTCAAAACTAACTGTTGTATCTGATAAGTTTAGTGTTGTTACAAAAATGTGGTAAGAAGAAGGGAGAGATCTTAGAATAATTGGAATGAGAGATTCATCAGTGACTTCTTCTCCTAAGGCTAGAAGTGAAGCCCTCAACTCTGCAACTCTTCTCAAGAAAGCTTCGATTTTTTCATTTTTCTTAAACTTTAGTGTGTGTAACTGACTCTACAAATTCAGAATGAAATTCTTGTTTTTGGCCTCGTATACCGTGATCAACTTATCCCACACTTCTTTAATTGTTTTGGAATCTCGAATATGGGGTTGCACATCATCGAAAACTCCAAACAAGATGATTAACTTGGCCTTTAATCTGATCTATCAAGCTTGTTGTTGTGTTGTATCGAGTTGTTGATGATAGGCTCAGAGTACCATTCACAACAAGTTAGATCTCTTCAAACTCAAGGCCGTGTCTTGATTTTAGTCTTTCATATAGCGTAGTTGTTTCCTCACGAGTAGTTGTGAATCTAGAAGAAATAATTTGGGGGCATTGATGCCTATTTTAGAATCCACTAACGGGGTTAGGCTCTTATCACTCAAGTATAAGGTATCTCAATCTATATACCATCGATACGATATACCAAACATTTCTATATACACACCCTTTCGATATACCCATCGGTACATGGAAAAATATCGCCCTTTCTATATACTCGGTGGTATGTGAAAGAGGCATTAACGTACGTGAAATAATTTGATACGTGGTACTAAGACAAGATCGAAAGGGATGTGCGATTATCGACACCGACTCAAAGAAATATCCTCATACGTGTGCGTAACTTTTCTATATACTTGGATAATTTCTTAGTCTAGATTTATGTCGGGCAATTGTTCACAAAGCGAATGGGATGGCTCATAATGTGTGCCTTTGTGTCCTTATTACTCCCCGTCGATTTAAAGGGTCGATGCTCAGACGAAGTTGTTGCAGCTATATTAGGTGTTAAGTGTAGTAGTATTCACAACGCCTTACCCGTAAGCACTTCCCGAGGCACTATATATACCGAACAGCTGCTGAGTGAGATCTAGGATCTCGTGAGTGTTTTAGAACCAAATTTCATTATTTTTTATTACAATTCTCTACCATTTTTGAGCGATTCAATGTTTGCAACGATTGACTAGGCAACACACGTAAATTAGTAAAATACACTAAAGTATACAATTACATTCAAACATTTGGAAAAATTGAATGGTAGGCAATAAATTATTTTTTCGGGGCCTTGGTGGCCTCTGGAGCCCAATACGACTTGTTGAGAAAAAAATATTAAAAACTATCTCAAAATGAAGTTTTTAGGTAGTCCTCCTTTGGAAAATGTTGTCCGGAATGCAAAAATATGTAGAGTGGAAGATTTTTTTTCCCTAAAATAGGGTTTTCCTCACTAAATTTAGTTAGTTATAACTAAATTTGAATTTTCCGCTAAAGTTAGTAGTTCCACTAAATTTCCTACCAAATTTGGTAGTGGGTGAGGGAGGGGGATTTGAACCCTTGACCACTCTTGATTGGAAGTGTCTTACAAAAGTTATGCTAGCCACTTGGGTAATTTTAAGCTAAACAAGTATATATAAAGATCAAATTTTAATTAAACACTTCCAAACTGTAAAACCATACCTCTTTAAAAAACCACAGTTTGGGAAAGGTGGTTTTGAATAAAAATTCCAGCAAAGAGAAAAAATGACAGGTGATTTTGGCGAGAATGAAGGTGGTTTTGAGTGTGTATGGCACCTTAGATCAATTTTTCTTCCTTCCTTTGAGCTTGTAATCTCTTCCTTGGTGTATTCTATCCTCCTCAACCTTAATTGCAATGAATAAAGGTGGTTTGATGAATTTGATGGTGGTTTTGAGGAATTTGATGGTGGTATTGTAGGGGATGGGGCTGGGAAGTTGCAGAGGCAACTCTGGCTCTCCTTTGCTTGCACAAGCTTCTCCAATGCTCCTCGAAACTCTATTTCATTCTCACCAAAACCGACTGTCATTTTTTCTCTTTGCCGGAATTTTCACTCAAAATCACATTTCCCAAACCGTGGTTTTTTAAATAGGTATGGTTTTATAGTTTGGAAGTGTTTAATTACAATTTGCTCTTTATGTATACTTGTTTAGCTTAAGCGCCAAGTGGTGACATAACTTTTGTAAGACACTTCCCATCAAGAGAGGTCAAGGGGTCAAATCCCCTCCTCACCCACTACCAAATTTGGCGGGAAATTTAGTGGAACCACTAACTTTAGTGGCAAATTCAAATTTAGTTATAACTAACTAAATTTAGCGAGAAAACCCTATTTTAGGGCAATTTTATTTTCCTCCACTCTGCATATTTTTGCATTCGAGCACTTTTTACAAAAGGAGGCCTATCCAGAAATTGCATTTTCAGCTATATTTTTGCAATTGTTTGGCGTAGTGGGTCATTTTGGGCTCCGAAGGCCACCAGGGCCCGCAAAACAAAACAAAATTCCTTCCATTCAATTTTTTCTAATTTTTGAATGTAATTGCATGCTTCATCATATTGTACTAATTTCAAGTTACCATAGTCAACCATAAATATTGTTCGCTTAGAAGCTGCATTGTAGAAAATTGTAATGAAAAGAATAAAAATTGGTTCTGTAACATTCACGAGATCCTAGATCTCATTCGCAGTGTTCGGTATATACAATGCCTTTGGGAAGCGCTTACAAGTAAATTCATCATGACTAATACTGCACTTAACACCTAATATAGCTACAACAATTTCATCTGAGCATCGACCCTTTAAATTGACGGGGAGTAATAAGGTCACAATGCACACACTATGAGCCATCCCATCCATCTGTGAACGATTACATGACATAAATTCAAACGAGAAATTATCCAAGTATATAGCGAAGTTATGCATGTGTATGAGGATATTTCTTTGAGATGGTGTCAATAATCACAGACCCCTTTCAGTATTGTCTTGGTACCACGTATTGAATTCTTCTACATACGTTAACGCCTCTTTCACGTACCGCCGGGTATATAGAAAGGGCGAGCTTCTTCCACGTACCACGGGTATATTGAAAGGGTGAGCTTCTTCCATGTACCATTGGGTATATTGTAAAGGGTGCGTATATAGAAAGGTTCAAAGTATATCGAATTGACGGTATATAGATTAGGAGACCTTATACCTGGAGTGATAAGAGCCAAACCCTGTGAGTGTTATCTACAAAATGGGCACCAATGCCCCCAAATTTTTCTTCCAGATTCACAACTACTTAGAGGAAACAACTATGCTGCATGGAAGACAAAAATCAAGACACAACTTGAGTTTGAAGAGATTCTGGCTTGTTGTGACTAGTACTATGACCAGATCAACTACTGATACAACACAACAAATGCAAGTTTGATAGATCATATCAAAAGCCAAACTCATCATCTTTTTTGGAGTGTCCGATGATGTGCAACCCCACATTCGTGATGCCACAACAACCAAAGAAGTGTGGGATAAGTTGAGCATGGTGTATGAGGCCAAAAATAAGAATGTCATTCTAAATTTGTAGAGTTAGTTACACACATTGAAGTTCAAACAAAATGAGAAAATCAAAGCTTTCTTAAGAAGAGTTGTAGAATTGAGGGCTTCACTTCTAGCCCTAGGAGAAGTGGTCAAAGATGATGCTCTCATTCCCATTGTTTTGAGAGAACTCCCTTCTTCATACCGTATTTTTGTAACAACACTAAACTTGTCAGATACTGACAGTTAGTTTTGAAAAATTGGTAAACCTATTACAACAAGAGGAAGCAATGCACAATAAGGATGATGAAGAGGAGCAGAACTTTCTTCACATCAAAAATGGAAAGGAAAAGGTAAAGGAAAACCTAATTCCTATCAAAATTCCCAAAGTCAAAATCAGTATCAAGGGGACAAACAACAGAAGAAGCAATGTCCAATCTGTAAAAGAGGACATGACCTAAAAGATTGTTGGTACAATACTTACAAGAAAGGTTCATCAAGAAAACGGACCTCCACAACAATCTCGAAGGGACATTCTAACTACAATCAAGGGCATAAAAAGGGAAGCTGGAAAATAAGAACCCATCAGAAGGAAATATTGCTAAGCAAGAAGAACAATCAGATAATGAAGACTTCTTGTATACACTCGCTCGATCAAGTGAACCATCCACGTCATCTAGTGGTGTCTGGTATGTTGATTTGGGAGCCACTCGACACATGACCAGCCAAATAGACTGGTTTACTTCAATGAGGGACACATCATCAAAAATCATGTTTGTTGGGAGATGATTCTTTATATACGATTCAGGGGATTGAGAACATCTCTACCCTTGGTTCATGCAATTGCAAACTATCTGATGTCTTATATGTCCCTAGGTTGACAAATAATCTACTTTCAATCAGTCAAATCCTAGATCATAACTTGAAAATTGACTTTGATAGTCATTCTGACAAGAAAACGTGTTTGATTCAAGATAAATCACGAGGCTTGAAAATAGTTGCAAAAGCCTCCAATGTGGGACGCATGTTCCAACTTGATTTTGTTCACAGAGACGATCAAGCACTTATGGCTAAGAACTCTACCTCAGCTCAGTTGTGGCATCGAAGACTTGGTCATGTAAGTTTCAAGTATCTTGAGACACTTTACCGATGCAATATTGTACATGGGTTGCCATCTCTTGAAGGATACAGCACAAGTGTCCTCACATTCCTAGTAGGAAAACAACACAGATCTTCATTCCAGAAGAGTACATATCAAGCTCATGGTCAGCTTGATCTAGTTCATACCAATATTTGCGGTCTGATGCAACCAAGTCATTATGGATTTTAGTACTTCATGCTATGTGTTGACTACTATTCAAGGAAAATGTGAATCTTTTGAAACTTTCAAGAAGTTCAAAGTAGCAAGTTGAGAATGAAACTAGTCGTCACATCGCAGCTCTCGCTTAGATCGAGGGGGAATTCACCAATAATGAGTTCAAAAATACCTACAAACTCATGGGATTCGTCGATACAAATTCCTCACACACACCGCAATAGAATGGTGTTGTTGAGAGAAGAAATTGTACTATCATGGAAATGGTGTTATGCATGATCGATGACTCAGAATTGCAAAGACATTTTGGGTAGAAGCAACAAAAAAATCGCAGTGTATTTTTTGAACACAGTGCCCATAGTTGCTCTTGACAGAGTAACACCACAAGAAGCATGGTTAAAACGGAAACCATCTATTGCACATCTTAGAGTATTCAAGTGCAAAGCAAGTATGCACATACCCAATTAGAACAGAAATAAATTGGACATGAATTCACAGAAACTTGTCTTCATTAGGTATAGTGAAGAGACTCTTGGGTATAAATTGATGGATCCAAAGACTAGAAAATTCTACACCAATAGAGATGTTGAATTTTTCGAGAAGAAGGAAGCAGAGTCTCCTCCTCTAGACTCACCTGATGTAGATTCTTCACCAGTTGTAAAAATTGAAGTTGATGTTCCCATAGATGATGAAATGATGATGGGGATGATGGTGTTGATATGATAGAACCACGACCCATGGGAACAGTTCAACATATGCCCAAGTGGTGTACTAGCACACTACGAGATGCAAGAATGGATGCTCCACCAAATACATCCACCCCTAGACCACAGATTCACAATAAAGCAAGAGAAGAAGTTAACTTTTCTTTGATGAGTAGAGTTATTAAGTCTGATGAGCCCTCTATAGTCTAGGAAGCCCTATAGTCAAAATCTTGGAAAGATACCATGGACTCTAAATATCAATCGGTGATGAAAAATAACAATTGGAAGCTTGTTGATATTCCACCAGGGGAAGAAACCCATTAGATGCAGATGGATTTTCAAAATGAAGTACAAAGCAGATGGGACAGTGGAAAAGTATAAAGCAAGACTAGTAGCAAATGGGTATGCAAAAAAAGAAGGCATTGACTACGAGGAGACATTTTCTCCCACAACTAAGATCAAGATGATCAGGATGATCTTTTCTCTAGCTGCACAGTTTGGCTATAATGTCCATCAGATGGACGTAAAAAGTGCCTTCTGAATGGAGATTTACAAGAAGAAGTCTATATGACTCAACCTGAGGGATATGTTGTACCTGGTCAAGAAGAAAAGTATGCAGACTCTAGAAATATTTGTATGGTCTCAAACAGGCACCCGGGCATGGTACATCAAAATTGATGAGCATCTCGTACAACATGGATTTGTTAGAAATCCATACGACCCCAATCTCTACCTCAAAAAGCAAGGGGGGAGATTGTGATTGTCGTTGTCTATGTCAATGATCTAGTCATCATTGGAAGTTCAATGAAGATGATCGATGTAACGAAGAAAGATTTTAATCGATCATTTGACATGACCGATCTCGGGCTGATGCATTATTGTCTTGGATTGGAAGTATGCAGAAAGATAATCACATTTTTGTTTCTTAGATGAAATATACCAAGACAACACTTGAGAAATTTAGGATGATGGATTGCACACCAATTTCTACACCTATGGAGAACAAATTGCAGTTATCTCGTTCAGATCCATCTCCTAAGGTAAGTGCCACTCTATCATGATTTGATTGAGAGTCTCATTTACTAACCTACACTAGACCGGATATGAACTTCGCAAAGTAAGCTATCTATCCACGTTCATGTAGGAACCCAAATTTTGTCATTAGAAATCAGCAAGGCGTATCTTGAGATATCTCAAAGGATCAATGGATCTTGTTCTAGAATAAAATGAAAAACTTCTTCTTGACTAAGATATTCATATTTAGATCATGCAAAATATTGATGATAGAAAATCCACTTTTTTTTTTAGTCTTTATGGGATCTAGACTAATATCATGGGGAAGCAAGAAACAACACTTTGTTTCTCGATCTTCCACAAAATCCAAGTATCGTTCTAGAGGAGAAGCTATTTGTGAAGTGATTTGGCTACGTCGCATACTAGAAGGACTTAGAAATACCACAGGACAAACTGACCACCATGTATGTTGACAATGAAGGTGTTCTCAAACTTTTTTGTAATCTAGTGTTTCATGAAAGAACAAATCACATTGAGGTATATGTTCATTTCATACGTGAACATGTGTTGAAGCACAACATCCAACTTCAATTTTTTCCAACAGCTGAACAACGGAAATCTATCTTCACAAAGTCACTTGCACGTGACAAGTTTGAGTTGTTCAGAGAATTCCTCTCCTCATCCCTTGAGACAATGCACAATTAAGGGGGGGAATGTTAGGTTAATTATTATATTAATTATGCATTGCATAATAATTAGAGTATTTATTGTTTATATGGTTATAATTAATTATAACCATCTTATTGTTTGTATTCAAACAATACGGGTGTTGTTATATTGTTTTAACAATATAATTGTTTGGTTGTATTTTATATTAGTTATGCTTCCCGGATTACTTTTTTGGAAGCTTGTGTGAAATAGTTTATTGTTGCACCTGTGCAACATATGTATGTATTCAGTTGTATAATGCCTATAAGTATTGCAGCTCATACAAATGTAAATGGTTGATTTCACATTAATATAATTCACAAGCTACCATCCTTATTTTGTGAAATTACACTAAAAAAGAGAAGGATCATTGGGACCAGTATTTCCACTAGTCATTGAGATGGGAAAATTCAACTCTTCCCCCTGAAGATTGGTGAGAAAGAAGGTATTCAATTCCGCTACAAAGTCTTGTCTCAAGTTTGGGATAGAACTCTTGTTTCTCATTGTGAAATGTTAAACCATGTTGTTGGTGGATAAGATTCATACAAGGAACATATTTCAAAAATCCAAGATGATTTCAAAACCGAGATACATAAACTTGGAGAGTCAACGGATGGATAAAAATGCTTCGGTGGATGATCTGCAGGAAGCCAAAAAAAATGTTTTCAAGAAGAAGGTCATAGATCCATTTTTCTTCAACGAAGACATACTCAAGTATCTTTCGAGATAAGGGCCATCACATAAAACACCATAAAGGAGAATTGGTCTTGAACTATGGAATGCATAACATAAATGTTATCTCGAAAATTGGGTCAAGTCTTTGAGATTTGTACACATACCTCAAGATGAGAAGGTTGTGCTGTTAGTGTAGGTTATTATTTATCCTTTTATTTATTTATTAGGATAATTCTTAAACTTTTATTAGCCCTACACTTGTTTGTTAGTTTGTTTAGGTGTGCTAGTTGTGTGGAGTTATCTTTACTCTTGTGAGAAGTTGAGTTACTTCTCGGTTATGTGGAGTTAGCTTACTAGTCTTGTGGAGTTAACTTAACTACTAGTATTAGTTAGTGGGACTTATTCACTACTGATTTAGGTAGTATTTGCACTTGTCTCCTCCTATTTGTAGATCTTTCTAATTTAGTAATTCAAGTCATTGTATTATAATGTATTAAACATTATGGATTATGATGCATTTTTATGTATGGTATTTTAGCTCTTTTGTTTTGCAAATCTAATGTGGTGTGCGATTATCATCTGAAATCATGGCTTGGAACAATCATCTTATTGTTTCTTTTATGGTATCAGAGTGGTAGATGATGTAGACATTCATCTGTAATTTTTTTGCAAGCAAAAGGTTTTTTATATTCATATTTTTTTGAATTTTGTTAGCACTTTGTTGCAGTGTCCATTTTTTTACTCAAAATGGAGGGCTCTGTTAGCTTCGGAAGGCACCAAAACCCCAAAAACAAGTGTAAACTTGGTCATTGAAGGAGACATTTTATTTTTGAGTTCTTTTAATTTTGAAGAGGTTAAGACATTAAATACGCATGCATCCGCTTGAAAATCCGTGTAGGAAAGAATCTTTCGGGGAAGTAAAAAAAAAGTTATCAAAAATGGTTTTGGGTTTTTACTTTTCGCTAAAGATCTTGGGTTTTTTTCTTATGATTTGTAAAATTCCTATTTCATGAGAATATGGACATCTTGAAATTTTATCCATGGAAACTTACGGGAAGTAGAAAATCTAGAAAAATGGTTTCACAGGTTTTTGGGTTTTTTGCATTCGGTAATTTTTTTCTTCCGCTTCTTAGAGTTTTTGTTTGACGGGGAAGAGGAAATCTTCGATATCCATGCCATGGGGAAATCCGTGTCGGGGAGGCAAAAAAATTCTAGAGAAATGATTTAGGGTTTTTGCATTTGGTAATCTTCGTCTTTGCAAAGTTCTAGTGTGTCGAGGATTTGAGGATTTTGTGTTACTTTTGTAGATCTTCAATATTCGCTTTAGAGGTAGAGAATTGGAAAAACCATTTCTTGGTTTTTCATGTTCGGTTCTAGGTTTTTTCTCTTCTTCCATTTTGCAGATATAAAATTGGAAAGTTTTTTCTAGAAAATAAATCGAAGACTACGAGGGCATTTTTATATATTAAAGCACAAACTTGATAAATTTGTATCTTTTGATCGGTAACTCAGATTTGAGTGTTGTTTGTTTCAAAAGTTCTTGATTTTTTCATACTTGTTCTACTGGAACTATTTATTTTGAGAAATAAACTAAAAATTTAAAATTTCATATTTGTAACACACTCAATTATAAAGTGCCACCATTTATATCTCTCTTGTTTGTTGAGATATTTTAGATATGTATTTTGACACTTTTTTTGGCATGTTGTCAATCTCTTATGGGGGATCTATTATGGTGAAGTCCAAAGTGATAGTTTTCATTGTTCGAGTAGTTGATTTTGGGAAACTCATATATATCTATGTTGTCACTCTACCCATTCAACTAAGTATGGGAGGGTGTGGTGTTGATACTACTTTTCAAGTTTCGTGACCTTGCATTGGTATGTGTTGATATTGCTTCTTCGTGTTTCATGTCATTGCTTTGTTACCTTGGCTTTTCTGGATCGTGATCGTGACACTCCTATTTATTTGGATCTCATGCCTTTGTCTTGTTGCCTTGGTTATTGTTCTTGGATCGTGGCACACCTATTTATAGCAGTTGATCTTGATTCTTCAGAGTTTTGTGTCCTTGCCTTATTACCTTGGATTTTCTTGGATCATGGAGCTCAAATTTATTTGGATCTTGTGTCATTGCCTTATTGCATTGGTTTTTCTTGGATCATGGCACACATATTTGTAGCAGTTAATCAAATTATTTTTGGTGTTTTTTTTCACTTTCGACATCACTCCATTAACATTCTCCTTGCATGGAGCTATTCTAAAAGTCGAGTGTCGTTTTTTTGAGTTCTATGATTGAGAAGTGGATTTAGACAATAGTGCACACCAAACTTCTTCAGCATTGTACGAGTTTTTGGATTTGAGCTTCTTTGGATATCTTGCATGCGAGATTTTTATCTCTTTACTTTTGTTATTACTAGTTTTGGGTACCTTGTGATGTTCATTTTTCCTAGTTATTGTAAGTGGGTACCTCATCGGGCATTGTTGTCAAGAAATACCTTATTTTCCACCCATCTAAGCTATGTTTATGGGGGGTGTTAGTGTAGGTTATTATTTATCCTTTTATTTATTTATTAGGATAATTTTTATACTTGTGTTAGCCCTACACTTGTTGGGTTAATTTTCTTAGGTGTACTAGTTGTGTGGAGTTAGCTTACTAGTCTTGTGGAGTTAACTTAGCTACCATATTAGTTAGTGGGATTTCTTCACCACTAATTTATGTAGTAGTTTCACTTCACTCCTCATATATCTACATATTTCTTATTGAGTAATTCAAGTCATTGTATTGTAATGTATTGATCATTATGGATTATGATGCATTTCCATATATGGTATTTTAGCTCTTATGTTTGTAAATATAATGTGGTGTGCTATTATCATCTAAGATCGCGGCTTGGAACAATATTCTTATTGTTTCTTTTAGCGCCTGCAGCAACATGATACAATAAGTAATTAAAATTGATAGAGATATCTCTTGAAATACTCTCTAAGAGTCTATTGGCTAGTGAATCTCCATCAATGATGCAACATCGTCTTCATCTGAGTATTCATCTTCTCTCTTTTCTCTCTTCCCCACCTCCTTCCTCTCTTCTTTCATGTTATATTTCTTCATTAAGGGGTTGTAATTTTCATTTTATTCATTACAACGTGACTATAGTTGAAAATTTTAATAAGTTTCCCTCAAGTAATAAAATGGGACTTAATTTATTTCCTAGGAATGCAAACAAGTCACAAGTTGTAAAAGACAGGTGAAAAGACATGTGGGGGATAGGTGAAGAGTATTTTTGAAAACTATATATTGTAATGACTTCCTCATTCCAAGGGTTGTCAATTTTGTGAGTTCATGAGTATATAGCTACAAAGAACTAAGAAAAGATATCACTTCTTTTATTTCCCATATGTTTCCTCTCTCTCTCATTTTACAACTTTGTAAACATGTCAATCAAGAAGGTGTTTCAGCTTTTCTAGATGAATGAATGAATGATATTTTATGCTCATAGTTTATTTTGTATTGATATAATTATAGAGTTTTTATTCTTTATAATTGTGTGTTGATATATATTTGGTTAATACTTTTAAGAATTTGATTTAGCCTACTTGCAATATTAATCCTCTCTCTAAATTTCCACTCCCAATATCCCACCTTATTAGAAAATTCCTCCCTTGCACAAAATTACAAGCATTTGTTGTAGGTGCACTGGAGTGTGCTTGTTGGATCCTTGGTCTATTGGTCAACCACATAGTTTTTTTATTCACATAAAATAAGGTATCCTCCCCTTTCAAGCAAGAGGGACATTGTCCCAGAGCATTGGTGAAAATAAACTAATTTTTCCTAGTGACAAATTATTTCACCAACACACTTCCTAAATATAAATTCATTAAATCAATACTTAATCCCTTATTTTCATGATGTAAATCACATATTTCATTCACCATCTCATTTTCCAAAACCATAAGTAGATTCGGGATGTAGAATCGGTCTTCACCGACATGTACGGTGTTGGACCAATACATCTTCTAACTCTACTTTAAAATAAATTATATTTTTGGGTCTTTTCATTTTCTGGGTCGACCTTTACATGAAAAAAATACCTTCAAATCCCTATATAATAAATTTTATATCACCTCATTCAAACACCTAGAAATCACTTGGCACACACATTGAAAATAAATACTAATGACATGTAAAGCTCCCTAAATATTCCCAAAGTTGATGTACATCCACTACTATAGTTTTGAAGCACTCAAACAAGTCATGGATTTTAGAGTCCCTCATTTCTAAGAACTCGAATATCCATACTCAATGTATTAACAATATCACAACCATCTTAAGCATGTTCAAAGTGATTAATGTTGTTGACTAGTTGTATTCATCTATATATCACATGCTAGGTAGAGAACTACATATGGTTTAGTGCCTCTTAAAAGTAGTGCTGATGTAGGTGGTGTACAAATTACACTTTAACCTAAACATTAACCTTCATATAGGGTATTCCACCCATGGTTAGGGTTTGAGATCCATTCATCGATTTTGGGATTATGCGACACTTAGAGTTTGAAAATGAAACATATTTATAGAAATTTGAATGGCACAAAAAAATTTTAAACCTCATTCTAAGTAGGTCCAAGATCATAAAACAGGTCTAGGAGCATAAAAATGGTCATGTCAAGCCTATATGGTTCCATACCAGGTAATTTCTAGTTAGTATTCACAGAACGAAGCATCTATAGATTCATTACTCTCAAATTTTTGATTTTATGCATATAGATCTCTCACATACCACTTTGTGTAACTATATACATCTCTCCTATTATGTTATTAACATTGTAACATATTGTAAACATTATTTGTAAGTAAAATGCATTATTATGATATTATGAAGTTATGTTGGAAGTTAATTAATCAGAATAGATCTTAGTATCAAAACTTACATTCCTTTTAGTTGTTTTTCACTTCATAACAATATTAACTTAATCTTAGAAATGGTGTAAATAATGGGGTATTCTCTTAAAGAAAAGGTTTTATTCTTTGAATATTTATTAGAGTTGATTTTTTTATTAAATGGTTAAAAGGTTTTTATTTATATTGGAAGATGTTAAAACATGGAAGAAATCATAAAATTCCCCCAAGATTGAGGACACGCAGGATAGGTATTATAAGATGCCCCAAAAGGTAAAAGGATGATAAATGTAGGAAATTGTCAATATTAGGGAAATAAAATGTAAACATAAAAATATGCCACCAAGGGTGAAATGAGGAAAGGGAAGGCATTGATAAATGCCACAAAATATGAATTTTGATAAGGATGGGAATTGGTAGGTGCCTCAAATTATGAGTTAAGAGGAATATGCATAGGAAGATTGCCCAATTTTTTTTATAAAATGTGAGGTTATGGACCATTGTAAATGTAAAGTTTGAGACTCATGCATTGTTGATCAATAAGGTGATTTAGTGTAGGAATGTAGATAAAATAATATTTTATAGAATCAAGGATGATGTATGATGACATTGAGTCGAAACAAAAAATACAACATTATCCATTATAGATACGTAGTTTGCTCAATACACTATTATTTCTAATGGTGCACTAACGCTTCTTCCTTTTAAAAATTGACGGCACACCACCAGTTAGGCCTATCTAACTCCCTTCCTACAACACCCTTTTGGTCATTTTCCTCTTATAAACCATTTAAACAGGCAGTTATAGCCTCGTTCTAACTACAGTAGCTTCTTATTCACTTCTAGCTCACTTCTATTAGCTCCCTGGAAGATCAATCCACTTCGTTGGATTGATTAAGCCCTCGGAACCCTTCAAGAACCCTAATTACTCTCTAAGAGAGATTAATTAGTCTAACCTAGGTTAATTACCCTCTAACATAGTCAAATCATACTTTGACTTGCTAAAAGTGCTTTTGGACTTTAGCCTTTGTCCCACATGCACCCAAATCTCCCTTTTCTTCCCCGGGTAGATATAGACAAGCGGGAGAATGGAGAAATCAAAGAAGCTCAAATCCCTGACATGCCCCAGGCGGCGCATGACAATGAGAGTGTCGCGATAAAGAAAATGGTGCCCAGGCGCAATGAAATGGCGCGCACGACAGGATGAGTGTCGACAGAGAAATGGTGCGCCCAAGGCGCACTGAGAATGGCGCATGACACATGGAGTGTCGGCGAGAGGAAATGGTGCGCCCAAGGGCGCACATAGAAGTGGGCGCATGACAATGAGTGACAAGAGGAAAGTGTGTGGCGGGGAAATGGGCGCGCGACAGTGCGCAGAAAAAGTGCAAGGCGCACGAGAAGTGGCGCACGACAATGGAGTGTCGGCAGGGAAAAGTGCGCCCAAGGCGCACGAAATGGCGCATGACAATGAGTGTCGATAGGGTAAAGGATGTGCCCTTGGCGCATGGAAGAGGATGTCGACACACACATGGATGCCCTATGGCGCACCTTCGAGGAGGCTTGCATGACATTTTGAGCGTTGAGGAGAAGCGAGACCACAGCGCGAGATATTGAGATGGCCATAACTTTTGGTAGGAGCTCGGATTCATGCAAGGTTGGACTTTGGAAAGCTTACGAGGTCCTCTATCCAACTACGATTTGGATATCTTTAATTGGGTGAGAAAAATTCTTAAAAATGCAAAATACAGTTCGCCACTTTTGGGTTCGCTGGGGTTCTCACCTACCATCATTATGAGATGAGTTAAGTGCATTCTGGAGGTGGTTGGGGTAGATTTGGAATTCCTCTCTCTTTTCTCTCTCATTCTTCCTATAAATTGTAAGGAGGGGCTTCTTTCTAAAGGTTGGACATTCTTGTTTTGCCCCTCCCTTCTTCTCTTTGGCAGGTGAACTTGTGGAGTTAAAACCTCCCATTTGAAGCGTAATGCTGACCTTGCCTCTTGGCATTTTGCAGTGTGTTGTATCAATCTTTGGAGCAAATTAATGCATGTCTGTGGATGATTCTCAACCCTCTCTGTATTCATTTGCATCCCCTGATCTTTCACTGTGAATCTGGCTATCTGTGCATGATCTTGCATTGCATTTTAATGATTTGTGTTTATTGGCAAGACAGGTGTTCTTCATTCCTCGGTGCATCACCTTTGTAGTTTAGGTTTTATTTTATGCATTTTCTTACCCTGTCTCCTTGGCAAGTTAGATTAGGTTTTTAGTAAACCCTCTGCATTTCTACGTGTGCATCTAAACAGAGGAATAGGAACCGGCCTTCATCCGGAGAGCTTTTCCGATTTGTGAGTCCACACTTGGGAAAAGCTCCATGTTATGCTGATCATCTTGAGAGTCTCAACCCATCGTGTTGCGAGTCGGAAGTCTTTGTGATTCGACATCAATAGTTTTGGCATGCCGGTGGGACAAGAGGTCATTCCACAAGATTTGAAGGAACTTTCAAGAAATTCGGACTTAAAAATTGTAGGTTTCTGATTTGATTTTTTCACCTTCAGGCTGAACTTTGAAATCAATTTTCAAGGACTTAACTTTCTCAAAACAAGTCAAAATTTCACCAGTTGATAGATCGGGGGATAATCTTCAAAAGGGTATTCTTAGATTTTTGAGATTTTGACTTTCAAAATTTCATGGTTTTTGATTTTGGATTTCGGGTTTTGGAAGTCGGCATTTTGGATTTTGGGATTTGTCATTCCAAATCAAATTCCAAACTCTAAAATATCAAAAATACAGGTCTTTCAAAATTCTATTTTTAAATATTGTCAGGTTTGGTGTGTAACTTGGTCAGAATCTAGCCTTTTGAGGCTCACTTTTTTCTAACACATCTGGCGACTCAGAAGGATAGAATTCGGCGGTGTAGCGGCAAAAAGTTGCCCGGGCATATGAGAAGAATTCAAACCAGGTCAATACTCGAGAAGAGGGCTATTTTCCACTTGCAACTTTCACCGGGTAGAGGAAGGAGAGGAAGAAGACCACAAAGATCACCATCTCCACCTAACGAGGACTTTGTCTACACCTCCACAGTAGGCCTTTTCTCGCATCGACCCGGGGTTCTTAGGCCAATCATAATGGCACATCTACCACGAATCCCTTTGTCAATTTCACACGGGTAGTAGTCCACTTGCCCTAAATGCTCGAGAATCAAATTCGAGTTGCAGCACTAAAGAATACCCTATTTCACGGGAGAAAATCATACTACTCCTATTGATCACATCCAGGATATTGCTAATGCATGTATGCGATCCACGAAATAAATGAAATGGATGTTGCGGTCAAGTTGTTGGCTTCATCTTTCAAAGGTAAGGCCTTCTGATGGTTTAGGAGCCTACGGCGGGGTCTATTACAATTGGAACCAACTTTGTTCGGCTCTTTCTGACGATTCGGGGAGAGGCGGACAATTTATCTTTATTGGAGCAGTGACAACAATCAAAAGGGCTCTAATGAACAAATGGCAGATTTCAACTTTGATTCCAACGGACATGGGACGAGGATTCCAATAGCCGTTAGACCCGACCGCCGAAGGAGCATTCCTTTATTTCTTAAAGGCTATAAATTGAGACATAGCCATGATGATCAATCGATGGGAGGGACAAGCGCTGCCGGGGGCCTACGACACGGCTATCGGAGGCGAGAAGCTATTTGATCAGTGTGAAAGCTTGCACGAGCCACCAATGCCTCTCTATCCGGATATGGGAAATCCTACTGACGATCAAGCACGAGTTGAATCCCATTCCAACTCCTAGAAATCAAAGCAATAATGAGGCGTCGACTTCTTGAATACTTGAAAGGAATTGCGGGAGGTCATGAAACAACTACGAGAACCTTGGAAATGAGCTAGTGACTATCAAAAAGACAACAAGCTCAAAGTCTTAGACCATATCGGCCTCAAGCACGGTATGCAAGCTAGGCCCCCATACCAGCAAAATAGACCACCACCTCGGGCTGCAAATCAAAACCAAAACCAAGGACAACCTCAAGCTGCTGAGGCCATTTCGAGCCGTATGATCCAAATGCAGCAGCGTCCTCAAGAGCCTTGGTCCCGACACAAAATAACATGGCACGAGAGTATCGGTGGTGTTACCCTTGCAATCTACCTCACAATCGGTCGGCATGTGTTTCAATGGTGCACTAAATCGAGGCCTTGATGGTGCAAACCATTGGTGTTCCTCAAGAACCAAGCGGGAGGAGAATCGGCGGCAAGAAAGCGCAGCAAGAAGGACCTCAGCGAAACCACATTGGCAAATTGGCAAGCGGAAGACTTACGTGGAGTTAACCAATGACCTTTTCAAGGCGTGGCTGCCAACACACGGTCAAAGAAGAGAAATATAGGAGAGGGACAACCGTGTAATCGGTTGTTTCTCGACCCACTCTACACAACAAAAGGGTCGATAGACCAAACGCAGCTCAAATGTGCAAAATCAGCCTAAGGTACTGTTGTAGCAACACATGCACTATTGAAGCTCGAGAAAAGTTTGCGCAAGTAAGGGACAAGCAAAAGGACAATTCATCCCCCTTGACATCATCGATCAAATGAAGAAGACACATGTGAACATTTCCATGTGGGAATCTTTGCGATCCCGGGAAAGAGATTTATTTGCAAGCTGCATGATGTGCTAATTGGTCAACTTGAACCACAAATGTATCAAACCCGGGGACATGAGAAAGTTCTCACTAATGCGGTCTGAAGGGACATGATGGGGGCGAGACAAGGAAAAATTTGAAGCCTCCACCATTCTATGTTTCATTGATTGTTGGAAACCACTTAGTACACAATTGCATGATAGATTCGGGGCAAGTAGTTCGGTGATGCCGAAAGCAAATAGCGGATCAATTTGGGTTTGAAATATGAGCCGATCTTTGAAAGGAGTAGTATCTGACTAGATGGAGCAGCGGTAGGAAGCTGTTGGAGTCATCGAGGGTTAAGCCTAACACTACATTCTGTCCTAATGTTACTGAGTTTCTGAAGATGTATGCTGTGATTGACCTTAGCCACTCTTTGCGTTGTGTCTATCAAGAGACTTCACTTTGCAAAAATCGGTGGATATTTATCTGCTGATTGGTCACACATGATTTTAGGACAAGGTATGGAGCAAAGCAACAATCAGAGTCGAGAACCAATTGCCAATTTCCATATTGAGCCTCATGTACCAAATCCTATCAATGCAAATTGCTCGGCTTTTGATCGGGAGGAGTGTTCAAGTGATCTAGAAAGCAGTACTAAGGTCGAGGGAATTCTGATTTAACTTTGGATGAATGGGCAAACAAGAGTCATGAATTTGACCCATCTGAGGAAATTGAAGAATCTGAATTGGGCGTGTATTGTATACGAAGAAAATTCACCCATTCGACATCATTCGGCTGAACAAAGGATGAAAACAAAGTTTGGAAATTATTTTTCGATGGTTCGAGAAGCGAGACAAGGTCTTTGGAGGTGGTGCGATGTTGATTTCACCACAAGACATCAAATATTTTTCAGCTTTTCGTTTCAGATTTTCTGTTCAAACAACACGGTGAATCTGAAGCATTGATTCATGGAATTCATTGGGCGGGAAAAGGGGCATAAAGAACTTGCGAGGTGTTTGGAGATAGTGAGCTAATCGTCAACCAAGTTAGGGGACAACATCTCTAAAGAAGCGACTTCTTTGAGGAGCTACTGAGAATAGGGTATGGGACCTCATTGAGGATTTGAAGCTTTGACATTGTGTCCATACCCGGGAAGAAAAATGAAGTCGCGAGATAGGCTCGCTGTGCAGTTGGAGCAACGTTTGATGTGGTTGACAACATCGAGAAGGAAAAACACAGCCACATATCCATGTGATTGTGAGGCCAGCGTGATTCAGATAATAACACAAGGTGGCGGTGTTTGAGAGCGATCAACAGATCGTCGATTTCTTACAAGAAGAGGCTGAATTCTCGGCTAGGAATCGGGGGCAGATTAGAGCAGCGGTATGGGGATCAAGTAGTGCAGCTGCGGACAAACAAGCTTCTAAGGGTTTAGTAACATTGGAGTCTATCTTGACCCTAACGACCGAGTTTCGTAAGGAAAAGGCTAACATACTGAGTCAAGAGAGAAGATTGAGCCAATTCCGGTTGGGAAGGCAAAACACTTCAAATTGGTAAAGTGGCCCGAGCGGGAGAAATCAGATTTCATACTGACTTTGCCAAGAATTTCCAGATGTCTTGCTTGGAGCTATGAAGACTTAAGAGGATTCGATCAAATTTGGCACAACATACCATAGGGAATTGGATCGGATCTAAGCCCATCAGGGGAGAGCGAGAGAGAGTCAACCCTCACATTGAGCCTCTAATGAAGAAAGAGCTAAATAAGCTAATAGAGGCAAGCATTATATTCCCGATCAAGCACTCAAATTTGGGTTGCAAACTTGGTTCGGTCGGGAAGAAGAGTGGAGAAATCAGGTTGTGTGTGGATTTCGAGACCTAAAGCAGGGCATCTCTCAAAGACCATTACCCACTTCCTTGATGGAACAAATATTGCAAGTAGTATCCGGTTGAGAGAGATTCTCTCTCTAGATGGCTACTCGAAGTGCAATCAGGTGATGGTGAAAGAAGATGACCAATTCAAGGCGGCTTTCACCACGAATGGGGGACTATGCCTCTGAAGATGCCATTTGGGCTATCAAATCTTTGGAGCCACTTTCGAAGGGCAATGGATATGGCATTTAAGGGGTTGATCAATAAAATAGTTTTGATATATCTTGTGACATCACTTGTATTCTCAAAAATGCAGCGGATCACCTCTGTCATTTGAGGCAAGTATTTGAGAGTGTAGAAGATTTGGGGTATCATTGAATCCCAAAAATGCATATTTTGGCTCACGAGGAAAACTTCTAGGCCATATTGTTTTGAAAAGGAAGGGTTGATGATTGACCCGAGAAAGAGTTGAAGCAATTCGAGCATTGCCATTGCCAAGTCACAAGAAGGCTCTTGAAGCTTCTTGGGAAGGATCAATTTTGTCCATGAGATTTGTTCCAAATTTTTGCTGCTCTTGTGAAGCCAATAACGCTGATGTTAAAGAAGAGTATGGCATTTAAGTGGACATCGAAGGCGAGGCAAGTTTTGAGGCAATAAAAGAGGCTATATCTCAAGCTCGACTCTCGTCAATCAGGACTTCTCCAAGGACTTCGTCTTTATATGCCTTTGGTGGTGGGGACACGATTTACTGCAATCTGGTACAACAAAACAAAGGAGGATTAGAACAACCGATTGCTTTCTTGATCGAGGCTTGGAGGAATACGAAACTAGGTACTCTTTCATTGAAAAGCATGTCCTTGCAGTAATCAGGAGCTTAAAGAAATTCAAGCACCTAGTCTCAAACAACAAGATCCAATTATTGGTCTCTCATGCGGGAGTCAGGGACTTCCTTCTAAACAAGGATCTAAATGAGAAATGTGCAGGATGGATAACTCGTGTCATGGAATATGACATCGAGATCAAGGTCACCAAACTAGTACGTGGGAAGGGACTATGTGAGCAGCTAGCCTTGAGTCAACAAGTTGAAGCAGGTAATGAAAAAGAGGTTGTCTTGGTACTACAGGATGGTCAAGAACAAGAAAATGATGATGTGCCCACTCCCTGTTGGACTCAGAATGTGATACACTTCCTACAGACAGGCCTATGCCCCCAGAAATGAGAAAAGCAAAGAGGAGATACTTCAGATTACAAGCCATTCCATATGTGCTTGTTGATGGTGTTTTGTTTAAGAAAGACATCAATGGAGTTCTATTGAGGTGCATTGGGACAAGTCAAATTGAGAGGGTGTTACGAGATTTTCACGATGGAGATTCTGGAGGACATTTTGCCCCATGAGTATGACTCTCAAGATAATGAAGGCGAGGGTATTATTGGTGGCACGGTCTTGATGGCTGCTATACATGGATAAGAAAGTGCAAGAAATGTGCACTCTTCACGAGGCGAAAAGAAAGACTAGCGGCACTTCCATTACTTCCATTGCACCCAATTTTGGTTGACCAACCATTTACGCAATGGGGATTGGATTTCATCGGGGTCATCAACCCAAACTCAAGCCAAGGCCACAAGTGGATTCTCACGGCAACGGACTATTTCACCAAGTGGACCGAGCGGTAGCGCTCGAAGAAGCAAATGAGTCTAACATACTAGACTTTTATGAAGGAATAGTGACCGGGTTCGGTGTGCGGCCACTATCATATCGAGACAATGCATTGGCATTTATAGGTTCAAGATTACGAGAATGGGCTGTCGAGAATGGAATCTATTTGAGCACCTCTTCAAATTATTACCGCGGGGGTAATGGGATGAGCGAGTCCACGAACAAAAATTTGCTAAGAATCATCGGGAGGACTACGGATGAAAATCAAAGAACATGGCATACCAAGCTAAAATCAGCATTATGGGTGTGAGAATAACACAAAGAGGTCTAGGTAATTCCCCTTACAAGTTGGTCTATGGAAAAGAGCGTGTGCCTATATCATTAGAAGCTGCCTACATTGGAGTTCATGAAGCGGTTGGAGTTGGTGAGTTCGAACCAATGGAGGCTAGGTATGCGAGTTGATGGAATTGGAAGAAATTAGAGAACATGCGGTTCAAACAATTGAGAAAGATCGAGGCCTTAGTAAAAAGATGGTTTGATAAGAAAGCAAGAAGCAAGGACCTTGAGGAAGGGGACCTAGTTACGAAATGGGATGCGAGATCGGGAAAAACCGGGAAGGCATTCCAAGTTTGATGCCATTTGGAGTGGCCCCTACATAGTCACGGGATGTAAAAGTAGTAATGCCTTCGATTGTCTACATTGGATGGAGAAGAACTCCGATTCGGTTAACGGAATCCATCTTAAACATTCTTTACTAAAAGAAAAGGGTTTACCCTTGTAAATATTAGCCTAGATTTCAATTCCTCTAAGTGCGTATGCACATTGTCTTGTGGTAGTTAGGTTTCTGTTTCCCTAAGTGCTCTGGCACAGGTTTTGTTGCTCTCAGGTTGATTTCTACAATTCAGAATGCTGTCAGAGAAGAAGTTGCGGTATCAGGTTCGGGATCAGATATCAGGTTGGTTTCAGGTTATTGCTTATGACTCCATGCCCAATGGATTGCTAAAAGGCCACTGATCTTCTACCTAGCAGGCAGGTGATCCCATTGAGTCACCAAATTGTTGTATATATCTTTTCCCAGGTAGATATAGACAAGCAGGAGAATGGAGAAATCAAAGAAGCTCAAATCACGACATCCCAGCGCGCAGAATGGCGCACATGACACGAGTGTCGAGAAAATGGCGCCCGAGGCATGTGAAGTGGCGCATGACACGGAGTGTCGGAGAAAAATGGTGCGCCCAAGGCGCACAGAATGGGCGCATGACAATGAGTGTCGACGAGAGGAAAGTGTGCCCAAGAGAAATGGGCGACATGGAGTGTCGGCGAGGAAAATGGTATGCGCCCAGGCGCACGAAATGGCGCATGACAACGGAGTGTCGGCAGAGGGAAAATGGTGCGCCCAGCGCCGCGAGAAAGTGGCGCGCATGAAATGGAGTGTCGGCAGTGGGAAAATATGCGCCCAGGCGCACGCATGGAATGGCGCACGACATGGATGTCGAGCGAGAAAAAAGTGCGCCATGGCGCGAGAATGGTGCATGACAATGAGTGTCGCGAGGGAAAATGGTGTGCCCTTGGCACATGGAAGAGGATGTCGACACACACATGGATGCCCTTGGCGCACCTTGGGAGGCGTGACATTTTGGCATTTTGGCGGCAGAAGCGGAGACCACAGCGCGAGATATTGAGATGGCCATAACTTTTGGTAGGAGCTCGGATTCATGCAAGGTTGGACTTTTGGAAAGCTTACGAGGTCCTCTATCCAACTACTGATTGGATATCTTTAATTGGGTGAGAAAAAATTCTTAAAAATGAAAAATACAGTTCGCCACTTTTGGGTTCCTTGGGTTCTCACCTACCATCATAATGAGATGAGTTAAGTGCATTCTGGAGGTGGTTGGGGTAGATTTCGAATTCCTCTCTCTTTTCTCTCTCATTCTTCCTATAAATTGTAAGGAGGGGCTTCTTTCTAAAGGTTGGACATTCTTGTTTTGCCCCTCCCTTCTTCTCTTTGGCAGGTGAACTTGTGGAGTTAAAACCTCCCATTTGAAACTGTAATGCAACCTTGCCTCTTGGCATTTTGCAGTGTGTTGTATCAATCTTTGGAGAAAATTAATGCATGTCTATGGATGATTCTCAACCCTCTCTGTATTCATTTGCATCCCCTTGATCTTTCACTTTGTGAATCGGCTATATTATCGTGCATGATCTTGCATTGCATTTTAATAATAGTGTGTTTATTGGCAAGCAGGTGTTCTTCATTCCTCGGTGCATCACCTTTGTAGTTTAGGTTTTATTTTATGCATTTTCTTACCCTGTCTCCTTGAGTTAGATTAGGTTTTTATATAGGGCGCATATTCATCTCTCTGGACATGTAGGCATAAAAGCCTTGGTGATTAAAAAATTAGAAATAACCCATACACGGATGCGCACGCATCTCGTCATATGGGGCATGTAGATGTCTCTCTAGATGCGCAGTGTAAAAGATATGGTTTGTGTAAAAATTTTCAGTCCTCTGAAGGCTTAGGCATGTACATGTCATAACCTAAGCATCCATGTCAATATAGGCGCGTCTCTGTCATATTGTGAGCATCTGTGTTTACTTATTTGAGTTTTAATAAATTTTTTTTGTAGGTGTACCCGTCGGGTGAGGTGCATAGCTCTCGGTTGGGAGGCGGTGTCGGTATAGGTGCGCTTGTGAAGTGTATCTGTGTTAAAAATTGAAAAATTTTACAGTCTACAAAATTTTTTCTAATCCATCATTGCAGGTTTTTAGGACTAACAATTGAAAACAGGGTTCTTTCTTAAAACGTTTCAGTTTGCATAGATTAAAGTGTTCTTTGTTTTTGACTTAGAGGTAGTTTTTGTAGAAGTGTGTATGCTCTCTCCTCACGTCTTCCAAGACGATCTTGGAGATCAAAAACACCAATACAAAACGCATATAAATTATTCAAAAAACACTTGTTTTATAAAGGTTGGAGTAAAAATTTCATGTGATTTAGTGGAATTTTTCACGTTGTGTATGCTCTTCCTTCATGCCTTTTGGCGATCTTAGGAATCAAAAGCAAAGTGAAAAAATCTCTTTCTTAAAAACATCAACCTACAAATCGGAAAATTACTGAAACTTTTTGTCTATAGGACCTAATGATTGTCAAAGAAAGGAGGAGCTAAGACAACAAACATTCTAATACATGTGTTCTTGCAGGTTGCCAAATGGTGTGCTACTTAAAAACACATTAAGCTAAACAAGATAAAAAACAAACCATATTCAAAACATTGTATTGTAGGTTTTGGAAAAGGGTACGTCCCTATCTTCTCAACTGGAACATAACCCCTTTGGCATAACGCCTTAAGCTACTGACAATGGGGTGGTACCGGGAACCATAAAGTAGTCCACCAGCTGTGTGTAACCTCATGGATGAAACAAGAAGCACTCTGCTTACCCACTTGACTGAAATACGCATTGTGAGTTATAGTTACAAGTTGTACGTATTGTGACCTTAGTAGAAGTACACGATGGATGTATTCGTTTCCCACTATACTTGAAAGGGGATAAAGATGAGATACTCCCAAACTAGTCATTGTGACTTTTTGGGTAAATTTCCCTCGCTCTTAGACAATATTGTAACACCTAGTTAAGAGAGCTTGTTAGGAAAGCCATTTTTTTCAAGGAGCCCACTTTACTAGTCCTTGTTGCATCAATCCATCACAAAGTGACGGCTCATCTGGAATCTAAACCTTTTTGTTAAAAACAAGGCAAAGAACCCTTGTGAGTTTGAACTGGTAGTGTCTTTTCATCATGGACCTAAGCTACGTCCCACTTTTGCTTAGTTTTGTTCTTGTCTTCAGACGAGGCGAAGCTCTACCTAAGTGGTTGCTTAGCTTGTGTCTATCTTTTGATCTAGTACCCTTGTATCCTCATTGCCCATTATTCGGGGTGAGAAGGGTGCATACATTATGTGTTTTTATCAGAGATAGTGCTCGTCACTTTTTTGTCCATTTACACCCATCCATGTTTGTGGCTAGGTTGTTAAACGTCTAAAGTGTGCGGGTGCACTTTTCGCATCTTTGATAAAATTCCTTCCATCTTGATTTCAAGATTATCTTCACCGTTGTGTATTCGGTTCATCTTTTATCTCTTCTTGAGTTAATAGTATTGTTTGCATCTTAGACATACAATCTCAGTACTTACATCGTATTCTCATTTTGTGAGGAAACGATATAAGTCCCCTTATTGCATGGTTACACTGCTCACACGATTAAAAACTCCTTGTTATACTTATTACTTGGTTTCACTCTCGACGTCATCTTAGTCTTCTTGAAGAGTGTTGATAACACTTTACATATATCATAATAAAGTTACCATGGTGCTAACACCTTGCTTGCTTGGTTAATGTATCACGGTGACGTTATTATGCTATATCTATTCACGACTTCCATTTTTAGAAGGTTTGGCTTTCATCGGTATTCAAACTAGTTTTAAGTATACCTTGTCAAGGGACTGCGACAACATCACGTCAGTGCTTAGACCTTGTTGGGGTTCTAACTTGGCTTACATATTGGTACATCTTTGTCGCTATCTTAGGGTATAGGTTTGGCAATAACAAATTGAGTGAATCGTAACATAGGATGTGCATATGAATGTTTCTTGGTAAAAATGATTGCATAAAATTACATCCACGATACACTGTGATATAATTCCAACATCCCTTTAAATGGCTTGCAGAAAACCATACACTTAGGGGTTATACTAGCTACATAAGACGTCTGCTAGTGATGCCTAAAATCATAAAAATGGCAGCCAAATCAAGTGAGCAACACATGGGAGAAAACCCTTTCGACACATTCCCATTCAGTGGTCATAATTTAGGACCGCTCTTCTCTCAAGTCAAAGATACAGAGACATTAATCGATCATAGTGGAGAAGAGTCAGACTCTTCGGGAGAACAACAAAGGTTAGACCTAAATATATTTGATGAGCTCTTATATTATAACAAAGATCAAGTACTCATGAGAGTCTTATTAGGAGCATGAGCGTGAAGAAGAAACAAAGGTTGTTGACCATCACTTAGGAGAATGAAGATTCATCTTAGAGCCACGAGATAATCCTTTTGATGTGGGATATGCTTCCACTTACGGGAAACATAAGGCCATTGTCGAAGGTGAAACATCACGTAAACCTCACTTTAAGGCTTCACGTAAAGTAGAAGCCGAGAAAAGGCCTCCCCTACTCTACGAAATTCTATGAAGAAGAGGATCCTTTGGTTGAGGAAGAAATCCTCCAAAAATAGATCTTGAAGTTGAGTCGGAATTAGCAAACCTAGGGTGCTTAAAAAGAAACATAGGTAAAGACAAGGACAAAAAAAAACAGACAATATAGGCAACTCAGGCTCAAAGGTCAATATCACCTACTAAGGAGCAACTCATTCAGGATGAATTGAAATCTATGAAAGATACGCTCACGACATTACAACAAGGAAATGTAGGCCAAAACAGAAAATATTCATATGAAGAATTATGTCCTTACCCCTTCGATAAGGACATGCTACAACAGCCTTTCCCAAAACATTTCACTATCCCCAAGTTTGATAAGTATAAGTGCAAAATTTATCCTCGTGATCATATAAAATACTTTTACATGGCTTGCCAAGAGGTCGCATATAGCGATAATTTCTTGATACAACTTTTTCCCCATAGCCTAGGATCCGTGGGATTGGAATGGTTTTATAGCATACCTAAGGGCTCCATTACAACATGGCCCGCGCTAGTAGAGAAATTTTTAAGACATTACTCCTATAATATGGAGAGTGACATTACGATGAATGATCTATGTAACACAAAACAAAAACCCAATGAGAGATTTGCTGGATTTTTACAACGATGGCGTGGGTTAGCTAGTCATTTTCCTTGTACCTTACCTGAAAAACAATTAGTGAGTATATTCGTTCCCAACTTGAACCCGAAAATAGCCTTTCACTTGCAAATGCATTTTGGCTCAAACTTTGAAGAAGTCATAGAGAAAGGTAGTCAAATTGAGAAAGATTGCCAAGGGCACACTTAAACTGGTTATTAAAAAAACATGAAGCAAAATCCACAGGAAAACCTAAATTATTTAATAAGAATAAACATGTTGTTGGTGATGGCATTATAGACTCCAAGAGAGTCCAAGCCGTACAGACAGGTCCACTCTTGAAACTTTCACAAGGGCCTCATCCCAAAGTGCCTACAAAACGTACATTCACATCTTTGATAGAATCCTTATCTACCATCCTAAAGTAGCTAGATGTGCAAAGATGGTAGAATATCCAACGGCAACAATGCCCTACCCAGAAGACACTCCAAAACCGGTTTGGTTCAAAGACAATGAATATTGTGACTTCCACCGTGTCAAAGGACACAAAACAAATAGATGTTTGAGATTACGCCATTATATCCAAGACCTCATAGAGGAAGGGAAGATTATTGTAGAGTCTCCCAGGAGGCTGGTAGAAGTTCAAATGAAAAAATGGGTATTTACAAGGAACCTTTTCCTGACCATGTGGATAAAAAGAAAAAGAAAATAGATCAAGGGAAAACTTCTAACGACTATAGGACTACTGCCTATGTGTACCCTATAAATGATAGTCCTTATGATTCCCTCATTGGATGTATTAACTCATCTAACGAATAGATTAACACCATTCAGATCTTAGAAAAGAGCTACGCAGTCGAGACAAGACGCGCCCACTTAATCATACCAGATCCTGTACCTACCCCTGAGGAAATTCAGTATAACTTGATAGAGAAATTAGAATTTTTTTTTGCTAAGATATCTATCCTCAATCTCCTAAAGATATCCAATGCTCATAAAAACATATTGTTCAAAACTTTGGAAAATTCAGGGGTTTCCACATAAATAGATCTGTAAACCTTCAAGCCATGATTGCACACTTAGACACCAATGATCAAATTACTTTTGATCATACTGCAATCCGTGTAATAACCTAGAGCATAAATTTCCATTATATCTCGAAGTGGTGGTTACCCATCGCAAGATCAAAAGAGTACTTGTAGATGGGGATCTGGTCTGAATATTTGCACCTTAAAGTTGGTAAAGTAGCTGGGCTAGTCAGAAACAGAGCTGGGTGCTAAAACTATCACAATCACAACATATGACAATGAAGAAAGAGAGTCAGCAGGGACTATAGTGGTCCCCATGGAGGTAGGACCAACATGTCACGACACAACGTTCCATGTCCTTGACTTGGACCTTCCATACAACATGCTCTTGGGACGCCCATGGATCCATGCCATGCGAGCTATTCCATCAACATTTCATCAGTGCATCAAGTTATATCATGAAGGGTAGGTAGTTACCATTTTGGGTGACCCAGAACCTTTCACACATTGTAGGGCTTTGCACAATTTTTCTCGTGCAGCTTATGAATGTCCTTTATGGATGTTGTAGTTCCCTTTACAAATAGAGGCCATGAAGAACCGTGTAGATTCGAGAATCATCACGCCTTTCAATCAGGATTTCCCCTTGCTGGTCAATCCATTTGCTTCATGGGAGGCCACATCAGCAAAATATGGCCCAAGTAGGCCATTCACTCTTGAGTAGGCTCTGTTGATATCAGACCTATCAGTATCCCCCAGGACAAGGGGTAAGCCTTATTTTCAGTTCAAGAGCACCATGCAAGCAATGTCCTAAACCTTTGGAGAAATTTTTCCATAGTGGCCTCTTGTCTAAGGAGAAAATGTTAGAAGACCCTACCAGCAGAGTACCAGAAGGCACCATGGCTTCATGCAATCAAGCACCTCAGTACATCAAAGGTCCTCACATGATGTTTATCATGGGCTATGATGGGTTTGGATGTGGCGTTAATGCACAAGGCCGGTTGGAGCCTATCCCTATCCCTCATTTCAAAATGGATAAACATGGCCTTGGAATAAAGCCCCATGATGCTCTACCTTCTGAGAACAACGCTACTTCTTCTGAAAGTGAGGATGTTTCGCCTCATTCGATAGTGACATAGATTCCCAATGTAGCCTTTATAAAGATCTCGCCTCCACGAACCTATTCCCAGATTTGGTGGTCCTTACCTTATCCGAATCCATCCCCCTAGATAAATATCCCATAGCCCTTATATATCCTGAGCTTATAGATTGGGATCAACAACTTCACGTGCCATTGGATTTCTTTGAAAATGATGAGGCATTCGCAGAGTTCATGGGACTCAGGGACTTTATTCCCCTGGAGACCACAAGAAAGGATTTAAGATTCAACTAGATGCTTATGCCTATTTTGGGGAGGAAGCATAGATGTGTGGATGGTTGAATAAAAAGGTTGTAACTAAAGGTATACCTACCTCTGAGAAACCGAGCAAGAAGGCTCAACGGAAATCCCATAGTGACAAACTCTTTGGTGAGCTCATAGACAAACAAAATGAAGAGTCTAAAGACGAAGTGATTTATCCATTCAAAGATGATCATGAACTACCACAGGAGGTCAATCTTACTCTTCCCCCTGATCCTACATGGATGGAAGATGCTTCTAAAATGCTTATTGAGGAAACAATCAGTGTCAACATTGGCTCAGAGGAGCAACCTAGAATAGTCAAGTTGGGAGCTTCACTCTTAGCTCAGAAAAAAAAGACCTTTGCAGAAATCTTAAAAGAATACATGGACATATTCACATGGACATATGTAGATATGCCGGGTTTAGACCCTGAGCTAGTTGTGCACAACCTCATTGTGCACCCAGAGGCCAAACCAATCAAACAGAAGTTAAGAAAGATGCATCCTAAAGTGGCACTCTTGGTCAAAGAAGAATTAGAAAAGTTGTTAGCTATTGATTTCATAAAACCTATTGACTATTCAGAATGGATCTCTAACATAGTCCCAATACAAAAGAAACCTGTTGGAATAAGAATGCGGATTTTCATGACATCAACAAAGCATGTCCTAAAGATTATTTTCCCCTACCTAACATCGACATGATAGTCGATTCAACAGCTGGCTATGAAATGTTGTCCTTAATGGATGGTTTTTAGGTTATAACCAGATATGAATTATGGAGGAAGATCAGCATAAGACAACATTCATCACCCCTTGGGGAACATTCTGCTACAAATTCATGCCCTTCGGGCTTAAAAATGTTGGGGCTACTTATCAGCGGGCCATGATGGTTATCTTCCATGACATGATAAGTGACATCATGGAGGATTATGTTGATGATATCCTAGAAAAATCTAAGAGTAGAAAAGAACACCTGAAGTGTTGAGGCATATCTTTCAATGTCTAAGAGACTATAAGGTTCACTTGAACCCTAAGAAATGTGTCTTCGGTGTCTTATCAGGAAAACTCCTAGGGTTCATTGTCTCACAAAGAGGGATTGAAGTGGATCATGCGCCAGGTTACGGCTATCACAGAAATGCCACACCTACCACTCTTAAGAAGCTAAGGAGTCTACAAGAAAAGATCTAGGAAATCCATCACTTTATCTCACAACTTGCGGATAAGTACCGCCCCTTTACTCATTTGCTCAAGAAAGATGTCACATTCAATTAGGGACCTGATTGTCAAAAGGCCTTTGCGCTACTCAAATGATACTTGTCCAACCCACCTGTACTAATGTTGCTTACCCCGGTGGACCTCTCCTCTTATACATTTCCACTACCTAGTTCGCCATTGGTGCATTACTTGCCCAATATGACTTAGCCCATAAAGAGAGAGCAGTTTACTATCTTAGCCACACCTTGATCGCATACGAGCTGAATTATCCCCAAATAGAAAATGCCTACTTGGTGGTTGTGTTCACATTTCAAAAGCTTCGCCATTATCTCCTAAATAATAAGACCAAGCTCATATCCAAATTCGACCCTCTCAAATACCTTTTATCCAAACCCACCCTCATAGGCCAAATGGCTAATTGGATCATTCTCTTGAGTGAGTTTGACATTGAGTTTGTAAATCAGAAGTCTTTAAAAGGACAGGTACTGGCTGATCAGTTGGTAGAAGCTCCTCTCCCAGGAATGGAACCTTTGTGTTTAGATTTACCAGATGCATCCATCATGTATATTGAAGAGTCCATAGAATGGCAGGTTCATTTTGATGGATCTTTTACCTTCCATGGGTCTGGAGTAGGAGTGGTCCTCATTACTCCAAATGGTGATGTCATACCATGAGCATTCAGTTGGGATTCCCATGTACAAATAACATTGCAGTATGAAGCACTCATCGCTGGCCTCAGGCTAGCTATTACATGGAATATCAGACAACTACGAGTCATTGGGGACTCTCAACTTATCATAAAATAGGTTAATGATGAGTATAAGGTTAAAGATGAGAAGCTTATTCCATATAAGAAGATGGTTGAAAATTTGAAGGAATATTTCACACAAGTCATATTTGAACAAAAACCAAGGTCGCATAATAGATCCGTAGATGCTATGGCTACTATTGGGTCTCTCTTGTGCATAGTGCCTGAAGAAAGAAAAATTCCTTTCTTCATGGAACATCTACAGGTACCTACATATGATATGCCGAGTCATGTTTGGCATGTGAAGTTGTTGGTCCTTTATCCCCTTGGTACGACCCTATCTTCCAATACCTACAAGACGACACCCTTCCCCCTGACATCACCCATTCTGAAAAGAAAGCCCTTATTCACCGCATAGCCCGTTATACCCTCCTAGGAGGTACCCTTTATCGTCATGGCTACGATGGGAATCTACTTCATTGTTTGGATGTTGCTAATTCTATCCACGCAATTAAGGAAGTACATAGTGGTATTTGTGGAGCACATACTAGTGGTATGGTCTTAGCTAAGAAGCTATTGAGAGTAGGATATTATTGGCCTACCATGGAATCGATTGTTGCAACTTTGTAAAGAAGTGTGAACTATGCTAGAAATATGGGAATTTAATACATGCACCGTGTAAGCCTTACATCCCATTCTAACGCCTTGGCCATTCTCTAAATAGGGCCTGGATCTCATAGGGAAGCTCCATCCTTCTTCATCAAATGGTCATACTCATATCATCACCGCCACCAAATACTTTACCAAATGGGTAGAGGCTATCCCTCTTACATATGTCACCGGTGTGTGATTTCAAAATTCATCATGAACCATCTCATATGTCGTTACGAGATCCCCTCCACCATTATCATTTGATAATGGTAAATGTTTCAAAAATAAAAGCGGTTAAAACATTGTGTCAACGCTTCCATATCCAACTTAAGAGGTCTACCCCTTATTACCCTCAAGGTAATGGATAGGCGTGAGAAGCCACCAATAAAACCCTTGTGTGGATTATGTGGAGAAAATGGTCGGTAAAGCTAGGCCGTAATTGGCATATGCGAGATATATCCCGCCCTTTGGGCCTATCGTACTTCCATCCGCACTCCTACTGGTGTGACCCCTTATTCACTTGTCTATGGCATTGAAGCCATCATACCTTTAGAAGTGGAGCTTCCCTCCTAAGAATATCTCTCAGAGACTATCTTGATAAAGATGAAGACTACAAAGTTGCTCGCCTAGCAGAGTTAGAACTATTAGATGAAAGGCGTATCAGAGCGTTCAATCACCTAAAATTTTATTAGAACAGAGTGTCCAGAGGATATAATAAACACATCATTCATCAGGAATTTGATGTGGGGGATCTAGTTCTCAAATAAAATCTAGAAGAACATTGTTAAAGACAGAGAAAAGAAAGGAAAGTTCGAGGCTAACTGGTTAGGTCCTTATGTTGTAATTGCAAAATATGGATCAGGGGCCTACAAACTTGCATATTCAGATGGTGAAGAGCTTCCAAAACCCATGAACGCCATGCACTTAAAGCGGTTCTATGCTTAGGCATGATGGGAATATCAAATAAGAACTAAAAATTGGAAAACAAAGAAAAAAACAAGCAAAAAAATGGAAAAATGAGAAAATAGTAAAGAAAAAGCAGGTCGTCCTCGTGTGAAAACCATACAATTGTGGCACAAAGGGGGCAGGTATTTTAGTGAAAACTAGTTTTGGCACTCAAGGAATATTTCTTTGGACACAAGTTACTCTTACGGGAGGACGGGTAATCGATACCACTTTTTAGACTCTGCTAGGTCTAAGAACCCTACTAGGATCACCTTTGCCTTGCCATGATCTGGTTTGTTTGCTCTTATATCTGCATGAAGGACATTACCTTTGTATATGCCTATCTAACACTGAGCATAAAAATATTGTTGTCATCTTCCTGCACATACGTGCGTGGCATTCTGCCCTTTGTATATTCCCACATCATGTTGGGGACATCCACGCTTCATTGTTCTTGTACATTGCTTTCAAAACATGACCTTGGAAAATACAAAAACATGTAGAAAACAATACACAAAAATCTAAACATTTGAAAAACCCCTTTCCAGGGATAAGGCTACTTTCGTTTCACAATGCTATCTTTGGGAAACCTAGACAAAATAGTGACAAACATAGCCGTAAAAACTTATCTCCTTAGATAAACCCAAAAACATTAGAAAATATGTCAATGTTGTCCCGCAAAAACAAAGTAGTGCCTTAATTACTTTTAGTTGTTGGTTTGTATAGTTTTGGTGTACTTAATCCGTTAAATTGTTAGTTCTTTAAAATGGATCATTTGCTTATCAAAAATTGAATCTTGTTTGATTTAAGTTGAGCATTGCATTACATACATTTGAAAACTATCATGCTTGTAAAAAATTGTTGTAGGTTTCTTTGTTTGTTAGTATGCTTCCTTTTAGGGTTCATTCTTGCTTGCTTAGATTAGATCTCATTTTATCTCTTGTTAGAGGTTTGTGCATGTGTTTGTTTAGTAGTAGTATGTGTATATTTGTTTAGTTTTGTTAACTTTTTCTTGTGTATTTTTGCACAGTTGTTTGTTATCACATCTATCATCTATCATCTCATCACATTTATAACATCATCCACTACATCATATATATACAAAAATGCTAAGTATTACATCATGCATGTGTGCTAAGCTAATCATCAAATATTGTATCATCAATGGGGGCAAGAGGGGTTGCGCATAATCACTAATCTATCCCCCGCACCAATATCATCTAGTATCATCCTGTCCATATACATCTATGGTAACACATGAGAAATGCATTTGATATCATCTAAGGATCTATCATCTAACATCCACAACACATGTATACATCAAACATCAAGATAACATACATGCAAGTACAAAATCAGACAACATCATAACACATCCATAAGTGCTGAATCAAAACAAGCAACATGTGATAAGATTCAACATAGAGTAATTTCTGATAAAGGGTATTTTACGTCATAGAATTATGCCCACTCGTGTCACATGCATCAGGAAACAAAACAATAAAGTACATCATCTCATAAACACGTGTATCTGAGCCCAAAAAGTAATCCTCTATATACATGTGTGTCATATACATCTATATCAATAGAAATGGATATACATCGGTACTCTATATCAAAAATTCCTTCAGTTGAGGCGTATAAAGATGATACATCAAAAATGTCCACATATCTATACAAGTATAAAATGTCAGATCAGTGATCAAAATAATACATCATCGATACAATATGCCATCAAAAAGGGGCATGCATAAAAAAGAATCGGGCCTTCATCATGAGGCATCATCACAATGAATAAATATACAAAGCTATACAACAAAATCAGCCTTCATCAGAGGCATGAATAAAGAATATCTGTATAAAAGAAGAAGGTGGAGCTCAACCACAGCTCTCGCCCTCGCGGGGCTCCCAGGTCTGTCACCTAGTTGACGGAACAATGGTGGCTGGGGAGGACCTACACTAAATGGACCACCAGGATGACTAGATGGTCCTTGTCTAGCTAACTACTCGGCATGGGCTGCCTAACTGATCTCGATGAGTGGCCTGATCTATGTGACCTGGATCCTATCGTGCTCATCCTTGACTGTTGAGGGAGTACCACTCGCTGCTCTGGGGGAACTACCTTGAAGTAGGCAGTCCTGTAGAATAATGCCTCGCCACCAAGCCTCGTGGCATCATGGATCAATTCGGCATCTCCTAAAGCGAGGGATGCCTAAAGGGAAACATCTCGCTCACCTGTAACTCTGCCTAAATCAGCCTCAGCCTATCTCGAAGAGGTAGCCTCTTGATCCCACTCTGCAGTAACAGTCTGCACCTCTGCTCAGGCCTCATCCCTCTATGCTAGGAGCACTGTGACCATCTATATACATGGTCCCTCTGGGCCACAACCATCCGTACCTGAGTCTAGGACTAGTGTAGGAGGCTCAATATCTGAGCCCCCTATGTGGCCATCTCTACCTGACTCTACCATGCAACACTATCGCTGCCCTGAGTGGCCTATGCCCGGGCCTAATCTCTCTCTGCTATCAAAATCTATATCTATGCCTGAGCCTGGTCTCGCTCTAATGTGAGGGCATGTACCTGGGTCCTCATTGTATCTCTCTCACTAGCCACTGTAATTAAATAGTGCTAGCTGGCTTGCTGCATGCTCTTGCTAAAGAGAATCTCGTTGTTCACCTTCGCCGCTACTCTTCGGGGTATCAAAAGGTGGCCCCTGTCTTTGGTAGTACCTTTGAAGAGGGGTATAGATCCCTGCTAGAATGCCCACTGGGGGCAACTCTATGTCCATGGCCCTGTATATTTGTCTTACCTTGGGCTGGGGCCCTGTCCCTATGGCTGCTGTGGAAGGGGACCCTGTCCCTACCTCTGACATCTTCACCGGGGTGCGGTGGGCCCACCCTCATCATCATCATCATCATCACTGTCATCTCTGCCCTCACCACTACTAGGAGGCCCACTGTCAGGAGGCCTCAAGCCAACATCATATGCTACTCTAGGAATGCTCAAACGGCACGGGAGCACACCGTGGTACCATGGCCCATACTCTAATGTAGTGCTGGATCTATGATCTGTCTAAGCAGAACCCAAATAGTAGGTGCCACCTATCGAAAGCTAGCTAGTGCTCTGTCGTGAGCAATCTACGGACCCATATCAAAGTGCTCTCTGGCTCTGTGAGTGTACCATCTATCTAGCCCAGGAACATCCTAGGTAAGGCCGAACTGCCGCTGACATCGATCCACTCTATATAACTCCTGCATATAGCTGTGGCTACCCAAAATAAAATGCTCAACTATGGCAGTGCTGAGCTCTAGACCATCCTCTGGCCACTAAAAATGTCTATAAGGTCTCTAGGCAATGGAAGCCTAGAGCAGCTCATCTAGCTCACACCTATAATGGTATGTAACCCCCATGAAGGGTCACACATCATCCCCTGTCGGGACCCAACCCATAGTAGAAGGCTCGTCGGAGCCCGACCTCTCAACACACCTAAGGGGTGACCAATAGCAATGTGGTCCCATGCCCAAATCTGTAATAAATGAGTAGGTCCTACCATCTTCTGATGGTAGTAGGTGATCAGATGGAGATCCCAATATAAATGTGCTAAAATGCACTGACCCTAGCAGTAAGTCTGTCCCTCCACCAAGCCCAGAATCACTCCTAGGAGTCCTAGTGGAAATGAAGCACCAGTCTTGTCGGGAGTAGAACTCCACTAATAAGAGCCATCATGTAGACCACTACGCAGTCTAGCTCTAGATCCTCTATGCATCTGGATAGTTTGATAGACATCCCATGCCGTGGTATGGTGGGAACACTAAAAAAATGTGTGATGTGATGCATTGAATGTCACTCCAGTGGCTCGTTGTCTCGATAAGTTGTCCCTGGATCGGGACCCACAGGATGCACCATACATCCTCTAATGTAATAGTCATCTCCCCGGTCGGGAGGTGAAAGCATTGGCTCTCGTTGTGCCACCGCTCTGCTATGGCCATCAAGAGGCCGTGATCTAAAGTGATCTGGGGCATCTCGGCCACATAGGATAGTCTGTCACATGCAAAAGGCTCACCAGGGTCGCTCTATCATCATCATCAAACTGCGCCTCTATCACAGCTAAGCGGCCATAGCGCTCGAGTCTAGAGAACAGGTAACATACACTACAAAATCAATGCAAGTGTTAGATGTCTAACATTTCTATAATATTTTTCTAAGGAAAAATAAAGCTTTTAACACATCTAATTTACTAACTATTATTTTCTTCTAAAGGTAATCTCACCTTTTTCTTCTATAAACTTGGCTATTTTCTAGCCAGTTGTCTTTTTCTTTTCTCGAATGCTTCTAGCGCATACGCACCTCCTTCGGCACCTGCACACCCTAACCAATGCATACGTGCCCCTGGGGATGCATACATGCACTAACTTTCTCCTCCTTTTTTGGCCGCCATACAGACGCATATACACACCCTTCATTATGCCTACGCTTTGTTTTGGACGCACACATGTGCGTGTGTCCATCCCGACCCCAACCGACGCTTGTGTGCTACCCTTTTATCTTTTCTATGGGTACGCATGCACGCACCCATCTTTCCCAACAGATACGTGTGTGTGTACCCGCTTCTTTGAACAGTGCAGCGTACGCATCCTGTCCCTGCTGACATGATGCACGTGTGCGTCCGTGTCATTTTTGATGCATGTGCATGCACATACCCATCAATCGATGCATACGCCTACGCGCATGCATCAAAATTCCTCCTACCTACCCTAAGAAACCCTAAAAAGTGTAATTAATGCATAATTAATGGGGTTAGGGCACTCATGAATGGTCCATCCATTTGGGTCCCGCATGTACTCCCGGATGTGATCCGTACACCTCGTCCTCCTCGGTATCCTTGCCATCTCACTCCAGGGCTCTCATTTTCACTCACGGTAAAAATTTACAGAGGCTTTGGTCAAAATGAATTAGTCATGATTGTTTTACTGACCCCGGGTGAGTATATTAACCCGTCACGATGCCCCTAGGGCATGTTTTCTCCGTCGTGATCATTCTAACCTTCTTCTATCCATTGTGATAATTATTTTTATATTAAAATAATTATTTTTACTAATTTTCACACGCTGGGGCACTTCATGTTGTCCAACGGTCCCTTCTTCATCACACTGAGATAATTTACGAACCTTTCAGGTGCCTTTTCCTCGCCTTTTTCCTCTATTTTTCCCCGTCGTGATGATTATTTACTAATTTATTTTAAATAATTTATTTTCGACTCGTCTTTCTTCTTGTGGGTGCATATTCTGAGCCTTTTGACAGCTTTTCCTTCCCACTACCACCCGCGCATGTGTTTTTGGAAGATCTTTGATCTTTTAAAATTCTTGACTAGTCAAAACCTAAAAAAATCCAAAAAAATATTTTAAAAACCGCAAAAACATTGGAAAATAGCAAAATGGCTTAAAATTGATTAAACCAATCATCTACGGCTGAAATCTATGTCTATTGCATGGCACTCATCGTTTATCTCACGACATTCTCCAAATCGTTTGAAACAACGACTCGCGCATCACCAAAATCTTCAATCACCTAAACAAGCTATGTTGCTTACTTCGTCTATACACTGGGGCACTATCAATTTCTTGGTACTATTTTCATCGTGCACATTGCTTTTTCATAGGACGAAAGTGTCCTCCATCTTCCCCCTTGCATAATACACCTTTCTCGGGGCATCATTCTTCACCCTAGTTGTTTATCAAAACATTTGGGACTTCATCTCGATAACAAAATATTTGTGCAACTATCTTGAACGTTGTTGGTTTAAGTGTGTGTGATTGTACTTATTTCCCTGTCAGGTGATTCGGTTTATTTCTCGTATTGCATTGCATTCATGTATGTTACATGGAGTTGGTTGTTTTGGCAAAGGATGGTTGTTTGTATCTTGGCTTTTAATGTCATTTTACGCTTCCGTCGCATGCTCACATTTTAATAAGGACCCATGAGGAGGATTCTAAGCATTATGATGATTAAAATATTGTTAGCAATTGATTTACGGATAGCTCACAATCCCTTTTCTTCTAGTCTCTCATCTTCTCTGAACACTTTTCTCTCTATTTGTTTCTTTTTCGATCGTTGATCAAGTTTCTTCGTCACCCCATCGACACTCGAGGGGGCATTCGTCATCCTTCACCCTATTAATTTTTCTTCTACCCCTTCAAAAAAATTCTACTTGCTTGTGTTTGTCTACTTTCTTTGAAGTGACGTCGCTTATGTCACCTCAAAGAGGGGAAAATGTAGACACCTGTAGTTTTCTCAATACACTATTATTTCTAATGGTGCACTAACACTTCTTCCTTTTGCAAATTGATGGCACACCACCAATTAGGCCTATCTAACTCCCTTCCTACAACACCCTTTTGGTCATTTTTCCTCTTATAAACCATTTAAACAAGCAGTTATAGCCTCGTTCTAACTACATTAGCTTCTTATTCACTTCTAGCTCGCTTCTATTAGCTCCTCGAAGATCAATCCACTTCATGGATTGATTAAGCCCTTCGAGAACCCTTCCGAACGCTAATTACTCTCTAAGAGAGATTAATTAGTCTAACCTAGGTTAATTACCCTCTAACATAGTCAAATCACACTTTGACTTGTTAAAGTGTTGTTTGGACTTTAGCCTTTGTCCCCATGCACCCAAATCTCCCTTTTCTTCCAAACCAAAAACTATAATTAGGTTATACCCCTCCCTCATTTCTCGAAGAACCCTCTCTTCTTCCTAGCACAAATTATAGCAATTTGATTAGACTTTAGTTTATATTTCATCTTCTTTCACCAAATTCTTCAAGAAATCTTCGAGATTAATAAATCCCATGAATTTTTCACATTATCACCTAGTGTTTCAAAACCACCTAAGTGCTTCAACCATCTTGAAAAAAGGTAGAAAAAAATTCAGTCCATTGTTCTTCTTATGAGGCCATTACAAATACAAGTTCATTTAAACTCTTGAATGAAAGAAGAAGCATCTTCATTAGATTGAGCTGAAAAAACAGAATCTTTCCCATTTTCAAAAGTAACCACCGTGAAATACCAACCCACAATTCTGAACAAGACTTATGTGCACAAATAATTGGAATCACTTTGTAATAGAAAGTGACTTTACACCTTTCTACAGAGAAATAGAAATGACCATGGTAACTATGGTAAAACTTGACTTATGCAATGGTAAAACCGGCTTTTTTGTGGTAAACACTATTCACGGTAAAAAGTGAAATTATCATGGTAAATACTATTCACGGTAAAAAGTGACTTTACTGTGATAAATACTATTCCAGCAAAAATGACTTTGTCATGGTAACTACTATTCACGGTAAAATGAGTTTACCATGATAACTACTATGCACAGTAAAAACAAGGTTACCCTCCAATTGATTTTTGACTAAGTGGGAATATCTCTCCGTAAAATCCACCACGAGGAATGGTCCGCAACGGAACCAAAATGTCATCACCAATCCGGCACTATGATAATTCTTCACGGGAACTCCTCGTGCTATGATTATTTACTAATGCAATGACCTTTAGTTTGGTGGATGTAATCTGGAAACAAAACAACAACATAACACAAGAATACCATCGACTATGATAAGATGGAATGATGATAAAACTGAAATATCAAAGTAAATTATAATATTAACATGAAATTGTTACAATCTCACCCATGAGGTACTTCAACAAGACTATGGGAGAAACTTTACAATTACACCTCTTGATGGCTTCTTCAACACACCTTTAACTGATGGCTTCCTTTGCACACTTCCTACAATATTTCTCACTACTTCTTTCTATGCTAAATGAGGGGGGTGGCCTCTCTATTTATAGAACTTACAGGCTTATCCATCTTATCTCTAAGATAGGATAAGAAATCCACTGACGAATCATATTCCATACCTTAACTCTTATCTCTGTACATGTAAGCTTATCTCTTAAGATAAGATAGACCTTATCATTTTACATGGGTTCCACATTTTTAGACTTTTTACAAATAAAATACACAAAATATTTATGACCTCACTCCTTGTCCTTATTACTAATATAATATTTCTAATTCCTAATCATGTAGACCCTACTTCTCTAATTACCCAAACTTGACATTTTAACATTACCGGACCACTTACGAAAAATATTTACTTTTACAACATTCCTATTGTACTTTGACTATTACCGTACTCACATTATTTGCGGCGTCGTAAATGTTGGCGCCGTTATCTTCTATCGGACGCCTACTACTAATTACACTTAACAACATTCTATTCTAATACATACATTAATGAAATAGAAATTATGGAGGAAAATTTTAGTGTCGATGGAGTCCCTATCACTACTATAGTCATTTGTACTAGAATATAATTCCTTATCATAAAAATTTTCTTAGGATTAGAAATGACATCAAGTGTAGGTGAATCCGATGAAGAATCGAAGGAGGGACACAGTGAGAGAAGGAATATATCCAAGTCTAATGATCGACTACACCCTTTCGCAACAATAGTGTCACTTTGTTTGTACTCTCTTATATACACTGAATTTGGGGTAAACATAACATGCATGCCCTACCTAAGATGAGTAATCTGGTAGAATGATAGGAGATTAGTTGACAATGAGGGAATATTATGAACATTATTGAATGTTCCTCCACTCACTTCAACATACCCTCTCCTAAAAACCAAGTATAAAAGAGTTGTCACCCAATCATATAGTGGACATGTCACATGGCTCCAAGGAAGTGAAATCCACATGTGAAGAGGCCATATGATGAGATGAACCAAAGTAAATAACCCATATAGGAGTTGGAAGTACAATTGAATCAGGGCTCTCCCTTTGTTTTCCCCTTTCTTGATTATTTCTCTTTTCTTTTCCATGGTCATTTACCTTGGATAATTCACGGGTTGATGAAGATGTTTTGATAGACTCAGGGAAACCTATGTTTTTCTTCTCAAGAAGACTTGTGAGGTGGTCAATATGATTCTTCATACATTTGCTTTCATCATGTTTATGTGTGCAATACCCACATTTGATCATCTCTTTCTTGGACTTAACACTGGAAGAGGAATTTATAGGGTTTGATTTGGAGGTGGGATCCATATGATCATTATTTTTCTCATAATCCTTTTTATTATGTTATTTCTCTTTGTTTAAAGCCTTTTGTTTCTCATGTCCAACAAGTAGAGCATGGGGTTTAGAGGACTTCAATGCACCCATTTGAATAAGCTTATCTTGCTCCCGAGTTAAGTCAACAACAAAATTGTCTAAGGATGGCATGGTCCATGTATCTCCCATAGCAATCTTGGTGGCATGAAAGGTAGAAACAAAAAAACAATTTGGCAAGGATGGAAAGAACCAATTGTTCATCCATTTTGTCTATGCTGCATAGTTTCAACTGTAACTTGAGTGATTTGAATTTGGTGAAGAATTCATGTATCGTGTCAAAGTTTCATGTGGTCAAACTGATGAGCTCATTCTCCAACTCATGACCTCTCATTATGTCCTTCTTCCCAAATATTCCTTCCAATATGGTCCATATTTTTTAGGAGTAGTGACATATTCAATATGAAAGAGCAAGTTTTGAGACATTGTGGACATAATTGATCATAGGCTTCGCCGCTTTTGTTGTGCCACTTCACCTTCTATGCATCTAGTGTCAATTTTATTTATGTACCCATAGTGATCCGGTGTAAGCCTTTACTCCTCAAGAGGATTTGTATTTTGACTTTCCACTTGTGATAGTTGAACATTGTGAGAAGTAGAACATGAGATAGATCCACTAAAACAAGTAGTTATATGTCGATATGTGTGTGTTAGAAATATTGGGATATGAAATCCCCTTAAAGTATAGGAGTAAAAATTTACAAGGAACAAGAATATTACCAATGTGTATAGATTGAAGAAACTCACACTTAAAAAAATTGGAACCTAAAATGGAGTTGTCGGCTGAAAGTTATGGAAGTTTGAAGTTTCTTGCTTATGAAAAACAATCCGCTTTGCTTTAAAAATTGGGTTGTTAAAGTTTTCTCAAACTTTATGAAGAAAATTTAAGCCCCCTTGGGTAGGGCATGACCAAGGGCTTAACTCCCATGTGACCAGGGGCTAAGGGCTAGGAATACTAAAATAGTGGTCGAAGTCTTTGACTTGTCGAACACCTTCAAAATCCCAAAAAACACTATCGAGGTTGGTGTGTTTTCAAACACCTCCAAAATTCTGACAAACAAATTTGGGATTTTTCACTTGTCGAGCACCTTCAAATACCCAAAATAGGTTTTCGGGGTTTTCAAATTTTTGAACACCTCCCAAAATCCAAAAATTGTGTCGAGTTATTACCTCGCTTGACACCTTTAAAAACCTAACAAACAAGGTTCGGGACCCAAACACATTCAACAAGGGTCGAACCCAAAAGGTGTGGGAACCTAAACCATGTCAAACAAGGGTGAAACCCAAAGTGTGTTAAGAAGACCATGAAACCCAAAGTGTGTTGAGAAGATTACATAACATGATGCATGTCAAGTAGGTGTTAGAACCTGACACTTGACAAACAGGTTGAAAAAACCAAAACACTAAGTGTTGACCAAGGTTTAGATGTTTGACCGCAATATTTAATTTATGTCAAAATAATTAGATGTTCCAAAGTCCCAAAAACATGAAACATTGGGCATTGGCCCGGGGTTCGGAGGCTCAACCACAAAATGCAAGTTCGTGTCAAAATGTAGAAATGTTCCAAAGTCTTGGAAACCTTAAACATTTAGACTTTTTAACATGTTGAACACCTTGAAAAATCCACAAAACCTTGAGGCAAGGTTTTTACTTGAAGAACAACCTATAGATCCTAAAATGCACCGGGAAGGATTTTTGACTTGAAAAGCACCGAAAACTTGAAATAAAGTAGGACGATATTGTTGACCTTTTAAGTAACTCTTTGTTAAACCTAAAATACATAGATGGCAAGAAAAACCCTAGATCTTGAAAAATATGTACGTCTTCCACACAAAGTGTTGAATACACACCAAATGCTTTAACAAACCCAGGAAATGATTTTTATTTTTATTTCCAAGCCGAGACAATGCAAATTTTTGTAGATTTCAAATAAAACCTTCAAAAAACTCCAAAAATGGCCAAAATCACTCATCAAACAACTAGTTCAAGTTTACAATGTAGAACCTAAGGTTTTAATCCCTTATGAATTCAATGACGCTATTCATTTTTCATATATATAATTAAGAGAAGATATTTGCATGGATTTTCTAGAAACCCCACCAAACCCTTGAAAACTAAAATCAATGAAGAATTAACATTGAATAAGCTAGAATGCTATATATTATAATAGAGGCATTAACATTCAGCTACCAAACAAGTTCTAATACCATGTCGAGTAGTCCACAATCAAGTAGTGGGAGTGAATAGGATTGAATGCACAAAGAAAAAAATTGGAGTAGAAAGTTCCAAAACTACTCAAGGAAGGAAAAATTCTCCATTCATTCATGCATAAACCCATTAACAAAAATATGCATATGAGGTTACATTATATAGTGATAAATTAGGTCACCGGAAAGATAACTAAATCAACTCACCATTAGAAAATGACTTAAATAACATTGCCGTAATAACCTATTATTAACCTAAGCAAGCTAATCAAACGGTATACATAAAACCACATATTGGGAAAAATCCTACACCAACAGAGAAGATATGGAAATATTATCTTGTGCATCTCCATCCATGATAGAGTGATAAAGAAGGGAACATTTCTCTTTTGGATATTCACTCGTGATGGATATAATAGGAGATCAACTTGTCCATCTTCATTTGGATAATGGTGCATATGGGAAGACCCTTTTGTGGATCTTCATTCATGTTATATCGGATGGTCGGTTTAGGTTGAGAAAATGTAAAATGAATTGATCCCTATTAGCAAATGCATACAAATGACATGCACCGGTCTGGGGGAAAAGTCCCTCCTCAATGAAGGTGAGGTTTCTTTTATTGAAAACCAAAACTATATTTACATTTATACATTCAAAATTGTATGTGAGGTTGTTTTGGGACATCAAATGGAAATAAGTTTGAATGAGGGAAATGGAATGAAATGAAGGAAAGAAATGGAAAGGAATGGATGGAAGGAGCATACAATAGTTAGGTAAAAACATAGCCTAATATTGCATGTAGAAGAAGTAAAACAATGAACAACTAACTTAAATGAAACAAAGTTTGAATCAGCTAAACAAGAATAATTGAAAGGGAAGACACATGAGCAAGTAAATATTAGAGCTTGATCACTGAACAATAAAAATTAATAGATTTGACAATAAGATCAAAGAAAATATTCACATGCAAGATTTAAACACTAACATCTAATGAGCATAAGAACATCAAATGCTACAAGAGGAAATGAATGGGACACAAAGTTCATATTTCATTAACTCCAAAACATCTTCACAAAAGAGCACAAAGTTTCTTTCTGAAACAAAGCTTGCACACAAAATTATTTTCTTCTCCTCTCTGAAAGTCACCTTACAAATGAGCCCCTAACTTACTTTTATAACCCAAAATTTGGTTACAAAGTAGTTAGGGTTTACATGAACATTAAATGAGGATACTTTAAGTGACTTTGAATTTTTCAACCAACAATTAAAAAGTAACTTAAAATTAGAAACCACTTATGTTATCAAAAGTCTTCCAAAAGTGAGTTCAACATGTAGACACCAAATTTGTGTCTTTGACCCCCTGTGACTCGCATCTCATTTCGCAACCTAACCTCATCACATAAACCTTACACAATTATTTATTAATTACCTTATAATTAATAAATCCACATCATCGCATTACACCACCTCATTTTGCCACCTCATCATGACCTAGTCCTAACCCTAAACTAACCTAATTAAGACCTATAACTTGGTCTACATCCACACCCATGACTAATGACTCCTTACTCGCACCCAAAACCGACCTTGTAGTAACTTGACCAAGCCCGCAACTAATCCCTCGGGAGAAAAGGAGGGAAAGTTGGCTATTTTACTAAAAATAGCCCACTTTGACCTGACCGATACCGGTTCCTACTCGACCGCCGTCGGTTACGTAACCGCCATCGGTTCCCTGTAAATGACCTCCCCTAACCAGAAACAAAGGTCGAAGGATTTTTGATTAATCGGGATCATCAGAAGTGATCGAGAGAATCCAGATTTTACTTGGCCGAGCAGAGACAAGTGAAGAAACAAGAAGAGTTTGCAGAGAAGGACATCAAGCCCAAGACTGCAACTGAGTAACCAGAGCCCTGTGACACTCATCTGATCATCGGGAGGGAAGATAGCTCATCTCCTGAGTGTCAGGTCATCCTACCTGAGTTCTGCCTTTGTCATCACAGTTCTTGGACCTGCATTCTCATCAATAACCAGTAAGTAGTATCTTGTATGTCCTCTTTAATAACATTTCTTAGACTTTTGAATCACAGCCGTCATAAGTCTATTCCTAGATCTCTACCCAAGTGACATACTACATCTTACTATCATTCCTCTACCCTCTCATCACCCCGTTACCTAATCCCACTCGTTTATCAGCCTTATAAACAACACAACCACCCTCTACAACCGACCCTCACCAAAAGTCCCTAAAACATAGCCCCTACCAGATATCGGTTAACGGCACAGTGCTTGGATTCTGTGTGACTCAAAACCAAAAACCAGCCTTTCCCCTACTTGTTTCAACGAGGCAATTAAATTGTTATTTGCAATCATTTGTGTTAATTCATATTAGCGAGAGGCTGACCACCTTCGAAAGGAAGTTTTATATTTCACTGGGCCCAGGCGGTTCCCTCATTTATTGTCTAATCAAAATCGGTGGTCTTGTATTCTTATTTGCGGGTAGTCCTTCCAAGACAAAAAGGAGTTCTTCGCAATCAACTTTGATCTCTCTCTCTGAGTGCACATGCGCAAGCCTCACCCTCTCGACATTTAACGGGTATTCCTCCTAACCCTAACCCTTATCTGTTTCTCAAAGGAATAAAAGGATAGAAGCAACTCTATTCCCAAAAGCTGAAACATTCCGTGCGAAACATTTTGCTTACGCTTGGTGGGACCCATTTCGGGTTTCTTTCTTTTTGCTTGCTTTCATATAGGGAGCATACTTGTTGTTTTCTTCTTCTAAAGATATTCACAAGGTATTTTGTTATTTTGGTAAAAGAACTTGCTTTGCTTTTACATCTTTGCATTAGTGAAAGTCATCTCTTTTGCTTCATCGAATATCATTTTCGATTTGGGTTTAAAACACGTGCATCACATTCTTGCTTGTTGTTTTCAATTCTAGTGAACATAGATTAAGTAATAGGTCGTACACGTGGGGGTGATATCCACGGTATTAACAAGAAATTAATCTTACTTTCACTACACAACACATACCGAATCACTTCACAATTAACACAACAACTCAAAACATCCCCCCTTTTTTTCGCGGTATTCCTCCGCCTTGATTGGGAGGTAACCTTATAAGCCAAAACAAACTTGACATTTCCCCTAAGTCTTTTGTTTAGGATTTTGACATCATTCTATGTCTAAAGGCATAAGCCCACAATAATTAAAATTAATCCTAGGGTTAGTCTCTGGATTTGCGTGTGCATCTTGCTTGTTTTCAGTTCTGTTTTCTCTGTTATACACTGTCTTCTGTGATCACCTTAGAACAATTTGATAAATGTACTAAGCGTTGTTAAATTTAAATCAGCAGCTTTTTACAGTTTCTTATACCAGTCCTATTATACCGACATCGGTTAACTGACTGACGGCGGCTATAGTTTAACCGACGTCGGTTATAGAGACCCGATATCGATTCTTATCTTTTCTGATCACGACAAACCAGCAACCTACCAATTTCACCATTCTGAGGCTGTTTCTGTTCCTGATAGATTGAAACCCTACTGTGTACTCTTGTCCATGGTTGTTATCACTCGGAAGCAAGCCGTCGCCATGGTTTCACATGCCTGCTCTGTGCCTTTCCTGAATCACCCCCTTCACATTCTATAGGGAACCCTACGGACACCAGTGAGATCCCCAAAATTCCTGTAGGAGATAAGGAATTTGCCAAATTTCTGGATGCTAATCCTAGTGTTGTACAATACTATTTGTCTCATGCCCTTTGATCGTAATGCCCGATGGTTGACTCCTTGTTGGCATGCCTATTAGTATAGTTGCTCATTTAGCTCCCACTCGCTTTGATAACACGCTTTTCCTTCTGCATCCTTAGCCCGTCTCCCAATCCGGCGGCTTGGGGTTCATACGACCTGATTAGCTTTCCTTTGGTTAATCTTGGGCCCCACATATCATTACCATTTGCTCTACCTCGTCTCTCCGTTGCTCATGACTTGACTTCTCTACCACCTATCCACATGAGTTTTCCTTCTCAAGCTCCGCCCACCTTTTCATTCCCACACACGTATCCAAAGTGACCTCAACATCTTATATAGGACATCCCTATTCGGTCACCTCAACATATTCGTCCTCCATACCTTATCAACACTTAACCCCACCATTGTCTAGTGGAGGCCCTTGGCCCAATTTGCCTCCGTTTACCACAACCGCACCATCATCTCATCCAACCACGGATTTCATCAAACAAATGATGGACAAAATGCAAAATCTGGAGGCTTCTGTTTCGGGAAGTCATAGCGCCTTGACATATGAGCAAGTTTGTCGGGATCCTATTCACCCTTCTGTCCCCCTTCATTCATATCCTCCTCAATGGGAATTGCTGAAATTTACTCGTTTTAATAGTAAAGAGGATCCTCAACAACACTTGCGATCATTTAGACATGCTTGTTATTTGATTGCTCATGATGATGCCTTACTACTCCGCACCTTTCCCATGTCCTTATCAGGACCCACCTTGGAGTGGTACAGTGCTTTAACCCAGCACTCAATCTTCTCTTTTAACCAACTAGCCCAATCTTTCTTGGATCATTTCTCCATTAACATTTCCAAGAAAGTATCTATCACCGACCTCTATGCCATCGACAGATTTGAAGGCGAATCTATCATGCAAATTTTGTTGGACGATGGCGGAGCCTTATCAACCAACTTACATATGCCTTGCCTCAGGCTGAACTTATCAAAATTTTTACGCGGGCTGCGCTAAGCACATCTCTCCTACCCTTCAAATTCAAACCTTCCACACATTTGATGAGGCCTTTACTATGGCTCGAAACTAGAAATTCGAGCCTTAGAAGAAGAGAAATTGCGGTTGCGCAACAAAAACCCTAATTCTCGAACTCCAGATTCCACCAATAAACCAAACACCACCACTCCTCACACATCCACTTCTTTGAAATCAAAAGGAGCTGTCCACGCAGTGATGGTCAAATCACAAGCACCATCTAATACCGCACCAAAAACCACCTATAAATATAAAGCCGAGCCCATCAATTACACTCCTTGGGAGAAACTTATGGTGTCATCTTGGAAAAATTGCTCAAATCGGAGCTATCACCTTGCCTCTGTTAAACCTCACTCCGGGTTTGACTCCACCCACGCTATACCTTCCTGAGTACAAAGAAAATGACTTCTGTAACTTTCACCGCGTAAAGGGACATAGTCACAAAAACTGCAAGATGTTGAAAAACATAGTGCGAGAAATGGTTGATGCGGGGATATAACCCTCGATAATCCTAATGCCCTGCTAACCGAAATTTGAAAATCTTCAACAAACCATTCCGAATCACTCTTCTTGATAACATAAACCAAGATATCTTAGCGAGGAGAGTGTTCATGAGATCCATGCGATCTTGACTCCCAGCCAAAAGCCTCTATCGAGAAAATTTTGAATCAAGCCTCTTTACTGATGTAGGGGCCCGAACCTCCTTCACCACCATCAAGACAAGGCGAAATCATTCCTTTACCCATAAAGGAATTAACCGCCCAGAGTTCTCTTCTCATAGATGAGCCTTCTTACACCACATCCCTACAAGGCGTGAGCGGATGTTATCTAACTTATCTATTTCCCAAACGTCTCCTTCTACTCTTCTTGCCTGCACAAGAGGAGGGCTTGCCACTCCTTTTGTCATCCTTAGGCGAGAAACCTCTTGCACTTGACATCACCGAATTCTTTAATCATGACGGATCCTCTCAAACATACCCTCCTACTATTAGTTCTTCATCGCCTAAATCTTTTCAGCGACCGGTTGACCTCTTAACACCTATTGATACGGTGTCTCATCGACCCCCTGTATCACACCCACGATGGACTAGAATCACAACCCACCTTTCTTCCATACAAAAGTTCCAATTCACACAGAATTTGTCATTCTCCGGAAGATAAACGAGTCCTATGGGAACATTTGAGTACCCCTATCTACTCAAATGCAGATGACCAATCCAGACGCCTCTACCATAAACCCAAAGTGTTTACAGAAACTCAAAATTCCTATGTCCTCATCTTCACCCCCCTCATCTCTACCAAGTATCTCATCCACCTCTCTTAGCCCAACCAAATCTTCCCCTACACTTGGGACCTCACCAATACCCAGTCTAACACACCCACCTAAGCGGCTAGATTTATCCAAAAATAAAGCCGTCCATCCACTTAGGAGACAAACTCAATCTATGCCTCTATCACAACTAAAACCATTATCGTCACACCTACCTTCCATATTGGGACCTCATCCCTCCACCTTGCATCAATATATCATACCTCCTGCGTTTTCTCTAAAACGACCTATGCCTTCTGCACCCATACTGAGAGATCGAGGGTATATCAACACTTTGTCACCCCACGTATCCTGTCCACCCATCAACCCTAAACAAATTTCATCATCAAAGGATTTGTTTGCCATCACTCCTCTTTTTCCACCGTTGTTTCCGGATACCACGTTATCTAGAGCCTCATCATCTAACCAGCTAAACGTAGCTCCTGCACCAAAGAAGCCACGTTTAGTTAAAACCGTATCAATACCCCTTGGCTAAACCACCACCCGTACGAACCAACCATACCCAAACATTACCAAAACCCACCCAATCAATACCCTCATCTTCCTCCGATTTTGACCCACTCAAAGGATCTTACGCCAAAATCCTTGCTATGTTGGTGGAGAATGTGACCATTTCCCTACCCCCACTTAGACCTTATGACCCGTCTAAACCTCGACCAATAGGTTATGATGAGTCTAAAATCTGCGCTTATCACCACACACCAGGACATGATGTAGAGGGATGCAAAGCTTTAAAATCCATCCTTCGTCAGTCACCTCTCTCAAATAGAAAGGTTAAGAAAGACAACTTACGAAGGGAGAGACCTTTAGCTTCAATCTCCTCTCTATACCACCTGTCCCCGCCTCACCAATATCTATCATTATTCTGACCCCACCTCTCGAAGACCATGATTTATCACGACCATCTTCCTCATCTCGGGTCCACAAGATCAACATGATTAGTGTTGCTACTCGAGGGCAGAAAAATAATGAGAAGGTGAAAAAAGCACACTGCGTCCCTCTCTTTCTCCATCCACCATCCCGATCGCACCACCACCTAAAGTGGTTATTCGTGGACCCGCTTACCCCGTCTCTAATGGATTTTCCCACCGAACCATGATCAAATAGCTTCACCGATCACCTGTAAAAATGATGTTGTATGATCTCATTGGACTTGAATCTCATCAATGACAAGCTCTCGTTGAAATCCTTGAGGATCGAGGTCTTACCTAATGAAACCACACTGTTACCTCCATTCTAACACCCAATCACGTTGCTTCCCTCACCAGACAACCTCTGCCCCTGACCACTACACGTCTCTGTACAACATGAAGCTGCTTTGTCGAGTTTCTCAGAAGACGAAATTGTTGACTTTGGTGCGAAGATCGACCTACTCTTTTCATCTCGGCTTACGTCGGGACATTCGGGTACGTCGTGTTATGATTGATGGGGTGCTTAGCCTAAACATCATCTCTTCAAAATCCTTCCAACAAATGAATATCCCTTCTAGCTACATGTGTGCCAACCCCATCATGTTGCGGTCATTGATAATCTTTATTACCTCTACCTTAGGCACCGTGATCCTTAACATTCATGTAGGACCATGTACTTTACCGAACTCTTCTATGTCTTTGAGGGAGAGTTCGATACAATATGTTAGGTCGCCCTTGGATCCGGGCTATGGGATGCGTTCCCTCGACCTTACATAGATGCATAAAATTTGAGTACGAGGGAAGTCCTGCACCGTAAAAGCTGATCCTCCCCCTTCAAAACACTGCAATATGTTATATCGCCCTAATGATGTGCTTGTACCGGTCAAGACACCCATTCATCAACCCTGACCATCCACTTGACCACACCTCTACCATTCACTTCAACAGCACCTATACCTTGACCAATGAAACCGCCGTCGCAAAAAAACCACTTCCTTTAACATCCTAGCCTCGGACCCCTTAGTAGATGTTTTCCAACACCTTACTGTTTGGGGAGTATCGCCTATATAACGTTAGTTCTTTCCATACCCCACAGGAGTACGGACAGTTACATGCACATCCTACCTATGACCATCGTGTGGGGGAAGTAATCCCCTACGGACCACCTCATTGCCGCACCAACCTAACATATGGGGGTGTCAACGCATCCTCCGTTACCCCTGAACCTCCTCTTGGTGTGGTTCCTTTCCAATCCGATTTTCAATACCTGAAAAATCGTCGTTTCGCCCTCACCTTCTTGACTCGTTGTGCTTGGAAAGGCTTTGGTTTTGGTCTTTATGAACAAGGCCGACATACAATCATTCCCGTAACTACACGCAAGCACAATGATCGTAGTGGTCGGATTTCTGGAACACTTACACCGAATAAAACCTCGTGTCGGTTTCTCTCTGGAAGATGGCGAGCGTCACCCCTACCGAACCATCATCACCCATTTTGCCATCGTCACCCACGAGTTGATAGATCTGAATCTATCCTCCTAACTTTTTTTTCATAAATGCTATCTTCCTAGGTCCTCTCACTTATCAATGTGATAATGAGGACCCCTCTTCTATCCCCTTCTACATATCCGGACATGATTGAAGAGGACTCGCCATCGATTAATGTTGTTGAGTGCGGGATGATGACTCCATCCTCACTTATCTTGGCGCGGATGACTCTTATATTCAACGCGCCTTAAATCCGAAACTCAAACCATGTTGAGCGAGTCAACTATAGAAATCAACATCCACACGGAGGAGGATCCTCACATTGTGAAGATCGGAAAATCCCTTAACGCATAAGAACAAGTTGCCTTTACTACCTTTCTCCGTACTCGCATGACCAAGCTTTCGCTTGGTCTTATTGACATGCTAGGAATTGATCGACATTGCTGTCCATAACATTACCACGAAACCGATTCCAAGCCAATTAAAGCGAAGTAGAAAAATGCATCCACGCATTGCCCTCTTGGTCAAAGAAAGAACTTGAGCGACTCCTTTTCTGTTTCCTTCATCCTGCCATTATTGACTATCCTCAATGGATTTCTAACATCTTACCTATCACTAAAGCGATGGGGGACTTCGGATATGCAGTTTACGAGATCTTAACCTCGCTTGCCCTAAGGATGACTTCCCCCTACCAAGTATTGATCAACTTGTTGATCTCACTGCAGAGCCATGAGATGCTCTCTCTCATGGATGGCTTTTCGAGGATCTGATGAAATTTTGGTTGCCCCCCGATCAACATAAAACCACCTTCATAACTCCTTGGGAACCTTACACATTATCGTGTTATGCCATTTGGCCTTAAGAATGTTGGTGCGACCTATCAGTGAGATTGGGCTATGATTACATTTTCATGACATTATGCACACTATCCTTGAGGATTACGTCGATGATCTTCTTGGAAAATCTAAACATCGCGGTGAACATCTCGATGTTTTAACCATTATTTTCGATCTCTGTTACTACAATATTGTGTTCATCTTTAACCAAAGAAATGTGTCTTTGGTGTCTTTCAGAGAAAACTTCTTGGTTTTATTGTCTCTTTGCGTGGCATTGAGGTCGACCCATCTAAAGTCAAAGCTATCCTGAAATGCCCCCACCACTAACCTCGAACAATTACGTAGTTTACAAGGAAAGCTCGATCTATCCGGCGTTTCATCTCGACTCTCGGATCGATGTCAACCTTTCCATCACCTCCTTAAAAAGGACATTGCCTTTGATGGAGCGAAGAGTGCCACCAAGCCTTTGAGGCTCTTAAAGCTTATCTCTTGCGACCACCTGTGTTTATCCCACCTCGGGACGATCGCCCTTTTACCTTTACCTTTCCACCACCGACCACCTTTGTAGGGCCATGCTAGCCCATCGTGACTGAGAATCGAGAACAAGCTATTTATTATATAAGTCATACTTTGGTGGATTATGAGACTAGGTATACACATGTAGAAAAGTTGTGCCTAGCCCTATCATTCGTGGCCACCAAACTCGACACTACCCTTACGAATCACAAAACTTTCGTCATCACCAACACGGACCCCATCCATTATATGTATGCCAAACCTCATCTAAACCAATGCATCGCCCAGATGGCTTATGCTCCTTGCTGACCTCGACCTTGAATTTATACACCGAGAAGTCAATCAAAGGACAAACCATTGCCGATCAACTCGCGGAAGCCCTGTGCACAGGGCGCGATTTACTAATTTTAATTTCCCAGATGAACTCATCGCTACTCTTTCCCTCGGGGAGGAGTCGTATCTAATGACCCTCTTCTTGATGGATCAAATGCCGGTGCGGCGGAGGGACGGCGTTGTTCTCATTCCTCTCAACGTTGAGCCTATGCCTCTTTCATTCGACTCGATTTCCCTGCACTAATAATCTGGCGGAATACAAGGCCCTTGTTTTGGGTCTCGGGTTTCATTACACTTAGGTGTCAAATCTATCAATATTTTCGGTGACTCTAAATTGGTAGTCAATCAAGTTATGGGCATCTACCGATGTAAAAATGAGGAACTTCAAAATCTACAAACACTACGTGGATTCACTTCTAACCTTATTTACTCATTATTATATCAAACCATTCCCGCTCCACTAACAAATTTGTGGATACTATGGTTTGCTTAGCCTCGCAAATTCGGCTTCATCAAGTGACTCGACATTTTCATCTTGGTCAACAACTCTTTGCCCCATCTTACTTTCAGCCCGGTTGTTTGTATGATAAATAATGTGTCTGCTAATTCGCGGGATACAGTATCACCAATTTCACAACTACCTAACAACCTCCGTTCTCCCACCGACCTTACTAGTACCGGAAAAGCGTGCTTTTCTTAAACGTGTTTCTCGTTATGTCGTCATGGGGGACTCCTTTATAAACGTGGCTTTGATGGCATCCTCCTTCGATGTCTCACCGCGCGGAGGTCACCTATACCATCCAACAGGTCCATGACGGTATTTGTGGTGGACATTTTAGCGGCCTTGCCGTGGCCAAATGAATCCTTCGCCTAGGTTATTATTGGCCTACTCTCAATAATGATTGCTACTGAATATGTTAAGCGTTGTGTTATGTGTCAACAACATGCCGACCTTGACATACTCCTAGCCATCCGCTACGGTCGCACGAGATCTTTGGCCTTTCTCTGATGGGGTTTAGACCTTATTGGTGAGATTCATCCACCCTCTCCACAACGTCACCGATGGATAATCACAGCAACCGAATATTACACAAAATGGGTGGAGGCTATTCCACTCATTTCAACTAAAAAAAAAAAATTGTAGAGTTCATTAATCATCACATTATCTGTCGTTTTGGTGTTCCTCATCGCCCGATAACGAGATAATGGAAAATCTTTCAAAAATAAGTTGTTGAGACCTTTGTGACAACTTTGGTATCAAACTTAGCTTCTCATCACCCTACTATCCACAAGCGAATGGACAAGCCAAATCTTCTAATAAAACCCTAACCAAAATCCTCATGAAAGTTGTCAATGAGTCAGGAAGAAATTGGCATGATCACATCCCCTTTGCCCTTTGGGCTTATCGTACTAGCATTCGTACCTCCACTAATGCCACACCTTTTTCTTTGGTATATGGTATTGAATTTTGTCTTGCCTCTCGAAATACAAATACCCTCCCTCGAATATCTCTTGGGATATTCTCACCAACGATGATTTCGCGAGAGCGGTTAGCCCAGTGGAGCTTCTTGACGGCGTCGTCTTACGGCTCTTGATCACCTTCAAATCTATCAAAAATGCATCAAGCGTGCTTATGATAAGTGACTTCATGAGTGTACCTTTAAGGTTGGTGATCTTGTCCTCAAGAGAATCAACATGTAACCAAACTAGAAAAGAGCAAAACGTGGAAAATTTGCTCCCAATTGGATTGGGCCTTACATAATCACTCACACTTATGGATCAGGCACTTATCGTTTAGCTTCGCTTAATGGTAAACCTGAGCCTGAACCCCTTAATGCCTTGCATCTTCGACCATTCTACTGTTGAATTTAGTGTTATATCACTTCTTATCTACCTACCGCTCGTCCCTTGAGCTCATTTACCACCACATACACTTTGTTTCCTACATCTCAAAATAAAATCAAGCTCACATAGTTTGATTCTCACCTCCCCTTAAAGATGCCTTCCCCTTTTTAGTCTAGTCCATGACTTCAAAGTATTAAAATGACACATTCTTAATTATATGCTTATGGGATTTTCTTGAGTCAAACTTCCTACAAAACTAGATGCTTTACGCCAAACGGACATCTAGCTCTCTAAATTATATATACTGCTCCCTCGAAGGACACTATATGCCAAACTAAACTCTTTATTATATATATTTGCTCCCACGAAGGATAGCTATGCACAAAAACCGTATCTGCTTCTATAAATGAATTGCTCCCTTGAAGGACAGCTATACGAGTCGACCTTTATCGAAGCTTCTCGCATTGATCGGCTTCGTGAAGACCTCAAGAATAATAAAATACATATCCCTTGTAGACTTCCGCTTGATCGGTCTATATTGAGCAAAATAAAAGCCACATTGAAAAGAACTTTTGAGTCATGGACTATGTCTATTTGGGTTAGGTTCTCTTTCGTCGGAATACTCACTTTATAACAAGTTCTCTGTGTCTCAGCTACACCATCCACTTCACCTCACCATTTGTTAAAACAACACAACTCAAGGGACGTGACGTACACCCGATATATTGTGATCATACAACTCTTTTCACCTATTGACTTCTCGTCTATGCACGGTACCTAGGGGTTCAAGCTCATTCTACGTTATTATGTGGTTTGTTTAGCTCTTTTCACCTACGGAGCACTCTTTCCTCTTTGACTCGAATCTAGGATTATGTGTTGATCTTAATCAGGACATGGTTCCCTACCACTTGGGTAGGCTAACTTTCACTTCACTTATACCTATTCCAACATCACCAATTCATTACCAACACCACCAATTCATAACCAACATTACAACATTACCCTACCAATATCAATATCAATATTTTTACCAACCAACAAATTGCCTAACCATACCTAAATTGCCTGAATTCACCTCTCCCTGGTCCTAAGGGAGAACTACATCGGTCTGAGGCCCCTCCTTGCTTTGTGCAATGGGCTATGTAGGCAGCACTTCGGAGACATGGGGTCTCCCAAGGTTAGCTCGACCATCCCCTACCATAACCTATCATGTGTGGTAAATATAAATATTTTTGTGTATTTCTATTTAATCACATTCCTCTTTATCCTTTTTCAAAACAAAAAAGTCAAAACACAAACATTCTTATTATTATCATAACTCAAATCAACATACATATTCAGTTTTATTTAGATGTTAAACAAATACATCTTCTCTATCATCGACCTTGCGAGTCGGCATCCTTATTTATTCTTATACCTCGATAACATTTACTTAGACCCTCACGCCTCATCCAGAACCGGGTGATGATGTGATCGTCGCGCCTCTCGCCGGGCCTCTCCAGTCCTCAAAGGCACCATGGCTATTGGTGCAGCCATTGATCTGCCCGATCTCTCCTGTAACATGTGAATACGCTCTCTCGCATGGAGGTATCTCGCCTCTAGTCCCTCCGCTCGTGACTCCACAACCGCTAACAATCCTCTTGTCTCATTCACCTGCGTTTGGAGCTGATGAACTAAACTCTGCAGACGATCTCTCTCCATTGTAATCATAGCTATGTCAGGACGATCACGTACACCTCGCAGCTCTGCTACCCACCATAATCTATAGGCCTCTGTCGTTCCTGCATCCATTACCCTGCGATCGGCTGCTATCTCCTCTGGCCCTTCCGGAGGTGTTGGCCGGGGAGGTGAGAATGTTGCCTCGCGTCGATCCTCATATATGGTCTATAAGCCAGGGGTATATCCTGCACAAATCCAAATTGTCACCGCACGTGATCTAGAGGAATCCTCTCATACTCACTGGCTTTGTGCCCATGATCCACCTCAATCGCTCTACACCCCTCAACTCCTCGGCTATATTCTGTTACCATATAGTTCCCGTAAGGCCTCAGCCGAGATATCATGATCGTCACCATCTCCCATACCTAGCTATAATACTCGGTGTCACCCGTCACGGCACGGGATCTTGCCTCTTGTTGCATGCGGACCCATAAATCGAATCCCGACCTCTGCGCTCCGGTCTCTCATTTGGATGGGTCGGCCTATTGGTCGCACACAAGCAATGTGCTCATAGGCCCAACAATGTAATAAAAATGAACAATCCGGTGTTGTCTGTGATTTCGTCTCAAGCCCATAAACCCTGTGTAAGCTCGCGAATATACGGTGCCCATGCAAAAGTCACGTTCCTTTCTATCATCTCCCAAATAACACACATCAATGCTTTTGGAAATCTTCCCCCATCAGCCCTCGGTAATGCATAATATCCTACCGCTATCATTAATACCCTTTACTAACCTTGTCTCCTCGGGGTGTCTTTGCATACATTATACCATACGTGAATGTCGAACCTCATTGTGTCAAATCTGTGCGTATGGACCAAATCTATTGTTATCGCTCCCCGTGCGCACTAGGTAATGCACGATATCTTGGTCTTCTGTAGTAATTGGGAGTCTCAAAATACGGAACACATCTTCGATGTCACTTTGTCATCTCCCTTGTTGGCGGATAGAAGGTATTCCTTTACGGATTCCATCTCTTAATCAGCGCTGTAACATAGCATGGTTACGTGCGATTCGTGAATAATAGCGGATTCCACTTAACCCCAACGATTTATCAATGCCCATTGGTGGTGTTACATCCGCTCGGATTAAGTGACAATGCCTAGCGCGATATCATTCATCCTTAACCCTACCTCCGCTGCACACATCAAAAAGACACACGACCATTGATAAATCAAATCCCCGAGGGTTTTCTCACATTACGGAAATTCCTACGATGCTTAGGCATCGGTTATAATAAGCGGTACCCGGTTGATAGCGAAATACCGGTTATCTTTAGCGATATCGGTCCTTTATCAATTTTATACATCCTGCTAAAACACACCACCTACGAATGATAATTTGATCGTTTACCCCTCTCTGTACATACAAACATACCCGAAACCCCGATTACCTACCCCATAACATTCATCTCATCCATAACCATGCTTTATCACGTTTTCTTTCTCATATCTACCCACTTACACTTCTCTCATCCTATTCACAAAACATGCAGAATCAAATTACTGACCAAAGCGTTTACCTCTTGGGCTGCACCCGACTTGAGGTGGAACTTGTCTTCCCTCTCGTCCTGCTTTGGATGCTTCTCCTCGTTGAGCCATGTTCACCACCCTTTTCAAATTTACTTTTACTTTACGAATCTCAGCCCACATTCACTTTCCCTGTCTCTTTCCTCCTTATCGCTCAATTCTCTCATCACGATTCCTGTCCTCGTCAAAGCAGTAATCGCATTCACGTATTTAACTTCTTGCATGGCTCTCAAAATAAGAACTTAAGTTGCCACCCAAGCTTTTCTATTTTTAGAAAAGCTCATATTTGAATAACCGGTATCGGTTAGCTAACCGATATCGGTTATTGTCTACCGACATCGGTTATCTAACCGATATCGGTCACATACATACCTTTTTTACACATAGTTCTTTTCTTTATTTTCTACCTAATTTTTGTGGCGCCCGTCCCTTTTTCCTGCATAACCAACACCATTATCTATAATTTTTCATCAAATCCATATCTCATCACAATTTCATCAACATCATCTATCTATATTACAAAAACAAACAAGCCATCGACAAGCGATATCAAAAACCATCGATCTATATACCATTTGGATCGACTCGGTAGCTACATACATTCCATTTCACAAACCGGTGACAAAACATACAACATTTCATAACACAACATGTCGATTAAACTCATCATCTATATATACATACATCCCATCAACAAAAGACATCAACACCATCGATATAAACCATGTGGATCAAACTCATCATACATTAAATATCACAAACCATCGAAAAAACACTTAAAACATTTTAAACACTGGCATGTGGGTCAAAATCATCATATCTATATATCAAAAGTTTCAAATATACAATGTGCCCTGCATAGGGGCCTCTGTGATCTCATAATAATACAAAGCCGGCACGCATGAGGCCCTGATAGCTATCGATAATCTCGGCTCGGCTCGTGAGGCCGGTCTCTCATATCAAAAATATACTCGGCTCGCAGGCCGGTATCAACTGTACAACCCGTACTCGGCTCGCAGGCCGGTATATACAATAAATGAATAAATGAATGAATACATCATATGTAGGCACGCAGGCCTCTATAAACATAACCGGTTCGTAGACCGGTGCCCATATCCAATGTACAAACACAAAAATCTATCTCCTCTGCAGGGATCCCTCAGCTCTCTCCACCGCCCTCACTTTGTCTCCTGCTGGTCACTGTGCTGCCTCTCGCCTCCTCCCTATCACGGACCCACCAGTTGTGTTGTGCCCCCACAGGATCTCTCGACTCACGAGAGGTCTCGGCTCATGCGCGCGTATGGTGATAGTCGGCCCCGGTACCATCAAGAACATCCTGATAATACCGGGCCTCCGCTCTCGCCTCCATATAGCGGGCCCGTGCCACCATCGCTGCTGGGGCTGGTCCCCGACTCCTAATAATAGTGCCCCCTGTGCGGTGCTTTGTGGTGTCACGGGTGCTGTCTTTGGTGTCTTCTAGTGGTGCATTTGGTGGTGCTGTGGTGGGACTGTGTTGTATCTTACTGTGCTGGGCTAGCTGCCCCTGTAAGACACCTATCTGTGCTGTGCTGTGCAGCAAAGTGCTATGTAATAAGCTTGTGCACAGCCCCTGAGCTGGTCCTCTCTGCTTATCACCGCCTTGCCCAGTCGCATTTGTGTGGGGTTGTGCTCTCCTCGCGGCTCTCTCTCCTGCCCACCATACCAAAAATGATCCCGTGCAGCCGGCGTCGTCCACGGTATCATCTGCAGGCCTCTCGGCTACCCAATCTGGGTCCACGGGCTATGGTGCAGGCAGTGGGGCCTCTACATCATCCCTCGGTGCGGGGAAGGGAGGTGGCTCATCTGTCATAGCCCCATCTGCTGTCGTACCCTCTCGGGGGTATCGCTCATGCTCTCCCGGCCTCGTCCATTATCAGGAATGTATCTTTGGATCCACACTTGGCTGTGATCGGGCTCCTCCGTGAGGGTGATGACCTCTGTAAGGTCTCCATACAATATCTAAAGCCGTCAAGCCCTCTAATAAATGCCGGTAATATGCTACATCCCGTCCGGCGAGAACTGCTCGTGGCTGGCCCACGACCCCCACCACCTCTGAAAGCCATATCTATAAATCACCTGTGGCCCTTGGGGCAGCCCTACTGGTCGAATGCATATGATATGCTCATATGCCCAGCAGTGTAACAAAAACGTAGAGCAAATCCTGAATCGCCTCATCCGGTGGTAGCCCCACAGCTCTCGGTATAACTGCACCAGGTATACTGGTGCCCAAGCATAACATGTATGCTCCTCAACCATCTCGTGTAATACCCCCATCAGCGCCGTGGAAAGTGGCCTCCCTCTGAGTCCGGGAGGGCGAAGCATGTAATGCCGATCATCATCAACACGGCAAGCCGTGTCTCATGTCGGTGGGCACGATACATATCCCCATAGGCGATGCTCGTCGCTGTGATAAGTCAATAGCGCGGCTGCATCCCCGAATACCTGTAAGATGTTGTCCATGGCTGTCTCTGCATCCACCTGGAAGACTGCCTCTCCATCGATCGGTAATCTAAGGATGTGATACACATCCTCGATGTAATGGTCATCTCTCCGGTCGGGAGATGGAACACATTGGTCATTGGATCCCATCTCTCGATGAGGGCGACCATCGAGGCTGTGATCCTATCGATCGCGCCTATACGGCTTTGGACTCACTGAGTCCCACCTCGCGCATAATGCCCCCTGCTTGCTGCGGACACATGTGGCGCATCCGTCTCGATAGCGGGGCATCTATCCCATCGTCGTCGTCATTTGCTGCGTGCTGCAAAACCAACTCACTTTGCATTAGCCCTACTCTTTATCACATGACTACTTTAACCCTCTATACCCTTTTTTTTTTATCCCCAGACCACACCCGACTCCCTATAACACACACCTCCACCCACCTATCTTCTCTGATATCCCCCTCCCTCTTCACACCCAAAAACACAAACCCGATCATAAACAACAACAAACAACCTGACCGACAACCCCAGCAAAGAACTTAACACCCAAAACCACAACGATGACCAAACCAAACAATGAACCCTAAAATCCTAAGGACCGGTGTCGGTCACCATTACCTGCCACCGGTCCTCCCTCGCCCTCTCCCAGGTCGTCGTCATTGGCGTCGGCCGGCGGTCAATATACAACTCACCCCAAAACGAAAATGTGGCCGTCCGGTCACTTCTTGTGGCCGGACATCGGTCTTTGTTAAAACCAGAGCCAAGCCGAACGCGGCCCCCAAAATGCATTTTTCCTATTTATCCCTATCTACCCACCCAAACACCCTAAAAACCTACCCACCCTTCCGCCTTGGCCTATTTAACCCATCTACCCTCTCCTTTTTCAAATAATTTCCATTTATTAATTATTTTCTCAAAACCTTGAATTCTACCCAAACCCAAATCTGACTAACATGACATCAAATTCACACAATGAAGGGTTTCGAACCTACTGGGGTACGACGACACGTCGTCGTGGTGGGATGGGTGGTGGTGGTCAGTGGTCCAAGCACCTCCTACTCCTCTGGTTGTGCCATGGCTCTAACTCTCCTCTGCTTTGGGTCCTCCACCGATCAAGCTGCTTGCCTCCTACTCACTAGGGTCCACAACCACTCACTTCTCCACTCAAATAGCGCCACCTCAACCGAAAAATGCTCCAATCTCAACAATACACCTCGAATGACTCAAATTGGGTTTCAAATTGACAATGTGACAATGACAGGTCGTATTTTTCTTTTTATAGGTTTTTCACCTATAGCGATATCGGTTTTATTACGCACTAAGGAGGCATCGGCATCGGTCACCTCACCGATACCGGTCATCTCTAGCAATCGATATCGGTTTAAATTCCTACCTTCCCAACTTACGCCTTTATTCACCAATCTCCCTTTTTCACCACATTGCCTATTCCCCACATCACTATACCCTCCATTTCTTAATTAGCCTTTTTGACTTCATTGGCCGGCCAGGCCGCATGACCAACTAATCCGGCGACCGAGGCATGACCCGACCACTTGGCCCGACCCGAGGCCCCAACCAACTAATCCGGCCTGACCCAGGCGCGACCAACCACTTGGCGACCCGAGGGCCCGACCCAACCATTTGGCCCGACCCCAGGGCACCGACCCGGCCCGACCAGGCGAGGCCCGGCCAGCCAACCCATCGGGCCCGACCCAGGCGCGCAACCCATTAACCCCATCGGCCCGGGCCGAGGCCACACCCGACCCATTTGGCCGACCCAAGGCCACACCCAACCATTTGACCCGACCCGAGGCCTCCTGACCATTTGGCCCGACCCAGGCTGCTGACCCGACCATTTGGCCCGACCCAGGCCACGCTCAACCCATCGAGGCTTGATTCACGGCCCTCACTAATCAATCGGCCCGACCCAGTCTGTACCACTTAAATACCTCACCCAACACCAACACATTACAATTTTACCCACCTATCCTGTGGCTTTTTTGTTCAATCGAGCTCACTGTTCGTGTTTTAGCATGATTAGGGTACTTGACTTGATCGGTCGACCAACTTTACCTAGACCTAGGCCGTGCGTTTATCTCAACCAAACCGACCATTTAGTCTTGCTTAGAACATGCCTAAACGTTCTGTACCTTACCCGTTATATCCCCTGGAGCTACTTCCTATGCCTTGGATACCGGGATTATATCACCCTTGTTTGGATAAACTATCGACCTTTGCTATGAATTCTTGGTTTGCTCTTGAATCATGTACCACTGGTCATGCACTCTTTGCATTTGACGTAAATCTGCTTCTTTGGACCTACCCCACCATCTCACCATCATCTCCACACCATTTACCCTTTATCAACCCTATCCACGATTTCACGCTATCTCAATTTTTGATAGATTTGAGGGGATTACCTATACCCTTAACGGGGAAACCACTTCATATTATTGTCAGTGTGCATCTTTACAAAACAAACTACACGACAATAAGGGGCTAATGTAGACACCAAATTTGTGTCTTACGACCCCCTGTGACCCGCATCTCATTTCATGACCTAACCTCATCACTAAACCTTACACAATTATTTATTAATTACCTTATAATTAATAAATCCACATCATAATACCTGCCACCTCATTTTGCCACCTCATCATGACCTAGTCCTAACCTAAACTAACCTAATTAAGACCTATAACTTGGTCACATCCACACCCATGACTAATGACTCCTTACTACTCGCACCCAAAACCGACCTTGTAGTAACTTGACCAAGCCCATGACTAATCCCTCGGGAGAAAAGGAGGAAAGTTGGCTATTTTACTAAAAATAGCCCACTTTGACTGGCAAATACCGGTTCTACTCGACCGCCGTCGGTTACGTAATTGTCATCGGTTCCCTGTAAATGACCTCCCTAACCGAGAAACAAAGGTGAAGGATTTTTGATTAATCGGGATCATCGAAGTGATCGAGAGAATCGGATTTTACTTGGTGGCGAGAGACAAGTGAAGAAACAAGAAGAGTTTGCGAGAGAAGGACATCAAGCCCAAGGCTGCAGTGAGTAACTTGAGAGCCTGTGACACTCATCGATCATCGGGAGGAAGATATCTCATCTCACGATTGTCGAGGTCATCCTACTGAGTTACGCCTTTGTCATCACAGTTCTTGGACCTGCATTCTCGTCAATAACCAGTAAGTAGTATCTTGTATGTCCTCTTTAATAACATTTCTTAGACTTTTGAATCACAGCCGTCATAAGTCTATTCCTAGATCTACTACCCAGCAACACACTACATCTAACTATCATTCCTCTACCCTCTCATCACCCCGTTACCTAATCCCACTCATTTACCAGCCTTATAAACAACACAACCACCCTACAACCGACCCTCACCAAAAGTCCCTAAAACATAGCCCCTACCGATATCGGTTAACAGCAACCGGTACCGGTTACTGTGACTCAAAACCAAAAACCAGCCTTTCCCCTACTTGTTTCAACGAGGCAATTAAATTGTTATTTTACAATCATTTGTGTTAATTCATATTAGCAGGGGAACTGACCACCTTCGAAAGGAAGTTTTATATTTCCTGGGCCCAAGGCAGTTCCCTCATTTATTGTCTAATCAAAATCTGGTGGTCTTGTATTCTTATTTGCGAGTAGTCCTTCGAGACAAAAGGAGTTCTTCGCAATCAACCTGATCTCTCTCTACGGTACGCGCACACCCTCTCGACATTTAACAGGTATTCCTCCTAACCCTAACCCTTATCTGTTTCTCAAAGGAATAAAAGGATAGAAGCAACTCTATTCCCAAAAGCTGAAACATTCCGTGCGAAACACAACAATAACATTAATTTAAAATACCATTTTAAAACATATAACAAGACCCAGTGCCTTATCCATTAAATTGGGGTCCGCCTATCTCAACCATATGAGAAATGGACTCTCCCACCCATTAGATAACATAGGGAATTATCCCATCATTCTATTGGTGAAACAAGGATCTTAATTAATTATGAATTCGAAATATTTGAGCTTCTGCAATGTCTGGTGCATCTTTTCTTCCTCTGGAAAACAAATTCGAAGAAGACCAGCCTCACAAAGTACCGTAGTTCAAGAATCTTACCTAGTATGGTATGCAGGTCTATAACTTTAGATTGGATCTCTTCACAAAGGTGTTTGATCCTGAAACATTGATCCATAGAAGAAGTGGAAAAATTATCAATAGGAGTGTACATTTCATGTATCAATTTCATGAATTGCTCCACTAGATGTTGTACTGAATTCCTTTGGTTGTGTTCATTGATGAAGGTACAAGGAATATCTTCAATGAAGGATTGAATGGAAGAGAGCGTAGTATAAGCTTCATTGCACAAACTATCAAATTGAATTACTAAGTCTTCTAGAATCATTTATCTAGACTTAGAATGATTTAGCCATAGATTTCGTGTCATGTGATCATCAAAATCGAATATTTCCTCCAAGGCTAAGAATGTAGATTCCATACGGGAAAGATCCTGAAGACTTGGAAAGATCTGATCTATAGCTATTAATTCTACAATGAGGCATTCCTTGAATGGAAACATTGGATCAAGGTAGGCATAAATATTCTCAGATATTTTTATCACCTCATCAATTGTTCTCAACCCACCATTTTCTATCTCAGAAACCCAAGACCTTAGAGTATTCCCTAAAGTGATCACATCCTTTGATTGATTGAGAATTTCTTGATCTGGGATGGCCATGATTTATGGAATAGGAAAAGAAGATGCAATTGGGATGATCAAATGTTGAACATATGAGATAAATTTATTCTTCTCTTTTTTATATCTCTAAACTTTTAAGCACATTGTTCATTGAATCTCTTTCCATAATAACATCACTTTCAAAAGTGGTCTTTCCAAGGCTATTTTGGATACTTCATAGTCAATTATTGTCATGTCCCCACAATCCTTTTAAAGTAGTTGGAACTACAATTTCTGCAAATTCATCTCCATCATCATCAATCACTACCCTAGAGAAGACCTTATGATTTTTTGGCACAACTTCATTGGAAAGGGAAGAAAGATCTTCCAAATCAATGTTGGCCACTTTGACTAATCTCTTCCTCTTTTTTATTTTGAAATCAACCTAGGCATGTGTTTCAGTCATTAGTTTGACATATTAGAGTCGTAGAAGCTGGAAGGGAAAACCTCCTTACTCTCCTCATGATTAAAACCAAGAGGGAAATTGCTCTACGGCCTCCATCCTTGGCAAAGTAACATCTGCAACACATTCTTGATTATCCTCATGTTCTTGTGAAATATTCCTATCACCTTGATACTCGGAAGAATTGGATATTTGTACCACTAGAATTTGTTTGGACTCAAGTGTCTAACATTGATGACTTGGATCTTTAGTGGGCCTATTGGAACTCTCAGTGATGTGAATAGATGAGTTTGGGGTAGAAATACCCAAAACATGTTCTCTTCCTTCCCAAGATGCACACTCTTTACCAACCTTTGAGGTAATTTTCTCCAAAATAAGCCCCTGCTTATTTTGGCTAACTTGTCTTCATTCCTTCCTTCCTTGTGCCTCAGTTAGATTTTTACACATTTCGAGTCTCTCAAAATTTTCTAGGTATTGCTCAGTCAAATAGAGAATTTTCTTCCCTTTCCGTAAAGGTAAAGAAGTCTTCCTAACTCCTTGTATTTTTAATATATGGCTCGGCGTAGTTTGGAGGAAATTTTCCCAAGGCGGGCCGCGAGAAAATTTTGGCACTTGGCCTTTGGGGGGAAAAAGGGGGTCAAAGGGAAAATGCAAGTGGGCGCCGAGAAATGAGAAGATGCCACATGTCTTTTCAGTGGTGGAGGTCGGGCGGTGGAAGGACTTTGGAAATTTTTTTTCCAAAGTGGCTAGCGGCTCAAAAGTAAAAAAAGTGGACCGTATCCCGCTAAACAACTAGATGGTGACACGTGTCCAGAGTGGCGGAGGCGTGGAGTAATTTTGGAAAATTTCCCAAATTTCAAAAGGGGCAAAATGATCATTTGAACCCATGGATCAATGAGATGGCACCACGTGTGGAAGTACGGAGAGGTTGGGCAGAGAGAATTTTGGGAATTTTTCCCAATTTGAAAAGGAGGAAAAATTTTGAATTCGGCCCATGAACCTAAACCCTAATTTTGCATTTTCCCTAAATCTTCAGAGGGCCATATCTTTTGATCAAGCTAGATTTTTGTGTTTTTATATCATTGGAAAGATGTTGAAATTCTCCACATGATGGACTATTCAATTTTGTTTTTTGGTGGAGTTTGGTGGGAGAAAATGAGAAAATGTTGGCACGCAAAAAAATGTAAAAGCGACATTTAACCACCAAAATTAATGAAGTATGGGTCATTTTTTTTGGCCAAATGCAGAGAAATGTACTTTGGTGTATGGGTTTTTCCATGAAGCCCATCACTTTGTAGGCAATATTAAAGGGATTTGATTGGTGGTTGAGCTCATAAATCAATTTGCCCACGTTTTTTGCTTTTCCTTCGTTCTACTTCCCCATTAAAAGCCATTTTTTTGGCTCATTTGTAAAGGGTTGGATGTTTTTGTTCTTGTAGACTCCCCTCTTCCCTTTGGCACATGAATTTGAGGAGTTTAGACCTTCCATGGAAATTGTGGCACATTTTTCCTTTTTCTATTGTAATGCATTGTATAAACTTGGGAATGGTAATGCATGTTTTGTGAATGATTTTCAATCCTCTCTTGCATTGTTTATCATTTTCCTTTGATCTTTCATTATTTTTGAAAAATTTGTGCATGCTTTGGTGTTACACATCTCATGATCTGTGTTTATTTACAAGACAAAAGTTCATCACTCCTTTGGTGTATCACCATTTTTACTTAGTTTTGTTTCCTTTTGCATCTTTCTTTATCTCTGTCTCCTTGGAATTTAGAGTAGGATTTAGCATTGAACCTCTACAAAAATTCATGCATACACCTAAAATAGAGGGTAAGAACCTACTTTCTCTGGAGAGTTTTCTCACCTTATACGAGGTCCACACCTTGGAGAAAACTCAATGTTGTGTAATCACACTAAATGACCCAATTCTGGACAGCAGATCTGAAGGTCATTTAGGGTGTTGTAGATTTGCACTAATATTTTTGGCATGCCCGGTGGGACCTTAGAGGTCTTCATCTTCATTACAAAAAAGTTGATGTGTAATTTTTGTAAGTTTCTTTCTTGAAAGAGCCTTGATTTGCACATCAGTGACTCGAAAAGGATAGAATCAATTGGTTTCAGTGAGTCAAGCTTGAAGATTCATGAGAAGGATCAAACAAGGTCAAGGACGAGAGAGAGGGATTGTTTAACTATCTACAATTATCCCTAGAAAGAGGAGAAGAGGAAGAAGGATTCAAAGGTCTCCATCTCCACCCAAGAACTCTATCAACTCCTCCACTGGTAGACCTTTCATCCAATCAACAAGGGTTCTCAGGCCAATCAGAATGGCATAACCCAATCCTTATGTCAACTTTATTGGCAGCAGCCCACTTGCTCTCAATGCACAAAACCCAGTTCCAATTGTAGCATTGAAGAACATCCCATACTTTACTGGAGAAAATCAGACCACTCCTGGTGATCATGTCAAAGACATTGCTAATGTTTGTGCAATCCATGAGATTGTTGAGATGGAAATTGTTATCAAATTGTTGGCATCTTCATTCAAAGGGAAAGCCTTGCAATGGTTCAGGAGCCTTGAGGTAGGCTCTATCCAAAATTGGAACCAGTTGTGCATAGCTCTCCATAACCAATTTGGAGAAAAGGGGACAACTTGTCTCTATTGGAGCAACTGACAACTATCAAGAGAGCTCTAATGAGCAAGCTAACAGACTTCAATTTCAGATTTCAAAAGAACATGGGATAGAATCCCATTGGTAGTGAGCCAACAGACTCAAGGTGCTTTCTTATACTTTCTCAAGGCTTTAAATTTGACATTTCTATGTTGATCCAATCCATGGGAGGTGCAACTATACTGTAAGCTTACAACATCGCCATTAGGGCTGAGAATTGTTTGATCAAGTGGTAAACTTGCACCTAGGCCTCTTATGCCCTTATATCCAGACTTGGAAATCCCAAGTACTAGTCAAGCACCTACTTTAGCTCCTATTCCCACTCCTAGAAATTAGAGTTCAAATGAAACTTCTACTTCATCCTCTAGTGCCTCAAATGAGCTTGAAGTTATGAAACAATTACAAAATTTGGGCAATGAGCTGGTTACGCTCAAGAGGCAACAAGCTCAAAGTTTTAGGCCTTCTTATCAGCCTCAAACTTAGCCTAATAGACAACCATATCACCTAATAGGCCACCCAACCTAGCTGCAAATCAAAATCAAGTAAGGCCTCACCCGATAGACCATTTCACCCTATAACCCCAATGTTGCATCTACCTCTAAAGCCTTAGTGCCAGTGCAAAATAATATAGCTCAAGAGTATGATTGGTGTTTCCCATGCAATGAACCTCACAACCAATCTATGTGCTTTAATGGTGCTTTGAACCAAGCTTTGATGGTGACAAAAACTGGTGTAGAGAGTGAGGTGAGTCGAAACAAACCAACAACAAGGACATCTCAGTAAAATACAACTCAAATGAGACTACACTTGTGAATTGGAAGGTGAAAGATTTTTGTGGTATGAATCAAACACCTTCTCATAGTGTAGCAGCTAACACATGGTCAAAAAGAGGAATATTGGTGAAGGAAGTCATTAGATCAAGTGATTCACAACCTTCCATCACTCCACAAGGTGTTGGTAAGCAAAATGCAGTTCCAAATGTGTGAGGACAGCCCAAGCCACCTTCTAGACCAGCTCAAATGCCAGTTATGTTGTGCAGCCCATGTACAAGAAAAGAAATGTGTAGACTAAAGGCAGCAAAGAGATGGTTCATCCCCATTTAACATCATTGAACAAATGAAGAAGACCAATGTGAACATATCTATGTGGGAGTCACTTTATCCATCCCCAGGACAAAGGGATCTACTACAAGCTGCCATGAAGAATTGGTCAACCTCAAATCAGCAAGCTCATATGCAAGAGAAGGTACTCACAAATGCTACTCAGCTTGAGGGGAATCATGGAGGACATAAAGGTAAAATTTTAAAGCCCCCTCCATTCTATGTTTCATTGATCATTGGGGATAAACTAGTACATAATTGTATGATTGATTAAGGGCAAGTAGTTTTGTGATGCCCAAGCAAATAGCTGATGATCAGTTGGGCCTTCAATATGAAGTCATATCAAGGGGGTGGTGTAATTAGATGGGACAACGTAGTAGCCATGATTGGGGTAATTAAATATTTGAGCCTTACTTTGCATGCATGCCCCAATGTCATTGTTTTTGCAAGATGTGTCGGTGATAGATTTTCCACCACTCTTTGCCATATGTTTGTCAAGGGATTTCATAGCTAAATTGGAGGCTACCTATCTTGATTGGTCACACATGTTGTTTAGGACAAGGTATGGAGCCAAGGCCACAATCAGGTCTGAACCTATTGCAAACTTTCACATTGAGCCTCATACTCCAAGCCCAATCAATGCCAATTGTTCAGCGTTTGATCAAGAGGATTATCCAAGCACACATGAAGCTGACACCAAAGTTGGAAGCATTCAGATTTGAATCTTGATGAATGGGAAAGCAAGGTACATGCTTTTGATCCCTATAAGGAAATAGAGGAATCTGAACTAGGAGTCTATTACATGCATGAAGAAAATCAGCCTCTTCTAGCATCACCAAGCCGGACCATAAAGATGACAATGAGGTATGGCAGTTGTTCTTTGATGGATCAAGAAGTAGACAAGGTGTAGGAGGAGGGAGCTATGCTTGTTTCACCTCAAGGCATTAAGTATTATTCATCTTTTAGATTTCAGTTTGCATGTTCTAACAACACTGCTGAATATGAAGCTTTGATACATGGATTGCATTGGTCAAGGAAGAGAGGCATCAAAAACTTACAAGTCTTTGGTGATAGTGAGTTGATTGTTAATCAAGTTAAAGGACAACATGTTGCCAAGAATGACCTACTCAAGAGTTATAAGAATAGGGTGTGGGACCTCATTGAGGATTTTGAGGGCTTTGGCATCAACTCCATTCCTAGGAAAGAAAACCAAGTTGTTGATAGGCTTGCAATAGTTGGAGCAACTTTTGATGTTGTGGAAAGTATCAAAAGAGATAAAATGTAGCCAAACATCCATGTGATTGTGAGGCCATCAGTGCCAGACAATAATGCAAGTTGGCAAGTGTTTGAGAGTGACCAACAAATCATCAATTTCTTGCAAGAGGAAGTTGAGTTCTCAGCCAAAAATCGGAAAAGTTAGAACAATAGTATGGTGATCAAGTGGTACAGCTGAGAACCAACAAACTTCCAAAGGGACTTGTGACTTTAGAGTCTATTTTCAATCCTAATGATCAATTTAGGAAGGAGAAAGCAAACATCCAAGTCAAGGGAGAGGATTGAGCCCATCTCGGTTGGAGAAGGCAAGTCACTTCAAATTGGTAAAAGTGGCAAGTGAGCAAGAAAGGTATGAGTTCATGCAACTTTGCCAAGAGTTCCTAGATGTATTTTCTTGGAGCTATGAAGACTTGAAGGTTTCAATCCCAAGCTAGCTCAACACACAATTGAACTAGATCCAAGTGCTAAGCCCATCAGGAAAAAACAAAGACCGGTCAATCCACACATTGAGCCTCTCATGAAGAAGGAATTGAATAAGTTAATAGAGGCAAGTATCATATTCCCCATCAAGCATTCAAGTTGGGTTGCAAACTTGGTTCTAGTTAGAAAGAAGAGTGGAGAAATCAGGTTGTGTGTAGACTTTAGAGATTTGAATAGAGCATCCCTCAAGGATCACTACCCACTTCCTTCTATGGAGCAGATTTTGCAAGTTGTTCTTTGGCTCACGAGAGGTTTTCATTGCTAGATGGTTATTCGAGGTATAATCGGATCATGGTAAAGGAAGATGATCAGTTCAAAACAGCCTTCACCACAAATGGGGAACCTATGCATATAGAAAAATGCCATTTGGGTTATCTAAATTGGAGCTACTTTCAAAGAGAAATGGATATGGCGTTGAGGATTGATCAACAAAATAGTGTTGATATACCTAGATGATATTACTGTATTTTCTAAAAGTGCAGTAGATCATCTCTTTCATTTGAGACAAGTGTTCCAAAGATGTAGAAGATTTGGGGTATCCTTGAATCCCAAAAATGCATTTTTCTAGCTCATGAAGGCAAGCTCTAGGCCACATTGTTTCCAAAGAAGGGTTAGCAATTGATCCAAGAGAGGGTTGAAGCAATAAAAGCACTACCATTGCCAAGGCATAAGAAGGCTCTTCAAAGTTTCTTGGGAAGAATCAATTTTGTTTGAAGGTTTGTTCCAAACTTTGCAGCCCTTATCAAGCCAATAACTATGATGTTGAAGAAAAGTGTGGCATTCAAATGGATAGCTGAAGGTAAGGCAAGTTTTGAGGCAATCAAAGAAGCTATCTCATAGGCTCAACTCTCATTAACCTAGATTTCTCTAAAGACTTCATCCTTTATGCATTTGGTGGTGATGATACAATTTCTACAATTTTAGTACAAAAGAATGAAGAAAATGTAGAGCAGCCAATTGCCTTCTTTAGCCAAAGCTTGGAGGACTATGAAGTAAGGTATTCCTTCATTGAGAAGCATGTTCTTGTAGTGATTAGGAGCTTGAAGAAATTTAAGCATCTAGTTTCAAACAACAAGGTTCAATTGTTGGTTTCTCATGTGGGAGTTAAAGACTTCCTCCTCAACAAAGATCTAAATGAAAAATGTGCAGGGTGGATTACTCGTGTCATGGAGTATGACATTGAGATCAAAGTCACCAAGCTGGTATGAGGAAAGGGATTGTGTGAGCAATTGGCCTTGAACCAATCAATTGAAGCAAGCAAAGAGAAGAATGTTGTTTTGGTGTTGCAGGACAACCAAGAACAAAGAGATATTCAAGAAGAAAATGGTGGTATGCTCACTCCTTGCTGGACCCAAGACATAATGCACTTCTTACAAAAGCCTATGCCCTCAGAGATGAACAAAGCCAAAAGAAGACACTTCAGATTGTAGGCTATTTCGTATGCACTTGTTGATGGTGTCTTGTTCAAAAAGGATATCAATGGAGTGTTGCTGAGATGCATTGGGACAAATCAGATTGAGAAAATGTTAGAAGAGTTCCATGGTGGATCGCTAGGGGTCATTTTTCTCCAAGAGTGAAACTCTCAAGATCATGAAGGCTGGTTATTATTGGCCCAAAATGTTTAGTGATTGTTATGCATGGATCAAGAGGTGCAAGAATTGTGCATTCTTCACAGGAAAAGAGAGGTTAGCAGCACTTCCATTGCACCCAATCTTAGTTGACCACCATTCATGCAATGGGGTTTGGACTTCATTGGAGTCATTAATCCAAACTCAAGCCAAGGGCACAAATGGATTCTAACAACAACAGACTACTTCACCAAATGGACTGAGGCGGTGGCACTCAAAGAGGAAAATGAATCTAGCATTCTAGACTTCTATGAGGGGATAACAACCAGATTTGGTATACCTACCACTATAATATCAGATAATGCATTGGCATTCATAGGATCAAAGGTAACTGAATGGGCTGTTAGAAATGGGATCTATTTGAGCACTTCATCAAATTATTACCCTCAAGGTAATGGCCAAGTTGAGTCCACAAACAAGAATCTATTAAGGATCATCAAGAGGACTCTTGATGAAAATCAAAGGACTTGGCACACTAAGCTCAAATCAACTTTATGGGCTGATAGGATAACTCCCAAGAGATCCACAGGTAACTCTCTCCATTCGAGACTTGTTTATGGGGAGAGAGAGCAATCTTGCCTATGTCACTTGAGTTGCCAACATTGGAACTCATGAAGCAATTGGAATTGTTAGAGTTTGAGCCCATGGAGGTTAGATATGTAGAATTGATGGAACTCCAAGAAATCAGAGAGCATGCAGCCCAAACAATGGAGAAGGACCAAGCTTTGATCAAGAGAAGCTTTGATAGGAAAGCTAAGGCTAGAACTTTCCAAGTTGGAGATTTAGTGTTGAAATGGGATGCAAACCGAGAAAAGCCAGGAAGGCATTCAAAATTTGATGCCATTTGGAGTGGTCCCTACATAGTCACAAAATGCAAAACAACAATGCCTTCAATTTTCTACATTGGATGGTGAGGAACTATAGATTCAGTTAATGGAATCCATCTAAAACATTGCTACTAGAAGGGAAACTTCTCACCTTGTACATATTAGCTTAGATTTTTCATTCCTCTAAGTGCTTATGCACATTGTTTTGTTGTAGCTTAGATTTACATTTCCCTAAGTGCTTTGGCACAAGTTTTGTTGCCCCAAGGATGCATCTTTTGCAGGCCATGTTCCAGATCAAAGTAATGTTCTACTCTCACAATCTTCATTTTAGAGATTTTCTAATGAATTGAGAGTAACAAGTAGTTAAGTTGATGACTCCATTGCCCAATGGATTGCTTCAGGTAGCTGGTCACTTCATCCAGTAGGCAGATGACCCCTTTGAGTCACCAAAATTGTTATCCAAAATAAGCCCTTGCTTATTTTGGCTAACTTGTCTTCATTCTTTCCTTCCTTGTGCCTCAGTCAAATTTTTACACATTTAGGCACTCAAAATTTTCTAGGTATTGCTTCATCAGATAGAGAATTTTCTCCCCTTTCTAGAAAGGTAAATAAGTCCTCCTAACTCCTTGTATTTTGCAAGTTATGGCTGGCGGAGTTTGGAGGGAAATTTTCCCAAGGCGGGCCGCGGGAAAATTTTTGCACTTAGCCTTTTGGGGTCAAAGGGAAAAGGGGAAATCCAAAGGAGAAAATCCAGGTAGGGAGTCGGAGTGGTGGAAGGACTTGAGTTTTTTGGTGTTTGGGTGAGAAGGAAAACACCATGTGTGTGTGAGAAGATGCCACGTGTCTATCGGTGGCGGGGTTGGGAGTGGTGGAAGGACTTTGGAAATTTTTCCAAAGTGGCTATGGTGCTCAAAGGTAAAAAGTGGAGCGCATCCCCATGCCAAGCAACCAGATGGTGCCACGTGTCCCGGAGTGGCGGAGGCGCGGAGTAATTTTGGAAAATTTCCAAATTTCACAAAAGGAAAGAATGATCATTTGAACCCATGGATCAATGAGATGGTGCCACACGTAGTGGAGTGAGTCGGGGTGGAGAATTTTTGGGAATTTTTCCCAATTTGAAAAAGGAGGGAAAAATTTTGAATCTCGGCCCATGAACCCTAATTTTGCCCTAATTTTGCCCTAAATCTTCAGAGGGCCATATCTTTTGATCCAGAGCTCGGATTTTTGCATTTTTATATCATTGGAAAGATGTTGAAATTATCCACATGATGGACTATTCAATTTTTTTTTTTGGTGGATTTTGGTGGGAGAAAAATGAGAAAACATCTCTGGCACATGGCAAAAAATACAAAACTGACATTCAACCACCAAAATTAATGAAGTATGGGTCATTTTTTGGATCTGCAGAGCAATGTACTTTGGTGTATGGGTTTTCCATGAATCCCATCACTTTTAGGGAAATTGAAGGGATTTTATTGGTGGTTGAGCTCATAAATCAATTTTCCCACGTTTTTGCTTTTCCTTTGTTCTGCTTCGCCATTAAAAGCTAGTTTTGGCTCATTTGTAAAGGGTTGGATGTTTTTGTTCTTGTAGACTCCCCTCTTCCCCTTGGCACGTGAATTTGAGGAGTTTAAGACCTTCCATGGAAATTATAGCTCATTTTTTCCTTCTTTCCATTGTAATGCATTGTATTGTATAAACTTGGGAATGGTAATGATACATGTTTTGTGATGATTTTCAATCCTCTCTTGCATTGTTTATCATTGTTTTTTGATCTTTCATTGTATTTTGGAAAATTTGTGCATGTTTGGTGTTGCATCTCTCATGATTGTGTTTATTTTTGCAAACAAAAGTTCATCACTCCTTTGGTGTATCACCATTTTTACTTAGTTTTGTTTTCTTTTGCATCCTTTATCTCTGTCTCCTTGGAATTTAGAGTAGGATTTAGCATTGAACCTCTGAAAATTCATGCATACACCTAAAAGAGGGTAAGAACCAAATTTCTTTGGAGAGTTTTCTCATCTTGTAAGGTCCCACACCTTGGTGCAATCACACTAAATGAAAATCTCAATGTTATGTGCCTAAAATGGGAGATGATTGGCCATCGGTTCTCGTACCACATCATAGTTATTCTCAACACGGGTTGATTTATGGTATCTAGAGAAGTTTCATCTCCTTTACTCTAATCAATACCAAGGAGTGGAGTGAAAACTATCTGATCATAGGCAGGATCCATAAGATCAATTCCATTATTGGAAAGGGCCAAAGGAGGGTCCCTCAATCCATAATTTTCTATTTGAGCCAATGTGAGATGAGAAAATTATCATCGTCTTACCTCCCTGTCATCTACACATTCTACCCAATAGTCTTCTATGCTTGCTTTGTGCCTGTATCTTGCTCCTAGGGATTTTTCCATGGACCCTTTAATATCAAACTGAGCCCTACTTGTGAAAGAATGTATGGTGATGTGGGAAAATTCCTTTTCCATTAGTTATGCACTGCAAGAACTTGGACATTTGTATTCCCCTATCTGAATCAAGAAATGAATGCCTCCTTTATGTTTATCCACAAGTAGGCAATGGACTTTGAAAATTTGACGTGAAAGCTCCATCAACGCCAATTTTTCATTGACATATTTAGGGAGTTTGTAAGGAGATCCCACAAATCCACTAACCCGTATATAGGAGTAAGAAGGAAACTAGATATACCAAGTTCCCCACTATTTTATCATGGCCTTGACATCCTCTAAAAACATTTCTTCTGGATTTCTCCTAGTGACCGAATTATATAGAAAAGGAAGGCATTGTTGACCCTCCAAAAATGGTGAGAACCATTCTTGAACTCAAGTTGTGGGTAAAAGTGAAAAACACTATTTTTACCAGGACCCATTGTACCTCTAGTTGTCAGCCCGAAAATATCCTCCTTGCTACAACATAGATCAAATATGAGGTCATGTAAAATGACCTGTCATTTTTACCTCAATCAACTACTTATGGAGAGTTTCACTAATGATACTTTCCCAATCAATGAACATCTTTGCATCAAGAATGATACAAATGAATTTGTACATCCAAGGATGGAAATTCTTAGCGGAAGGAAGACCAAAAATATGCTAAGGAGAGTGATCATATCTCCTATTTCTTCATGAAAATCCACATGAAACCATTCTTTGGGCATCCTTGAAGTGTGAGTTTTTGGTTTGACTAACCAATTTTTATCAACCATTTTTACCATCTCAAGGGATCTTCATCCTAGAATTGTTGTGTTGATTTTTACATTATATCAACATTTTCTTCATAAAGTGGCATTTTTAACATATCTTCCATATGCTCGAGATATTTGGGTATAAGGGTTTAATTTCTGTCATTAAATATCCTCATACGCTCGGGGTTGTAGTGATCGAGACGTGAGGCGGAGAACAAACTTGAGACATTATATTGCCCTTTGGAAATGCTTCCACTTGAGGTAAGCCGTAACGATAGAGCATTTTGAGAAAACTATTTTCCTTCCCTCCTTACCTGTCACAAAATTGGACCATATCCACATGACCCATATTAGTATATGAAATATTATCTCTTATCATGGAGCTATTCTAGTGAATCCCGGTGTTAGTTTGTCGGTGTTCGAGTACTTGATTTTGGGCAACTCATATAGATCTATGGTGTCACTCTACCCATTCGGTAGTATGGGAGGGTGTGGTGTTGATCTTGCTTCTTCAAAATTAATATATGGATTTACAAGCTGCATTCTCGGATGATAATAGTACACCATGTTAGATTTGCAAAAAGAAGAGCTAAAATACCATATATGGAAATCCATCATAATCCATAATGCTCAATACATTACAATACAATTACTTACATTGCTCAATAAGAAGGATGTACATATAGGAGGATGGAAGTGTAACTACTTACCTAAATCGGTGGTGAAAAACTCCCACTAAGCGAATACTTTGGTATTTAAGTTGAATCCAAAAGAGTAGTAACCTAACTCCACATAGCGAGAAGTTAACTCAACACAAATAGTAAGCTAACTCCATACAACTAGTACACCTAAGCAAATTTAATGGCTAACACAAGTGTAAGAATTATCATGATAAATAAATAAAAGGATAAATAATAACCTACACTAACACCCTCCCATAAGCATAACTTAGGTGGGTGGAAAAGAAGGTGGGTCCTAACAACAAGGCCTGATGAGGTACCCACGTATAATAACTGGGAAAATTGGACACCATAAGGTACCTAAAACCAGTAATAACAAAGTAGAGAGAAAAATCCCACTGCAAGATATCCCAAGAAGCTCGGTTCCAAAAAATCATACAATATTGTAGAAGTTTTAGTGCACACTTGTAGATTGTATCCACTTCTCAATCATAGAACTCAAAAATAACTAACATTGGGCTTCACCAAAATAGCTCCATGTAAGGAGACTATCAATGGAGCGATGTTTTTAGTGTAAAAAAACACCAAACATAATTTTATCAATCGATACAAATATGTGTGCCACGATCTAAGAACAACCAAACAACAAGGCAATGACACGAGATTGAAATAAATTGGAGTTTCATGATCCAAAAAAGCTAAGGTAATAAGTCAAGACCACAAACCTGAAGAAGCAAGATCAAATGCTACAAATAGGTGTGCCACGATCTAAGAACAATAACCAAGGAAACAAGGCAAGGACACGAGATCCAAATAAATAAGAGTGTCATGATCCAAGAAAAGCTAAAGGTAACAAGAGCAAGGACATGAAACCTGAAGAAGCAGTATCAACACCACACCCTCCCATACTGTTGAATGGGTAGAGTGACACCATAGATCTGTATGAGTTGCCCAAAATCAACTACTCAAACACTAACAAACTAACATTAGGCTTCACTAGAATAGCTCCCCACAAGAGAGATTGTCAACATGTCAAAAAGTGTCAAAAATACAGATCTAAAATATCTCAACAAACAAGAGAGATATAAATGGTGGCACTTTATAATTGAGTGCATGTTACAAATATGACATTTTAAATTTTTAGTTTATTTCTCAAAATAAACTAGTTCCAATGGAACAAGCACAAAAAAATAAACACTTTTGAAACAAACGACACTCAAATCTGAGTTACCGATCAAAAGATACAAATTTATCAAGTTTTTGCTTTAATAAAAATAAATAAAATGCCCTGCAGTCTTCGATTTATTTTCTGGAAAAAAATTCAATTATATATCTACAAAACGGAAGAACAATAATAAAATCCAATAATGAACTTGAAAAATCTAGATAAACCTTGAAATGGTTTTCCCAGATTTTCTGCTTCATTAACACAAATTTTTAAAATCCTCAAGGGTAGCATAGATCTAAAAGATCCTCAAATCCTCCACACACAGGAACTCTACAAAGCCAAAGAAAAAAACCATTACCGAATGCAAAAAACCTAGAAAAATCCCAGAAAGTGTTTCTCTGGACTTTCTGCCTCCTCTGCATAGATTTCCCCATGTCACAAATATTGAATATTTCATCTTCCTACCAAATAGAAACTCTAAGAAGGAAGAAAAAAACCCATTACCAAATGCAAAAAAACCCAAAAAAACCCCAAAAACCATTTTTTGGATTTTCTACTTCCCGTAAGGATTTCCCTAGGCACAAATTTGGAAGATGTCCAGATTCTTACCAAATAGGAATGTTGCAAAGTGGAAGAAAAAAACCCAAAAAAACCTAGAAACCATTTTTATGGATTTTCTACTTCCCCAACAAATTTGTATCCCCTTAGCACAAATTTCCAAGTGGATCTGTACATACAATGCTCACCAATGTCAAACCACACTAAAAACAAGATGGCTCCTTCAATGGCCAAGTATACAATTGTTTATGGGGTTTTTCCACCTTTCAAAGCCCACAAAGCCCTTTGTTTTACGTAAAAATGGACCCTCTGATTTAACAAATTCCAAAATATATGAAAACAAATAAACTCTTGCTTATAAAAAAATTATAGATGAATATCTACATCATCTACCGCTCTAATACCATGAAAGGAATGATAAAAATATTGTTCCAAGCCACGATCTCAGATGATAATAGCACACCACATTAGATTTGCAAAATAGAAGAGCTAAAATATCATATATGGAAATCCATCATAATCCATAATGCTCAATACATTACATTTCTCAATAAGAAGGATGTACATATAGGAGGAGAAATTGCAACTACTACCTAAATCGGTGGTGAAGAACTTCCACTAACTCGATAGCGTCTTTGGTATTTAAGTTAACTCCACAAGACTAGTAAGCTAACTCCACATAACTGAGAAGCTAACTCAACATAACTAGTAAGCTACCTCCACACAACTAGTACACCTAAGCAAGCTAAAGCAACAAGCATAAGGCTAACACAAGTGTAAGAATTATCCTAATAAATAAATAGAAGGATAAATAATAACCTACACTAACAATGGGCAAATTTCTTTTCCATTAGTTCGCATTGCGAGAACTTGGACATTTGTATTACCTATCTGAATCGAGAAATGAATGCCTCCTTTATGTTTATCCACAAGTAGGCAATTGACTTTGAAAATTTGACGTGAAAGATCCATCGACATCAATTTTTCAATGACATATTTAGGACGTTTATAAGGATCTCCCACAAATCCACTAACCCGTATATAGGAGTAAGAAGGAAACTAGATATACCAAGTTCCCCATTGTTTTATCACGGCCTTAGCATCCTCTGAAAACCTTTCTTCTAGATTTCTCCCTAGTGACTAGATTATATAGAAAAGGAAGGCATCGTTGACCCTCCAGAAATGGTGAGAACCATTCTTGAACTCAAGTTGTGGGTAAAAGTGAAAAACACTATTTTTACCAGGACCCATTGCACCTCTAGTTGTCAGCCCTGAAAATATCCTCCTTCTTGGTACAACATAGATCAAATATGAGGTCATGTAAAAATGACCCATCATTTTTACCTCAATCAACTGCTTATGGAGAGTGTCACTGATGATACTTGCCCAATCAACGAACATCTTTGCATCAAGAATGATACAAATGAATTTGTACATCCAAGGATGGAAATTCCTGGCGGAAGGAAGACCAAAAACCTGCTAAGGAGAGTGATCATATCTCCTATTTCTTCATGAAACTCCACACAAAACCATTCTTTGGGCATCCTTGAAGTGTGAGTTTTGGTTTGACTAACCAATTTTTATCAACCATTTTTACCATCTCAAGGGATCTTCATCCCAGAATTGTTGTGTCGATTCTTGCGTTATGTCAACATTTTCTTCATAAAGTGGCACTTTTAACATATCTTCCATATGCTCGGGAGAGTTGAGTAGAAGGGGTTCATTTACTGTCATTAAATACTCCCTGACACTCAGGGTTGTAGTGTTGGCACAAGCCAGAACAAACTCGGGACATTGTATTGCCACTGGAAATGTTGCCACTTGAGGTAAGCCGCAACGATAGAGCCTTTTTGAGAAAATAGTTTTTCCTTCCCTCCTTACCCTGTCACAAAATTGGACCATATCCACATGACCCATATTAGTATCTAAAATATTATTGTATGCCGAGCTTAAGGACGATGCTGGAATTAATCCTTGATATGCATACTTGAGCGTCGATTTGTTAGAGCGTTCACCCATTATGAATTTTTAAAGCGGAAAGCAAAAGGAAGCATACACTGGGAAGGTGTCGGGTCTCGTCTTGAAACACCATCACCATGAAAAAAATAAGCTCTTTTTTTCTATTATTTTACCCCTTTTAAAATAAAACCGAGAAATTTATATATTTTTAATGTGGCAATATGAGCTCGAGCTCGGCTACGAGCTTGAGCTATACAACGAAATATTGATACTTAGCTCAAGTTACAGATCGGGCCATAATACATGAATTCATATTTGAAAACAGAACTACCCTGAAACTTAACTTTGCAAAACAAAAACTTGAGCTTGCTTGTTCTTTCTTCTCATACGTGGACTTTATTACCTATGGATCTGCGTTTTGACAATGAATTCTCCTAAAAAAGGCATGGTCAATAGTGTCTTGCATGGGAAATCTTCCTTTGTATCATGTGTGAATGGGATTACATGCATCAAATGTGGGCTCTCATTCTGGAAATGTGTGGTTTTCACTGATACATGTGTGTCTATTCCTTTACATGTGTGGCTTCCTTCATCTTCTTCTTTGACAACGTGGATCTGTATTGCCTTAACCAATGCATGGCCTCTACCTCCTTTCACCAAAGCTAGGTGTTTCATCTTTCCTTGGCGTGTGCAGCTAGGTTTTACAAATTCTCCTTCTCACATTCCAGCATTGACTAGTTTTCTTGCAAATGTGAATCGTGACCTTGAGCTCTTCTTTTGACCAATGCACGATCTTTTTCTAATTGTGAATATGTGTGGGTTGTATATTCCTTTGGCCAGTACGTGGTGGATCTTATTTGAGTGGTTTTCTACCTCCTTTGCATGGACAACTTCCTGTTTTCCATGAAAGCATTTTGGACAGATATTTCCTTTGAATGCGTGTGGGAATTTGTGTAGAAACAAAATTATGATCTTTGTTTGTACCCCTATGTAGTTGTTTGGCTTGATCTGAGTACAATAAAGAAAAAAAATTTTAATACAAAAGAAAAATGGCATATAAAAGGAAAGAATTTAAACTTCCTCATATTATTCCAAGCTGAATTTAGCAGGAAATGATCTCATGCATGTTATATGGGTCGAGCATGAACTATCAAAGATTGGTGCAAGAACATATGAGAGTTGATTCAAAGCTTGACTTTGTAAGTGTAAGGATCGGCCGAGCACCCATCCAAGACCCACGCCCAACCAAAATGAACTTTCGAACTCCAACACATCTGACAATATAGAGAGCTTGAATTGGGTTATGGCATGGACTCGATAGAAAATAATGATTTGATGGAGAAAACCACCTGGAGCTTTCAAGGTTTCTGGCTCTAGCTAATGCCCGTGCCCGGTTTCCGTATGAAAGCCGAGGAGTTCCTATAGAATGAGCTTTTCCTTCTTCTAGCTCTGGATGTCTGTAATATTTTCCTTGTTTCTTCTTCTTCCCAATTTCTCTCGCTTTTTGCAATTTCTTATAATCATCTCCTTCCCAATTTTGTATGATGGAAGCAAAATTGTAATTATCCATGGTAATTGGAAGCAAAATAATAATTTCCCACGACAATTTCTCACGGTAGTTAAATGCTCATGACAATTGGGGAAAATAAGAAAAGTTCTTCCAAGTTTGTCGAACAAATTTCATGAGTATTAAATTAATATTTATTAATTAAAAACCTAAAATTTAATAAATTTAATTTTATTAAATAACAAGGTAAATATTAATTAATTAATTAATTAAAACATAGTTTCTGAGATATAGCGGGAGAAGGACTTATTCAAAATGGATGAAACGAAAGCCAAAACGATCACAAGAATAAAACGATCACGATGAGGGTGATAAACCATGAGAAAAGACACTTTACAAAAAAATTAATTTTCATGTTGTAATTTTGTGAAGTCAAAATTAGTTGAGGGGAAAGAAATACGAACAAAGTAACCCATATATAATTTAAATGGGTTGTGGATCATTAGAAAAATAATTTTATGAGAAGGCATGATCATGAGAGATAAGATATGAAAGAGGTATAAAAATGAACATGAATATGACTCAATCAACTACTGGAATAAGATTCAAAACTAGATCACTAGAATGGTGAAGACAATAACTATGCGTGAATATGACTCAATCAACGGTGGAATAAGATTCACACCTATATCACTAGAATGGTGAAGACAATAATTGCACATGAATACGACTTGATCAATAGTGGAATAAGATTCACATCTAGATCACTAGATGAATCAATTAGTAGTGGAATAAGATTCATGTTAGGTTCATTAGATTCCGGTGATGGTGAAGATGATCTCTATGGGTTATAAAGAGGAAACAAGAAGATGACACAATTAATGATGGAGTAAGATTCACATCAGGCTCATGAAACTCTATATGGGATAAGATGGTTTATAGATTAGCCTCTTTTTATTATCAAAAATACAGATTAGGATATAAAGAGGTGCATTATAAGGAAAACACACAAGAGGGTTGTACGGTGTTAGAGTTGTGGATCTAGAAGATGGAAATCCACTCTCTATCAATGGTGTAGGGTTTCAAATTCGAGGTCTAGGATATGGGATGACATATTAATAGTATCCTAATTATAAATAGATAAATAAAATGTAAGGAACACACACACACACAAGGGTTGTAAAGATTGATAGGTTGTAGTGCCCAAAATGTGGATTGTAAGGTAAAGGGTGATATAGAATAATGTAATAGATAAATATTCTAATCTATGTACATGATACATCAATCAATCAATTAAATTAGAAATGACATAAAGGAAAATGATACTCATAGATAATTACCTTCATGTAAACACCATATTCACATTGAATTTCCCAGAGTTATCAAGACCTTATGAGAGAGTTGATGTGGGGTACCACAAGATGGATAAAAAGAAGACATAAGCATGTCGTAATTGGGGACTCCAAATACTTGATATACCTTGTTGGTGTAGGTCCAATTCGTAACTTTCATAGACCCATTGCTCAAACTATTACCTCCAAAGATAAGTAAGACTAACTCCTAAACCTTTAGGACCTTCAACAATAGATTGGAAACAACAATCACTCCAACTGAAAGATGATGTGATGATGGTAAATGCTCTTAAAGGCCATCGATAAATAGGGAACATGATTCGTCATTAGTTCCCTATAGTTTTATGCATCGACAATGTTAGATTCATTGACGATGAAGAATAATATTCAAATGGTATCAATCATGGTCAATACCTCAAGTTCCAATTAATGAAATATAATGGGGTCCTAGAGGAAGGCTTATGAGGTAGATGAAGGACTTTAGAGATGATTCAAAAGTGATTAGACAAATATATAAAAATTTTTTGTAAGTGAATAAATATGTGATTATAAGAGGGTAGTAAGGTGGTGTTGTAGGATGTTATAAAAATGATGACTAGGATACGTATAGGATAGTCTATAACGAATTAAATTTTAGGGTGATGTTGATGAAGGCATCCTTTCATTGGGATCCCTAACCATGACATGACATCAAGAATGTCTTACGAGATAAGGTGTGTCATAGGGTATCTTAAGTAGAAAGTCTTATTGAGACGAGACATGTCGCTCAAAGTATGTTTCTTGTCGGATGCATGAATTGGGAGATTGGTTAGCAACGAGAGTCATGAGGATGAAATTCATGTGGATGTTTTCCCTGAGGGTGTCGATTCTTAATGCATAGGTTCTATTGTCAATGAGGATGTTGTATAGTAGTAAGGATGTATGTGGAGGGTTTTGGAACTCATGGTAGGCTTTGTAGAAATATATGTTGGGTTTGGTGCACGAAAAAAATATCAAAAGTAGAATGTGGATTGAACAATAGCAAATTTTGTGTGGAGGGAACAGACAAATAAGGTTTTAACTCGATGTACTAGAACTACCAACATAGTGGTAGGAGTGATTGCAGATAATAATGGCAAGCAATGTATGACATTCATTGGTGTGATGTAGTACGCACATAGGGATGGTGAGTATTGGAAGAATCACCAAGATTGTAACAAGGCCGGTGGCCTTGACCTCCACCATGTATTTTTTTACATTTGATTTTCAAAAATGCAGGACAATACCCCATCATCATCTTCAATTTACATTTTTCCTTAATATTTACAAATGACCTTAAACTCCACGAAACAATTAATACCCGCAAAGTTTCTTGCAACTATTTTGTACATGCTTCCACTTGTTAAAATAGAACCCTCTATCTTAGGACCGAGATGTCCTCGTCAAGGAAGTTGGCACCGGATCCCCACTAAATCAAACACTTCAAACACATGGATGGCGCCAAAAATATTGATGAGGCTTATATGACAAATTTTCAAATCAAACCTCAAAAAGTCAAATCCAACTAGATTGATTTTTTTATTTTGATGGGAAACCAACAATTTTACATAGATAGGGACATCTCTGCCGAATATTAGGATCTAGAGATTACATTTAACTAACGTCAGCTTGCTGAGTAAGCATATCTCGAGATATATATATATATATAACTCAAAACAACCCTCATGGAGGAGGAGAAATTAAGTATCTCTCCTCATCTGAATTGTTGCTGTCTGCTGCATTTTCTTGTCATGTGGATTGTGACTTGCTGCTGAAGGATGCCAATGTCCATTTTGCAACGTTTTTCATTTCTACGATGATAGTGTTTCATTACTACGATGTAAATTTGAAAAATGCACGTCTCCAACACTGTAATTATAATCATACTATGCCAACGCTAATGCCATCTACTTCTAATCTCAATCTCACGACACTATGTAGAGAAGGTCGGTTGAAAGAGGCGCTACACATTCTGCTTACTAAACACAACCCCCTGTAAACTATCACACATACTTTCACCTACTGCAGACCTGCATTTCCAAGAAAACTCTTTCAGAGGGTAAGCAAATTCACTCCCACATCAATCAGAGGGAATTTAAGCTTGCCACGCACAAATTACTGCAAGACACCCTTATACGCATGTATGACAAGTGCGGCTGTTTAGCAGATGCTCGCCAAGTGTTTGACCAAATGACTGAACGAGACCTCTTCTCATGGAACATCGTCATTGCAGCTTACAGAAGACATGGCCATCCTGACGAAGCATTGACACTGTTTCACCAAATGCAACCAGCAGGTGTCCAACCTGATCAGTTCACCTTTGCTAGCATACTCCCAGCCTGTGCCAAAATAGGAGCTTTGAAACAGGGTATGGACATCCATCAAAACATAATGGAGAAGGGATTTTTGTCAAATGTTGTAGTTGCAAATGCCCTGGTAGATATGTATGCAAAATGTGGAAGCATACAAAATGCATGCGAACTGTTCGACAAAATGCCTGAAAGAACTGCCGTTTCATGGAATTCCATGATTGTAGGATATGCACAAAATGGGTTTGTTGAGAAGGCCATTGAAGCTTATAAGAAAATGAAATTGTCAGGTGCTAAGCCAGACTCCACAACCTTTGCCAGCATCCTCCCAGCCTGTGCCAAGATAGGAGCTTTAGAACAGGGCATGTACATCCACCAAAGCATAATCCAATGCAATTCTTTGTCAGATGCTGTAGTTGCGACTGCCCTAGTAGACATGTATGCAAAATGTGGAAGCATACACAAAGCACGTCAATTGTTTGATAAAATCCCTCAAAGAGATGTGGTGTCATGGTCCACAATGATTGCAGCATATGCACAAAATGGGCTTTTTGAAAAGGCTGTTGAAGCTTTTAAGCAAATGCAATTGTCAGGTGTGAAGCCAAACTCCACAACCGTTGCCAGCATCCTCCCAGCCTGTGCCAAAATGGGAGCTTTAGAACTTGGTATGAACATCCACCAAAGCATAATAGAAAGCAAAATATTGTTAGATGATGTACTAGCAACTGCCTAGTAGACATGTATGCAAAATGTGGAAGCATACATAAGGCACATGAACTGTTCGATAAAATACATCGAAGAGATGTGGTGTCATGGACTGCAATGATTGCAGGATATGCACAAAATGGGTTTGTTGAAAAGGCTGTTGAAGCTTTTAAGCAAATGCGATTGTCAGGTGTAAAGCCAGACTCCACAACCTTTACCAGTGTCCTCCTGCCTGTGCCAAAATGGGAGCTATAGAACAGGGTATGGACATCCATCAAAGCGTAATGGAAAGTCAGTGTCTGTCAAATGTTGTAGTTGCAAGTGCCCTGGCAGATATGTATGCAAAGTGTGGAAGCATAAACAAGGCACGTGAACTGTTCGAAAAAATGCCTCAAAGAGATGTGGTCTCATGGAATGTCATGATTGCGGGATATGCACAAAATGGCCTTTGCAATGATGCTCTCAAACTCTTTGAACTAATGAAGCACTCTGGAACATACCCTGACCATGTAAGCTGCACCTGTGTTTTATTAGCATGCAGCCATGCAGGTTTAGTGGACGAGGGTTGTAAATACTTCAATGGCATGAGTGCCTCTTATTGCATTACACCTACAATTGATCATTATGTGTGCATGGTTGACCTTCTTGGCCGTGCTGGCTATCTTGAGGAAACTCTAAACTTTATCATCAAAATGCCAATTAAACCTGTAGTCATTGTGTGGAGGTGTTTGCTTGGTGTCTGTAGGATACATAAAAATATAGTGTTAGGATTATTTACAGCAACTCTTCTTTTAGAGCTGGATCCTCAAAATGCTGCAATTTATGTTCTTCTGTCAAACATCTATGCAGAAGTGGGTAGGTGGGGGAGGCTCAAATGATAAGGAGATTGATGAATGAAAGAGGAATTAAAAAGATACCTGGATGTAGTTGGATTGAAGACCATAAAATGGTACATGCATTCTGTGTAGGAGACAGATCACACCCACAGACACAGGAGATCTATGCAATGTTGGAGAAATTGTCTTGGGAGATGAAGGCAGCAGGATATTTTCCAGATTCAAAACATGTACTGATTGATGTGGACAAGGAGGAAAAAATTTATTCCTTTGCCACCATAGCGAGAAGTTGGCAATTGCATTTGGATTGTTAAACACGCCCTCTGGGACAACTATTAGAGTTGTCAAAAACCTTCGAGTATGTGTTGACTGCCACACTGCAACCAAGTTTATCTCCAAGATTGTTGCAAGACAAATTGTTGTGAGAGATGCAAACCGGTTCCATCATTTCAAACAAGGACAATGTTCTTGTGGAGATTATTGGTGATGCTATGTGAAGCAATCTGTAAAACACAATCTTTAGAACAAGCTGCACACTGTCAGACCTGCAGATATAAATAAGGGACCAGGTTTTATTTTCAGTTTCTAAAAAATGGTTTTTTCTAAGTGTGTGGAGATCTAGAGCATGCTGTTGACTTCATAAAATCAAATGTATGGTAGTACGGAATTACAGATTTCAGATCATATATGCAAATTTACATATGTTCATGTGGATTTTGTCTCATTTATGGTTAGAGATTTGTAATGTTGCTTCACATCCCTTTTTGGGAGTGTTAGTATGTTTGCTTTTTGTAAAATTAATTTGATTTTGTATGTTTTTAATTTAGAAATAAACTATTATAATTGATATATGAAGCAAAACTAAAAGTTTCATTAAATTATAATTGGTATATATGTATGGTGCCTGAAAATCTTGCATGACGAGGTTTACAAATTGATGTTAGAGAGGAGAATATTCTTTATATGTAGAAGTAAAATCACAATATATAGAACATCGAAATTGCATTTGTATGGTATTAAATACTTGGCATAATAAGGTATATAAATTCATAATACTGAGGGAGGTCAGACGGTGAAAGCACTAAATAGGCCATGGCCCTACCTAATCAGTGTAATCTAGCTATGGACAACAAAATGACACAAATGATTTATAGTTAAGGTTGACTTTATAATGAAATGAAAGTATTTGTAGTCATTATAGATTTGGAAGAGGTTGAATGCAAGAGGACGAGAACCACAAGAAATTTTGAGGAATGCGATGGGCGACTTCCATAGGAGTGAGAGGAACATTGCAATTATATTTTATAACATGATCAAATTGAATACTTTCTTAATGTGCTGCAAATCCAATAAGCGCTAGTAAAGATTCCATCCATATGACAAGATATGACTCGGAGATGTTTTTAATTGGTTGCTGCCTCCCTAGCAAATGCTAGTGAAGATCAAATTCCATGTATGAATGAAGATTGAAGTTGATATATATGTAGGGTAATCAATTGTCTCAAAACATGCAAAAGTCCAAATTATAGGTTCAAAATGGAAAGAGGCTAGAATAAAGAATGTTTATGGCCCTTTATTGTATTTTGTAATACTTCATGTTAGACGAGGCACATTCTTTAACTCGGCGAGTTCCCTAACTCTCCCATTCTAGAAAACTCACTTGTTTCCCTAGTAATTGAGATGCTAGTGCGGTTGAATATGTCCTTGTCACAATAGTTAGGTGATTCCTCACATTTAGGGTTTTTATTTGTCACAAGTTCCCTCTTGCCGATCGAGCTTTTTTTTTGTCCTCGCTCTTTGTATATTCCTTACCTTCATTACTCATTCCCTCAAGATTTTCCAACACATTGCAAATAATTCACCTTTTTCATAAATTAGGCAACTTTGACACAAATAACTACAAGATTATCATTATTAGGAAGAAGTTGGAAAACATTGTCATAGTTTTGGGTGCACTAATTTTCAAGTAGGTGGAATGTTGGAGCTTCAAAGCAAGGGGGTGGGCAAAAGTTTAAAGATATTTTCAAACCATTAACCACGATTTTACTATTTTAGCTATCATTGAAAAGCATCAACAATCTTCAAAGTCTTATATTTTACTTGCCACATAAGAATCCAAAATTAATGTTGTCATATAAGATGAATTAATTGCTCATTAGAAGTCTTGCATGGATTAACAAGAACATGACTATCGATAATTAATAGTTTAAAAGGGCATTTTATGCCTTTACTTTGATAATTCATTTGTAGTATAGCCACCTTCCAATGCCTCCTAGCACATAGTACATTTTATCAAGATTGCAACCAAACACATGAAAGGAGACAAATTTCTTGAATGAAAATATGCACAAATTAAAGTCAATGAGTGATTTGTGTGCAATTACAGACACCACCTTTGTGCACCTATGCACCTCTCCACACATACTTGGAGTATATCTACACCGTGACACCTCACAATATACATTCCCTTTCCACACTTGTGCAACATGAACACCTCTCCACACAAACTTGGAGTGCATTTGCATCTTGGCACCTCACAATGTGCACACAAGTGTTGTGTTAATTTTGTGCACCGACACAATACCTCAAAACATCTTGCACAACACTTTCCTTTTGCATAGAACCTCTTGAGCCTCATAGAAACCTTCACTGTATCACATGCCTTGCATATAGCTTTCCTTGCTCAATAACCATGCACCACATTTACAACACACTTTTGCACAGAATCGTAGTGCACGCAACAACCAATCTCCCGCCACATGGCTTGCCAAGTTGCGCACCCTTCGATTTTGCGAGAACATTAGGGGATCTCCTAAAATAACAAGTGAGACAAGAAGTTCAACCACTACACCTAGAAGAAGTTCAAATGCCACTTAACTCATAAGATGAAATGATTTGCAAGCATTCCTCTTTGTAACCGAGTGTTAGTTGTACCTACCTACTTTGTTGTAGCTATTGTATAAATATGTAACATACTCATCTATTAATGCCATATAGAATCTAACACCAAATAGCTTTTTGTAAATCAACTATAACACACTCTCTATCTCTAAACATAGGGTTTTCCCCGACATAAGGTCCTAGATCCCCTATGGTGACATTGATAAATAGGGGGTTGAAGGCCCACATTCAACAATTGTGTCATGCACAACTCACAAGAAGAAAAAAACCACATTTGGATACTTACAAAGTTACTAAGCATATGTAGACTAGTGTTATCCTTTATTCCCATAGACTTGGCACTAACAAATGCACCAAAATTTCTAATGGGGACAATGAAGAGAGATGAAAACAATGGTTTGAATGTTGTATGACACTAGCCATAACAAGTAGCACAAGAAATTGCAATGATGTTATGCACAAACTCAAGAAGAAAAAATCCGCGTTCGGATACTCCTTAAAGTTGTTATGCATATGTAGACTAGTGTTATCTATTATTCCCATATACTAGGTACTAGAAAATGCATCAAATTGACACTCAAGTTAGATGCAAACAATGGTTAGAATGTTGTGTGACAATAGCCATAACAAGTAGGACAAGATATTGTAATGATGTCATGCACAACACACAAGAAAAAAATCCACGTTTGGATACTCCTTAAAGTTGCTAAGCATATGTAGACTAATATTATTGTTTATTCCCATAGACTATGTACTAGAAAATGCACCAAAATTAGTGATGGGGACACTAAAAAGAGATGCAAACAACATTGGGCATGTTATGTGGCATCGGACATAAAAGGAAGCACAAAATATGGCAACATTGGGGAAATTCCTTTGACGTCGGGAATATAATTGTTGGCATTAATGCAAAATAGATGCATTACTCATCTAGATTTTCGATAGATAAATGTATATCATGGTGCATTTTCGCATGTTGGTTGATCATGCACAAGACCAAAACTTTTCTAGTCACCCAAACCTTCTTTATCAACCTTCGGATCGAACATGAGACATCTTGGTATATAGACGGTGAAATTCCATGGTACCACAAACTTGAGAACTCAATTTAGTGTTATTGTAGACCATTGGGTCGGTGGTAGTGGTGTCACCTAAGATTGCACCCTTGTTGAATCTAGTAGATTCAACAGCTCAATGAAACATGGAAATACCTCCAAAGTGTGGGACAATGACACGTTAAAGGTCAATCGCCAAAGAAGTTTGTTTCCTTCTATCCTGGCTCACTTTGAGACTAACTAACCAACACTAAACTACTACTATCTAATTTTATCCTAATAATTCCAAGGGACAAGGGTTGAGAGAGATAAATGTTGAAATAAAGAGAGGTGATGTACCAAACTATAATAAGGTTCGATTCTGGCTCCAATGACACATATATAAAAGTATATGCAAAGATCCAAGGAATGCACACATAACTTTGGAAGAACTAAACATAATAAGACTGAAGGCGAGCATTCAAAGGAAAGAAATCACACTTGCATTCAATATCAAGAACTTATCAATTTACAATATAATAGAGTCGAGACGCATGAAGACTTCACAAGCATGTCACATAGGTCTAAGAAAAAGCTTCGAGCTCAAAAGGGAAGATCTCTCGGACTTAGTACAAAAGTGAACCTTTTACATATGATTTTGCACTTACATTTATAGAAACTTTACGAGATAGAAGAGGGAAACCATTATGTCCAATGATGAATGAAGTCAACCGCTCTGTCAACACCAAGGACCAATCGCCATTGATTGCGTGGGCCGGTGTGGGAGCCTGACATTACTCCACTTGCACACCATCAAATCGCCAGTGCAGGAGGACAACGTTGTTCAAAACTAAATTTTGGTTGTTGGAGTGGTTGAGCGCCTAATTCAAATTAGGCACGAATTTTTTGTTCTTCATATAATTTTGATGTTTCGCCACCTTGATCATGTCTTCGCGGTTTTTCTGCTTTTTCTTGGTGAACCTTTAGTGACCCATGACTCCATTTCCGACTTCTACATGGATCCATGAACAATCGTTGAATCTTCAATTATTTTCACCACTTGTAGCCCGATCTTTCCTCCTCCCATGGATTATGCTTCATTCCATGAAATATTCTATGTTCTACAACATTTCCTTTGTATTGTGGGTTCTTTGTTACATGATTTTGTATTTTCCTTGTTTTGCGGGTGACCATTCCTTCGTTCGCCATGATTTCTGTGAAATGTGATTTTTCTTCATTTTGTAGAACCCACCAACTTACGTGACATTTCCTTTTTATTATAGACTCTTTGTTCCATGGGATTTTGAATTTACTTGTTCCATGACTTCTACTCCTTCGTCCCACAGTGCTATGCCCACTGTGGAACACTAAGTTCGATTTCCATGGAACACTAAGTTTTCCATTCCTTTGCTCCACCTTTCTTCTCCCATGCAATGTCGAGAAAGTCTTAAGCCTATTTTCATGGTACATTTACCCACGTTCATGCTCCTTTGTTACACAAAGTTAGGAAAACTTGTAGAACACTATACTTCGATTTCCATGGAACACTAAGTTCACGAGTTTTGCGGAACACTACATATTCTAATTTCTACGTAATACTAAGTTCCTTTGTTCCGTTACTTTTCAAACAAGAGTCAAGCTTAACTCTGTAAACTTAAATGAAGTTTTCAAAATAACATGGGTGCTATTTTGGACAATGGTAAACACCAATGATAGATTTGGAGTCGGCACATGGATTAATAAATATTGTTTCATTTCAATTCCTATGATTTCCTCCTTTTTTATCACAAAACCATTTTTAATTATTTTACAAATTTCAATTGTTTTTTATTTTTTTAATATTTAATACTTTTCCAAACCAAACCAAATTGAACTATTTTCAAAATCCCCAACTGTCAAATATTTCCACCCTTAAATGAAGATATGTTCACCCTCGAGAAAACTTGATAGAGACTTGAAATGTGGGAAGAGTCCTATGTTTTACAATTTCATGGGTTGGGCCATTCTACAATACCACGTAGTGACCATAACAACATTCACTTGATCGAGCATTGATATGGGTCTTGATGCTAACCATTGCAAATTCCTCATCAACAATGAGGAGTAGAGCCCTAAGGAGGCGGTGTTAACTACAAATCCTCAAGGAAAACTCTTGTGGATGTTATTTGTTGTTGCTTGGACAAGTGTGGAGAATGGCCTAAGACAATGGTTTACAAAGATGGTGTAAAACCACATGATGTACCATGTTTTGTGATTATCAATTCAACTATTACATAGGCTCGACATGGGTTTCGAGTCCCCTCCACAAGTAACTATCTCTAAATTATTTTGTGATATGCGCAAGTGAATCCTCCTAAAATTACCTATCATTCTAACCACCCACAAAACACAAGGGTTGACGTTGCAAAAAGAAACTATTGACATCAAGGTATCTTAGATATCTCTAAAGTATGTTGCCTTGATGATATTTGTAGCACATCCCCTTTCTCCTTCAAACAATTGACAAAAATGTCACTTGGCTCATATGTGTTTCTATTGTAAGAAAGAAGAGTTTTGCATTATGCGCTTGCTCTTATTTATTACAAGAGGAGGGTGTCAAGCCTTCCGCATCTCACATTCTTCTCCTTCTTATTCTTCCGTTCAATAGGCTCTTCTCTCCTTCAAGCATTCCCTCGCAGCTGCTAATTCTCTCTCTGATTGGTCTCCCATGAATCACAACGACACTTTGCTTGCAATTGGACTAGGTTTCTTGCTCTCGTCCACAGAAAACTTGTGGTTTCCTTGAATCTCACAGGTATGTCTTTAGCAGCCTCTTCCATCTCTCCCTTTCTTGCTAATCTCTCTTTCCTAAGAGTTTTAATCCCATTCATAAATCCTTCCACTGAGACAAATTCCACCTCGGCTCGGAATCCTTTTTCACCTACGAGTGCTTTGATTGACTACGAATTATCCGGCGGCATCATCCCCCCCCTCGGCCTTCTCCCAAATTTAGAGAAGCTTGGATTATAAGTAAATAACCCTCCCTTTTATAAAACCTGTCCTTTTTAACTATCTTGGATTTAAGTGAAAATGAACTCCATGGTGGTATTCCTGTTGAATTGGGTATGCTTACTCAACTCAAATCGCTTGATCTTGGCTTCAACTACTTGACAAGATCGATCCTAATGATCTTTCCAACTGCACTCATCTCCAATCGGTTTTTAAGTTTACAAACATTTAACCGACCACATTCCCTCGCGGTTTGGAAAACTATCCAAGTTTCAAGGGCTCTATTTATGCAAAACCAATTCCTTTGAATAAATCACAAGCTCCCTCTCTAATTGTACTCTCCTATAAGTGCTTGAATTATAAATTAACAAACTAAGTAGTCTGATGCCCTTGGAGTTTGGTAAAATGTTCCATCTTCAAGTGGCTTAATTTATGGGGCAATCATCTAGTGAGTAGAAGCAACAATTTGTGTAATCTAATGACCTTGACTAATTTCTCCTATTTAGAAGAATTAAATTTGTATAGTAACTATCTCATCGACACATTTCCCTCTTGGTTAACCGGCGATCAAAAGTACTCTCCTCTTTGTCCTTGGCCAAGAATAAAATTGAGGAAACATACCAAGTGGCATTGCAACCTCACGGGGTTGACATTCATAACATTAGCACATAATTGTTTCAACGAGGGCATACCATCCTTGATGCAGTAAAGCCCACAAATTTCTCGCATGAAACCCAAGACAACCCAATAGTTAGATTGGAAAATTTATGGAATAATTTTTTTGTTAAAACCGGTTGCAACGGGACAACCTTCAACTAGGATTAGTTTATTTGACAATTAATATTTCATTTTTTTAATTAACATTTAATTAAAATTATTTAATTCCCTAGTTCGGGCTTAAAATCCCCTTATTACTACGATCTTTATTTAATTTAGTAACATAATTATAATGTCATTTAATAATTTATTATTCTAAGGCTAAGTCTAAACTTACCCTCCCATTTAATTAAATACAAATAAATTTAATCCCTAATATACACATTGTTTAGTTATCTTGGGACACAATTTAATTTAAATGAATTCAAAAACAAGGCCTTAAAAAATCACTAAACTAACACCACAAGGTTACATTTTAATCTTTCTTTTTAATACCCCCTTGAGAGGCCCCATTCACAAGCTATGCATGCATTTCATTTAAAACATATTCCCACCTAATTCTCACCTAACTTTTGTAGGGATGTTTCTTAGCCATTGGATGGATTAAATGGGCCCTTGGATCTTAGGGATTCAAACTAACCCTAAACTTCTTTTTAGAAAGCTTTTATTCATTCTTTTGACTTATTTTCTCATTTTTGTTTTAGAGGTTGGGAGGAGAAGAAGAAGGAAGCCATGGAAGAATATTGGAGCTCAAGGATGGATACTCACTATTTCATTGTTTATTCTATTTGCAACCCTTTTGGGGTTTGTTTACATTTTTGTTTGTTATTCCATTTTACCCTCTCCTAGGGTTTGGTTAAAATTTTATTTGTTATTGAGAAATTTCATGGCATTTGCCCTATTTAGGTATGGGCATTTTGCCCCATTTTATATCTATTTTAAAATATGTATATACACACCAAATTTTAGGTGTATAAGTATATGTATATGTATATATACATATACATATAAATCTGTGTGTGTGTGTGTGTGTAAATATACATTTATTTTTTTGTTGAAAAGCATATTTCAATGCAACCCAAAATCAGGTGTATATATATATAAATATAATATATTAAATAAGGCGGAATGGCCAGCCATAGGTTAAATTTAACACAAAGCTGCAAAGAATGCACGGGCCAAACTTAACAATAATGGTTGTATAAATAATGTGTTTGGGGTTTATGAAAACATGGGGGTTTTATTGTTTAGTGTTATTGTTTAATCGGGAGCTGGGAGGGGAGGGAGGAAGGTCACCGACCCCACCTCCCCCCCACCCCATATTAATATGGGGTGGGAGGGATGCGATTGACAACCTTGCCCCCTTACCCCAATACCATGCCCATGACCAAGGCGGTAAGACATTGCTCAAACATTATATATATATATATATATATATATATATATATATATATATATATATATATATATATGATGAAAAATATCTTATATTATATTAATTTAATAAGATACAAGATAGATTTCAACAAAAAAGTGGGTGGTATGAGAGCACGCCCCAAAACCATGAACAAACTAGGCCGAGCCTAGAACAAAAAAAGTCAAACTAGGCCAAGCCTAGGAAAGTACAACAAAACAAAAAGCATCGTCCCTAACAAAAAAAAAGGCAAAATCAAGCAGCAACTACAAACATGCTCGAGGCGGGTGGATCCTGATCATCTTGCCACCTCGAACCGGGGAAGATTTTTTCCAGTGTCTGGAATCTCCCAACCAACAACACATTCTTCCTCCGAGTCTACTTCCTTGTGCATAAGAATGGCGAAGTTGAGGAGAGTGAATTTTCCATATGATGGTAGGGGTGGCGGCGGTTGCCAAGTGGCCTAGTGTGAAGAGACGGCGGAAGGAGATCTCAACCTCGCTAGTGAGCTGACGAATGTGGCGGAGAATCCCATCCATGTTGCCGAGGTGGCAAGCCCCAGCCTTGTTGGCAAGCCGAGGAGTGTGGTGGTGAGCCCTGACCACGACGGAACATAGGTGAATGACTATGCCGATGATTCGGTCCTGGAGAGCGGCGGGTGCGGCCCAACACACGACGTTGGTATCATTGCGTCGGCCTCCACGGGATGAAGGTAAGGAATGCCTAGTGGGATATGGAGGCACTCGAGAAACATTACACGGGACTTCCCCTAGTGTTGCAGCAGAGTCTAGAGGTGGTCCACCTCCAGTACCACCTTGTTTGCTTGAAATTGAATATGCATAAGTACATTGGAGATCAACATAGATTTATTATAAATCGAGAAAGATTGATCAACTACAAAATTAGCAAAGAAAAAAGCATTTCTTTCTTTCCATATCCAAAATAAAATCTCCCTCTAGAAAACATGCCAAATCTAGGTGAACATAGGCAAAATTTTGGGATTGTCTCCCAAGATGATATGCTACCAAGTGAAACAGTGGGGCCATGAGGGAAAGAAAAAAGTATGGATCTAGTTCTAGGCAATTTGAGCTTTGGGACAGAACTGAAGACATGCAAAAGTGTTTCTAGATGCCCACAGAAGGGGCATTTGGGAGCTAGAATCCCAATTTGAACAAGACGGGACCCGATAGGAATGCCTTGGTGTAGAATACACCAAAGAAAATGAGAAATTTTGGGCTCCACGCATATAGTCCAAACAGTCTCAAACCATCTACCCCAGGTAGATAGAGTGGCATGAATTCCCCAACGAGTATTAAGTTTGTCCACCATGGGAAAATGGGGTGAGATTCATCAATAGCCTTTGTTGGATTTATAGTTATAGAAAGGAGTATCAACTTACCACTTCAGTCTATCCACAAGGGTGAGAGGAGGCACAACAATCTTATGTAGCATGTGATCGGGAAGCGTAACATCCCCATTTCGAACACCATAACAAGGAAATTTTTTTTTTTTTTTGATAACGTTCTTCATTATGAATTATAAAATTCAAACACACGTTCAAGTTTTAATAATTGTTCTTTGCCCAAACAACACGGTTTGGATCACACAATTCCTTTTTAAAAGCGAATGTTCCTATTCGCATATTCTGATATGGAACACACATTCAATGCCATTCAATCTTATAACAGATTCTATATCTGCTTGTAAATGACTCGATGAGCTGCCGATCTTCCATTTTCATGGCTCGGAGTTTCAGCGATCCTTCATTTCATGACTCGGCAACAACCGATCCTTCATGTTCATGACTCGCAACAACCGATCCTTCATGTTTGTTTATGCATAGTATATTATATATACCTATTCTCATAACCTTCCCCGGTTATCGAAGTGATCCATTTAAGAAGCCTATCGAATATCATTCGATATTCATCGACATCTGCATCTTAAATTAAGTGATAAGGACAACATGACCAGCAATTGCGATACTTTGGCCAAATATTTTCACATGCTTTGCATGATCATATTCTGGATGTGATACACATCTACGGAATATGTCCTTCACTTCACTTCACTGTTATCTAGAATGGTCTTTCTGGCTCCTACCGGTCCTCATCGTTTAAGGTCGGTTTTAAACTTTGATTCCAATTAGTAATATGAGCGGGTATAGGAAGGCACTCTGGTAACTAAAGATACGCTTGGACATACGGTGTCGTTACCCCACGACTCCGTGTGTCTATTTGTCTTTAGTATTCGGAGTCACTCCAGTATACGAGATCATACCCTATCCCCTGCTAAGATCTACACATTCACCTATGTATTCTAAATGTTTTAATTCGGGAGGGCATTGCTATATATGTCATTGCATGACATTGTGTCGTCATGAAGACCCCGTCTTCATGAAGACACCTTCTTTATAGGCGGCGTATGCCAATGTCTGCGGAGAATCCACCCATCGAGAATACACATCTGCTCAGTGACTTAGCCACGAGTTAATAATTAAAATCAACTTTCGGCATTCGTGTTGATTCCTTGATCCTCGTTTCCGTTGCGGTTGTATATAACTAAGAGGACTAAACCATCCATTAGTTTGCTTATGTATCTTCTCCTTCGTATCGAAGGGCTACGATTCCTTACTTGGTTTATTTCTTAATCATTGGATTAAGCGATCCGTCACCGACGGACGTGATAAGTTTAACCTATTAAACTTAGCCAAGATTTTTCAAGCTATGACTAATTTTAGAATATTAACTTATTAGACGTCATTCAAAGCGAGGTCTAAACTTGAGAAATGAATTCATTTGTTCTCCTTAACGTTATATAGTTAAGGTCCATTAGTTATGGATATATTTATCCTATATCCTTTATTCTGAATTTTATCAAACGGGATCATTAATGGAGTTCGAAAGCGAAGTTCGATTACTCCGAAGTTGAATTGATATTCCTTAGCTCCTAAGCTAATCCTGAATACCTTCTGATTATGGAATCATATTCTTCTTAATCCTTTCTAATGTCAATTAAAAATTCATCTTTACCCAAGTATGAACTAATTGCACTTTTCAACTTAAAAGTTGCATTTAAGTAAGAATAGATATCGTTTGATTCAAGCATCCATCCAAGGACAATGAAACAATTCCAAATCAAGAAATAACATCATATTTCCAATTTAACAACAATATCAAGCTGATATAATTATGAAAATATCACACTTGTAATTGTATTCAATATTTCAAGTCATAATTTGTACATTTGCCAATCAAGTGATTGGGCATAGTTTATACAAAACATCCATACAACTCATGAATGAGAAGAATATATTTTCTTCTTTTCACAATTCCTCAAAGAGGAATAAAAGCAATAATTACAATTTATTTTACATCTAATCAAGAGGCATCGAGAAAACAGCCATGTCTTCATTCTAATCAAATTCCATCTGCAAAATGAATTGCGGTCGATTTGATGGTGAGCACATTAACACTTATCCTTAAAATAAGATGCTTGACTAAGCTGTTTGATAAAAGAACCACTGCTTTTATGAAACAGCGATTAAACATCAATCTCGAAAAGGCACAAAGAAAGATCAGCATAACAACTGAACTATCAAAAATATCATCACAATCGCGAGAGGATTTGCTGTCCGTTTCCATATAATCATTGCAAGTATCAATTTACAATATTTGTAAAGTTAGGAATACAAGTAACTACTGCTGCCTATATAGCATACAATTATCCTTTCCACGCCTTTCATTAATAACAAATGCAAAGGATGAAACTAGCGAATATAATCCATTACTTTCCTTTGGTTCATGAAGCATGTTAAATTTTAAGCATTCAAGTACGGACAAGAAGCGAACAATGATGCATATAGTAGCTCCCATCTAAGCACTATAAAATTCATCATTCACGAATTCTAGATTTCCATTTGAATGAAAGAAGAAAGATCATTTTCTAAAACATTCATTCATATCTCTATTTACTTCCGCATGCACTGTCCTAACAGTGGAATCCAAATGAAAATCAATTCAAGATAACAGTTCAGAGTGAAACTTACAAAATCCACTCGGAATTCACTTTCCGGCAGCAAGAATAATTTCATATATAATCAGCTTTAAATGAAAACAGGAAAGAATTCACCATTCATATCCATACTTCATTGGAATCAGACTCATTTAAGGATCAAAACATATTAGTACAACATTAGGTACATCCGAGATCAAACAATATAAGGTTACATACCATATATTTGCCATAATAAAGGAAATCATATTTCTTTCGCTGCATACTAAACAGAAACAATATTTCAATCATGCAGTCAATTAATCACATAATGATCTAATTCTAGGAACGTACCCCGTTCAGAATAACATTTATTCATTACTGTTACCCACAGCAATCCATTATTCACATGACGATGAATTTCATCAGGTTTAATCAGCAGGCAGAAAAAGAATTCATTCCCTTTTTAATTTCACTATGAAACACCATTTGTTCAAAACGAAATCAAACACCTAACCCGTGTTCATCTCAAACAAGACAGCTCATTATAAGGGTAACAGAACAGTTGTTCTTATCGAAAAACAAACTCTCATGCACATGCCGATTCGATCAATACCACAACAACTCATAATCAATTGCCAATACCTATATAAAAGCAAACCCGAACCAGGTGTTAATTGTATGAGCTCGGTACAGCCAGAGCAGACTCAGAAGACAAGTTAGATCCCAAATTTTCCATTAATTCAAAATCAGAAATCCAAGTCAAGTTTGCATTCACAAAACAGTTCCAAACAGAAGGGTAAACCTCAAATATAAGACGCAATGAAATCAATTTTTCCTTTGCAGTATCAAGAAATTTAATCATTCTTTGCACAGAATACAATCAAGTTGTAATTGTATCAACAGTCCGTATAGGAAGACCAAACAGCATTATAACACAAGGTGAAACCACCTTATTCTTTCAACAAGGAGAAACGAAATCCATAGATAACTTAAGAAGGAAAAACAGTTATCTTTTTCCTATTTCACGAATACCCAACACGTATTCGTTTAGTTCTATACAAGGAAAGGTACAGCAATGATAATATTGCTTTAATACTTCATTGAGTTCGAGTTCAATTACTCAAAGTAAACCCGAATGCCACTTCCATCCAAAATCCAAAACAGTACAAGAAGAAGGATCTACTTTCTTAAAGAAAATTTCAATAAGAACTACTTCATCAACTATTATTCCCTTCCTTCGATAGCTCATTAGTAAAAAAAAGATTGTTTCAATAATGAAAACAACTCATATTAAGTGTCTGATCACAAGATATATACGAAGAATTTCCCAAATTCTTGTCAACGTCGGCCTACGAGGAAGATACATCATTCGAGAATTACAAGACAATAAAACTCAGCAGTCAAGACAATATTTCCTTATTGTTTCCAAAATGACAGCAAGATTCAATGAAACCCAATTCATAGAAATATACACGGCTGTATCTCCACTTCTCTCTTTTTGTTTACATGCAAGGACAGTTCCCCATATAACAGCAAGAAAAGATTACACTTAAAGAAACAATTTCACTATAAGGAGCGATTGCACAGCCTATTCCAATTTCGAACAACACGAACAGTGAAAGGAATATCCATTTCAAACCATTTATACAGTCAACAACCAATACTGTAAATCATTTCCAACATGATTCGAGCAAAAACAAATCAAGGCAGAGCAACTAGAAGCAAATCTTCTTATCATTTTCCAAAGAAAAGAAGCAAGAACCAACAAAATCCATTTCCAAATCAACTCAACAGCAATCATGCAATCCCAACCCAAGAGCAGGGTTGTTTTAATGAAACATTTAATCAAAGCAAAGATTTTTAAAGAGAAGGGCTTAACATGCCTGAAATCTCTTTTCCAGAGCTCGAAGAAAACCTTATTTGCCGCGTTTTTCTTCCACAATGACAACACAAAATTCCCAGCACTCCTTTCTTCTTGGGCTTATTAACATGACCTCGAAACTTCCAAAAAATGTCAAATGCCAAGAGCTGGTTCGAGTGAACCGGTCGGAAAAACCAAATGCGAGCAACTTCAGCAAAACCAAATCGAAACAATGAAGATCAAATTCCCTCATCTTTGTTTCAAGGCGAGTGGTCGTGAGGACTAAAAATAATTAATGCAATTAAGGCTCTGCCTTTTTCCTTGCTTTCGTGCCACCGCCACTTGGGTTGGCGAGCTTCTAAATTTCAAATTTTCCATGCAATTGAATTTGGCTCTATTTCTAAATAGATGCCTCTAAATTCCTTACTGCCCATGGCCAAAAGCGGCGCCATCCACGAAGGACAGTTATTAAATGCTGATGAATGCCTCCTTCCCATCCTTATCCCTTTCCTCCCAAAGTCTGCGTGCCCCTTAGTTTAGGATTAGTTTAGGTTGCATAGTAGTATTCAACCTAGGTCTAATTCAACCTTAGGTTTTAGAACTTAGGTTTATTTTCCCTTTTTTTTTTTTTTGTAATTTAAAAATCCACTTAGGATAGTAGTGTAGGATGTATGTTAGGCCTTAGGGTTAGTTTAGGTTTAATTCACACTAACCACTAACACTAACACTCCATCCGGCCTCCTTACTAACATTCGCGTTAATGCGTAGAGCGGGACGTTACGTCCTTGGATTACGTGCGAGGCCACCGTGTCAGGGCATTTCTTGCCTCACGAGGTCCCAGTTCGACAGATACGGGGTTCGAGAATCGAACCCACTGCCGTTGGCATACGTCTATTGTTCACACTGTGATGGCGGCTGTACGCTCATAACAATCTCGGGTTCGGTTCAAGTGTGGATCGACCCAGAAATCACAAGAGAACCTCAGCATACTTGAATCAATGGAATTGATTCAGGGTATGCTGTCAATCAGCAATAAGAGCAAGCAAGTATACGACAATCTGTCGTCACATCAGCAAACACACAAGTACAATATTTGTTGTCCCATGCAATAAATCACAGTATGCAAGAATCCAAATTAGCAACACATTCTCTTAAGATCAAAACATATCTTAACATGTTTGCTTTCATTTCAAAAGTTATAACGATTATGTAAAACATTCACTAAGTTAACATACAAAATCGAGTGTTACATTCTTCCCTCCTTAAAGAATCATCGTCCAGATGATCGGATTAACAAGTCAAGGAGTTCCTAGGACAAAGTTCGATTATTGTCCTTTCCTTCATAAGTTCATACCAAAAGCAGATTCTCTCTTAAAAACAAGCGTTTTAAGACAAGCTATCTGATAGACTAATAATTGTCTAAATTTGGTAGAATTTTCGAGTTCTCTGAATTTCAAATTGATTAAGCAGTGTGGAAAAGTAGATCTCATTTCTTGAGATTCTCCCAAGTTGCACTTTCTTGCTGAGCTGGTCCCCTTTGGACCTTACATTGGTTCACTTCACGATTTCTCAAGTACTGTTGGCGAGTTCCCAACACTCGAATGGGCTTAACCACGATTATTCTGGAGGGTCTTGGACCTCTGAGGAATTCGATTTAACACATGTGATAAATCATCACGTATTTCTTAAGCAAAGAAATATGAAAAACATCATGCATTTGAGACAAAGCGGAGGTAATGCTAGACGATAAGCTACGGGGTTGATTATTTCAATAATTTCAAAAGGTCCCACGTAGCACGTGGCGTGACTTAAGCGACCTTGCCGAAAGTTATGGAGCTCTTTTCGGCTTCACCGAAGAAAGACCTTCTCTCAAGTTTATAATGCTGTCGACCCGCTTCAAGTCTGCATAGCTCTTTTGCCTATTGGCAGCCTCCTTTAGATGTTCTCGAATCATTTTGATTTGCTTTGTTCCATTTCCATAAGGATTTACGGCCCAATTACCTCTCTGTCTCAACGTTGTCCCGGTGTGGGGGTTCTGCATTTTCTTCCATCTGATGCTTCAAAGGCGCCATTTTTAAAGAGGCATGATAGGTGTTATTGTAAGAAAATTCTACCAGTGGAAGGTATTCCTCCCATTTATCTTTGCTGGTCCATCTTGATACATCCTTAGCATGTCCTCTAAAACTTGATTAACTCTCTCGGTCTGTCCATCCGTTTGGATGATATGCGAAGCCCGAAGTTTAATTTAGTTCCCAAGGCTGCATTAAGCATTTGCCAAAACCTTGATGTCATCCTCGGATCACTGTCCCGATATGATTAATTCCGGTATTCCATGCAATCTGAAGATTTCATGCACAAATCTTCTTCTTAAAGCTTTGGTGCATCGTCCTTCAAATTACGGCGATGAAGTGTGCCACTTTGGTCAATTTATCGACTTCTGACGAGGATAATGTCATGTTTATTTCTTGACATAGGCAATCCTTGAGCGAAATCCATCGTTATCACTTGCCATTTATCTTTGCGGAATCTTTGTGGGGATACAATAATCTAGCGGGGTGCATATGTTCCGCTTTAACACGGTGACATTCAAGCGGTGTGTTACAAACTCTACCACATCCTTTTTCATTCCCTTCCAAAAATATTGCTTTGCTTAAGATCAGCGAGCATTTTTGTAATGCAGTGTCGAGAAAAGGTGAATTATGGAATTCGATTAACAATTTCCCTCTTAAGTCATTTGCCACGGTATATATACCTGTTTTGAACCTCGAGAACTCCTTCATTATCAAAAGCGGAATCCTTTATACACGATGTCTGTGGTTCTGCAGCAAGTGCTGATTTGACTTCTTAGAAATAAGGATCGATTCAAGGCATCTTTTACCTCATCCTTAAACTGAGTTCTTAACGTTATAAAAGCAGAGATATGCTTCCTTCGACTCGAGCATCTGCTACTCTATTTTCCTTGCCCTTAATGTAGCTTATATCAAAATCATACTTGAGACAGAAATTCTAACCATCTTGTTGCCTTGCATTGATTGCATTTGAGTGAAAATATACTTCAGCCCCCGGATAGTGCATTTTTAATTCAAAGGGCTTGCCAAGAAGGTAATGTCTCCGTATTTGAAGTGCATGAACAATGGCGGCGAGCTCAAGATCGTGTGGAGCATAGTTACTGTTCATGTAACTTAAGCTTTACGCTTTCATAAGCGATAACATGGTTATCCTTGTGAGAATACCTCAAGGCCTTCTCTGAGGCATCGTTACAACCATAAAATCTCCATTTGGATGATCTGCAGTCAAAATAGGGTTGTAGTTAATTTGTTCCTTTAACTTTTTAAAAGTAGATTCACATTTATGCTGTCAGACAAATTTCTTTTCTTTCTTTTGCAGCGAAGTGATTGGGGCAGCAATTTTTGAAAAGTCCTTGTGAACTTTCGATAATATCGGCCAAGCCCATGAAGCTCCTCACTTCGTGCACGTTCTTAGAAGCGCGAGCCACTCGATTATGTTGTGATCTTTGAAGGGTCAACAGCTATCCCGTCTTTGCTTATAACGTGTCCCAAATAATGCACCTCTGCATCATAAAAGGAACATTTGGATAGTTTTCCATACAACTTCCTCTTTCTTAAGATTTCCAGCACTATCCTGAGATGTTCTTGGTGCTCTTCGACATTTTTAGAGTATATAAGAATGTCGTCTAAGAATACAAGCACAAACTTGTCTAAGTATTCTTGAAAAATGTTATTCATTAGATTCATGAAGGCGGCAGGTGCATTAGTCAGCCCAAAAGGCAACACCGTGAACTCATAATGCCCATACCTCGTTCTAAAAGCTGTTTTATGAATATCTTCCTCTTTTATTCTCGGTGATGGTACCCACGATCATGAGATCTATTTTTGAATAGTGATGCTCCTCGCATCTGATCAAACAGATCATCGATTCTCGGAAGTGGGTATCGATTTTTAATGGTTGCTTTATTCAGCATTCTGTAATCAATGCACAGCCTCAAGGTGCCATCCTTTTTCTTTACAAAGATTACCGGCGCTCCCCAAGGTGAGACGCTCGGTCTGATCAGCCCCTTAGTTAGGAGTTCTTGTAACTGAGCCTTCAGCTCTACCAACTCAATGGTAGTCATTCTATAAGGTGCCTTAGATATGGGTTCCGTTCCTGGTTTGATCTCTATAGCGAAGTCAAACTCACGTTTGGGCGGAAGACCAGCGATTCCTCGGAAACACATCACGAAAATCCCTCAACAATGGATATCTTTCCATGAAATCATTATCTTCCTCTTCATTTTCTGTCATTTTTACCGCATACAAGGTGCAGCCTCTGTTTTTAGCCCTCTTTAGTTGCATAGCGTCAGGTTTTCTAAGCTATGACTTCCGTTTACACCTTGAATGACTGCTGCTTTCTGCAGGTCATCAAGGCAACAGATTTGTTTTTCATAACAGTCGACCTTTGCCTTATGTTCAGCCAACCAGTTAACTCCAATAATGATATCATATGATCCTAGAGGAGTGACATACAAATCAACTTCGGTGGAGAAACCAGGCAGATCAAGAATTGCCCCAAAAAGGCACATTTCGACTGTATGGACAACATTATTCCCATAATGCACTGTCCATGTTTTATCCATTCTTGCAGCCTTTCTTTTTAATTTCAAGGCAAGTTTAGCAGAAATAAAACATTCTGTAGCTCCAGTATCAAAAAGTACAACTACAGGTTTAGCGAATAACTTACATGTAACTTCATGGGCGTCACTTGCTTTTCGGCATGCATTAGCCAAGCTGCGGCATGTATCCTATCCTGCTGTCCGCGATCATCCTTCTTCAGAGGACAGTGATTCGCATAGTGGTCCTTTCCACAGTTGAAGCATCCTCCAGCTGGCCCTTTTCTAGGCTCAAATTTATTTCCAGCCTTAAAGTTATCATTCTGGCTTCCATAGGACTTCACGTCCAATGCCATTAACTTTTGGGAAGGCTATTCGCACGCTATTTATAGGTCTGCATTCATCACGGGTTTCTTGTTGTTATCTACAACAATTTTATTTTTCACACCAAACCTTTTCCAAGGTCCCTTTTTGGTGCTGAGAGACGAAGAAGGATTGGGAATCTTCTTCCTTATCTCTTCCTGTGTGAGATATTGCTCTCAATTTACATTCTGTCGATTGCCTTTTCGACAACTCCATCCATGGTGGTTGGGCCGTGGACATCCACTTCGCCACCAATGATGGGATTCGGTCCCATTATGAATTTCCGTGATTCCGAACTTCTCCCTCGACTTGAGTATGCTGCTGGCACATACTTAAGGAGTTTAGTAAACCCTTCCCGATATTCCGTTGGCAAACTGACCTTCCTTGCGACCAGGTTTTGAAATTGTCATTTTCCTATCAAAATAGAGTTGAGGCAACCATCTTTTCCTAAAATAACCCTTAAATTGATCCCAAGTTATATGCGATTCCGACAATATTCAGCTCGACCTTACGGTTGTCCCACCATGATGATGCTTCATGAGAAAGTTGATATGCTCCCCATATCGCTTTAGTCTCTTCGGAGAAGTTTCTTATTACAAAGTATTTCTCCATTTCAGGCAGGTTCTCAACTCCGTCCCCAAGAGTTGTTCCATCAAACTTTGGAGGACTTATTCTCTTTATATCATTTGTAAGTTCGGTGCTAATCTTGCCCTTTTATTTTCGGGGATTAGGAGCACCTACATTATTATCATCAACACCGGATTCCCTCCGTTGATGTTGTCCATAGGAGAGGCGACTGATCATTTATTTCAGCTTCATTCCCTCCTCTTCATTTCCCATTGTTGCTGTTCAGTGCGATCAAAGCGATCCCTCGTATCAAGTAGGGCGTGAGGATTTCATCCGCTTTTGGGCGATTCATTGCTTCTCCACACTATGACGGGTTATTTGCAGCATTCCCTCTTGTCTGACCATTTTACATTCGATAAGAAAATGTAAACTTTATTAACAACGTGGACTCATTAGGTCGAGAGCTGACCTTGACTTTGATACAAGATGTAACATCCCCATTTGAACACGAAACAAGGGAATTTTTTTTTTTTTTTTTGATAACGTTCTTTACGGGTTATGAATTATAAAATTCAAACACACGTTCAAGTTTTAATAATTGTTCTCTGCCCAAACAACACGGTTTGGATCACACAATTCCTTTTTAAAGCGAATGTTCCCTATTCGCATATTTACAATATGGAACACACATTCAATGCCATTCAATCTTATACTTGATTCTATATCTTTTGCTTTTGTAAATGACTCGATGAAGCTGCTGATCTTCCATTTTCATGGCTCGGAGTTTCAAGCGATCCTTCATTTCACGACTCGGCCAACCGATCCTTCATGTTCATGACTGCGGCAACAACAACCGATCCTTCATGTTTGTTTATGCATAGTATATTATATATACTGTTCTCATAACCTTCCCGGTTATCAAGTGATCCATTTAAGAAGCCTATCCCGAATATACATTCTTTGATATTCATCGACATCCGGCATCTTAAATTAAGTGATAAGGACAACGCAATGACCAGCCAATTTCCATACTTTGGCCAAAGATTTTCACATGCTTTGCATGATCATATTCCTGGATGTGATACACATCTACGGAATACGTCCTTCACTTCACTTCACCTGTTATCTAGAATGGTCTTTCCTGGCTCCTACCAGTCCTCATCGTTTAAGGTCAGTTTTAAACTTTCAATTCCAGCTAGTAATATGAACGGGTATAGGAAGGCACTCCCGGTAACTAAAGATACGCAGACATACGGTTTCGTTACCCCACGACTCCATGTGTCTATTTTTCTTTAGTATTAGGAGTCACTCCGTATACCGGATCATACCCTATCCCCCTGCTAATATCTACACATTCAGCCTATTATTATCCCGTTTTTGAGTAAGCGACAAAAGCGATCGGATAACCCTGCAAAATTTTGTAGTGATTTTGCATTATGACCTCTTTTAGAGCAAATCGGGTTTTCGGGTTATTCTTAAGCGACTTGACATAAGTTTTAACATGCTTTATGTCTTATGACCTCGAAACCGAAACCCGCTTTGTATTGAAAAATCCTTTGAAATCGGGTTTTCGGAAATTCAACGCATCGGAGCATTACTTGTGTTAAAACATGCTTTGTGTCGCGTGACTTCCGAAACCGAGACCCCTGCTGTGTTAAGACAATCCTTTGTATTCGGGTTTTGGAACTCTAAAGCATCGGGACATTCATGTTCCAAAACATGTTTTATGCGCCATGTTCCCGATTCCCAATTCGCTCAAGCCTTTGTAATCTAATCGGGTTTTGGAAGTTGATACATCAGAACATTCGTGATTCAAAACATGTTTTGTGCTCCATGTTTTCGAAGCCCGAAACCGAAATGCACTAAATCTCCTCGTGTCGGGTTTCGGACTCCTCCAACATATCTAATCGACTGGCATTCAAGCCGAATGGTTGGTAAGTTGGCACGTCCGAGAAATTTGAAGTGTATTTATTGCCATTTTCGTATAAAAATGCGGATTTCACGTCGTTCTTCTTCGTTCATATTTTTAACTCGTGGATTTTTCGTATGCTTTTTCGCTTCAGAGCCGCAAGCTCGCATTACAGTGGATCGTTTGTTTCGATTTTCACCTGTCTCGATTGGAAGGTATTAATCGTTCCTCCTTTGTTCTTGATTTAAGCGTTTTCCGTGTACTTCCTTTGCCGATTGTTGAAGATTTTTCTTCCTTATTTCCTCTGAATCGTTTTGAAAGCGTTTTGGGGTTTTCTAGGGTTTATTTTCTTTTGAGATTATTAATTGGTCTTTGTTCCTTCCAAACTCCAATTACTTGCATGAAGTATGGGATATGA
>CM031236.1:684703472-684805575 GCA_018340775.1 Taxus wallichiana var. yunnanensis | reverse complement strand
TTTAACACCATTATCAATCCAATATACTCCATTACATTAATATTGTAAAACATATAAGATTCTTACATTACAAAATATTACCATAAGCTTATACGCGCATAAGATCCAATAGCATAACTCTACAATAACTCTCACACTCATTATCCCCATAAACTACATAGTTCACTACATATTTATAGGGGTGGGGCTTTCCTTCACCACTTATGCACTTTCTAAAATAGGCCGCATGCTGAAAATAGCCATGTGTTTTTACAATAACATGCACACATGCAAGTGCACAAACAATAGACATCCTACAATTAACTGAAAGTAGTAATCCTATTATTATCTCAAACTCATGCATGGCGCTTATCAAACGCTCATTCCTAAAATATCATTTTTCTGTCACACAAGTCTCCATCCCGATGTGTGCTCCACATGCTATCTCCAAAAATAGCACGCATACATGAAAATGGCTAAGTTCTCGAATCAGCTTGTCTTGACGTGCATTTCCTTTCCTATCCTTTTGTGCCTTCAAATACACCTTGTTCTCGCACATGAATCTTCTATGTGCCTTCTCCTTAGAAAATTTTTGCTCAAAATTACCCCACACTAAAGTACATTGCTGTCCCAACAATGGGGTTTCTCTTTGATGTTCCCAAATAATAAAGAATAATAATTTGAAAGAATTCAAAGAATCATGGTACAAAAGAATAAACTTTTACTCTGCAGCACCCTCCTCATGAACTGGGAGGATCAACTATGGATACTCTATTTTAATGTCAACTTCTAATTTCTACCAGTCATCTAGTGTAGTCCTTGTCTTCTCTGGAATGTCTGTGGAAATGACATCCATCTCATCTTGAGTAATATTTTCCTTTTCATTCTGCAATACTTGGACAACATTAGCCATAATAGACATCATTCCCTCAAGAAGATCCATTTTCTATGCTATCAGCTTCCTAATCTCATCTATTCTATCCTTACGTTTGGCATTTGGGGTCACTTTGGACCTTGGCGACTTAAACGGGAAAAAGTAACTTTAGTTACTTTTATTTTATTGACCCCTCCATGGAAAAAATGCGTCTTGGTCTATTGGGGCTCTTTTTCCTGGGAAGTATATAAGGAGTGGGAGAGTAAGGAAAGGCACTTTTTGATATACATTTTATTGACCCCTTCTCGTGCATGTTGTTGTTGCGCATCTACAGCTTGTGGAGTCAAATCCCACAGGGACCCTAGCTTTAGTGGTGAGAGACCCGTCCCTAGCTAGCAGGGCATTCTTCGGTAGTGAGAGATCTACCCTAGTCTGTCATTTTGGAGCCGCTTTCAGGGCCGTATGCGGCAGAGACATTAACAGAGGTTTCAGAGGAAGGATCTCGAGGGTTTTCGGGGCATTTGAGAAGATAATCAGTGGGCTTTTAGATCAGATTCACGACAACCATTTGGGCTAGGGCGTGGCAGCACGTTGAAGGCACCTCCATCATTTTCCAACCCCATTCCAAGCGAGGTGACTTGCAGCCTTTATTTGGGGTTTTCCAGAAGGCCATTTCGTTGGATGGCGATCTCAAGGTGCGCCTCCCATCATTTTATTTGGAGGGTTTTCCAGTTGGCCATTCCCAGATCTGAAGGTGGAAATACTATTTCCTATATCTGTCATTGTTATTTCCAAAGACCCTTAATTTTTGCTCTGTATTTGGAGAGTTACGAGCCTCTATAGTTTTCCCATTGTCTAGGGCACGCTGTGCTTTTTTGCAGCAGTTTAATCTCTGTAAAATCCAAAACAATTTTATTATGTCCTTTATAATAATATCAAGCTCTCTTTAAATTTTCAAGTATTTCGGGTGGACATTTTGGCAAATATTAAGTTTCTTTAGTTTGTTGTCCCAACTGTAAAAATCTGGGCATAAAATCAATATTTTATTTGGCTGCAAGTTTTCAATATTTTGTGCATTTTTAAGTGGTATCCCATTAGGGATATTTCAGTGGTATCAGAGTTGTTGTTCCTCCAACCTGTGTTGGTTAAATATGGTAGTTTGGAAAGATCTCAAAGGGGGTTTTATGAAGGAAATGTTCACCAACATGGTGAAACAACAGGAAGCCACTAACCTTTATTTGAGTCAGCTCACTCAAAATGTGAATCAAAACAAATCTAGGGACAATAAGGAACATGGTGAGAACAGTGATAAAGGGTCGGCCAATAGAGGTGTTTGATGAGGATTCTTGTTGGAGGAAATATCAATCTTTGAGTAAGGGTTTCAGAGATAATATGCCATTTCCAGATTATTGCATAATGAAGATTGGTAGCAAGCCCAAGCAAGATCATCATATGTCGGTACCTGAGTTACAAAGGAACTCACTTGAAGAAGAAGAAGCTTCTAGAGAAAAAGGTATGATTTCCATTGAGAAAAATAATCGCATTAGTGAAACTTTGCTTGTTGGAGAAATTATTCCAGCTCAGGAGAAGGAATTTGTATATGCAAGCAAAGAGGATGTAATGGAAACTCTAAAAAGTGTGAGGAATGGAATAGCGGAGCTAGAGCTGCTAGATTGATAGCCACCCAAGCAAGACAACACCAACAAGAGTTCAAGGAAAAGATGTGGGAAATGATGCAAGGAAGCCTACACCCACGAAAGAAGACTCTATGGAGCAACTGGCACATGAGGAGGAGCCTCACATGGACACTTGTGTAAAATTGCAGCCTGCTGTAATTTCCAAACCAACAACTTTTGATCAGCTTTCAGATACTTTCAATAGGCACTCTAGAGCAACAATGTTGGGGCAGCTCAACATATGTCTATCTTGAACACACGGAGGACATTGATGGCCTTGAAGGGTATGAAGAGCACACTAATGTGTCTTATTTATTGTCACCTATTCCAATTTACTTCCATCATGAGATGCATGGTATGGTAGATGACGAAGTCTTCATCATGGAGTTTGTTGGACCATTGCTCCAACTATGTGTATATGAGCATCTTGGTGGATGATATATGGTGGCAAGTTTTAGCTCACTTAATAAATACAAGGGCTCATGGGCATTATAAGCTATGGGATCCTGGTAATATGTGGCAGTTATCCAAAACTAACAATTCTGATGTTGAAAACTTTGTGACTGATTTCATAAGCCAAAGAAAGAATTCAAATGTGTCTTGTGTTGGCAAGCACGATTCCTTCATTGGGGACTCCGGTTCAAGAAGGGAGAGTAACTCTCAAGGTACTAGCGTTGGTTTTCTGATTGCTAAAAAGGGTAAGAGAATATTTTTAATCATCTTCAGCCTGTTGGACTGTGTATAACAACAGTCATAAAGAGAGGAGAAAATGTTTTATTAATAGAGCCCATGACTGATTTTTATACCAGCTACATGGTGGAACCCTTGGAAGGGTTAGTGGGGGCATTTGGTCCTCAAAGTGCTCAAAGAATCAAGGTGCACTTTGCTGTTAAAAAAGAAGAGTTGAATTCAAGGTGCATTCATGACTTTAGCATCCTAAGGTATGAGAATGGTTACCATCTTCCTAGCTTGTTGAGTTCTCCTATGTTGTTGCCATGTTTCTATTATTTGGGACAACATTTACATGCTTGGATGATTGAGGAAGACTATTTCATAATCACGTTTCAAGGTATGCTAGATGGAATAAACACATCTTCCATTCACATTGCTCTTGATTCAGCCAATAAACATATGTTGGCAAAGAAAATAATGCAGGGGCCCATGATATTGAAAGGACATGAGGTATGTGGTGTATTTATTGTGGTTGAATTTGCTAGAGGTAAGGCTGTTTTTGGGATGCAATGGTTGCATGATGTTAAGGAAAATGATGATGCATGGGTTGAAAAATCAAAGGAGAATGAAGATGTTGATCCTATATCAGAAATTCTGAGTTGCAAAGGTATGATGAGCAGCCCCAATTATGCTATTTCAGATGTGTTGTCTTCTCTCATGACGAGAATCCATGGGTACAACAAAGGGAATGAAGTTCCTTATGATAAAGTTTATGGATGCATGAGTTCTAATATTGATTTCCCTTTCTCTTGCATTTACGGTGAAATGAAAATATGGGGAAAGAGAATAAAGTATGATGAGGGAGCAGCCATGTGTATTCCCAACATACAGGGAATTGATGAGTTATGTCCATGGAAAGATATGTCTTGCACAAAGAAGGTAACTCATTTCTTTATTGTCATTAAGAGATGTGAAGTACTTGAATGTGTTTGTACATTTGGGTTACTTGAAGTTGGAATCATTCATTGGACATATTGGCTTCCATCTTTTGGGAAATTTGCATTCATCCCTCATGTGGATAAACAAAAAAATTTTCAAGGAAAACAAAGAAATCAGATTTCAGGGTATACAAGGGCAGATCGCAAAAGATGTGATTGGTGAAGAAAGAAGCATGTCATTGCAGCGGTCGAATTGTGAAGGAACGCAACCTCTTGTGGGTCATGGTGACATCACAAGGTATGAGACAAGTGGGATATTTGATGACTCCTATTCCGACGGGTTGTTTGTTGCAGACACAGAGCACACCATGATGACTTATGAGGAGAGCAAGGGTGATAGAGGTGAGGAGATAGAGACTCGTGAGATGGATGATGGAGATGGGGTTGCGTTGGATAGTGCTGATGCGGGGCAGGAGGAGGAGACTTTTCCTCGGAGATTATAGCCACATTGTCTAGTACTCTGATGTACAAGGCATTTAGGATTAGAGGAGTTATGCAGGGTCAACAAGTTGGGGTACTCATTGAGAGTGGGGCAACCCACAACTATATTGATGCCTCATTGGTTGAGAGGTGAGGATTACAAACAGAGGATTTTGAGGGCCTCAATGGGGTTATAGCCAATGGAGAGTCTATGAGGGGCACACGGCGGGTTCCCCAAGTGAGCATCATGATGGGTAACTATACAGTTACTGATGATCTCCACATCGTTGGTATGGGAGAGACCAACATAGTGTTGAGAGTGCAGTGGCTTCACTCCCTTGGTGAGTTTTGACTAACTTTCAGATGATGGAGCTGAAGTTTAAATCCGAGGGCAGGAATGTGATTTTGAGGGGATTACCTACAGGAGCACCTAGGGTGGTTACAACTTGAGGGGATGGAGAGGACGTTCCGGCTTGGTGAGGAGTTTAATTATTGCGGATCGATGTGGAGAATGATGGATGTGGGTGTGACCAACAATGTTGCACATGAGACAGTTACAGAGATTGGGACTACAGGTTCAGATCATCCGAGTTTATCATTATGTTGGTCATCTGAAGTTTTGGTAGACTGGAGATCTCATTTGCTTGTTGAGTACTCCAAGAACCGACACTCTTGTGAGATTCTTGGATGGCCACATACAGGATGACAACTGCAGATTGGAGGATGAGATGATCTTCTCTCGGGGAAGATGGAGCCTTGTGTCAGATTCATGGTGGAGGATGGAGATATTGCGACATGTGCATTGTTCTTCCGTGACTGGGCACTTGAGCTTTGATGAGACCTACAGGCTCATGTCTGAGAGGTTCATATGGCAGAGGTTGAGGGAGGATCTCCTCAACTTTATACAGGCATATACGGTTTGTCACTATGACAAGTCTGAGCTTACGGGACCATGTTTTTTTGAATCGACATGGGACAACACTCCTATGCTTTTTTTGCTTCTATGCCCAGTGAGCACCTCACCCACGTGTTAATCAGTGGAGAGATGAAAGTGACCCATGGTTATTCAGTAGGTTCACATTCAACGCAGGAGGTGGACTATATGGAGCTGATATTGCCGGTTGACTGTATCTGCTGGAGTCTTGGGACTTTTCCTCCACGGGACACATCGAGATACAATATGAGGAGCCTGGCTCTCACACGAGTGCAGGTCAGGTAGGAGAGTTAGCACCATTTGTGCGTAAACAGGTTGTTTCACAGGATGATACGGGGGATTCTACAGGATTCAGAGTGGACTTTCATACCCAGGAGTTGGTTGGAGAGGTCGAGTGATCCGTGATGACAACCTTGCATTGGCAGGGATTGGACCGATTGGAAATTTCAGTGCGGGCACCAGTGGAGAGACGGTTTGGGTATCATTCTATTTCATGGTTTCGTGGTTACCTCGGATTACACGGATCCTTGGTGGATGACAGGGTGAGGTGGAGAAACTTACGGCGTGGTATTCAGCTGCTGCAGCAGGACATGTTAATGCTTGGGGTCAAGCATTTCTCGGGAAGGGAGGACTGTAATGTCCCCTTTTCCTACGCCAAAGGCCTAAGGGTCAAGTGAGTCCAAGCCGTGGTCATATCCAAGGGGCGGGGATGTTGGGGCTACTGAGAAGGGGCCGCATGGTACTAATAGTCATGTTTGGCATTTGGGGGTCACTTTGGACCTTGGTGACTTAAACGGGAAAAAGTAACTTTAGTTACTTTTATTTTATTGACCCCTCCATGGAATGAAATGTGTCTTGGTCTATTGGGGCTCTTTTTCCTGGGAAGTATATAAGGAGCTAGGGAGAGAAAGGAAAGGCACTTTTGATATACATTTTATTGACCCCTTCTCGTGCAGCTGCTGCTGTTGCATCTACAACTTGTGGAGTCAAATCCCACAGGACCCTAGCTTCGGTGGTGAGAGACCCATCCCTAGCTAGCAGGGCATTCTTCGGTAGTGAGAGATCTACCCTAGTCTGTCATTTTGGAGCCACTTTTCTGGGTCGTGTGGAGAGAGACATTAACAAGAGGTTTTGAGGGAAGGATCTCGAGGGTTTTGGGGCATTTGAGGAAGATAATCAGTGGGCTTCTAGATCAGATTCACAACAGCCATTTGGGTAGGGCGTGGCAGCTCATTGAAGGCCTCCATCATTTTCCGACCCCTCTTCCAAGCGTGGTGACTTGCAGCCTTTATTTGGGGGTTTTCCAGGGAGGCCGATTTCCAGATTTGGGTTGGGTGGCAAGGTGCATCTTTATTTTCCAAGGAGGGTTTTCAGCCTTTATTTGGGGGTTCCCAGATCTGAAGGTGGAAATATTATTTCCTATATCTGTCATTGTTATTTCCAAAGACCCTTAATTTTTGCTCCGATATTTGGAGAGTTACGAGCCTCTGAAGTTTCCAGTTGTCTAGGGCACGCTTGTGCTTTTTCTGGCAGCATTTTAATTTATGTAAAACTCCAAAAATAGTGTTATTATGTCCTTTATAATAATATCAAGCCCTCTTCAAGTTTTCAAGTAATTCAATGAATATTTAGGAGATATAGATTTTATTATCCCCACGAAGTTTTCAATATTTTGCAAGTTATCCCACCAGGATATTTTAGTCCAGATCAGATTCACGACAGTTTTCAGCCCCTCTTCCAAGCGTGGCGACTTGCAGTCTTTATTTGGGGTTTTCTAGGCGACCATTTTGTGCGGTGTGGGAATTCTATGTGGCCCATCTTCTAGCACCAAGATCTACTAATGTGTGCACATAATGCATTGCAGAAGGAAATTTCTCAAGTACCTTTGGTTCCAGATGAGGCCTTGCCTTCAAAATGTAGTCACTAATCTCCTCTGCCATGCTAATGAAGGCCTCATTATTTGTTCATTCTCTTTCCTTCTCTTCTTTTAGGCACTCTATCTCCATAGTTTTATCCTTGTTATCCTCCATTGGCTCTAATGGTGGTAGCCTTATCAATATTCCTCCGTGCCACCTCAGTAGATACCTTGACTAAGGCATTGTTGACTTGCTCATCAGACATAAGAGTGGGCTTTATAGTCATGTGTTTGCTTTGGGGTGCCTTCTTCACTCTCCTGGATACACAATACTCCTCACATAGATCAAAATCTAGTTTTTCCATGTGAGTCTACATGGACTAGGATAGCTATTTCCTTGCATGAGTAGTGGCCATATCTGGGTCCATCAACTCCCACACATATAATTCCTTGAGGTCCACTGTGCTCTGAAACTAGGCACAAATGATTTTGCTTGTGTCCTCAACATAGCCCATACTTTGCACCACGTACTCTTCACTTCTCCTTGTCCCCTGGCCCCTTCGGACGTGAGCGCTAAGGTTTGGAGTTGGTCCTTCTCTGTCTGAGTTGTAATCGGCATGCTTGGTTTTCTCGCACACAAGTTTCTTCTACTTCTTTCACCCCTTCTTCATCTCTCATCTCCTCATCTCACGGGCTCCTCCATATTCCAGTTGTAATAGGGTTCTAGGCGCACTCTCTTCCGAATCCTCCACCTCCTCATTAATCTTCAACTTTCTCCTCCTCTTCTTCACAGGTGCTTATTTTTTAGGGGAGAGTCGAGGTGATCTTCTTATAGGATGAGGGGTTCCTACGCCTTGAGTCTTGGTTCGTCTAAATAATTTTCTAAATTGAATCTCTTCAATCTTTTGCTTCCATGTCCAAGTCCTCTTCTACTTCTTGCGCATGTGGTGGAGTATTAGCACACTCACTCTCCACTTTGTCTGTGGGCTACCTCTGACCTCTATGATCCAAGCCTCCACTATCTTCATGTTCTTCTTCTTCCTCGTCCATCTGTATGGGCACGATAGGCTTTGGAGATGGTACATTCTCCATTGTATGTTTACCCTTATGGCCCTAGGAGCATAAATTCATTCTCCACATACTTTTTATTCTCTAGCCTAGGCTTGAGATGAAGATATATGAGCATAGCTCCACTGTCCCCAATAGCCAAACTCACTGGCTTGATGTTTATGACATCAGAAATGAGCCTCTCAATATAGGTAGTCCGGCCTAGATATACATATGTTTTCCTGAGAGTGTGGTAGTCACAATCTACCTTTTCTATGTTGAAGTTCAGCTGGCGTGCATCGGTGAATATGTGAACTGAAGCTTGGAAGTAGCAAACTGTGAAGGCATAAGTAAGTTTGCACCATGGACTCCATGTCCCATCCTTCATAGAAAACCGCATGATGTAGAAATGTTGATACACCGTGAATTACCTTTGCCTACCACCGAGGGCAACTCCTTGAATGCGCCACTCCTCTTCAAATGCCACGTGAAGTCGGTCATACCACATTTCTGACCTTTTTTAAATGACCCACTCATTGACCCTTCACATAAATATTTCTCAAACCTCTCTGTGAGGGACTTCTTCTCTGCGGGGTATTCCCAAACTTTGTTCTTTATCCCATCGGGCACTCTAATTTCTACAAACACTAGAGAGAGTAGGATAGTGCCAAAACTTATCTTCTCACCTATGTGCACTTCCTCAATGATAGTTTCTACAATATAGCCAACCAATTTGTATATTTATCCCTCTGTCATCTTCTTTTCAATGTGTAGCCACATTGTGTTTACTGTGACCATCTCTCTTGATCATTTAACTTTGTGAGTAGATGCACGATGCACGTATACAAGAAAATTCTTCAATTTATCTATGTCCATTCCACGCACGAGACTTTGGAGAATCCTAACTCCTTCTTGGTGGCTATATCGCTACTTTATCAGTTAGATCACTTAGGATATCTATCATGTCCCTTATGCCCTTTAGTCCTCTTAATGTGGCAATCGAGCTTGCTGTGATCCCCGCCTCCATCTAGAAAAATAGAAAAAGTCCTAATGGAATATGCTCATCAACCATTGGTATAAAGCATTTGGTTTTCCAAAATAAGGGAGTTCATACAACTGATAGACTCCTACCTTCTTCAACAACTTCTCTCCAGCATCATCATACACTGACATATCATCTATCATGCGCTTGTTGGTATTTTTGTTTAACAACACATCCATTTCTCCTTTGTTATCGGTGGTGCAATGGTTATAATCACTTGTCTTGCATCGATGAATATGAAAATCCCAATCTCAACCGACTATCACTCCTTCTGGGTATTGAATCTCTAAAAATTACTCTCGAGAGCAATTTCAACCTCCACTTCTACTTTTTTCTTTCCTTTTGTGCCTGCTGCAGGTGCTTTCTTAGGTGTCCATTGTCAAAGTCCCACCTTTTATCTTCTTTTTGAGTGAGATCAAACCCTAGCTCAAAACCACGTGCCCTAGCTCCTTCTCAATGCTTTTGCTTCACTCAAACCCTTCACCAATGGGGACACAAGCCTCTTCCATGCACAAATATGCTCTCCACATCTGGTTTTACAACTCTCCACACCTCAATACAATTCGCTTGGCTCGGTCACACTTAGCTCACTCAAATACTTGTGATTGCAAAGGTAAAAATGAACCCACATCATGTCCTTATAGGGATTTTCAAAAATTTAATACATTTATTGCTTCTTAACCTACCAACAATCCTCTCATTAATTGACCATTTTCACAATTTTGCATGGTACATCTTCGTGCCCTAGCTATAACCTTCTAGCACACCTTCCTACCTTTTGGCTACAGACTTCTCTTCCATGCACTTCCATACGCCAAGTACCTCACCACTGCACCTTCCCAGTAGTTTCTATGACCTCTACTTACCTCATGTTATAGTGTTCCTTCATTTATCTCCATCTATTGTCTTCTTTAGAAGCAATCTCCTTTCTAACAACTTATTTCCATGCTTGAATAACCCCTGTAACATTTTGTTCTCATGTGTACTACTTTATAAATAAAAATAACAAACACCCCACACAAAATGGTATGTGTAGTCCTCTACATAAAAATACTTCAGATTGTAATTAGCTTCTAGTGTGCAAAATGCACTTATTACAAAAAAACACCAAACTAAATTGACAAAGCATAACGACGAAGAAGAAAATACATTATGGAAATACATAAAGAGAAACCTATTCTAAATGGAAATCTTGCCTTATTACAAACACCAAGAAGACTTTATTTATAGTAGGGCTTTAGCCTAATCCGTATTGAAGTAACCAAGTAACCGTATTCCATCAAGCACCTCTAACTGGCAAGCGCCTGAGTCAAGTATATGAGTGATAACATACGGTCCCAACCAATGCACTTTAAGCTTTCTTGGATGGCACAAACTTAGAATCATAAAGAAGCACCATTTATCCAACCTCAAGCTTCTTGTCCCTAATGTGTCTATCATGCCATGCCTTTTTCCTATCCTTTTCCTACTTCTGACTCCAACATGCTATGGTGCATCTCTAAGCTGTATCAACTTTCATTTCTTTCTTCTAATGCTTTCTCATCAGCTAGACCTCCAGCGTGCACAATACACAAATAAGGTAACATGAATTCCATAGGAAGAACTACTTCTACGCCAAACACCAACTGAAAGGGTGTGGCCTTGTTCAACCTCTTGTAGGTTGTTCTATATGCCTAAAGTACAATAGAAAATTTATCGTCTCAATATTTCCTTCCAACATCACAAATTTTTGTCAAGTGTCAGGCTCAATATCTTGTTAAAGGCCTCACCGGTTCCATTTTCACCGAGGGTGATAAAGTGTAGTCTTGTGGTGCGCAACCAATAAATCCATCTAACAATATCCTGATTGTCTCATTCAAAAGTGTGTGCCCCTATCACTTGTCAAGCTTAGAGGACATCCATACCTAGTAAGAACATTTTCCCATAAGAACATGGCTGCTGTAGTTGTTGTACAATCCTTTATAGGTACTACTTATTCCTGCCTTGTATAATAATATGTGCAAGTGATGATATAACATGATCCAGTTCTACACGCGGCTGGTGAAATAGAACCCACAAAGTTGATATCCCATTTCTCAAATGGCTCTGCACTAGGAATAGGTCTTAAAGGCATTTCATCTCTTTGCCTAGTTTACCAAGGTGCTGAATGTGATCACACACCTTACAATACTCTTTACAATCCTTATATAAGGTCTCCCACCATAATCCAACGAGTAGAATCTTGCATAGCAGTGGCATATTTGCATAGTGCCCACCTGTAATACCACCATGAGCCTCTTCCATGATATATGTGTGCTCATGTTCTAGTACACACCAATACAATACTTCATCTTGGCCTAGTTTGTATAAATCACCACTGATCAACATAAAGGGTGCCACATGAATTGCAAGTTGTTTCTTCTCTAAGGATTTCATTCCTTCTGGTGCCATACCTGTGCGTAAAAATAAAACAATATCCTCCAATTTTGAAGGCACACGATGTAACTTGTACAACTATGTATCTGGCATTGTATCTTCAATTGTCTACGTGTCCTCCCCTGATGAATCTTTGATAAGTGGTCTAGGCCAAAATTACTTTTACCTAGTTTTACCACAACTGTGAAATCAAATTCTTAGAATAAGATCACCCATCGGCATATGCACCCTGTAAAACATGTTTATTTACCAAGTATTTTAATGCCATGTGATCAGTATAAAATACAAAAGGTGTTGCTAGCAAATATTGTCTAAATTTATGCAGTGCGTAGATCGTCACTAGGCCTCATGCTCTATTATTGTATAATTATGCTCTACAGAGTCAAATTTCTACTAAAAAAACATATAAGATGATCTATAATACCCTCTCCAGGTTGATCTAACACCGTGCCAATGGCTATGCTAGAGGCATCCACATGTACATGAAACAATTGGTTCCATGAGGGAAAACGTAGAATAGGTGCTGTAGTAAGTCTCTCCTTTAATGCCTCAAATGCGTGCTATTGTGGTTCTCCCCAATAGAACATCCCTTTTCCCTTTAGTAACTCTTCCAGGGGTGTGGCAATATTTTCATATCCTTTGATAAATTTTTTGTAATATCCTATGTGACCCAAGAATCCACGCACCTCACTCTGGTTGGTAGGCTCTTCTGACCTATAATAAGCTATGCAACCTTAGCCGGATCCACTAATAAACCTTCCTTACGAGATGATGTTCCCTAACAAAGTGCCAAAGGTTTAGCAAGCAGGCACTTATTTATGTTTAAAGATATGCTTAACTGTCTACATCTTTCAAACATTAAGCGCAAGTTGTCACAATGATCCTTGACAAGTCCATACATTGTCCAATCATCCAAATAAACCTGCAAGAAGTTGTGAATAAAATCCTTGAATATTTGAACAACTAGGCACAGAAATACAACAGGCGCGTTTTTCAAACCAAAGGGCATCACAATATATGCAAAACTTCCCCATTTAGTGGTGAAATTCATTTTCTCTTGATCCTCCTGAGCAATTCGAACCTGATGATACCTAGAGAATTCATCTATAAAAGAATAAATTTCATGCCCTGCAATGCCTTCTAATATTTCCTCTGTGAAAGGCGTAGGAAATGGATCAATCATGCATGGAACATTTAGTTCCCTGTGATCCACACAAATCCTAATCTGACCATCTTTCTTTATACTGATTACCATGGGGCTAACCCACTCTGATTCCTCTAAGGGCTTGATGATGCCAAATTTCAACATTTTGTCAATTTCTTCCTTAACTTTTATGCGCAGGTTAGGGTTCATCCTGTAAGGTCTCTTCTTGACCGGTGCGCACCTTCCTTTAGTTTAACTTTCATCTCTCCTAATGACTCATGCACTCCTTTTAATTCATGGTAGCCCCTAGGAAATAAGTATTGAAAATATCTTGTAGAACTCAATTATTTTTCCACTTGAGAATCAAACCAATAATCCCCAATTATTGCCTCCTTAGGTTCAACATTCCGTACAATGTTCACTTTCTTTGTCTTCATAGGTTTATTATAGGTGCACGTGTTTTTATCCACACTTTGTCCAACACTTCACATGTACTGCTGGATGATCTATATTTAGATTGTCTACTTCTTCCTCATCTACTATGTATACCATCTTACATTTTTCTTTCTCAAAGCAAGCACATGTAAGTAATGCGGCCTTTGTCTCTTCTATTTCATCAAAACATGCTCCTGAGTTTTCCTCACCAAATAAATCCTAAATGAGTTCTTCAGCCTTTGTACTATCTCCCATAGTTAAGCACTTTATAACCCTTAATGCCTCTTCCATTGGAGGTTTAGTAGAGAAGTAGTAAAAATTATGGACCATTCTTGCAATCAAATCCGCCAATTTCCAGTCTCTCTATGTAGCTCCACATAAACATATCAAGCACGCACACAACCTTGTAAAGTGGAATAAAGTTTGTTCACCCATAGTGAAGGTGGTAAAGCTTCCTACCCCTTTGTCTAGAGTCTCTCACACTATTGAATGTGGTGCCGAACATGTTGATTACCATGATATATGTAAATTTGAATAGACACGTTGCTCCTAAAAAATTGAGTAGTTAGAGCAATTCTAGACTTCATTCCATTCTATAAGATTATCCCTACAAACCATCCACATGCACACCACTATCCACGTAAGGTATACACTAACATATTTCTTCTTTCAACTTGATCCGTCCACTCCTCCATGGCACATATGAATACCGTAGGGTCTCCTTCTCCAGTGTCTTGAGGTACAAGGTTGTTACCTATCCTATGAATACAATGCGATTTGATTCTCCATGCAAATGCGCTTCTTACTTCGACCAACCATCTCATAGGTTCCATGTGCCCGATTATCACAACCAATACTGTGACAAGCGAGCATGGGAATCTACAAGTAACTCTTCCTCACACCCGACCTCCCGAGGTCATGCCGAGAAAAACTAGTTAGGAAATCTTATGTCTTCGACGCGCACTAATGGAATCTGTGAATCTAAGGCAAAGAAGGCCCTCCTAACCTGAACTAGGCATGATAGATCATTTGGCGAGGATGACTGCTCGAAGGCTCCAATCAATATCGAGCTCTGGCGTGATCCGATCTATAGGTTGTGGGATACGTGGAAGATAACCTGTGGGTGCTTTGTATATGTCTCCCGATAGGGTCATGAAAATGGATGATGGATATATAGTGGATTCTATGGGTGATTCTCTAGTCTAGTCCAGAAATCCTTAGCTTGATTAGCTTTACGTCTAGTGAGGATAGTTGTGTGATAATGTTTGGTGGAAGTGGAGAGGACCTAAATACTAATGTGCGTAAACCAACATCAACGTCTGATTGACCTGTGGGCCCATTGGGTTGTGGGACTGTGGATCACAACCGTAAGTTCATGGTCATTGTGGACCTCCTATGGTCATGTGTAGAATCAATCCCTAATCCCTAATATCCAGTAGTCGTATGCCTTTTTGGCCTCTATGTTTAGAACTAAAAGTTGTGCAATCTTCTCAGAGTACCTTACAGGCATTCTGGCAACTTGAATTCTTAAGCTAGTGTCTATGTCAATGAGGATGTCTCCTGTGTCTGGTTGTGGGACCAAAGGATCACAACCGAATGTTTTCTCTTTCAAGCCCTTCTACAATCATGCGGATATCTATTAAGGCAATCTGTAGTTTGGCTGGTTTGACCAAAACGTGTGTGCTTTGTCATCTTCTATGTTTAATCCTCTTAACTTGTGAGCTGATTTCTTGTAGGTCTGTTGTTGTTCGGAAGACCTGAATTCTAAGATTTTGGTCTATGTCAGTTATTGCTGCAACAAGATTGGGTTGAGGCATGATTGGCTCAAATACGTATTCTCTGGGCTCCCTAGGTCCCGTGATTGTCATACAAAAGAAACAATATAAATCTAACTAAAGCAAAGTAAACTAATTATGCAAAGTATATCCATAACATATATAAATTCTCTATTTTTGTATTTTTGACAGAATATTTAACAAAATTAAGATAACAACTATTTAATATATCTAGAAAATGACAACTAACCTAATAACAAAATTAAAAACAAACAAGGTAGCCGAGTATAGCTACTTGTCTATGCAATTGTGAATCTATTCTAAATAACTAAATAACTGATCTAATTTAATTGAAATATTTTCGATCCTACCTCAGAAGTGAGGAATGAATCATAGTTTCTCAAAAACTATCGATCCCCATGACTTCCCCGACAATATCGAAAATGAACGTAACTGAAATGAAGTAATTCACTACTCTATTTGGTATATTTTAACTAGAACTTTGAAAGCTTGAACTGGATTTTGTAAGAATGGCGTGAATCCGATTGTGTGTGGCTTTGTCCCCTCAGTGTGGTCTCCTCATTCCTTCGTGCTCACGTGAATCCAGAAAAGCATGTAATGCTAGCATCAATAGAAGTAGGTATTGGAACAATGGCAGCTTTGGATGTAGACTGAATACAATGTGAGTAGGAGAGGGATAGCGCAAGAGAACAGAGCTTGGCTTATGTAATTCCTAGCGGGATTTATTGCGAGTCATACAACACAAAACATCCAGAACCTAAAACTATCCTTCTTGATGAACAAAACCTGCAACTCTAATGGCTTCAGAAAAATGAAACTATCCTACCTCAATTGATTGTATGAAATAATAATAACACTAGAACAAGAAGATCATGTGGCTTCTAAACAAAAAAATAAGACTAACTATGCATGCAACAAATGAAAACTATTGAATTCCTAAGCAAGAACTGAAAGACTAAACTATTGAAATGAGAGGATGAGGGGCCATTTTGAGGGGCCATTTGCTTGTAATCAAACCAGCTATTTATAGAATTCCCATTCACCCAAAGGTAACTCCAACTAGGACTCTTTTACCATTAAACAATGGAGAAACACTATTCTAGGGACATAAAACATAAATACTAGCCAAAGCGGGTGAGAAAGCTGGTAAAAGTTGAAAATTTACATGTGAGTCGTGATCGAAAGAACATGCTTGAAAAATGTGTGAAGGACCACACCCTGAGCGGGGTGGTTCTGAGACCGCCCCTGCAGGGGTGGTCGACCGACCCGCCGCAGGGAGGCGGTTTTTCATCATTTGAAGACAAAAATGCAAAGGAAAAGAGGAAAAAAAGAGAAAAAAAAAGCACGCGAGAGGCTAAGCGGGGCATGCGGGATGTTAACGTACACTTGGAGAGCTTTTCGGATCCCAACACCTTGCGAGAGAGACCTGTATCATCATTGGGGCATGTGTAACATCGTTACGGTGGTGCGTATACCCTTACAATTTTGGGTACGTACATATTGCCCCCTCGGAGAAGCATTTTAGCCATGAAGAGGCATAAAATGGTGGGTCAGTATGGCGGTCCCGAAATGGGAAGCTAGAAATTATACGACGACATCATCCATGTGTCGAAATGATGCCATCCAAAATTCCCACTACCTACAAAATGAAAAGAGGACTCAAGTGCAGATAGATAAAATAAATCAAAAAATAAATACTAAAATAATATGAAGTGAGGACTTACCATTTGCGCGGGGATAAGAACTTACCTCCATCGGTGCTCCAAACCTGCGAAAAGGGCATTCAAAACGAGTCAAAATGCTATATATATAAAAATGGGCCCATTTTCCTATTCATTTGCGTGTGTGATTTGATTGATTTTGAGCTCTGGGACCCACGGTGATGGTTTTTGATGAGAGTATAGTCAAAACGTTCGTGATGAGATAGTGATCATGCCTCATGAGTGGAACATCGACCCGAGATCTCAGGTTAGTTCTTCTCGATTTACCATTTTTATACCTAAAATGTAAAAATGATGAAATCTTCACCATGGGGGGTAATTTTTGAAATTTCTAGTTTTAAATGTGTCCTTAGGGGGGACGCCTAATGGGTAGGCTCTCATTTTAGTTCAAAATGGTCATTTTTTATCATTTTGAGCATTTTTAGGGCACGTGACCCATTTGGAAATGCGGGACGGGACACGACCGCCCCTAGAGGGGTGGCGGTTACAGGACCGCCACCTTTCAAAGTGGTGGTTATGGAACCGCCACCCTACTCAGGGCGGCGGTCCTTTCTAGAATGATAAAACAACCTTGTTTTTAACTTGTTTTTGCATTTTCCATTTTCCTGTATGCTTTAATGATTTTTCCAATGTGATTCAAATACTAACTTACTCCTTTTTGCATGTTTTTGGGTGTATGCAGAAGGAGGAATATATCAGATGGAGCCGAGAGAGAGAGTGTGTGACTGGCTTCTAGCAGTGTTGGATGCACTTTCTCAGGATGAGTAGGATACTCTTGAGGGGGGCATATTACGTATATCACGGGTTCCTCATGTCGCACCTTCTAGTCACATACTATGTGACTGTTTTTTCATATTGGGATGCTGATCGGAACACTTTCCGATTTCCAGGAGTCAGGGGTGAGTGGACTATCACCCTGGAGGATGTCTACCACATCTTGGGAGTCCCGATCATCGGGAGATGACTTACACTTGAGACAGCGGGGTCGCGGCTCAGATAGCTCAGTGGGCTACATATATGGGAGACACAATTGTCTCCACTAGTTCGAAGAAGGGGGTGAGGGTCCATTCCATTCCTAGCTTGCCTATCCCTTTGATTCGTCAGGCCATTATGGGGATCCTTGCCTCGAGATTGATCGGGGACAAGGGAGGGGACACCTTACTCTATTGTTGGTCCCCTATTATTGCACAGATTGAGGCACATGGTTAGATTTATGCTGAGGAGCCGATATACTTGGGACCACCTATCACGACTTGTACAGGGTGGTTCACTTACAGGGACAGTCTTTGAGCCATCCGACCTTGGTTATGAGCTGGGTCTATGAGCGTATCATCCCTTATGGGAGAGGCATAGAGGTGGCGGATCCCGGAGCCATGAGGGCAGCTAGATGGATAGAGATGTCGGTGCTTAGAGCACCCCACCAGCCAGTTGCTTCCCTGACTACTGATGATATGGAGGCCACACCTTATCAGGCCATGGCAGGGTTGTGGGGTGAGGAGACCTTCACTTTGATTTCCTGCTCTACTACAGGGCAGCTTGTGGATAGGATGGGGAAGGTAGAGACACACCCCTTTGATCGAGTGCCTCAGCAGTTCGGCCTTGCTTACGTTGATATGCTTCCCCCAGTGGTGCCAGTGTTCAGATCAGTTCGGGAGGCTAGGGGAGGTCCTAGAGGCTGGGGTTGGACTATTGTTACTCCTGGCATCCCTATTGCAGCTAGGTGGGTGGTACGTGCCGAGAGAGAGTCGGTGCTCCTCAGGCACCTTTACTTTGGATTGCCACCGGTCCTGCCCATAGCAGTGATGACCCTATTGATATAGACTCCAGAGTCTGAGGAGTTCACAGGGGGAGAGAGGAGGAGGAGGAGAGACGAGGACATGGAGGTCAGTGAGTCGGGTGGAGAGGAGGATAGCGATCCCAGAGTGGCATGACACTCAGGAGATCTTACAGGCCGAGAGGGCAGAGTAGAGTGTGGAGAGGGTGACTCTAGTCTCAGAGGAGTTTCCCTCTCAGGACCTAGGTGGAGAGGATGAGTCCGTAGTAGGATGCTATGTTGCCCCAGACACAGGAGGAGGACATCAGTCAGTGGTGGCATCTGTGGGTGCGCTTGATCCTAGGATCCCTCTTGGAGGCCGGAGATCCGAGTGAGTTGTCACTCTTCTTTTAATATTTGTTTTTAGCTAGGATTGCCTTAGTTGCTATCTCTCCTTTTGTTCATCTTTGTTTTTATCTTTTGATTATTTTCTAATTTGTTTTCTCCTTTGCTTGCAGAGACTACTGATGAGTGGTGAGACTTGATTCATTGGGTATGTATTGATACCCTGATGCTCCCCATGGAGAAGACTCACGTGCCGAGCTATCCATGGATGCAGGGGAGCCTTGATAGCCTGGTAGGCATAGCGATGTCTTTTTGCCCCTATGTCTCAGGGTGGCCAAGATGGTGACTTCCCTCCATACTGAGTTAGCCGGGTATAGGACTACAGAGCACTGATGAGGAGCCACTCTCATAGCGAGGCTACAGCTACTGTTCGGGACCATGAGCCCTCAGTGCACTCGAGCAGCGCCGAGTAGCCGAGTCCTAGATGTGGTCGTGCACCTTCTGAGGGATCTCATAGGGGTTGAGAGGCCACTTGGCTCTTTTTGTAGTGACTCTTGCTAGATTGTTTATACGATCATTTTGTATTTTCGGGCTCATTGAGCATTTTGACCATGCCTAGCGCATGATGGCATTGTACATAAAACTTGATTATATATATATATATATATATATATATATATCTTTTTTGGATCTAGATCTTTTTGTACCTAGAGTTTTGTGATTCATTTTCACATGTATATTAGATGTTTATTAGAATTTTTTTTATATGCTTTTCAGAATGTATGCAATGGAGAACAAATGACACAAATGCTTTCTTTCTTTTTTTATTTTGTGATGCTGATGTATGATGATGCAAATGAACTTGTGATCTTGAACTTTAGCTTCTATAAGCAATTTTCTGGTACTTCATATTTGTTTTGACAAAATGTAATGATGAACTGGTATGATGAGCAGATGCACTTGCCCCACTCCTAACTCCACGCAACTAGTAAGATGCGAGGGCTCACCACCGAGAGCTAGAAAGGGCACAAGCTATGAGGTGTGTTGAAATGGTAATGATGGGAGATAGACAAAGAGTTGGTGGAACCAAATTAGGATGCTACAAACCTACCCTACTCAAGTGACTCCATAGTTTAGAATGTGACTTGCTTTGTAGTTTATCTAGACTTAGATCCGTAGATGGCCACTTGGTTGACAAAATCTGGTTTTCGGGGTTTTGAACTCTCTTGGAATTTTGGACATCTGATTCATTTGTTTTTGACTCAAGATTTCAAAGGTTTATTTGAACTATTTGCTTATGACCTTCAACGTTTATTGTCAAGAGGACCCCCTACACCTTGCCCCATGCTACTAGTAGGAAGCATGGGCTTATCACCATGGACAAGGCACAGGCGAGTAAGGGCATTCCCATCCTTTCCCAACCCTACGTCACTAGTAAGAGACACAAGCTCATCACCGAAGGTTGGTAGGGCAAGGAAATGTGTAAAAGTAAAATTTTTTGTTTGATCTATATTTGACTTATTTATTTGAGCAAAATGTCAGTATGTTCTTATTTCCAAAGAGATCTATATACGGGATAGATGTGACACCATGAAGCTTCTAGAATAGACCATAGGCAAGACACCTATCCTAGGAAGAAACAAAAGTGAGAACAAGCATGCAAGCCTTGGTATGGCTACCATTAAGACTTTGTCATATCTAGCTTTAATTGATGAAATGATTCTGAAACAGTTGATGATGTTATGAAAATGAAGAAGTATGATTTGAATGCTTCTACAATACCATCAAAGTTTGTAATGAATTGCTTAAGAGCAAAGTCCCTTGATCACCAAGTTTTATAAACGAGTGAACAAAATGAACCTATCTAAATGAATATGTAATGTAGATATAATTATACAAATAGTGTTGATGCTTCATGCGTAAAACCATTTAAGGTGCAAGGAATTGATGTTTCACCAAATTCCTCACCTTCTAGTGTGCACAAGAGATACACACCATTTCCATAGTCCTTCATGACTCGATATGGGCCCAACCACTTGGGCGAAATTTCTTCCTTCACCGATTTTCTTATCGATCCGGCTATCTAGTCTTAGAACTAGATCTCCTTCATATATTTCTCACTCATAGACCTTTTTGTTATACTTGCCACATCCGGTCAGCATAGACTCTATGCCACTGTTCAACATTTAACCTGGCCTCATCTAGGCTTTCTAGTTGGGAGAGGTGTGCCTCTCTATAAGCTTCCTCATCCAGAATCCCTTGTAGTGAGATGCGGAGACTAGGTATTTCAACCTCAAGTGGGAGAACTGCTTCTCTCCGAATACCAATGAGAAAGGAGTTGCTCCTGTTGGTGTTCTTATTGAGGTTCGGTGGGCCCACAAGGCCGGATATAACTTTAAATGCCAATCTCATTTGTTTTCTTTTACCATTTTGAGGAGAATAGCTTTCGAGTCTTGTTTGTTGCTTGACTTTGCCCGTTGGGCTTGAGGATAGTAAAGAGAGGCCGTGTGATGGTTTATTTTAAATTTACTACATAGCTCACGAACCTCATCATTCTTAAAGGATGTGCCATTATCTGAGATAATGACTTGTGGGACACCATACCTACAAATGATTTGGTTCAAAATGAACTTGGCGATCACGACACCTAGTACAGTGGTAAGAGGCATAGCCTCTACCCATTTGGTAAAATATTCGGTGGCCGTGATTATGAAGTTATGGCCATCCGTTGATGAGGGAGAGAATTTCCCTATCAAATCTAGGCCCCATGTAGAAAAGGGCCATGGAGTCGCGATTGGTTGTAGAGCTTGTGCTGGCATGTGAATCTCGTGGAAAATTCTTGGCATTTATGGCATCTTACGTACAAAACTCTACTGCGTCGTGTTCTAGAGTGGGCCAGAAATAGCCCATCCGATGTATTTTGTGGGGTGGCATGACCACCACCAAAATGGCCTCCACATATTCCACTTTGTGGGATTCATAGAGAATCTTCTTGGATTCTTACTATGTCAACACACCTTAGAAGCATTCCATCGAAAGCCTTACGATAGAGCACTTGTTCTATAATAACGTATTTAGCTACGATAATGCGTAACCACCTTCTTTTTGTGGTGTAGCACCTTTTGGATATGTATGGTCCATGATAAAATTGATAATATCAGTATACCAAGGACATTCAGAGATGGGAGGTCTGGTTTCGATGTAATATATGCATTCATCGGGAAAATCTAGATCTACTAGATCACCTCCATCTAACGGGTTGTCGGCTAACCAATCTGCAATGATTTGTCCCTTAACGGACTTTTGGTTTACAAAAGTTAATTTGAATTCACCCATTAAGGTTATAAAGCATCCAACCTTTTTAGACAAGGACCCTTGCGTGAGGAAAGTTCGTAAATGGTCTATTTTTACAATGACCCTTGTTTCTTGATTTAGCATGTAATGTCTTAAGCATTTGGTTGCAAAGACTATGGCAAGGCATTCTCATTCTGCTTGCGTATATAACATGTTTCATAATCGAGCAACGTTTCGGCTAATAAAATAGACCACATTCTCATTTATCATCATCTTCTTGAGCCAACATGCAGGCTAGCGAGACATCCATAGCTCGTGAATATAAGATCAAAGGATGATCTGGTCTAGGTGGCATTAACGTGGGAGGAGACAGTAAGAAGCGTTTAACTACTTTGAAGGCCTCATGGCATTCCTTTGTCCAAATAATGCAGCAATCCTTTTTCAACAAATTGTTGATCGGATGAACAACAAAACTTAAGTCTGGAATGAATCTCTGGATTGCACCGAGCTTTCCAAGAAATGATCTAATGCCAGAGTCATCTGATGGTGGGATCATCTCAAGAACAGCCCGATTTTGGCTGGGTCTACATCGATCCCTCGTGATGATATAATGTAACCTAGGAGTTTCCCTCCTGTCACACCAAATACACATTTTTCTAGGTTTAGTGTGACTCCGTATTTGATCAAACATGTGAAAGAATGATGCGGAGCACTTCGGGTGATCACAACGCTTCTGGCCTTGGCCAACAAGTCATCTACATAGGATTCCATGATTTTATGAATAAGATCATGAAATATGTATGTCATTTCCCATTGGTATGTAGCGCCAGCGTTCTTGAGACCGAATGGCATAACAACGTAGCAATAAGTTCCCCAAGGAGTTATAAACATGGTTTTGGCTTGGTCTTGTTCAGATATTCTGATTTGATTGTATCCTGAGAACCCATCCATGAGAGACAAAAGCTCAAATCCAGTTATTGCATCAACGATGATGTCAATGGATGGTAACGGGAAGTCATCCTTGGGGCACGCCTTGTTAATGTCTCGGAAGTCTATGCAGAGATGTATCTTCCCATTCTTTTTTAGAATGGGGATGATATTAGATACCCACTGAGAGTAATCGACCGGGTTTGATGAACCCTACCTGAGAAGTTTCATTACTTCTTCCTTCACCATGAGAGCTACCTTGGGTTTCATTGGTCTCGATTTTTGTTTAATTGGCTTTGCATCTGATTTGGTGATGAGGTTATGTACCACGATGTGTGGTGTAATTCCCATCATTTCTTTATAATTAAATGCAAAATCCTTTTGATGTTCTTTGAGGATTCGAGTGTGTATTTCTATCTCTTCTGGAGTTAACGAAGATCCTAGTTTCAAGATCTTTGGTTCTTCCTCCATTCTGATGTTAATATCAATCATTCCTTCGATTAAAGAAGTGTTACCTTCTTCAAACTCAGGCGGGGCTGGAGGTAGTTCCAGATCTTCTCCATTCTCTACCATGTATATGTCGAGTTCCTTTTGTGGGGGAAGCTCTACCATGGGATTTCCAAAGTAAGAAGATGAATGTGGGATTAAGGACAAATCTACCATGTGATGGGTGAGATGTAACTCTGCATAGGCATTTAGGTAATCAAGAGTGGCTCTATCACTGTCAACGTGACCTAAGATAGTAGATTTATTCTCAGCTATGTGTGTTAGAAGAGGGTTTGTTGACGTTTTCTTTACTAACGGTTCAGTACGAAGGGATACCATGAAACGGGTGTCTTCCAACTCACTGTTTGGAGTGAAACGTGAAGCTGAGGTTGCTATCGAATCTGCGAGAAGGTTTTGTTCTCGTGGGATTGCCTCAATGGATATGAAGTTAAATCCTTTGCTCAAATCTAATACTATTGTTTTGTAGAGTTGTAAGTGTTCAGCTCTAGTCTCATACACCTCAGAGACTTGGTTTGCTACTAATTGTGAGTCTCCTAACACTCTGATGTCATTAACACCGATCCTTTTAGCTATGATGAGACCAAGGAGGAGGGCTTCGTACTCAGCGCCATTGTTTGTACATTCAAAATTTAATTTAAAGGTGAATGGTAGGATCTTTCCCTCGGGAGAAGTAAAGATCACACCTGCCCCAGCCCCATAATGACATCTAGCTCCATCAAATGGAGAGTCCAATGTTTATTTGGGAAGATGGATGTTGGGACATTCGTTACATCTATTTCTTCCACTTTTGGTTACTTCTACCATGCGAGTTCCTCTCTTTGGAAGAGAACCAACTCCTAGGGTACATCCCATACCTGTGGAATCAAATGGTAGGAAAATTGGTAGATCTTGTTCTAGCAACTCAACAATTTTTGTAGTAGTTCCTAATGACACTGTTTCTACAACGTTAGCTTCATCCTTGAGGGCTGGATGCTCTTGACTAGGTTCGTAATTTCTAGTTCCATTGTAGGTATCAACTTTTCTTCCGTTTTGAGTTGGTTGGTTTGTTAAGTTGGTTTGTTGGGAGTTCAAACTCAGAGTGAATGCCTGGCCTTTTCTTCAGTCTGCTAGGTGTATATCGAAATGGTTTTGGATCACCTTTTTCTATGAATATCTTTCCTAAGTGCAAGAATCTTATTTCTGAAATAACGTAGAAGGGATTGCCTTCATACGGTGTATCCATGGTCGGTCGAGGATCATATTATAGTTGGTTTCCCGATCTATAATATAAAACTCAGTGAGGATTGTTTTGGGTCCTAAGGTGACTGGTAGTATTATAGTCCCAATCGAAGTGGCTTTAAGGCTATCATAGCCTCTTAGTGTATTTCGAGTCGTGGAACAATTTGTTTCTCCATACCCTAGCTTTTGAAGGAAAGAGAAGGGGACTATGTTAACTACTTTGCCCCATCATCAACCATTGCGTTTAACGTAATTGTTATAAACCCACACTTGTAAATGTAAGGCTGGATCACCTCTACGTGTAATCTCAACATCTGTTGGCATTTTGTTTATGTCAAATATAAACTCAGCATCCCTATCCGGCTGCCCCGGAGGGTGGATATCAAAGTCTATATGGTTTACTGTTTCGGGAGGTGGAGTGATGTTAATTAAATGACCTAAACCTAATGCTTCTAAAAGAGCAGCCCTATGGGCAGGAGAGTTCTTCAACAAGTCCAAAAAGGAGATGTGAGAGAAGGTCTTTGTTAGGTCATTAATTAAATCATAGGCACCTACGGGTTTTACTAATGTTTGTTGAATGTTATCTGGCTCTAGTGGGTAACTTGGATTTGGCTGAGAGGAATACTCTCATGTCCTTGTTATGGCTTCCACGTGTAGCTCAATGTCTAACTCCACTAAACCAACTATCTTGGTTCATGGCTGATTTCCTAATTGCGGTGCGACAGGTGGATTTAGTGAAGTCGAGGCTTCATGATCATTGTTTCTGTCATTACACCCTTGTTCATCCCATTTGGATTTAATTTGTTGTTATTGTGATTTGGGAGTGGATCATTGAAGATCTTGAGGGTGCATTTTGAGGGGAGACTGCTCCCTGTGAAAGTGTTTGGCGCAGGTGATGCAGGATCTGCTAAGAACATATCTATGAAAAGTTGTCTTTGTTCTTCGGAAATGTTGCATGAATTTATTGTAATCATGGCAAGTCCTAGTGTCATGGCCTCAAATTTTGTGGAAACCACAATACGAGTTGGGATTATAACTCCTAGGTTGTTGGTTTGGCACGTGTTGTGGTCCAAAACTCTGATTAAACCATTGACTATTAGGATTAAAGTTTTGCATTTGTTGCCTTTGGTTTTGATATCCAGTTGAGTTTTGACTTGGACCCTATGTCTGGATCTGCTTGTTGTTGTTGTTGTTGTTGTTGTGGATGATTAAAATCCACCGCGTTGATTGTTGGGGTAAAATTGTTGTTTCGTTGATTGTTAACCGGTGGTGGAGCATTTACAACATTTTCCTTTTTAGTTTGGTCAATTACTCCATCTGTTGTCACTCCACGGTTTTGTTAAGGATTTTAGGTCCTTGATTGGCATTTTGTGGTAGTAGGATAAGTCGTAGTATTTTGGTTGGGGATGATTAACCTCCCATTTGTTCCATATGTCTTGCGACCGCTATCTATTGCAGCTTGATCTATTCGGAGAGCGCTCTCGAGCACTTCATCATAAGTTCTTAGTGGGAACTTCTGGACTTCTTCCTTTATCTCTCTGCTGAGAGAATGAAGGAATAAATCACATAGTTCCATCTGATCCATGTTTGGAGCACTTGCTGAAGAATAGAGGACTGTATGCCATCTTTGGATGAAATGAGCAACAGATTCATTGTGTTCTTGTTTAATATGCAAGAATTCCCTGATTCCTGTTCTCAACAATTTGTTCATGTCGAATGCCTTGATGAACTCTGAAATGAGTTGTTTAAATGAATGTATGGAGGCTTTAGGTATTCTATAATACCAATCGAGGGCATACCCTCTAAAGTTTTGGGAATATTTTAGCAACAACTCCATCCCAAGGGAGCAGTTCTCGAATGGTTGTGGCATAGGCCTTAATATGTGCATTCGGGTCTCCCTCCCCTTTGTACTTGGGTAGATCGGGAAGAGGTCTTGGAAGCATGACGCTTCGTATAGTGAAGTCTAAGGGTTCTTTCAAATATTCTGAATAAGTTCCTATCGCATAGGTTTCGACCATTGATGGTGCTTGCTGAGGGGGGGTGGTGGATGGGTTGTTGATATGGCGTAGCATATGCATTTGCAGGGGCATAAGGAAATCCCTGTGGTTGAGTGAACATGCCGGGAGAAGAGAACATATCTCCTTGTGGTGACTTGGAATACATGTTTAAGTATGGAGGAGCATTGTTTAGAAATGGATTATTTTGTACTAAACCGGGAGGTATCATATTTTCCACTGGAGTGGCGTTAGAGAACGTGGTTCTAGTTGGCATTTGTTGTGAATATTGAGGAGGCATGCCCAATGTGCCTATTCTGTGAGGAGGTCTACTTGGCTAGGATGATGTGGAGGATTGGAATTTCCTGCTTGCATGAATTGTAAATTTTGACTTGCTTGAGCAAGTTCTAACCCTCTAACTTTTTCTACTAAAGTTGAGATGACTTCGTTTGGTGAAGTCACAGTATTTTTCCTTAGTGGTGTTTTTGTATATTTTGAGGTTGTATAGGCATATGGTACCCTGCTATGAACTGATCATTACCCTGCCAAGTTCCATCATGGGCATTTCCCATAGGTGGAGGAATGGAGGTGTTTTCTTGAAAAGAGACCTCGGGTTGTGTTTGTAAACCTCCTATAGGTGGGTACATACTTTGAGAGCATTGTTCACTCCTAGCATAACGTGCTAAATGTTCATCATCTAAAAATAGATATGGATCTGATTGTCTACTGATTTGTGGTCTAAGCAACACCTGAGGAGATGAACCAGATTCTCCAGTGAGCATCATGTTGTTTTGAGCTTGAAGGCTCTGGTTGTTGCATTTGAGTGAGCTGATCCAACTCCTCTATTTGGAAAGAAGAACTATATCTAGTCCTTTGAGGTGGAGTTTGTGTTGAAAACCGGTTAGTTGAATAGTTGTCACCCCATGCTGAGAGCGAGGGTGATGGCTGTCTATTCAGTTGATCGTAGTATGCTTCAAGACCTAGGAGAGGTCTGCCATATGCATCGAATCCCGACATATTTGGGGGTATATGAATACCCATAGAATAATGGGAAAGAGTGAAGGTGGATGAAAAAAAAAGAGAAAAAGACTGTTTGTTTCATACCAATTTTGTTGGTGAAGTGAAAAAGAATGAGAAGGAAAAGATGAAAAGTAACTATTGAAGAACAAGTTAAGACTTCAACCAAAAGTAGAAGGTTCACGTCGGGTTCACCAATTTTGTTGGTGAAGCTGATGTGAAGGCTAATGAGGTGGAAAAGATGAAAAGTATACTAATTGGAAGAACAAGTAGAAATAAGACTTGAACCATAAGAAAGGTTCATGTCGGGTTCACAAGAAGGTAGGTAGTTTTTTTTTCACGTCGGGTTCACCAATTTTGTATGGAAAAGTGACAAGCGAGCATGGGAATCTACAAGTAACTCTTCCTCGCACCCGACCTCCCGAGGTCATGCCGAGACAGCCGGTGGGGATGGAATATATGTGGGGTGCAGAAAAACTAGTTAGGCAATCTTATGTCTTCGACGCACACTAATGGAATCTGTGAATCTAAGGCAAAGAAGGCCCTCCTAACCTGAACTAGTGTGATAGATCATTCGGCGAGGATGACTGCTCGAAGGCTCCAATCAATATCGAGCTCTGGCATGATCCGATCTATAGGTTGTGGAATACGTGGAAGATAACTTGTGGGTGCTTCGTATATCCCCCGATGACAGGTCATGAAAATGGATGATGGATATATAGTGGATTCTATGGGTGATTCTCTGGTCTAGTCCAGAAATCCTTAGCTTGATTAGCTGCTACGTCTAGTGAGGATAGTTGTGTGATAATGTTTGGTGGAAGTGGAGAGGACCTAAATACTAATGTGCGTAAACCAGCATCAATGTTTGATTGACCTGGGCCCGTTGGGTTGTGGGACCTGTGGATCACAACCATAAGTTCATGGTCATTGTGGACCTCCTATGGTCATGTGCAAATCAATCCTAATCCCCCTAATATCCAGTAGTCGTATGCCTTTTCGGCCTCTATGTTTAGAACTAAAAGTTGTGCAATCTTCTCAGAGTACCTTACAGGCATTCTGGCAACTTGAATTCTTAAGCTAGTGTCTATGTCAATGAGGATGTCTCCTGCGTCTGGCTTTGTGGGACCAAAGGATCACAACCAAATGTTTTCTCTCTTTCAAGCCCTTCTACAGTCATGCGGATATCTATTAAGGCAATCTGTAGTTTGGTTGGTTTGACCAAAATGTGTGCTTTGTCATCTTCTATGTTTAATCCTCTTAACTGTGAGCTGATTTCTTGTAGGTCTGTTGTTGTTTGGAAGACCTGAATTCTGAGATTTTGGTCTATGTCAGTTATTGCTGCAACAAGATTGGGTTGAGGCACGATTGGCTCAAATACGTATTCTCTGGGCTCCCTAGGTCCCGTGATTGTCATACAAAAGAAACAATATAAATCTAACTAAAGCAAAAGTAAACTAATTATGCAAAGTATATCCACAACATATATAAATTCTCTATTTTTGTATTTTTGATAGAATATTTAACAGAATTAAGATAACAACTATTTAATATATCTAGAAAATGACAACTAACCTAATAACAAAATTAAAAACAAACAAGGTAGCCGAGTATAGCTACTTGTCTGTGCAATTGTGAATCTATTCTAAATAACTAAATAACTGATCTAATTTAATTGAAAGATTTTTGATCCTACCTCAGAAGTGAGGAATGAATCATAGTTTCTCAGAAACTATCGATCCCCATGGCTTCCCTGGCAATATCGAAAATGAACGTAACTGAAATGAAGTAATTCACTACTCTATTTGGTATATTTTAACTAGAACTTTGAAAGCTTGAACTTGGATTTTGCGAACAAGTGGCGAATCCGATTGTGTGTGGCTTTGTCCCCTCAGTGTGGTCTCCTCATTCCTTCGTGCTCACGTGAATCCAGAAAAGCATGTAATGCTAGCATCAATAGAAGTAGGTATTGGAACAATGGCAGCTTTGGATGTAGACTTGAATACAATGCGAGTAGGAGAGGGATAGCACAAGAGAACAGAGCTTGGCTTATGTAATTCCTAGCGGGATTTATTGCGAGTCATACAACACAAAACATCCAGAACATAAAACTATCCTTCTTGATGAACAAAACCTGCAACTCTAATGGCTTGGACTGAAAAATGAAACTATCCTACCTCAATTGATTGTATGAAATAATAATAACACTAGAACAAGAAGATCATGTGGCTTCTAAACAACAAAATAAGACTAACTATGCATGCAACAAATGAAAACTATTGAATTCCTAAGCAAGAACTGAAAGACTAAACTATTGAAATGAGAGGATGAGGGGCAATTTTGAGGGCCATTTGCTTTAATCAAACCAGCTATTTATAGAATTCCCATTCACCCAAAGGTAACTCCAACTAGGACTCTTTTACCATTAAACAATGGAGTAGTGGTCAAGAGATCCGCATGTAAAACATGTTCCGTGAGGGAACTCACCTTGTCCACCACCACGACCTTGGCCTTCGAATCTACCATGGTATCTCTTGACCTCTGCCATGACCTCCTTCAAAGTTCCCTTCATTCGATCATAGCGTGGGCTTGAGTGTGATCACAATCACAAGGCTCACTTTTACTTTTAGAGTTATTTGATACTCTTGTTTGTCACACACCAATAACTATCATCATGGATCTGACCAATCAACCTATAGTCTTCTATATCGTGAGTTGTGGACCAATTTTTTTACAATAGCAAGATAAATTCTTCCTTATTGCATGTTGTAGTAATTGGAAGCGGTTGACATCATGGTTCAAATGACATATCTCACAGTCTAGCAATAGTGAACACACTAATCTGTGGGGAAAAATATCCTTAGTGTGCCATTCCACTTCATAATCTATACACCAAATACCACTACGCATCTCATGAGATGAATTTTACATGAGCTTTCTCTCTGATTGCTTTGACATAACTATAATATGTGCTTCCAGGATGGACTTACTCCGGTGTCTATACTTCCAACTACCTCAAAGACGCAAAGTGGCTTCAAGTGCTTCGGCGGGTCCGTATATGTCTTATGCGAAAATTCCTCCTAAAAGGTGTGATCAAACCACCAACAAACTACTGCATGTCTTTGGCTTACATGAATATCATAAGAAAATTTAGAAAACAATGTTTTGAAATGAGCATCATATTCCCAAACAATCTCGGTAGTGTCCTCGCTTAATATCCTTGAGCTTGCTTATACTCTTCTTCTCAAACTTAGGTATATAAAACTCCTTAAGGAAGGCATCCAAAGCAAGGCTGCATAATATACGCAAGTTTGATCGGGTCAAACTTCTTGTACTAACCGTGTGCGTGTCCTGCAATGTAGTGGCAAACTAACTAGACTTGCACTCGAAGCCGCAATCCCTTTTATGTGCCACGATATCTCACACATGTGCATGTGTTCAAAAAATCCTCTATGCCTCTATACTCCGGAAGATGAAGTGAAATATCCATGTAAATATTCAAGGTGCGGACCCTACCTACCTAATACGTAACCTCCCGTGTTACCTCTACCTCTAAAACCACCTGATCCACCGAACTAGAGCCACCTATACCCCCGATCCTCCACTTTGGTAGGGGAAGTGGACCCATGGATGTACTTCCCGTGTCCCAACAAGTGGTGCCAAAATAAACTCCTACAGTCTACGAAGTGGTACTACTCCTAGAAGTGAGTCCAAAATTTTGTGCGCTTGAGTTACTGCTTTGAGGATGCACTGAAAAGGTACCTCCAAACAATAAATAAGACATTTACCCCGTAATAGATGTACTTGCTATTTGACTTACTCATACTTTTCTACCGCCCAAACTAGCTTAGCCGACTCATCAAGTTGTAGATTGATACTAGCTCTTTGGAAAACCAAGTGCAAAGGCTAGGTTGCATGGTAGATTTAGATGCGCAAGTGTGAATTGTCCATGTCATCTCTCTTGGCACACTCCCATGTGAAGTGAGGAGGGTTCCTATCATGCTTTCCCAAATGGGGAGTTCCGGATGCTCGCTCTATTCTCTCTGCGTGAGCTCCAAATCCTTCACTGGCCATCTCTCTCCTCAACGCCATCCACTCTGCAATATCATGTTACTTCTCTATCTCCCTCTTGTGGTGCATCATTGTATTTAAGCCACCTTTCTTCTCTTTGCCTCTCTACTTCTAGGTCCACCATCCTTCACCAAACCTACTCCTACCCCCACGTGTGGTGGGGTTTAGCTAGCCATTGGTTTTTCTTCTAAGTTTAGGGTTACCATCAAGATCTTGATCACTAGTGGAATGCCTTACAAATAAGTTCCCCAGGATAATGTACAAATGGAACTCAAATTTACCACTTTAAATAATAAGTTAAAATTGAGTACTCCAAAATATAACTATTCAAAACACCACGGAAGCAAGAATCACCAAGACTATGATAATTCTTCATTGAACTCCTCGTCTATGATTATTTACTAATGCACGGTGGATGTATGAAACAAATACCATTGACTATGATAAGAAATGATATCAAAATAAATTATAATATTAACATGAAATTGTTCAATCTCACCCATGAGATACTTCAACAAGACTATGGGAGAAACTTTACAATTACACCTCTTGATGGCTTCTTCAACACACCTTTAAGCGATGGCTTCCTTTGCACACTTCCTCTGATATTTCTCACTACTTCTTTCTATGCTAAATGAGGGGTGGCCTCTCTATTTATAGAACTTCCGAGGCTTATCCATCCTATCTCTAAGATAGGATAAGAAATCCACTACGACGAATCATATTCCATACCTTAACTCTTATACGTACATGTAAGCTTATCTGTTAAGATAAGATAAACCTTATCATTTTACATGGGTTCCACATTTTTAGACTTTTTACAAATAAAATACACAAAATATTTATGACCTCACTCCTTGTCCTTATTACCAATATAATATTTCTAATTCCTAATCATGTAGACCTACTTCTCTAATTACCCAAACTTTGACATTTTAACATTACCGGACCACTTACGACAAATATTTACTTTTTACAACATTCCTATTGTACTTTGGTATTCCGTACTCCACATTATTGGCGGCACACCGTCTTGTGGCGCCGTTATCTTCTATCGACACTACTACTAATTATACTTAACAACATCCTATTCCTAATACATACATTAATGAAATAGAAATTATGGAGGAAAATTTTAGTGTCGACATCTTCCCCCTTCTAGCTTCTACTCCATCCTCGAGTAGACTATTACAGTGCTTGGAAAATCTTGAACTTGTCGTGGTTGACCCATTTCGTAATGGGAGTGCCATCCATTCCTCCGGTCAGTGCGTACCATTTTCATGCACTGCATTACTATTTTGTAGGGCCCCATCCATTTTGGAAGAAATTTTCTCTGTCTTCTTTTTTTTTGTATACGGAATCATATACTAGAACCAAGTCATTCACATGAAATGGAGACCACCGGATCTTTTGATCAAAGTATTCCTTACTGCTTCATTTTCTTCTTATGGCTTGTATCCTTTGCTATTTCCCTCATTTCCTCTAGCAAATGAAGATGTACCAACCTTTCTTTTCTTGAATCACTTTCATCCATCCTTTCATTTTCATAACTCTCACGGTGGGAATATCAAACTCAATAGGAAGAAGCTGGATCAATGCCATAGGCCATTGAAATGGGGAGTATCCTGTTGCTGACTTTGATGTTGCCCTATATGCCCACAATCTTTGCATGAATCCTTTTATCCCATTTATGTACTGCAGGCTGCATCTTTTGCTAGAATTTGACACAACACAAAATTTGTTCGTTCCACTGTCCATTTGTGCTTGGCTTGTATGTTGTTGCCTTCCTGTGCTTAATAGAAAACTTATTGACTAGGGCTTCTACCACCTCATTAATGAAGTGGCTTCCTTGATCTGTTACAATTTCTAATGGACAACCAAATATGGTGATAATGCGTTCATATATGAACCTTGCCACTTCATCCATGGAAGTTGTTTTGATGGCCTAGCTTGACCCACTTGGTTAAATAATGCGTGCAACTACAATATACTTATTTTGGCGTGATGTAGTTGGAAGTGGACCTACAATGTCTATTCCCCACTTTTCAAAGGGACCAGGGGAAGAATAGGACATAATGGAGTGATGAAGTCTTACGGTTACCATGTGTTTGACAAATATCACATGTCTTACAATAATTATAACAATCTTTAAAAGAGTGGGCGGTGATAACTGCATCCAAGATCCTTCTTGCTGTAAGTTGTCAGAGAAGTGCCCTCCACATGTACCATTGTGGAATTCTTCTAGCAGACTCCTTTCCTTGATCACGTCCAACTGCCCTCTTATCTTGTCCATCGAGTCCTATTCGAAATAATGCTCCATGCGAGAATAGAATATGGATGAGTAGCTTGAGTAATCTTTCTCTTAGTCTTTGCATTGGCACCATCGGGAAACTTGAATTCATTCGGATAATTCCAAATATCTATGTATTCACTAGGGATTGTGTCGAGGAGAACAATGTTTGCATCGGGAAAATCATCATCATCACAAGATGATCCTAAACCATCATAGGCTCGAGAGAGTGCATCTGCATTGACATGCTTCTTTCTGGCCTATCTATAATATCAAATTCAAATTCTTGTAGCAAAATTATCCATCTTGCTATCCTCCACGATGGGTTAGGCTTATTGACAATATATTTTAGAGCACATTGATCCGTTCAACTATAAATTTCTGCCCTAGCAAGTAATTTCTAAACTTCTTTACTGACAAAAATGATAGCGAGCCTCTTTTTGATTCTGATAGTATAGTTTACCTCATTTTGCTCATTTATGCTGCTCCCAAAGTAAATTGGATGTTCATTCCCATTTTCATCCTTTTGGCTCAAAGTACTACCTAGTGTTGCATCGAGGCATCGGTGTACACAATGAATGGCTTGCTCCAATCTGGATTCTTCAAAAAGGTGAAGACACCAAGGCTTCCTTGATTGTCCAAAAGCTTCATGCGCCTTGTTTCTGGTTCATAAGCAACATCCTTCTTCAAGAAGCTGGGTTAGTGGTATGTGATCTTTGAGAAATTCTTGATGAACCTTCTATAGTAACCCACATGGCCTAAAATGATCTCAACTTACTTCTATTCATAGGAAATGGTAAATCTTTGATTTTGAAACTTTATCGGGATCGTACCAATACCATCTCTGGATCTGACATGCCCTAACAAAACGCCTTTAGAACATCCAAAGACACACTTTGTAGGGTTTAGTGAGGCTTGTGCTTCATCTAACCTTTGAAATGCTATCTCCATCAGTGCGGGTGGTCCACTTGCTCCCATAGATGTAAAAATCATCCGAAATACTCGATGAAGGTCCCGATGTAGGGTTCGAACACCCTATTCATCAAATTTGGAATGTTCTTTGGAGCATTACACAACCCAAAAGGCATAACTCTATAAGCAAGCGTTCCCCAAGGAGTGGTGAGCGTGGTCTTGGTGATCTTTCTCTGCTATACGAACTTGGTTGTAGCCAGCTATATCCATCGGCAAAACTATAGCACTCTGGCCATTACTTCGTCCAAGATCGATCGAAAATGGAAGAGGGTAATGATCCTTCTTTGTTGCCTTATTGAGCTTCTATAATCAACACAAATGCGTAGCTTCCCATTCTTTTTATTGAGATCACAATGGGAGAAACCCATTACGAATTCTCCACAACAAATATGAATCTGCATCAAGCAACTTATCTATTTCTTCTTTTACGAGTCTTGGAAAAATTAGGATTCATTCTATATGGCATTTGCTTTATGGGCTTAGCACCATCTACCAGACTCAATACAATGTTCTACCCAACTTACTTGACGGAGTTCCTTGTAATCAAAAGTGAATAGGTGTATGTACCTTCGAAAGAGCTGGAGGTAGGATTCCTTCTCACTCTCCATCACAGCATCACCAATCTTTATTTGTTGGAGACGATCATCAACTTCTTCTTCAGATAATTTTATGGGGTCATGAGTTGGTGTGGCTGGAAGGATATCCATGACTGAAACATCACCTCACTTTCTTCATCTTCAGTGTCCACTTCATTGGTACTAGAGTAATCAGAGGATGTCCAATCATCAGTTTCATCACTTGAATCCACAGGTTCTGCTTTATGATGTCGAGGGATCACGTTTATCTTCACCCTCTCTCTACCACGTCCAAGTGTCATGAAACCTTCATTCCAGTAGTTTCTTGCATGAACTCTCCTTAGCCATGGTCTTCCCAGCAGCATTGGGTATGCAATGCAGTACCATTTTCATCACTGAAAGTCTACCACACATACACCACCCATAACGAGATATTGCCACATTTGAAACTACACCTTCTGGTTTAGTTTTCCCTTATTTAATGACCTTAACATAAGTGTTGAAGGGCGATCAATTTTAAACCCAACATATTCATTACGGACTCGGTCATTACATTAAGCTGCCCAGCACCTCCATCAACTAAGACATCATGAATTGAAATACCATTACATAATACCTCGGCTTGTGGAGCATAGGGATCTGCCTCTGCCTCCAAGCAAACAGGGACCTCAACCTCCTTCCTTCTTGAGCATTGAGTCCACCTCGCAACTCCGCCTCTTCTCGAAGACATAGCCAAGAGTGACCATATGTAATATTTGCGAGGCCTTTTGGACAGATCTTCCAAGATGGAGTATGGTCCTTGCCCTGTGAAATCGAGAAAATCCTGCACACCCAACTTTCTTCTCCTATGTTTCTTACTAGTTTCTCCTTTCATCTTCTTAGGATCATTTCCATCTTGATTATCTTTTTCTTTTTCTTTTTTTTGTTACAAACACATCTACTTCATTATTTCTACTCTTATCTACTACATCAAGAGAATTCACAGGGTGCTTTTCCTTTATCATTATCTCCTTACCGGATGTAGAAGCTCTATCACGGACAATTATACTTATAATGACCCTTTTATAACAACCATAACAAACAACTTGAGAAATATTTCTTTTTGGACCTCTATCTCCTCCTGAGAACTAAATTCCTTTCCTTGAAGAAGATTAATAGTTAAGCGGCCCATCTTTTGAGCGATCTTCATACTCGGTAGATGTATTAGGAGAAATATTTGTGCTCACCGGGAGTGGTTGTGGATTCGGACCAAAGGTCTTTGGTGTAGGCTCTACTTTAGCAACAATTTCTTTGGGCTCCTCTTCCATGCTTTCTTCTTGCCTTCTTGCAATCTCCTTTGCTTGTTCAATGGTAGGCTGGGCGGTCATACTTCACTCGTTGTCGATCTCGGCTTCATCCCAAGAATGAAGTGCTTACGGAGGAGATTATCCACGCCATTCATCAACCCATCCGCTAGTCCTTCCTTCCGGATCTGGGCATCGAGCTTCCTCCTTAGCTCTAGAACACGAGCATGATAATCCCTTATCTTCTCCTTCTCTCCTTGGGATAGCTTTGTGATCTCGATCATGAGATCTGCATATTTACATTGTTCACCAAATTCTTCAAGAAAACTTTCGGTTAATAAATCCCATGAATTTTTCACATTATCACCTAGTGTTTCAAACCACCTAAGTCTTGAACCATCCAAAAGGTAGGAAAAAATTCAGTCCATTGTTCCCTTCTTATAAGGCCATTACAAATACAAGATCGTTTAAACTCTTGAATGAAAGAAGAAGCATCTTCATTAGATTGAGCTGAAAAAACAGGAATCTTTCCCATTTTCAAAAGTAACCACCATGAAATACCAACCCACAAGTACAATCAACAAGACTTATGTGCACAAATAATTGGAATCACTATACTAGAAAGTGACTTTACACCTTTCTACAGTAAAATAGAAATGACCACGGTAAACTATGGTAAAACTTGACTTACTACGGTAAAAAATGACTTTACTGTGGTAAACACTATTCACGGTAAAAAGTGAAGTTCTGTGGGTAAATACTATTCACGGTAAAAAGTGACTTTACTGCGGTAAATACTATTCCCGAAAAAGGACTTTACCAAGGTAACTACTATTCATGGCAAAAATGACTTTAACATGGTAACTACTATTCACGGTAAAAATGACTTTACCATGGTAACTACTATGCACGATAAAAACAAGGTTACCCTCGATTGATTTTTGACTAAGTGGGAATATCTCTCCGAAAATCCACCAACGAGGAATGGTCGGCAGCGGAACCAAAATGTCATCACCAATCCGGCACTATGATAATTCTTCACGGGAACTCCTCGTCTTTATGATTATTTACTAATGCACAACCTTTAGTTTGGTGGATGTAATCTGGAAACAAAACAACAACCGAACACAAGAATACCATTGACTATGATAAGACAAAATGATGACAAATCTGAAATATCAAAATAAATTATAATATTAACATGAAATTCTGAATCTCACCCATGAGATACTTCAACAAGACTATGGGAGAAACTTTACAATTACACCTCTTGATGGCTTCTTGACACACCTTTAAGCGATGGCTTCCTTCACACTTCCTACAATATTTCTCACTACTTCTTTCTATGCTAAATGAGGGGGTGGCCTCTCTATTTATAGAACTTCCAGGCTTATCCATCTATCTCTAAGATAGGATAAGAAATCCACTACGACGAATCATATTCCATACCTTAACTCTTATCTCGTACATGTAAGCTTATCTCGTTAAGATAAGATAAACCTTATCATTTTACATGGGTTCCACATTTTTAGACTTTTACAAATAAAATACACAAAATATTTATGACCTCACTCCTTGTCCTTATTACCAATATAATATTTCTAATTCCTAATCATGTAGACCCTACTTCTCTAATTACCCAAACTTTGACATTTTAACATTACGGACCACTTACGACAAATATTTACTTTTACAACATTCCTATTGTACTTTGGTTTGACTCTTACCGTACTCCACATTATTGGTGACACCGCATCGATGGCACCGTTATCTTCTATCAAACGCTACTACTAATTATACTTAACAACATCCTATTCCTAATACATACATTAATGAAATAGAAATTATGGAGGAAAATTTTAGTGTCGGCAGTACCCAAAGTGCGCGTCCAAATCAGATCAACATCAAAAAGGGCCCGAAATTATTTCGCATCTAGACAAGTGTGTGATACCTTCGATTCCTTTTAGATGCATAAGCAACCAGCCACTGTGTAAGTTCTCTGGAAGATAACAAAGAAGATCTCATACAAACAGTCATCTGATTCTACTCCACCCACACACGTGGTCAAACTCAAAACCAATGTTTGAACCTCCATGCGTACTCTTCTTCCGCATCTTTATCCACTCCTCAACACTTGCTAGAGTCAATCGGTATGTCTTCATTGTGAACCATCCTGAAAACAATTGAAAAAGAGGTCTCGACAACGGAACCAATGATGCAACCTAGAATCCACTATGAAAACCAGGTGGGCTAACACATAAGCCAACCCGAGATGAGTGCTCACCAAGTACACAAAGGTACTGGGCCCCTCTTTAGAGTTTCTTGTGTAGGATGTTAGTGTGATGAAGATATATCATATACAGATCCATAAATAAGAATAAATGTTCCACATGCATAACCAGATCTAGATCTTAAATAATCATGAATTAAATAATAAATTTGATGAGATTAACCATACAAGAACCAGCTTATAATAATTTTTAACACCATTATCCATCCAATATACTCCATTACATTAACATTGTAAAACATAGAAGCTTCTTACATTACAAAATATTACCATAAGTTATGCGCGCATCGATCTAACAATATAACTCTCAATAAATCTCACACTCGGTATCCCCATAAAATACACACTTCACTAGATATTTATAGGGCGGGGACTTTCCCTTCATCACTTACGCACTTCCCAAAATAGGTCACATGCTGAAAATAGCCATGCGCCTTTTACAATAACACACACATGCAAGTGCGCTAATAATAGACATCCTATAATTAACTCAAAGTAGTAATCCTATTATTATCTCATACTCATACATGGTGCTTATCAAATGCTCGTTCCTAAAATAGCATTTGCGTGTCGCACAAGTCTTCATCCCGATGTGTGCTCCACATGCTATCTCCAAAATTGCATGCATACATGAAAATGGCTAAGTCTCGAATCAGCTTGTCTGGCACATGTTTCCTTTCCTATCCTTTTACGCCTTCAAATGCACTTTTTTACCCCACGCAAATCTTCTCGTGTGCCTTCTCCTTAGAACAATATGTCCGATCAACACTCAATCATTGGTTGTCTGCATGCAACAACACATAAATGTCCTAACATTCATCATTGCCAATTTTTCTTAATGATGAACCATATGAGATCATCCAAAACATCGATTGAAGAACCAACACACAATTGTTCCAAATCTCTTTGTATCAAGATTAAAATCTGTCTATAGAAACATTGTTTAGTACCAATATTTACATTGTGGCCCATATTTGGCATAAGTATAAAACATTTCATACCTCAATTCACTCAACATAGAATTTCCATCGGTAGAATTCCACATAACTTTAATGCTTTTAGGTGGAGGGGTAACCAATCTTCTTCTTCAGCTTCCTTGGTATCTACATTTAACTTGTGTTCTTTAACAATTTTGTCTCTTCCCCGCATTGAAGGAATTGGAAATCATTCACCAAAGAGAATTATTAATCCTTTTCTTAGAGAACATATCATGATTTCCAAGAGAAAATTTCTTCCATTCAACGCACAATAGAGAAGCAAATAGTAATAATGAAAAGATTACTCCATTTGAAACTGGAATGCACCTTATGTAGCCATGACGGTTTAAAATTTTTTTTCCACTTACATGATGGATTTTCAGACCCACAATCAAGAACATTGATTGTAGTGCTCCACACCACTAATATTTGTTTTTCCATAATCAAATATGCTAGAATGAACAAAACCATTACTGGGGCACAATTAAACCAAGAAAGAAGAAAAGAATCATTTTAATGTGGACAAATGGCCAAAGTGAGTCAATGTACTGAGAGTGCATTAAGACTCAATAGCAATTCAAGAATGATAGAAAGAAGAACAACTAAAATGAAATAATAAAAACTAAAACTACCACTTTGTGAAGCAAAGAACCTAACAAGAAGGGGGTTGAATCTATAGAAATCAATGTATACAAAGCCATGTAATGGAAAACAATACAGAGAAAGGAAATTCCTTAGTAAAAGGGTCAAGAGGATAAGGCCAATGGAGAATGAGACTCTACTTTGCATCAATGTCTCATAGCACAAAAATATCCAGGGAAACTTTGAATACTTTTTGGATAGCAAAATTTGTTTCATGAGCATGGTATGCTTCATAAAAATTTATTATCTTCAGGGTATGAAGAATCTAAATTTCAAGCATTTATCAATTGTTTTGAACATATTTAATGGGAAGAAGGGCAATGTAATAATAGACATAGGACCCATACGAATTTTGAGATGTTTAACTCATTTAGGAAAATGGCAAAGATGAACCAACTTAAATTTCATTGCATCCCAGTATTTAGAAGAAAATAATAACAACCCTTAAATTCCAACTCAATGTGAATTAATTGAAGTGCAGGAAACTCATATGAAAGCTACCCAAGTTGAAATCTATCTCATTTTAGAAAATGGCAAATATGAACCAACTTAAAAATACCAATGTCTCTACAAGAAAATGATAATAAGCCTTAAGGTCCAACTCACCGTGCAATGATTATAGTAGGGGGTAGTCATAACAAAGGCAACCCAAGTTATACGCCCAACATAACAGACATGAAAATAATTTATTTTAACATTTACGTGGCACATTTAAGCACAACCAATATTTTTAATTAAAAGTCATAAAACATCTCATATTCATTATTAAAATTTTGGTTTAGGGTTTTCTCTCTTTTTAATACTACTATTTACTAATATTAGCGCATTTTTACTTGAGTGTAATTTGTGGTTAAAGGGGTCCAAAAATAAGGAAAATCCAATAGGTTCTAGGTTTGAAACCCAACCATCTGAATTTGTTGTTGCAAGATAAGTTGTGTTACTTTTGTTTCCTTAAATTTCCAAAAAAATTCTAGAATGGTTTGAAATATGAAACGATATGTTTGAGAATGGATTTTTTTTTAAATAAAATATTTTGTTTATAGGAATTTTTACGTGTTGTTTTCCCTTTTTCCCCTTCGAGTCCAAGATTTACAATCGATTTACTGCAATTATTGTTATAAAACAAAGTTTTTCTCTTGCAGAACATGAATATTCTCGCATTAATATGTAATAACACTGATTATTTCCCTTTTCCCTGCATGTTAGAGAGTTACATTGGTACGGGATGGCAGTTATAAAACAAAGTTTTCTCTCTGGAGAACAAAAGTGTTCTGCATCAACTATTCCAATAGTTTTTACGAAACCTAATGTTAAAATTTCTAATACCTTCGCTATCTTTGGAGACTTTGGAGAAAGAAACAAGTCCCTTCAATCTTATGCATCTTGTGCTGGAGACTCTTGAGAAAGGAACAAATTCCCTTCAATATTTTGCATCTTCAAATGCGTTGATTAATATTTCAAAAGAAACATGCATATCTAAACTACATATAAATTTATAATTGATGAGCTTACTTGTGCAATATTCAACTTTAGAGAGAGTAAATTTTCTATTAGAGCACATGCAAATCATAAAAGATTGCAAGTATATCCAAAAAGAATTGGAAGGATTAGCTCAACATCAAAACATGACTACAAATTTTGTAATTAGAATGATTGGATGGATTAGCTCAACATCAAAACATAACTACAAATTTCGTATTTGCGGTGGAAACTATTCCTACGAAATATCCCCAAGGAAAGGGATTTAGCATTAGCCTAACATTAGTTTCTCCTTTCTCGAATGATGATATGATATGCCCTTTTTGGATCTAATTTTGTGAGAAAAAGAAATTGCATACCTCACAATAAGGATGTTAAGCATCTCTAGTCGAAATCATTATAAGAAATTTAACAAGAGCTTACAAATTCCATAGATGTTAAAACTAAAAAGTACAAAACCAATTTTCATAAATATGAGCCCATGAAAAGGAAAATAGGCCATAATACCTTCTTTTCTTTCCTATGCAAAACATTTACTTATTACAAAATGTTTACCCCTATTCAATCACTATTGATGACATGATAAAATGTCAAGGACTAAATGCTATCACATTATCATGAAACATGGACCTCAATATAACATACTATTAACATCACCTATGTTAACAAGGTGTTCTTGGCTATAAAAAAGGAAAAATAAGGCTAGCTCGTCCAAAAACATCAATATTATGGAAAAATTTGCATAAGAAGAAAAGTCCCAAAATTATTAATTGGAAAGGAAAGCTTGATTCTGAGATGTACACATGAGCCAAAATATGTTTGACATTATGTTTTTTTTACTCTACATGAACTTGACATGGTTTCATAATCTATTTACCAAATTGGATATGAAAATAACCCATCTACAAATTACAATATAGTAGTTAGCCCTAGAAAAGTGAGAAAGGATTCTCCAGAGAAGGCTGGTTCCTATTCCTCTGTTCATATGCACACGAAATATGCAGAGGGTTTTCTCAAAACCTAATCTAATCTGCCAAGGAGACAAGGTAAGAAGATGCATAAAATAAATCTAAGCTAATAGAGGTGATGCACCGAGGAATGAAGAACACCTATTTTTCCAGTGAACACAGACCATTCAAATGTGATATAAGATCATGCACAGATAACAAAACTTGTAGTGAAAGACCAGGAGGATGCAAGATGAACACAGAGAGGGTTGAGAATCATCCACAGACATGTATTACTTGCTCCAAAGATTGATACAATACACTGCAGAATGCCAAGAGGCAGAGTCATATTACAGTTTCAAATGAGAGGTTCGAACTCCACAAATTCACCTGATAGGAGAAGAAGGGAGGAGCAAAACAGAAAATGTTCGACCTTTAAAAGAAGCTCCTCTTTACAATATATAGAAAGAATGAGAGAGGAAAGAGAGAAGGGAAAACCAAATCTACCCCAACCACCTCCAGGTTGCATTCAATTCATCTCATCATGGCAGAAGCGGCGGATCCTGGCAAAACGGCGGGCTGCCCAATGTGCGGCGAATCTGTCTCGCCGCATTAAAGTTGTTTGTTGAAGCATTACTTTACTTGTTATTTCGCGCCAGAGGTTTTTGATTTTCTCTCTCAAACTGAACCAAATGCAAGATTGACCCTCGAATCGTGTAGAGAATTTTACACAAGCTTTCCATTGATATAAAGAACGCAAAATCCGAGCTCGATCAAAAGATATGACGATCTCAAGATTTAGGGCACAAAACAGTGAAAACGGATTTTTAAATTTTTCCCGCGCTCGCCACTGGATGACACGTGGCAGTGTGCTCGATTCACCGAGCAACTCTCTCTCTCCACCTCTCGGCGGGCTATCTTTTGAAATTTCCTCAGGCCCTAGCGGGACACGTGGCACTATCCCATTGGTTCGATCGCTCTCAAAACTCGCCTTTTGACTTTTGACCTTTCTCTTGTGAGGACACGTGGCAGCTTCTCATTGGTTTTCGGCCCGCAGCTCTTTTTTCGCGCCTTCACGTTTTTGTCCTGATGTCCCAAACCGTTTGGGACATAAACCTCCGATCCGCCCGAATGGGCTTCCTTGTCCCTCATTCGGCCGATGACACGTGGCGCCGCTGATTGGCTTTCGCTTCTTCGCGATCCGGCGATCCCGCGCCCCTTTCCTTTGTCCCGATGTCCCAAAGGTTCTCAGGTTGATGTGTTCTTTCTTTGCCGAACTGCCGGTTCACGCCCATTTGTCCCAAATGTCCCAAACTGCTTCGGCTGCCTTGACCTTTTTCACCCTGCTTCGCCGGTTCACAGACTTCGCGCCCAAATGTCCCATTTGCTTAGCGGGCTGTTTGTGCTTATTTCGGCCGATCCGGCCGGTTCGGGTCTATTTGTTCCAACTTCGTCCCCAAAGCAGCTTCGATTTTTCTTCCTTTCCTTCGGCCGAATCCGCTTTCCGCGCCCCACGCGGCCCCGATTGTCCCAATCGCTTTCGGATCGCCTGAGGCTTTTCGGCCGATCCGCGCCTTTCTGTCCCACACGTCCCTATTGCTTTCAAGGACTAGGACTTAGCCGATTTTCACAATTTTTTCTGGGTCAACCTACTTGCCTGGAACTGCAAAACTCTGATGCATGTTATCGAAATTTACCCTGGGGGGTGAAATTTTGACAACAGTTTTGACGACTCAATGGGTCACCGCCTCGCTAGGTAGAAGATCGCTGGCCTTAGCGATCCATCGGGCATGGAGTCATAAGCAATGACCTAAAACGAGCCTCGACATCGCAACTTCTTCTCCAAAGAACACTCAATCAGTAAAAACAACCCGAGAGCAAGAAAAACTCAAAGCAAAGCACTTAGGAAATAGAAACCTAACTACCACAGACAATGTGCATACGCACTTAGAGGAATGAAAAAATCTAAACTAATATTTACAAGGGCAAACCTTTTCTTTTTTAGTAAAGAATGTTTAAGATAGATTCCGTTAACCGAATCGAAGTTCCTTTCCATCCAATGCATAATCGAAGGCATTACTATTTTTGCATCCCGTGACCATGTAGGGACCACTCCGCATGGCATCAAACTTGGAATGCCTTCCTGGTTTTGCCCGATCCGCATCCCATTTCGTAACTAGGTCCCCTTCCCGAAGGTCCTTGCTTTGCTTCTCTTATCAAACCATCTTTTTACTAAGGCCTCGATCCTTTTCAATCGTCTCGAACCGCATGTTCTCTCGATTTCTTCTAATTCCATCAATTCCCGCATACCCGACTTCCATCGGTTCGAACTCGATAACTCAAACTCGCTTCATGAGCTCCAAGGTCGGCAATTCTAATGATATAGGCACATACGCTCTCCTTCCCATAGACCAACTTGTAGGGAGAATTACCTCGTAGACTCTTTTCGTGTTATCCTCACACCCCATAACGCTGATTTTAGCCTTGTATGCCATGTTCTTTGATTTTCATCCGTAGTCCTTCCGATGATTTTTAGCAAATTCTTGCTTTGTGGACTCTCCGTCATCCATTACCCCACGGGTAATAATTTGAAGAGGTGCTCAAATAGATTCCATTCTTGACAGCCCATTCTGTAATTTTTGAACCTATGAATGCTAATGCATTATCTGATATGATGGTGGCCGGCACACCGAACCTGGTTGCTATTTCTTCATAAAAGTCTAGTATGTTAGACTCACTTGCCTCTTTGAGCGCTACTGCTTCGGTCCACTTGGTGAAATAGTCTGTCGCTGTAAGAATCCACTTGTGGCCTTGACTCGAATTGGGATTGATGACTCCAATGAAGTCCAATCCCCATTGCATGAATGGATGATCTACTGAAATTGGACGAAGGGGCAGTGCTGCTAACCTTCCTTTCCCTGTGAAGAATGCACATTTCTTGCATTTCTTAACCCATGAGTAGCAATCATTGAATATAGTAGGCCAATAGTAACCAGCTTTCATGATTTTGAGAGCTGTTACTCATGGGGTGAAATGGCCTCCTGCCTCCCCATCATGGAACTCGTGTAAGATCCTCTCAACCTGACCTGTCCCAATGCATCTTAATAGAACACCGTTGATGTCTTTTTTAAACAAAACACCATCAACAAGCACATATGGAACTGCTTGTAATCTGAAGTACCTTCTTTTGCTTTGCTCATTTCTCGAGGGCACATGCCCGTCTCAGTAGGAAATGTATCATATTCTCGAGTCCAACAGGAGTGGACACATCATCATTTTCCTATTTTTGATCATCTTGTAATAAAGCAGGAACATTTTTCATCTTCTCGGGTTGTCTCGTTGTTTGAAGCGAGCTGCTCACACAAACCTTTGCCTCTTACTAGCTTGGTGATCTTGATCTCAATGTCATACTCCATGACACGGTGATCCATCCCGCCTTTTCTCATTCAAATCCTTGTTGAGGAGGAAGTCCTTAACCCCAAAGATGTGAGACTAATAACTCGACCTTGTTGTTTGAGACTAAATGCTTGAATTTCTTCAAGCTTCGATTACCGCAAGCACATGCTTTTCAATAAAAGAGTACCTCACTTCGCAAATATCTAGGCTCGGGTCAAGAAGGCAATCGGCTGCTCATCATTATCTTTGTTCTCTTGCACTGCAATGGCAGAAAATAGTGTCATCACCTCCAAATGCATAGAGGATGAAATCCTTGGAAAAGTCTGGGTCGATGAGAGTGGGTGCTTGGGAGATGGCTTCTTTGATTGCTTCAAAACTCTCCTTGCCTTCTCGCCCATTCAAAGCCATGCTTTTTTAACATTTTGGTGATGGGCTTGACAAGGGCTGCAAAATCTGGGACAAACCTCCGAACAAAGTTTATCCTTCCCAGAAACTCAAGGGCTTTCTTGTGGCTTGGCAATGGTAGAGCTCTTATGGCTTCAACCCTCTCTCGATCAATTGCTAATCCTTCCTCGAGACAATATGGCCAAGGAGCTTCCTTCATGTGCAAGAAAGATGCACTTCTTAGGATTTAAAGACACTCCAAACTTTCTACACCTCTCAAACACTTGCCCGAGGTGAAAGAGATGGTCTCACAGCATTCTTTGAGAAGACAAGATATCATCTAGGTATACCAAAGACTATCTTGTTGATCAAGCCTTTGAATGCCATATCCATAGCTCACTGAATGTTGCTCCGCAAGCTCGATACCCAAATGGCATCTTCTTGTAAGCATATGTGCCCCATTTGGTCATGTGAAGGCTGTCTTGAACTCGGTCTTCCTCCTTTACCATAATCTGATTGAAGCCCGAGTAACCATCAAGTAGTGAAAACCTTTCAACCAGCTACGACTGCAATATTTGCTCCATGGAAGGGAGTGGATAATGGTCCTCGAGAGAGGCTCTATTCAAATCTCTCAAGTCAACACACACCCGATCTCTCCACTCTTCTTTCTCGATCGAACTAAGTTGGCAACCCAACTAGAATGCTTGATCGGGAATATGATTCTTGACTCAATCAGCTTGTCCAATTCTTTCTCATGAGAGGCTCCATGTGTGGATTGACTGGGTCTCTGTTTCGCCCGACAGCTTAGTATTTGATCCAATTCAATGGTATGCCGAGCTAAGTTGGGATTGAAACCTTTCAAGTCTTCATAGCTCCAAGCAAACACGTCAGTGGAATTCTTGACATAGCCGTATGAACTCACACCTTTCTTGCTCAACATGTCATCTTTCCAATTTGCAATGGCTTGTTCTCTTCTACCAAGATGGATAACCGAATCTTCTCTCTTGACCCGAATGTTTGCTTTCTCCTTTCTAAACTGATCATTGGGGTTAAAAATGGACTCCAAAGTGATAAGTCCTTTGGGCAGCTTGTCGGGCTTCTCACCAGTATCACTTGGTCACCATATTGTTGTTCCAACTTTTCTTGATTCTTAATCGAGAACTCACTTTTTCTTGCAAGAAGTGGATGATTTGCTGGTCATTCTCAAATACCGCCAACCGACATCGTTATCCCGGCATCAAGGCCTCACAATCACGTGGATGTTTGGCCGTGTACCTTGTCTTGTTGAATGTTTTCTACAATGTCAAAGGCTGCCCTACCGCCGCAAGCCTCGCTGCAAAGCTTTGATTCTCTTTCCTAGGGATGGATTTGATGCCAAAGCCCTCAAAATCTTCCATGAGGTCCCACACCCTTTCTCAGAGCACTCCGAGTAGATCATTTTTGGCAAAGATGTTGTCCCTTGACCTGATTTACAATCAATTCACCGTCCCCAAAACTTGCAAGTTCTTTATTTTTTTTTGATTGCCCAATGCATCCTCGCACCAAGGCTTCATATTCAGCAGTTGTTATTGAGCATGCAAATTGAAATCTAAAAGCTGAATAGTACCTTACTCCTTGAGGTGAAATAAGCACGGCTCCACCTCCTGCACCTTGTCTACTCCTTGATCCATCAAAAAACAGCTGCCACACCTCATTGTCATCCTTGTGGTTTGGCTTGGTGATGCTAGGAATAGGTTGACTTTCTTCGTGTATACAATAGACTCCTAGCTCAGATTCTTCTATTCCTTGATAAGGATCAAAAGCATGCACCTTGTTTGCCCATTCATCAAGAGTCAAATCTGGGATACTTCCAACCTTAGTGTCAGCTTCATCAGTGCTTGGGTGATCTTCTTGATCAAATGCTGAGCAATTGGTATTAATCTGACTTGGAGTATAGGGCTCAATGTGGAAGTTTGCAATAGGTTCTGACCTAATTGTAGCCTTAGTTCCATACCTCGCTCAACAGATGTGTGACCAATCAAAGGACAAATATCCCCCAATCTTGGCAAAGTGAAGTCCTCGACAAACATAGGGCAAAGAGTGGTGGAAGGTCTATGACCGATACATCTTGTAAGACAACAACATTTGACACATGCATGCAAGGTAAGACTCAAATTTCTAATCACTCCAACTCATTGCTATTGCTGTCCCATCCAAATGCACTACTCCCTTAGATGTTATTTCATACTGAGCCCTAACGATCAGCCTATTTGCTTAGGGCATTACAGAGCTACTTGCCCCGAATCTATCATGCAATTATGCACTAGCTGATTTCCAATGATTAACGAAACATAAAAAGGGGGGGCTTCAACATTCTACCTTGTTGTCTCCATGATTTCCTTCAGTCAGCATTTGTGAGTACTTTCTCTTGCATTTGACTCGCTGATTCAAGTTGGCCAATCCTTCATGGCAGCTTGCAGCAGATTTCTTTGGCCTCGGGATGGATAGGGATTCCCACATAGATATATTGACGTTTGTCTTCTTCATCCGATCAATGATACAATGGTGATGAAGGATCTCTCTCGCTGTCCTTTGGTTTGCACATTTATTCCTTGTATGTGGGCAGCAACAAATGGCATTTGAGTTGGCCTAGGGGTTTCTGGCTGCCCTTGTGCATTTGAAACTGGTTTTGCTTGCCAATCATTTGTGGAGCCATGGAAGGTTGTGGATCGGGCAGGGGCTAATGGCTGTTCTTCACCCAAATTTCTCCTTTTTGACCTTGTGTTTGCTGCAACACCTTGAGAAACTCGCCGATTCATGCCACAAAATCCTCTCGCTTGCCAATTTACCAATGTGGTGTCATTTGGGGCTGATTGCTGTTGGAATGTTTCTTGTTGTTGGTTGTTTTCTTGACTGCTTCTCACCCTCCACACCAGTAGTTGTTACCATTAAAGCTTGAGTCAAAGCACCATTGAAGCACATGGATTGATTATGAGGCTCATTACATGGAAAACACCAATCATACTCCTGGGCAATGTTGTTTTGTGCTGGTACTAATGCCTTAGAGGCAGATATGGCATTTGGATTATAGGGCTGGAATGGTCTATTGACAGGAGGCCTTGTTTGATTCATATTTGCAGCTGGATTAGGTGGCCTTTGAGGCTGATATGGCTGCCTATTAGGTTGAGCTTGAGGCTGATACGAAGGTCTAAAACCTTGAGCTTGTCATTGCCTCGAGTGTGACCAGCTCATTACCTAAATTTTGCAATTGCTTCATGACTTCTCAAGCTCATTTGGGGCACTTGAGATGAAGTGGAAGCTTCATTTGAACTCGATTTCTAGGAGTGGGAATAGAGCTAAGACAGTGCTTGACTAGCACTTGGGCTCTCTAAACTTGGATATAATGGCATCGAGGCCTCAGGAGCCAATTTACCACTTGAATAAGACAATTTTCAGCTCTAATGGCAATGCTATAAGCAGCAGGATAAGGTCAGTGCCTCCCATAGATTGAATTAACATAGAAATATCAGAATTCAAAGCTTTAAGATAGTATAGAAAAGCACCTTCGCTTGTTGGCCTGATCACACGGAATCCTATCCCAAGACCTTTGAAATCTGAAGTTGAAATCGCCACCGCTCATCGGGGCTCTTGATGGTTGTTAATTGCTCCAAAAGAGACAAGTTGTCTCCCTTTCTCCAAATTGATCATGAAGTGCAATACACAAATGATTCCAGCTTTGTGATAGAGCCACTTAAGGCTCCTAAACCATCGCAATGCTTTCCCTCAATGAAGACGCCAAAGAATTTGACAAATACATCCATTTCATTTATCTCATGGATCGCATGCAAATGTTAGCAATGTCTTTTACATGATCACCAGAGTGGTATGATTTTCTCCAAGAAAATGGAATGTTCTTCAATGCTGCAATCGAACCGGATTCTCGTGCATTGAGGGCAAGTGGGCACGCCAAAGAAATTGACAAAGGGATTTAGTGGTCAGCGCCATTCTCGATTGGTCAAGGACTCTTGAATACCGAATGAAAGGCCGAGCAGTGGAGGAGTTGAGAGAGTTCTGCTTTGGTGGAGATGGAGACCTTTGAATCCTTCTTCCTCTTTTCCTTCTTCTTGAGATAATCACAGTATTCAAACAACACTTCTTCTTCTCCAACTCTTGACCTTGTGATTCTTCTCATAAGCTTTCAGGCCTGCACTGCTGAAACCAGTTGATTCTTCCTCTCGGAGTCGCCAGATATGCAAATAATAGCTCTTTTCAAGCAAGAAAATTGCAGCAGATGCATATCAACTTTGCTGCAATAAAAATGAGACCTCTAGGTCCCACCGGCGTGCCAAAACTGTTGATGCAAAATCACAAAGACTTCGGATGCAGATCAGTTTCTAGGTTGATCACTTTGGCATCCAAAGCAGATTGCATAACATTGAATCCTTTCTCCAAGTGTGGGACTTGAAAATGAGAAAGGATTCTCCAGAGAAGGCCGGTTCCTATTCCTCTGCTCGATGCACACGAATATGCAGAGGGTTTTCTCAAAACCTAATCTAATCTCACAAGGAGACAAGGTAAGAAGATGCATAAAATAAATCTAAGCTAATAGAGGTGATGCACCGAGGAATGAAGAACACCTATTTTTCCAAAGAAACACAGTACTCATTCAAATGTGATATAAGATCATGCACAGATAACAAAACTTGTAGTGAAAAGACCAGAGGATGCAAGATGAACACAGAGAGGGTCGAGAATCATCCACGTACATGTATTACTTGCTCCAAAGATTGATACAATACACTCGCGTAATGCCAAGAGGCAGAGTCAGTATTACAGCTTTCAAATGAGAGGTTCGAACTCCACAAATTCACCCGATAGGAGAAGAAGGGAGGAGCAAAACAAAAAATGTTCGACCTTTAAAAAGAAGCTCCTCTTTACAATATATAGAAAGAATGAGAGAGGAAAGAGAGAAGGGAAAACCAAATCTACCCCAACCACCTCCAAAGTGTGCATTCAATTCATCTCATCATCAGCGTAAGCGATCCTGCAAAACGGGGCTGCCTAATGTGGCGCGCGAACTCGTCTCGCCGCATTAAAGTTGTTTGTTGAAGCATTACTTCGCTTGTTATTTCGCGCCAGAGGTTTTTGATTTTCTCTCTCAAACTGAACCAAATGCAAGATTGACCCCGAATCATGTAGAGAATTTCACAAGCTTTCCATTGATATAAAGAACGTGCAATCCGAGCTCGATCAAAAGATATGACGATCCAAGATTTAGGGCACAAAACAAGACGGATTTTTAAATATTTTCCCGCGCTCGCCACCTGGATGACACGTGGCAGTGCTCCGATTCACCGAGCAACTCTCTCTCCTCCACCTCTCGGCGTGGCTATCTTTTGAAATTTCCTCAGGCCCTAAATGGGACACGTGGCACTATCCCATTGTTCTGATCGCTGCTCAAAACTCGCCCCTTTGACTTTTGACCTTTCTCTTGTGAGGACACGTGGCAGCTTCTCATTGGTTTTCGGCCCTGCCAGCTCTTTCGCGCCCTTCACGTTTTTATGTCCCGGATGTCCCAAACCGTTTGGGACATAAACCTCCGATCCGCCCGGAATGGGCTTCCTTGTCCCTCATTCGGCCGATGACACGTGGCGCTGCTTGATTGCTTTCGCCTTTTCGCTCCTTCGATCCCGCCCCGCGCGCCCCTTTGTCCCGATGTCCCAAAGGTTCTTGTTGATTTCGCCGAACTGCCGGGTTCGCGTCCATTTGTCCCAAATGTCCCAAACTGTTTCGGGCTGCCTTGACCTTTTTCGCCCGGTTCGGCCGGTTCGCGTACTCGCGGCCCAAATGTCCCATTTGCTTAGCGGGCTGTTTGTGCTTATTTCGGCCGATCCGGCCGGTTCGGGTCTTCGCTTTGTTCCAACTTCGTCCCTGCAAAGCAGCTTCGATTTTTTTTTCTTCTTTGCGGACCGCTTTTTACCCCGCCCCACGCGCCCCGACGCCCCAACGCCCCTATTGCTTAATGGCCGCCTGAGGCTTTTCGCCGATCCGCGCCTTTTCTTTCGTCCCACACGCCCCTATTGCTTTCAAGGACTAGGACTTAGCCGATTTTCACAATTTTTCTCGGGTCAACCTACTTGCCCGAACCGCAAAACTCGATGCATGTTATCGAATATTTGGAACTTCAATCCTCTGTCATACAACTTGTCAAAAAAGGGTTACAAATATTGTTGGTATGCAAGAGTTACTACTCTCCTTGAAGTTAAAAATTGGTATAGATAGACTCCCTCCTCTTGGGTTTTCTATTAATGCTCCTTAACTCACTATACATAAAGTTAAAGGGGTATACGAGAGGAGCTCACTAAGTATTATTTGAAAGTTACATGGTTTGCTCTAAAAGAGCCTTTGAAACCAAAGCTTCTTCACTATTTTCAATTTTATTCCTATTTCCATGAAGATTAATTTTTTTATGGAATACATGAAGAGGTTTTTGCCTTCATGCCTAAGGATCCATTTAGCCTCGAGTTTCACATTTGCTCTCACCCTCTGAGATAGAACTTGATCATAGCCTTCCATGACATGAGCGGATTTTTCAGCCTGTGTTTTCTAGAACCTAAAAGTGAAGAACATTTTATATTCAAGTGTCCCATCTACTACGAAATCCGTGGAAGATATCATTATCTTTTCAGAGATTCCAGGGATCTTTAAGGAGCCTAATTCAATATGAAGATTAGAAATGCTTAGCTTCATTTATTCATGAGATACTTCAAATTTGGAAAAGAATACTCAAATTGTAGTCCTCAAATACATATGAGTACATAAATATCAACTCTTACATCCAAATAAATGATTTCAGAATCTTAAGGGATATCATATGCAGACAACCTAGTCCAGGATGTGTTAGAAAACACACTTTCAATTGGTTTCAAGCTCTGCAACCTTCTAGCGATTGATTTGTTTTGTTTTTTTTTTTTCTGTTTCTCGAGATGCTTTGGCACTCCCTTTATGTTCTGGTTCTTGGTTTGTATTTTTTTGTCCCACATGACATTCTTGGCCTTCTGTGGACATTAATATCTAAATTAAATTAATTAAATTACCTCTACTGCGGTTCCCTCTCTCCCGAATGGTTGTTGGAGGCGGCAATGGGTAACGAACTCGGGATCCCGATCGGGAGTAGGATCCATTTCTCGCCAAACTACTTATTGTGCTATGCAAATATTTAATGCCTCAAATTTGCATCACAGAGAGGTGAGAGAGGCATTGAACAGTGCATGTGAGGACATGTGCCATGCTAGGTGGAATACATGACAGGCCTGAAAGTAATCCGCATAAGTGAACAATAACACTAGGATTTCAATGCATGTCTTCTAAACTCCTCTCCAACGCCGATTATCTGGAATGTGTTAGATCCAATAGGTCTTAGTTCACTAAAAGAACGCCTCCGACGTAATAAAACACTTGGGTTACACTCTTTTATTACTATTCTATATAATTTAATTGGAGTAAAAAATTCTAATTTGTTTCCTTCTTTACATCATCTCTTGCTTTCATATTTATACTAAGTATTAACATATAGGTAAAAGCAACACATGTATTCAAGCACACAAGTTAATAAGTCAACAAAATAAATTATTAATCAATCTCATTTAAATTATTAATTTGGTAGAACCACCATATTGATAATGTTTTTTTTTATGAAAAGGGATCTTATATTATATTAATGCAATAAGATATAAGATAGCTTTAAAAAAAAAAGCGGGCGGTATGAGAGCATGCCCCAAAACCACAAACAAAGCTAGGCTGAGCCTAGAATAACAAGAGTCAAACTAGGCCGAGCCTAGGAGAGTACAACAAAAAGGCATCGCCTAAAAACACTTTTAAAAAAAAGCACTATCAAGCAACAACAAACATGCTCGAGGTAGGCGGATCTCGATCATCCGACCACCCTAAACCAAGGAAGTCCTTGCTTTAGCATCTAAAGCTTGATAATGTTTTGTGATTTGAACTTAACATAAAATAAATTCGAGATTTTATTCACAAAGAGAGAGGTTACATATATAGTGTATTGATCTCCAAAAATTTAAGATTTAAACTTATCTCCTTCAACCGCTCACATCCAATAAAGTGTGGGTCATAATAACTATAAAATGTAACACGATTCTCTCTCACACCTCATATATTATTAATCCACTAACTATTACAACTCTCCCTCTCTCTCTATATATATATATTATTACAACTCATCACACCATATACAATATACTTGATATGTTGACTTTAAAAAATAATCCCTAACATTTCCCTCGTAGTGTGTACATAGGAGAACATAATCATACTCGAAAGAAAGAAATTTAATCTAAAAACACTTTGAATAGACTAGGTAAAAACTATCAAGATGTATCTTTACCCTCAGTAAAAGCATAATTGTGAGTCAATACCATGGATCGGGTTGCCCATTCCCTAGATCCCAAAATTTGAATCCTCCGATTCTTAGATGTATTGAACTATCTAGACAACAATCCATAGTGATTTAACCTTGAAATATTCTCTTACCCCCAAAATAAAGTTTCTTCAAAATATGATTACTTTTTGAAGCATCACAATATGGGTTTATTTTGCACACCACACAAAATATGAAAATACTAAAAATAGTAATAATAAGAACTCGATCCTTGTTTTTTTCGTATGTAGCCACCATTGTAGATCACTGACTTTAATCATGAACAATATGAGATGATCTCTGTTTCCACATTAAAATCATCCTCAACATTTGGTCATTTTGTGAAATTAGTTTATGAATATATTTTTACAACCTTGTTGCTAGTGAATAGTGAAAGGATGTCCATTATCCTTCAACCTCTATTTCCTCTATCCTCCAATATGCTTGAAACTTAGCATAAATGCCATTGAAACTTGTGTATTAAAACCTCCCTCAAAATAAAACCGACTTTTAAGTTATCGGGTAACACCCAAAATATACCCGTAAAACAAATTTTTAATACTTTGACTGGGATAATTTTGACGAACTAGACAAATTCTTCTTTAACCACGATAATGAATGTCTCGACCTATACACCTAAAAACTATTTAAATGACACCAAATGCTTGAATCAAAATATTCGACTTAAACACTTATAATAATAATTAGTCCATATGACTATCTACATAACACTCGAGACTCATATAAGTTTTGAAAACTGTAAAATTTATAAGGACACCACTTGACCCTAGGCATTAAAAAAAAAAATACTATTGGTCCAAATATATATTTTTAAAAACAATGACAAAAAAAAAAACTACACTCACATTAATTGAGTTTATCCACTTTGGGGATTTGAATTTAAGAAGTTTATAGCCGGATCAAATATCATTTTTTTAAAGATCGTAATGTACAAATATTTATTTCCTCTTGAAATTATGGCTTATATTGAGTAACTCAAAACACATATTTTGGAAGTGTAAAGTCCACGTTCTCAAGTGGGTCAAGCTAGTTGGAGAATTCAACGGTGGATTTGGACGTGGGAGGAATTTTTCTCTCTTGAGGTGAGCTCGGTAGACCAACTTCAAATATTATATACAAAGAAACAACTGCATATACAAAATAACCTACAAACAATTAGTATAAAATAGCTCACTTTTATAAAAATAATACACTCCATCATCTTAACTCTCTAATCACCTAGAGAAATACTCTTCCATCTTAAAGATCAAAACATGTTTTGATACAAAATGTGATTCTAGTCCGAGTTTGACACCAAATAAACTTGAGATTTTATTCACACAAAGAGGCTATATATACAATGTATTGATATCATATATGTTAGGATTCAAACTTATCTTCTTCAACCACTCATACCTAATAATATGTGGTTTATTATATAATACCCATAATTATATTGTAACCATAGAATGTAACGTATCATAGAATCTCTCTCACACTTTATTCATTATTAACCCACTAACTATTACAAAAATAATATGATCTATATGAGCTGTTATTATACATCATTATACCACATAAAATATAATATGTGAACATAATCTAGAATAAGATTTCTACAAATATATTTTCGAAAGTCCTGGAAATCTATTTTTAACAATTTTCAACAACTTTTAGTGTTTTGCATTATAAAGTGTCTTTAGAGAATTTTTGGGCTTCAAAAATTGTAGGATTCTTATTTATCACATATTTATCAATTGAGCCAAATTTCATCTCAGTACTCTTAACTCTTCTTTCCAACACATCATCTGGTTTGCAAATCAGGTCCACAAGCTAGAAGATATGACCTCAACAAGTAGCACTAAAAAGTAAATAGTAATAATAACATGTATTTTTGATTTTTACTAATGTATTTTCTAATCCATCCCTAAGGTGAACACAAATGGTCTTCATGTAGGATGAACTTTTGGTTCCCTTCTAACCATTCATATTATATTTTAACATTTTTTCATATTCTCCATTATATAGCTATAAAGTATCTTACTTTAAATAAAGTGATAGATGTATGGGCATACATCTCTCTTATATATTTTTACAGATTGTATATAGTTTGAATTGCAATAAAATTAGTTTGTTTCTACATATAAATTTATTGTGAACATATTAAGCACCATTGTTAGTTGTTTTCAATCGGGTTGTTGTAATGCCCATAAATTTTATCATACAAAATGTTACAAAAAAACTAGCAAGTTTTTTTTTGTTTATATGATGTAACACTTAAATTTTTTTCACTTGTCACATGATACATAACAACAAGCCCACATAATCACCGATATTAACTTTCGCATCACTCCAAAGAACACAAGGTTTACAATTTTACTTTTGAATGCATCATTATTTGCTACAAAGAGGTATTTCATTTGCGTAAAGCACACATCATATCTTTAGGTCGCACAATGCCACAAGGAAATCGTGGTCCACATCATTCTCGGGTCCAATCTAGAGTTAGTATTCCCTATTTGGTCTCTCTACCACTTTCAAAACATGCAACTCAACTAAAATTCTTAACAACAAAGATTGGGTCCAATAGTGCACTTCTTCGGCGTGACCTAAAACAAGCACAAGCCATCACTCAAGACATGGGGTGTGCAAGACTAAGTTTCTTAACCAATAGTGTGTTTTTTACCACCATCATCTTATGGATTCAAGAACACTCACGGTCCCACTAAATATAAGGAGAAAAGTATAACTCGACACCAATCACGAATACCCATGTACCCCTTACCAAAGTGTCTTGTAAGTACATTAAGTAGGCTCGAACATGATTTATCCTTCCCTTAATTTGGTAACACGAAGATGCTCGAGGTTAGCACAAGGGTGTGACCATGGAATGACACACCATTTTCCAAATTACAATGACCCAAATCCACCCCGACACTGGTGGTATCTTAAATGAATAATTATAAAAATAGAACCCATGCTTTGACAGGTATAAGGCTCACATTTTATTCTATCATACATATCTCTGGTCATTAAGCAGATCACTTATGAGACCACAAGGAGTCTTAAGGACATCCTTTCACGGTAAACCAAAATTGGCTCAAGTTTCCCTTCACACATTTCTCTAAGTCGTTCAAAGACACATCTAGGGAATTATGCTCATAGATTAACATAGAAAGAAAGTTTCATTAGATCAGTGGGTAAGATAACTTTATTCTTAGGAAAATTTCAAGAATATTATTACCACGAGATACTAGCAGGAGAAACTAATCTTCTAGGTTAGGACCATAAGGTTCTCATTACTATTTCTTGTAGCGATATCGATCCATGATAAACTTGCTACATTAAAAGATTTATCACAATTGAATCCTTCTAGTAAGGAGTGACATAAAAAGGGCTTGTAAATCTTCCCTTAATTTCTCATGCAATATTAATCTCAATTTATCAATTTTCTTCCACATCATGTGCTCGGGTTATAACAAGTAATGACCATTTTCAAACGGCGTAGGGTTCCTCCTTATTCCATTACCACCAAAACCATTAACCTTAGTATTACCATAATGCATGGTTATAAATTTTTCTATGCTAAACATGTAGTTCCATCTTTTCATTACTTCACAATACACTTTTAATGTGCATGATAATTCTAGTTATCCCACTAAATTTACTTAAAGTACTCATCATTTTTTTGGTAAAAGGATCCACGAGGTGAGGAGGTTATGCATGGTTTTCCTGACAATCATTTAAAACCTTTAACAAGGTATGCCATGATTGTGTAACCCACTTAATTGGATCTCTTTTAACTAACCAATTTTCTCCTAGTTTTCTATTTCATAAGGAATATCCAATTACACATCTTTATAACAACATTCTCCCCACCCTCCATGAGTGGTATGAGCTACTCCATAAGGTGGTGAAAAACCTAGTCTCCAAAAAGGCCGCATGTTACTATAGTCAAATAAGATACTAAGGGTGAATTCTTCAATTGAATAGAGATTCATCTACACACTATACATTCATACCTCTATAAAGTTACACTTTGTCCCACGAACTAACAATGGTTATAACAGGTTTAACTTCAAGCTTAAAACTTCCCTTTTTCCCATGCAACATTTTCAACTTTACACACCTTCACACATGCTATAAATTCAAAGGGTTAATTACTCACATTAAGTAGCGATATTAACATTTCTCCCATTATTCATGTGTTATCATGATGCTCTAGTTTGACTATGATAGAACCTTTTCCCTTTCCATAGTTACCTAAAGATCACTTGGGAGGCAAGATCTAGATATACAAATATCAATCAATTGTTTACCATTACCATATCCTCTTCATTTACTCATAACAGGAAAGGCATTTCTCACTAGAACTAATGTAATAAAGATATTTCCTTTACTTATTGCTTAGATTAGGTTCCCAAATTTACCATAACAACTACATTACATTTCAAGATGTACATACTACTACAAGAACAACATACTAACACTAGCAAAATTATTAATCCTTTTTAAACAACACGACATTCAAAAAATAGTTATATTTTCATTTCACAAGTACAACAATACAACCAAATATGATATAAACCATTTCTTTTCCGTTTTAGAAAAACATACATATTAGGAAACCATATACATATACACCTTATTAATCATTTTATACCATCACGCCACCTACAACCTGGAAAATATGTAATCATATGTTAGCGAAAAACATTGGCAAGGATAAACCCCTCCCATCATACATGCTAGTGAAACCCCCAAATTAATTTCAGGTTAGAGAGATAATAAATTATTCAGTTTTCATACTTATTTAAATGAAACAACCCTTTCAAGTTTTAGAGAGAGGTTAGAGAGAAAAAACCCATTTTGTATACCCAAGTAAACTAGATCATTTCTTGTAACCAAGGAGGGTGAGAGATAACACAAACAATTTTTGATTCATTACATGCAAGTTTCAAAGGTTTTTCATAGGAATATCGATTATTATGATTTCTAACCAAGTCCTCATCTTTCGTTGTTGCTACAAGAGCCTAGGTACAGGTGCCGAATCACGTAATTCTTATTTTCATCAACAATCTTGATTAAGGGTACCAAACCAAATATTTATACTCTCCATACAATTTTCTAAGCATCACATTAGTTTTAAGCTTTAAACACGTCTTAAGTTGATGTGGGTCTACAACCTTTATTGCACTATTACACAAATTAGCCCAAGTGGCCACGAAATGGGCTTGCAAAAAATGACGCAAGACCCCCAAATGGAATGATTAATTACTCCGCCATTTCTCTACTATACATAGAATCACCAAGAAAAGACAAAATCTAAAACCAACCACCGAGGTTCAAACTATACTTGATATTTGAGCCGGTTGGATGAAATCGATCATTTTCCTTCTATAGACTAAGCTAAGTGGGCTCAAAAATAGGTGTGCAAAAATATCTTTTCAAGGGTAATGATTAAAACAAAATACACTACGCTATACCCCATATAACAATGAGAGGTATGCGGGTCAAATTTTCTTTTGGGATCTAGAGGCACAAAATACGAAGTGGTTTCAAAGGGTTCGGTCGTAAGTGAACGATTGCTCCCGATTAACTGTTTTCTAAAGTGGCCAAAAATTCAATTCACAACCATGATCAACAAGCGTTTAGGAAATGTTTCTAGTTTAATATGGGGTCATCATACAACACGAAGAATTTACGATAGTTTACTAGTGAAAGCGAGGTTTAGATGTGCTTCTTGCGCAACAATTTTAAGAGAATTTGTCATAGTTTAAGGCTTTTCAAAATCCTTAGTTTGCAATTTTAAAAGCATTTTCCTAACAATTTTCCTAGTCACGAATAATTTTTGTTCTTTTCTAATCCAATGTTTAGTACTATAGCACCGTGCAAAGCATCAATTTTCATCATAGGTAGACATGGTGTGGAAGTATTTCTAGGGAGTTTGTAATATGATCCAACAAAATAAACCACACATCATTAACAAGCTTAATTCAATATTTAACATTCCATTAACTAGGAAAAGAAATGAAAGTTTCGAAAGCAAGTAGGAGAGGAGGTATAAAGTCCATGCGTGAAGCTAATCGGCGAGTAAGAATTGAGGAGTTTACACACACGTGCTCGTTACACTTGCTTGTGGATTTTTTTACTAAAATATCTCGTCACACCATTCTATGCATCCCTCACAACCATTGCGGTCCAAGAAGACGCACATCTTTTTGCATTATGTTGCAAAAACTAGCTTTACTTCTGCCACTACTTTTAGCTTTAAAGTTTCCAAGGTTTTCTCAACATTCCCATCTTGTGCATATTATGAAATTGTTGCATTCCATAAGATCCCACTTCTTTGAGGTAGTATGTCGAACAATACACATCTTGCAATCCTTTTAAAACCATGAGGTTGTATTTCCCTAATTTTGTGTACATCACTAACTCCTATTTTAACATAGGCTAGAAGTTTGTAGCCAGACCTGCTGCTCCTTATCACCAAACAAGCACAACCAAAAACCGCCATAATTTAGTTCAAACACTAAGCAATAATTCCTTACTGCTGCCCCAAGAAAACACTCTCACTCAGCCACCAAAGATTTTATTAGCGCATTGGTGATAAAAGAATAGAGTTTTCCCAAGATAGCCATTGCATCCAAATACATTTAACAAAGCACACAAATCCACTAAACCACCGTAGGTTCAACTGGCATAATGATGATAAAATTTAGAGTTTCTTTCTTTCTTTCTTTCTTTATCTTATTTTCATGAGACCAGAGGCATCCATTCGCAGGCCTAGTAGAATAATAAAATAGAAAAAAAAACTGAAGCTTACATGGATGGGACGTTCCAAGAGACGCATTTCTTTAGGCATTCACCAAATACATAGTCCAAAATATTTTCTAGGCGTCATTGGAGAACACACATACAGAAAACTCCTAAACACCTACGGTTCCACACATTCCAAGAGGAGGTGCTCCATAGAAGCATGGATTTATGCCAAAGCTATATTTGTTCAAATCTACCAACGAAATTCATCATTTATCGTTTTTTTAATTTGAATTAAAATTAATAAATATATGTATCCTTATTTATTTATATCAATGAATAAATATAGGTATATTTATCCAAATCCTTTTACCCAAACCCATAAACGAACATGAACCAATATTCCACCCTCCTATAAAAAATATTGTTAAAATCAAACTTATAAGAATAAATGATTACCTTTCCAATGACACCATCTTGACAAGTCAAATTCTTCGCAACGAACTTGCAATTAGTTTATTATATTCCCACATACGAAAGGCTTACACTTGTTATGGAAGGACATGTTCCTCCACCCTTGAAGCTCAATCTCAACCCAAAACTCGTCGGGTTAGGATTGTACGCTTATGGACCAGTTAAACAAGGAAGGGCACTAGAGTTACAATCCAACTCGATTAGAACACTAACATGACATGTACTCACAAGAAGGCACTTAAAATTTTGTAGGAACCCAATACCTTAACAATAAAATAAATTTAATTCCATTTTAAAATTTCATCAAGAGGAACCAATCCCTTGAAAGCAAAACCTAACTACAAGTTTATCCATTAAAATTCTCTTTTCTAAGCATATATACCACTATTAGAAACTAGTCCATTTAAACCTAATAATGCATTCAACTATGTATTTTTCACTTATCAAAATTTTAAGGAAATGAAATTAATCTTATTTTAGCAAGTAAAAAGAGATAACAACAATGCAACACACATAATCCACGATATGAAAGCTAATTAACCCTAAAAAGGGTGTTTAAATTATTCAAACAACATGCTACATCAAATAAGGGTTGAAGGAGGAGAACTCACCTCCCACAAAAACTAACCATGAGATCCACTACCCAACCCCCAAGAATAAGGGGCTTCCTAATGAATATATGTTAAATATAAGGAAAGCACTATTTTTGAATGGTCTAACTTTAAAAATCAACAAGCTGAAGGATTACTTGCAAAGATAATCAATTTTGCAAGGAGTAAGCACACTTTGTAGGAGCAAGGAATGAGTGGATATGTGTAGGATACCATCTGCAATGAAAATACACACACATAAATTCAATGGATTATTTAATTGCAAGAGAAATACATATAAGAGGTTGCATATGCATGGATAGATAATAGGGTTTAAAATATGCAAAAATAAGACCTTATACACAATAAGGGAACCAACTAATAACCCTAGGCCCTAATTCTACTTCTATAAAATTATAAAACAAAGTATCCCATCTACACTCCACATCTCCCAATAAATCTCCTTTATCCCCTAAGTAAACACACTTAAATTTCTCACACAACACACAAGTCAACCAAAATCTTAAACCATAGATTTAACTTCAAAATGAACGTTTTCTAATACTTGACCAAGAATCCTCTTACCTTTCCAATATATAAATATAATGTGTTTTGTAACGCCCACATTTTCCTCAACAAAACTCACGCAAAAACCGATAGCAAAACAAGAAAAATTATGGAATAATTTTTTGTTGAAAGGTTCCAAGGCCTTAGCTCGGATTTTAATTAAATTCGGATTACAAAATTTTAACTATTAATTGGCGGTCGGGACTAAAATAGTGATTAATATTTTAAACCCAATTTCGAATGATGTTACCATTTAATTCCTTCTCTTCTAGACCCAAATATTTTATTTAAAAAAATCCTCATTTAGCTTTTCGTTATTTAACTCCGTTAATCCCTTTTTAAATTCATTATTTAAATGCCCATTAGCAATTTTAAAATTTAATTAGACAAGGCTAATAATCCTCTAGTGTTAATGGCATGCACATAATAGTTAGTCTATTCCTTAAATAGGTCAAGTGAGCACAACTTAGCCTAACCCTTTTGGTCCCCCTTTTAACATTACACACACATATTTTTATTTAATTCATTCCCACCTAAATACCCCATCACTTAAGTGATGTAGGGTTCATCCTACACCCTTGGATCTAATCTATCTAAGCCATTAGATCTAGGTTGTCTAAAGGAACCCTAGAAATCCTTATGAGATCTCATATATTCATTTCTTAGACCTATTTTCTCATTTCTCTTGTTTTGTTTTGCAGGTTAAGGAAGGAGGAGAAGAAAATGAAGCCATGGAGGCCATTAGAGAGGATTGGAAGCTCTCCTTTGTTAAGTTTTTGTGATTAGGGCAAGGATCTACCCATTTCCTTTGTGGGTTTTGGTCCCTCTTCTTTATTTGTTTATATGTAGTATTTTCTTGCAGATTAATTGTATATACAATGAGTATATACCCATTTGGGTAAAGAAGAATAAGGAACCCTGCTTATTTATTTTGAACAATTTCATATATATATATATATTTTACTCATTTAAGAACTCGAATCTCCCCGCCCTCCACCCCGCCACACACATATAAAGAATAAAAGTAGTGGTTTTAAATATATATATACATTTTTTGATTGCGTATTATACAGTGGCAGGGGAGTTTGAATGCGTTGAATTTAATTAGCAAGTGGAGGTTTATAGAGTGGGGGAGGGCGCCAACCCCACCCCCACCCCATATGTATCATATGGGTTGGGGGTGGGTTAACACCCTCCCCCAACCATTATAATCAATAACCCTTACCACATATGGCCGCAACTAATCATTAGCAAAAAAATATATTTTATTTTTTTGAATTATTTGCTAAAACCACTTTCCTACTTGGCCGATTTCCAAAATCACTTAAAACAATATTAATTAATGTGTCTTTTTTTTGTTATTTATTATTACTTTTAGGTTTAACTTAGCCGATATAAGGGTTTAAGTTTAATTTTGATTTATTTATATATATTAAAACGAATATATTAATTTCTAACAACAATATTAATACTTTGATATTATAGATTTTGGAAGTAGTCAAAGTATATCAATTATCCATTACTTATGTATACAAGTATTTATCGATTTAGAGTTTCCATTAAGATTAGGGGATTGCAAAAGGGTGGGGAATTAAATATTGCAATTGTATAAAATTTTATGAGTAAATATTTTACGTATCCCAAGTAATTATAGAAGTGCACAAATTTGTGTATTTGTCAAATTTAACTATTTATCACATTCATCTTCATTTATATAAATATTTTAAGGGTATAATTAATTGTGGATCATTCATTTACTTTAGTCAAATCCTATTGCCACAAGAAGGAGAATTTATTGATAAATCAATCATATCTAATCCTTATATATGCAACTAGTTGGATAAGGGAAGACAAACCATTCCTAATGAAATTTATTTCAATATTCAAGTAAACAAATATTTTCAATAAAGCAATTAATCAACCTTTAACTCCCATCCAAAAACACTAGCCATTTAAAACAAACCAATTGCTTATGCAATCTCCTAAACACAAATTTAGGTTTGAAAGAACTTAATTTCTATTTACAAGATCATTACAAGGTTCATATTCACATGGAGTAATATAGATTATAGTAAACCATTTCCAAGAATGAATGAGATTACATTCAATAAACTATTGATACAATTTACAAGTTGAGGAGTATTAATATTGCAAGCTACAACTTCACATGTCTTTCTTCAACAAGAGTACTTCATCCTTAGAGTTCACCATCTTCATCAAGCCAAAAGCACACAACAAAATGGGGAGTAGGCAACACTCTCCACCCAACCAAAATATCCAATGAGGGAGAGAAGCCTTCTTCCTCATTGGCCCCAAGCCCCAACAAGGAAGCAATGAGGGCTATTTAGACAACCATGACAACTCAAAAATGGCTTCCACATACACATTCAATCAAGTCATTCAATAAAATAACACAATACAAATTTTACAACAAATCCACAAATTTCAAAACACAAAGGCTTCATACTAAAGCCATAGAGGAGAAAGGAACATGGGGGTTCTTCTTATGCCTCCCAAGGGCTTGGGTGTCCACCTATGAGCCTCCAAAACTCCATCACAATACACACAACACTCTTATACCTCCCTCCAAAAGATACACCACTCTTATGCCTCCCTCAAGAAATCAACACACTCTTATGCATCCCTCACTCTTATGCCTCCCTCAAGAAAATAAGATAAACACAATTCATATTTATCAACAAGGTGGAAATCCCAACCCAACTCCCTCCTAAAATACCCATTACATTTCTCTTATGCCTCCCTCAAGTTTTACCCCATTTCCATTTCTCCCACAACCTAAGAATCAAATCTATTTCCCAAAGTCATGAGCAATAAGCAATCATCAACAACACATATGAGCACAAAAAATAACAAGGTAGGAATAAGGGTGAAGATCTACCTTACAAATGAAGAGTGTCAATACACAACAAGATCCAAGCCTTCCAAAATCCTAAGAAAACACCATCCACTCCAAGTTCCATTCACCATTCTCAAGCAAGCTCTCCCAAAATTCCAAGCATTCCCCCAAAGGAAAAAGAAAAGAGCAAGTAACCCCTAAAACAACAATTAAACATGCATATAAAGGAAAAGGGAAGAGGAGGGTGAGGTGGCTCCATGTAGGATGCCACATCACTCATCCTCAACTCCACATCACAAGTCAAACCTCAACCCCAAGGCATAATAAATGGGTGGTTGAGAGGTATGACAACCCTCTTACACACACCACTTCAACCCACACCCCAAAGGACAAAATTTAAGACACATGAAAGAAAGTGCAAATCAAATCTCACCTTTTACCTTACAAAACACTCCATGGGGTCTATTTTTTACCCCCCAACCCATAGGTAGGGTTGGTATAATAATTTAAGAGGTGTGGGACAAGTTTAACTTGTCCCACAAGTCTCCAAAATTGGCCCTTAAGGCCAAATCCGAATTTCCAAGATGAGGTAGAGTGTACAACACTCAAGATCACAAGCACTCAACTAACAACACATAACCCAAAGAGCCATCTGATCTAATAAATGAATTCTTTTGTCCCATTCATGATTAGTTTAGTAACATGATAAATTTACTAATCTATACACAATTAAAATAAAAGATAAAAAAATCTAAATACATCACTATAAAATCACATACTAAAATTAAATAAAGGAAATAAAATAAAAGAACAACACACAAAACCCCTTGGTCACAATTGGAGGTAATCCCCCATGGGGACCCCCTAACAACAACAAGACACACACACAACATAACACAAGTTGTCATGGTGACCAGTTGCCAACACCCCACATTCCTTCGTTGTTGGTCTCCTACCCCGTAGTTTATTGTTGTGAAATAATTAGTTGTAAAAATCACACAATACCTTTCTGGCCTCGTGGCCATATTAGTGATATCGAACTAATAAAATTCTTATATCTACATATCAATTTCAACATCAAATGTCATAACTACTATTGCTAAGACCAAGTGATTCAATAATTATTCTCAATTTCCAACTCTTCGATTCTCGCTAATATATCGGTTTGTAATTATGATTATATAACCAACTAAATCATCTACTTAAGCAATACTTTCACTTGTTCACAATTTTTCCAATTCTCCAACATCAAAGGAATCACAAAATAACTTTGAACATCATAATAAAAATCAATACGAAAATAATTTGAAATATCAACATATATCTAAACTGACAACACATCATTTTCTTCCATACTGAAAGTCTATCAAAAGTTAATCAGTTCGATTAGATATGTCTATCCTTCAATTTCCATATCACAATGTGTTACTATCGTTTGTCCATTACTATTTACATGTACAATGTGCAATGATGTCTATGTGTTCAGTCACAGTGTTAGATTAAATATAAAAAACCATATCGAAGAGTAATGACATCACAATCAATTTATAACAAGGCAACCATTCTAGCTAATTGTCTTATCCTTAATTTCCCTTCAAGTCCACAATACGACCATACAGTAAAAATGGTAACCAAAACACAATAGTAATCAAGATGTCCCACACATTTTATTTGTGTGCTAACTAGAATACAACAACAGTTTTGAGATTATAATCAATTCAAAATTGATAACATAGTTCAAACAACATAGAAGAGGAGTGGGCATTACATGTTTGTTCAAATAAACTCTTTAATACTCTTCTCTCTACACTTTCCTCTTCCTCTAGCTAGAAATAATCTATGCAATAGAAATATTCTAAGTTTTTAGGTGAAGTGGGTTACTTATGATTGTATCCATTGAAGAAGGTGCGTGTATCCCTTCATGTCTACTATTCCCAACCCAAAAACATCCTTGGAATAATACAACATAGGTAAGTGGGCCTTTTTGAAAGGCCCTTTGACACACATATCAAGACACATTGGTTTTACCCAATGAGGTCTTTAGAGATTTCAAAACAATTTAAGGGAGAGGAGCTAATAGTGGAGCATGGACCAATAATGGTAAAGGTAGATGTAAAGTCAAGGGCTAGTACATGTACATTTCTCACTTAAAATTTGAAAAAAAGTAGCCGATAAAACGAGTCACATCAAATCATATCAAACAATCACCAAATCACATAATGCCACATAAGTGGAAAAAAATGCATGACATGATGCCCTACTAATGGTCCACCCTTATTTTTCTTTGTATGGAAAACTACTTGATTTAAATACCTTTAAAAATAACTTTCCATATAATATATTTTTTCAAAAGAAAATATTTAAATTAAAAAAATCTATTAAAGGGTATTTTAAAAAAAAATTATGGTATTTATATGAGTGTTGTACACCTCTCAACTTAGGGTGCACAACCTTTGGCTCCTCTCCCTTATATTAGCTTGAAATTCAAATTCATGTTTCAAGGTTATTAGCTAGAGGGTTCAAATAAATAGGTGTTGGTAAAGTATGGGAATGTATATAATTAGGAAGGAACATGAATGCTTTTCTCTAGGTTGTTTGTGATCTAATTTTTACATATTTTGGGCCCATTAACATAGACATAATTTCACATGGTCTAGATTTCCATAATGATGTGTTTTGGGTAGGGTAAAGATATGTAAAAATGGAGTCCTAATTTCTTTAGGACAAGTAATTACTATGCTTGATCAATACCACTTATTCCTCTTTTTCGAGCTCTTTGCTTGTCGCCTTCACACTCATTATACAATGTCTAAATTTTGCACAATTTTAATGCATATAATAAAATCATTAAACACTTCATCTCTTAGAAGTAATAACAAAGCATCATAGACTATATCATGGATCAAAATCCAATGGAGAGTCTCATAGTTCACTCTTTAATGCATAGATCCAATTTGTGGCCTCTATCATGATGTGTAATTTGAAATGCATTAGTGCATGGTTTGACCCAAAACATAAAATTCACAATTATGGAAGCTCTTGGTAATGCAATTGGGATCTAATACTAAATTTAGTACATATTCATACACATAACCAAAAAAAGAGTTTTTTTTTTTTTCTAATTTTTAGGGAAAATGACACAACATAGTTGTTTGCGTTTATATTTGTACACAATACTACAATTTGTGCAAATAATGCCATTATTTGTGTCAATTTCTCATAAGAAATCGACCTTTGTGGGGTTTTTGCCATGTTTCTTTAAGGAAATCACATCAATGAAGTTATACAAAAGGGGACATAACCTTAATGTGACTATAAATTTTAATTGTGTCACATTTGTGCTAATTTTACTCCACATTTACTGCCCCATTTGTACCACATTTAAGCTGCTAATTTTATTTGATAATTTAATATCAAGTGGCACAAAAGTGATGGAAATTTTGGTTAATAAATTAAAAATATAATATAATAATTATTTAATATATCAAATAATTATATTAAATTAATTATGTGTCAACTGCGTGTACACATGCGTGCACGTATGTGTGCATGTTTAAATGCAAAATGATATCAACATATTTTAATTTAGAAATGCATACACTTTGAAACAATACGGAATACCATTTCTAAAAAATCAATCAATAATATCTATTTGTACAATATACAAAATATTAAAATTCAAATGAAAATAAGTTATTTTAAAATATAAACTAAAATACTACAATAATATATCACACACAAGAAAAAAATTACATATTTTATAAATGAACTTATGATTACTAAAACATTGAATTCTTGACCATTTGCTTCAACATCTTATGCATGTGAATCAATAAGATGTTCATCTCTAGTGTGATGTGAAGGTAAAAGAGTAATAATTTCCATATCAATAAATGAAACTTCATGTTCTAAATGATACATTTACACATCTCCTTCACTTTTATATTCTTGGGGTAGATGAATTGGAGAAGATCCCTCGGTTGGAGTAGTAATTCAAGTTACTCTTGTTACATTATCATTTCATGTTCCTAATTTTATCTTGATATGCCTCAAGTTTTCCTTTGCGCCATGCCATATCTTAAAAGACTCATTGACACCTTCATCAAATATGCTTTTTATCACACATGTGCCTATCTATGATTACTGCAACAACACATTGTATACTTTCCTTGCCTCAAAATATATTATTGTAACAAATAAAACATAAATGGAATCTATTTTTAATGTGGGTTAATGTGACAAATATAATAGTGTCATAAGATCGTAAAGGGGTAAACTTGCAGAGTTACATAGTTTCACTAGATTTGAACATCAATCCTAATTTCACAATAGTAAATAGCCTTGGTTAGGATACCACATATTATCCCTAGTCTCAAATATTATTGGGAAATAAGATAATTTTTTTCTTTGTTATTCAAGTAATGAAATTCAAGGAATGCATAGTGGTCCAATACTTATAACTACTTATGCCACACAAAATTTACTTATGATCTCTTTCATTCTTCCATAAAAGCAATCTTTTAGGATGTACTCATCTGCATTGAATGTATAGACATAACTCAAATATCAAAATATCGTGATGAATAAAAATAATTTACTACTTAATTAAAGCAAAGGCTTACCCACAACTAAAAGAAAATGGCAAATGGAAATCATTCTACAAAATAAATTTCAACAATTCAATAGTTAATCAATTTCAAGGTTGTAAATTAGAATTTGTGAAATATAACAAGATAAAAATAAAATTTACCATGCCCATTAACAAGTAAAAATAACTGCTAAAGGCTCCATCAGGATGGGTTACGGTAAGCAAAAAGAAAAAATCTACCACTCTGAAGGGTAACACTTCGCCTTGATGATTCTTATCTCTGCTATTGGCTGGCTGGGTTACATTGGTCTCATTTTTCTTGGCCGGATAGCAGGATGCTTCCAATGGTGTTGTTATGCCATTGTTGTTTGATTGTTGTACATCGATTTTTTTGTTGTTGCTTTGTCGGTTGTTGGTTTTTACTTTGCAGATAATTTTCTGCAGTTGGGCTTTATTGTTCTATTTGGATTTTGATCCATCTCTTGTGCTTTAACTTTCAATTCTGGCTTCTGAGCCTTGGTGTACAAGGGTATAGTCCCTTTCAAAAAACTATTTATCAATAATAAAAAAAAAAACAAGTAAAAATAACACAAGAAAAAACCATAGGGAGGACTTCAAAAATTATATGCACCTCAATAATAAGATAAAAAAACTAGTTTTATTTAATAAAATTCATATTTAGTAGCATACCTTATGGAGACCACAACATTAAATTAATCTTCTATTGATCTCTTTATATATTTTTCAAAATTGAATCTACTTTGTGGAGTAAAGTGGGCCTACAATAATAGTAAAGGACTTTTACTAAATTAAAATAAAAATTTGAATTACAATTCAATTTTCCCTTTGGAATAATTTAGAGAAAATTATAGGCATATTAAGGAGACATACAAGTATAAAGCCATGCCACAATGCGAGGTAATCAAATTTGGGAATAAATCTTAAAAATTGTCTCGAAAATCATATCTTTCGCAATGGATATGTCATGTACAAAATGATTCCATCACTAAGTAAATTTACAATAATATAAAATCTTGATATTAGGAACAAATTTATAAATTCTAGACAAGAATTGGCATCGTGGATTTGAGAATTTATATGTTTCCTTCCAAAAGTAGTATCTCTAGTAAATTTGACCTTCACAGGATCTAAATGCGGTTAATACACATTTACTTATATTATAATTCAAGTATGAAAAACCCATGTAACCTAATATGATATTAAAAGCTTGGGAGTATTGTAATAAAAATTAACACTTGCACTTATAGGGGTGTAAGGGATTTGCCAATATAAAATTTATGAGAACCTACAAATCAATCTAAATTGATATTTATTTATCGTTACATCACTTAATTGTCGATATAAAGTTCTACGTATAATTCCATTTTAACAAATGAAAATAAAGTGACTATATCAATAATTTTAAATGAAAGAATTGTTGTTCATGATTTTGGCAATGACTAATAGTTATGGCTTATATGAATTGACATAATAAAATGTATTTCTACATATTTATCTATTGCATGGATTTTTATAAACATGAATTCATCTCTAAAATAAGTAACAACTTAAAATACTCACCGTATACAAAAACATGACTACACGAGGTTTGAGATGACAAGAAAAATATATTACAACTTATACCCATTTTTATAAAACAATATTTTAAAATAGTGAAACATTTTATTTATGTGTAAAGGTTGTTATAGTTTCTACTAATCTTAGAAAAAATAGGCTAGAATTACATTATCACATTATAAGTAGTCTAGATATGCTTGAAATGACAAATGCTAGGAGACCCCGCATGCTCAATAATATATAGGTTATAGATAGTGCACCATCATCCAAAGAGAATTCAAATGAACTTGGCCGCCTCAAAATCCTAGTTATTTGCAAGGGAAAAGAAATCAAGGTTTTACATTGATGTAGTGACTTGATAATGGCGATAGTTAATGCATCGTTTTGAACTCTTTTTACCATGAATTCCCCTATATCTATCATGGATTCTAATTATTATATTCTTATTATGTGATGACAAACAAATTCTTGTTGTGTTGGGACCCAAGGTTTGATCCATTGAAATTTTTGTGGTTTACTATCGGGTACTCTATTTTTCCTAGTTTTTTCTATTGGTGTTGATTGTGGCCTACTTTGATCGGTGGGTTTGGCTTGATTGGAATCTTGGTTTGAGGAGATGGACGATGATTTTGGATTTTATTTGGGAGCATTGTGATCCTCGATGGGAAATGAAGAGTATCCATCACCATGATATTAAATTTAGAGTTAGAATGACTGTGTGACGATAAATATGTAAATGTTGATGTTGTTATTAATTATTTTTAAGTAGACATCACAAAAATCCCCCTATAGATGTACATGAGAGATCTATATAGCATAATAGCTTTTAAACAATTATTACAACCATAAAAATTTGTTTTTCCTTAAGATTTTAATAATATCCTATTATTTCTCAATGAAGGAAAACATTTATGGTTTTGAAACCATCACATTTATCCCCATATGATAACACACCTATGCGGTATCTAAATTCAACATTTTTGAATTGTGTATGCATTCTATCGTATGTGACCATTTATATAAGGTCTCATAAGTTAGTTTGAAAGCTATGGTAACCCAAAATGTAAATTCTAATTTGTGGTTACAACTATCATGAATTGAATTCCAAGTCAAAAATAAATAATTATGAGATTTACATTGTTTTACCTTTATGACATCTTTTATGTTTGTAGCTACTAAACTAAATGTTCTCCTTCGATCGATGGATGTTGTACATAATTCATTTCTCAAAACAATTGTATACGTCATTTTCAAAAATATTTTTTGGTAAGAGGGTCTTAGGATTAAATAAAAATGGAAAAGATTAGTGGAACAGAGGCACAAGTATGTATTCCATAGAATTTATAGAGATTTTCAAGATCTGTAGTTATTATTTTTAGACTATTATGCTAATCCAATCAATAGGACTATTTTGGAGAAAATATCATCTAAAAGATTATGTGTTGTATTTTATAAATGTCGAGGTTAATATGATTCACCAATTTATAAGCTACATTATATTTTGATTAGAAAATGTTAAAGAAATGCCAATTTGGAATATTTAGTTTCTAAAATCCTAAACAAATTATCTTTTAAATATTATTTGTTAAAAAGTGTAATGAGTATTGAATATTAAAGTATTTATAAGCTTGTAGTGTTTTCCCCATGATTTTTAGGTATAAAAAAACATCGGTGAAACATTTAAAAAATTAAAAATATATTTGAAAGTGAGTCAAGACATTTTTTTAGGAAATGGAAACCATTTGGAGTGAGACATATGTAGTTAATCAATATGTGATAAGGTCGCTGAATGCTATTTGGGAATGGATTCCCACAATAAAATACATAAGATAAATACATTGTAAGCATGATTTGAATTAATGGATTTATTGTTATGGAACGAGCTCTCTCATTTTCCATCAATTGAAAATCATAACACTTTTTGAGAATTTAAAATATAGTAAAACATTCAAAAATCCATCCTAGGGTTACCTAGAGAGATGTTAGTGTTTACACATTTTGTAAAGTTCTTGGAAAACATCCTTATTTTTACAATTTGACTTATGAAATTCCATATAAATGATCATACAATTTTTTAGGTATGTACATGAATTTAGAATGATTACACTCACAAATGTGTTGTAGATGAGTTGGTAAAATGGTTCAGGTTGTGTCCATCCCCACCTATGTCAAAAACCTCAAATGATCGAAGTAAATATTCCATTGTGAAAAAATATGGATGAAGATAAAATTTTAGATTTTTTTTTTTCAATGGGATCGTCCATACAAAAAAACTTGCATAGGCTCAGATGGAGTTGGGAGGATAAGTGTGAAATTATAGAAGATTATAATGAGATATGATGTGTAGAAAGCTAGAAAAAGGAAAATGACATTAACATAGGATGATCAATGTGTAGATAGGATCGACTGTCACAATAGGGTTTAGCTCAAGGTCCGATTACGTAGGAAAAGGGAGAAAAACTGAAAATCATAGAGACATAATTTATGGTAGAGAAAGATTCATGTTAGGTTCACTAGAGTGTATGATGGAGAAATATAGGTTCCCACTATATCATAAAATTTAATGTTTAATCTCAATTTAGACATGATGTAGATTCGAAAGGTACTCTTGGAGCGGTAGGGTCGTAATTCTAGAGGATACTTGGTCTTTACCCTAAGATAGTTATTCGTTTCCAATACCTACACCTAAGATAAATATATGTATAATATTATGATTCATAATAAAGATTCAAGAGATGGATAAATCCAAGGGGAGTAATACTTTAACATAATATAATTGATCAAAGTAAACATACATCTAATCTAGTCTCATATACAATATAAATGACCAAAAGGTTATATATAAAATGTGGAATAACAATATATATTAGGAAAAATTATAATTTTTTTGTTTAAAAGAGTCTACAACAAAGTTACAAGACAACAAATTGTACCAAAATTTAGGGTTAGAAAGTTCAAATTAGGTTTCAATTAGGGTCGAGAGGGTAATTCCTCACCATACCCACTCTCTAACAGGATTTAAAGATTCAACTTGATTTTCTCAAAATTAATGCATTCAAAAATTCCCTAAATCATTCCCATTGGATAGGAAATTTCCTCACCTTTCCAGATGATATAAAGAAGTCCTCCTAACTCCTCATATTTCTCAAGTTATGGGCCGCGGGCCTTGGGGTGAAAATTTTCCCCAAGAGCGGGCTTGCGGGCCCGGGAGAAAATTTTCCCCAGGGGCGGGTTTGCGGGCCGCGGGAGAAATATTTCCCCATGGGCGGATCCGGGGCCTTGGGAGAAATTTTTCCCAGGAGGAGTCGGGTCGGCGGGGCCGTGTGAGACGTTTGGAAAATTTCCCGCATGGGGTGAAAAGCCACCCATTTGCACCCATGCTCCCGCGAGTACGCAAGTCCAAAGGGACACGTGGCGCCTCTCTTAAACCAACGGGGAAAGCGGGGGTGGTGGGGGGATAAAGAATTTTAACATGCCCGAAGGGTGAAAAGGGTAGAATTCACCCACTGCCTCCATCGATGCCTCATGATGCCACGTGGCATCTCTTGATTGGCTTGGGCGGGGGTCGATGGGAAAATTTAGAAAATTTTCCCAAAATTTTTTTGAAGTACTAAGTTTAAAAGGATCCCCCTCCTCTCCAACACCTCTCGATGGTGCCACATGGCGTGCCTCTAATTGGTTTTTCAAATGGGGGCGGTGGGAAAATTAGGAAAATTTTCCCAAAATTTTTCCTTGAGCACTAAGGAAAATTCGGGCCAAAGGTCCATTGCAAAAATTTTTCCCAATTTTTTTTTTAAATTATTATTATTTTTTTTTGACGCCAAATGAAGAAAAAACTTTAGAAGGCCATAACTTTTGATAGAGAGCTCGGTTTTGGGAAAACGAGGACTTTCTGAAATCTCTCGATGTCTCTTTACTCAAGAATCATTAAATTTTGATTTTGATAAAGTTTAAGGAGTCAATTTCAAGAAAAATATACATACTTTTACAGTGCAAACTGGTAAATTTTAACTTATAAGATTTGTTCAATTTGATCTTCTTCCTCTCTCAACATGTCAAATAGACATGGAGAATTGTTCTTAGATGGATTTAAGAAGGATTTCAAGATTCAATTTGTCTGATTGATTTGCAATTTGAAAATTTACATCTATTGACAACAAAAATGAGCATGTAAGAGGTTGAGCCCATTTTTGCTAAGTTTTCTAAGAAGTTCCTTAAGTATTTTTGTCCAATTGGATTCGTTTAGGGCATACTACTTCAATTTAATCATTTAGTTTGTTATTTCATTGTTGCAGGTTCGAACTGTGCATTTTTGGATAAAGTATTTGCCAGTTTGAAAATACAAAACAAAGATCAAATTTTAAAGGATCTATTCACCATTTTCATCTTCCAAGTATTAGGATTCATTCCAATTCTAATCTAAAACATTTAGTTGATTCAATTCAACTATTCAAAAGCTAGAATACATCTCTGATTTCCAATTTTCACATATTTCAAAAGATAGAGTATTACACTTCCTTCATACGCATTTCTTTCTTTCAAACAGAGATTACAACTCACATTTAGATGATTAAATTCAATACAATGATGTAATTTGAGGAAGGTTATGCAATCCTTTATTGATTCCAAAGACAACTTTACAACTTCCTTCTTTCTTTCCTCAATTTCATCATACAAAACACAATTTCTTGCTTTCAAAAGAACAGAACAAAGTATGTCTCTTTCACATTTCAATATACACTTTCATAACCAATACAACATCTTTCCATTACAAAACATATACAAGTTCATCCACTTCAAGTGGGAAAGGTTACAATAAGATTTCATTTCACAAGGGACTAGTCAAACTATCTTTTCTCAGCTCCAAACAACAACATGCATATTTCTCATTCTTCCAAATTGTGATCACAACAAGAGTAGGGGAAAGGCAACGCTCTCCACCCAACCAAGACATCCAATGAAGAGGAGAATCCATCCTTCTTCATTGGCCCCTAAGCCCCAACCACAATGCAATAAAAGATGTGATCCAACTCATGGCAACAACAGGCTTCCACAAACACACAAGCAACATTTTCACAATAAAAACACAGTCCAAAACAGAATGTAGTTTACAACTACATTAAAGCATGAAAAACATTACTTGAGGCTTCATCAAGCAAGCCAAAGGAGCAAGAAACTATGGGGGATGCTTCTTATGCCTCCCAAAAGGGAAATGGGTATCACCACCTGAATTACAAACCACCAAAATATAGTATATCAAAGCCCTGACATTCCTTATGCCTCCCCAAGTACCCCTTATTCCTCACATTTCCTTATGCCTCCCCAACCTCTTATGGCACCCCATAATGAGTAAAGAAATGCAAGCTATTTCTTTTTAAGGTGGAACCCAAATCCCAACTCCCTCCACCCTTATACCTCCCTAAAACACACTTGTGCCTCCCAAAAAATAAACCCCATAGTCTTCTCCTACACCATTCCTAGGCCATCTACCCAACAACCCACAAACATGCCAAAACATTCACACATTAACATTTACATTCATAAAAGAAGAGCATTTCAAGAGCCAAGCTCTTACCTCTCCATGATGGAGTTTCCCAAGTTCCAAAACAATTGTTTCCAAGAAAACAATCCAAAAATCCACCAAACAACAAGCATGCAACAATCTTCAAGCTTCTCCAAAGCAAGAGCTCCCAAAACAACAAGGAATTCACCCAAGAATGAAGTCTCCAAAGTTGAGCAACCCCAAAACAAGGCAAGGAATTCAAATTTTATAGAAGAGGGAAGAGAAGAGGATGAGGTGGATCCATGTAGGATGCCACATCACACATCCTCAACCCCAACCCAAAATTCAACTTCATTCTCCAATGCATAATAAATAGGTGGGTGAATAATATGACAGTTTACTTACATACTCAAATCCAACCCACACCCCAAAGGACTGAAATTAAATCATGTAAGAAAAGTGCAATTAAAACCTACAATTTTCCTTCTCAAAAAATATTATAAAAGTCAAATTTCAACTCTCCAACCATAGGTATGGTTGGTAATTAAATTTAAGAGGTATGGGACAAGTTTAACTTGTCCCACAAGCCTCAAAATCAGCCTCCAAGGACAAATTCGAATTTCCAAGAAGGTGGAGTGTTTCACACTCAAAAGTTAACTTACACATCACTTACACATCTCTTACAACACTTTAATTCAAGGCCAACAACTCTATTAATTACTTTCTTATGACATATTTTAATTAATTAACTTAACAACATGATTACTCACAATATTACACACCATTTAATGAATAATGAAAGGGTCAATGCACCACAAAATAAACACATGCAAACATAAACAAAGGAACCAATAAATAAATACACATAACCCCTTGGTCACATTTAAAGGTGATCCCCCATGGGAATCCCTAACACACACAAACACACACAAAAAATACTAGTTGCCATGGTGACCTTGTTGAATTCATCTAGAATTCCAATGTGGTTGGTCTCCAATCCCCCGATGTTTGTTGTGATATTTTAACTCTGCAAAACACAATACCTCCTTTGGCCTCATGGCCATATCAAAACATCCAAAATAATATAATTAAAATTCCAAAATCATCTAGATATATGGATCACAACAACATCCAAGCAATCAACAAGATCATTTGCAATTTTACTCAACAACTATATCATCATCAAATAATTTCCATTTCTAGGTCTACTCACAATATCTAAATATCACATGTCGAACAACATCCATAGTATAACCATGTCAAACAGTATATCAACATCAATATCCAAAATGCCTCTAATAATCATCATGCATCATAACTAAATCAAGTCAACAATAATCCATGATCTAACATCTAACATTATACTATAATAAAGTCCATAATCATGTCCATAATATAATCAACAATATCATGATTAGTATCAAAAAAGGTGTCAAAGGAAGTGGGCACTACATCCCCCTCCCCTTAGACTCGACTTCCTCCTGGAAGTCACTGGAACAAATGTGGAAACCAAACTCGTAGCAAAGTAGCATCCTCCCATGTAGTTGTAGTCTCATCATATTTGTCCCACTACACCTGGACCTAATCAACCTCTCTGCCTCAAAGGCCCAGGGTCCTGCGATCTAGGATGCGAATGGGCTCCACCATCACCTTCCCCTGATCCTGCACCTCTGAATGATGTCCAATCTAACACATGAGAAGGATCATAAACATATCTCCTAAGAATAAAACATGAAACACATCATGTACGTGAGACAAGCTAGGTGGAAATGCTAGATGGTAGGCCAAAGGGCTGATACGCTCCAAGATCTCAAAAGGACCCACGAATCTAGGAGCTAACTTAGAACCTTTTCCATAATGGATAGGGCTCTTATGTGGCTTGACACAAAGGAACACCTTCATGCCCACATCAAAACTACGATCGGTCTATGTTGATCTGCATACTTCTTCTTTGTATCTGTGCCTCCTGCAGTCTCTTGTCTAATCAAAACCACCTGTTGCTCCATGTCCTGCAAAAAAAGTTGGTCCAAGAGAAACCTTGTCCTCTAACTTATCCCAGTTAAGAGGTGTCTGCACTCTCTACCATACAAAGCCTGAAAAGGAGCCATGCCTATAGAACTCTGAAAACTATTATTGTAGGCAAACTCCACCAAGTACAGGTACTCCTCCCATCTAGACTGCTGATCCATCACATACATCCTGAGCATGTCCTCTAAAATCTGATTCACCCGCTCAGTCTATCCATCTATCTCGGGGTGATATGTTGTACTGAAATTGATCTTTGTCCCGAGGGCATACTGCATGGTAGTCCAAAAATGGGAAGTGTACAAAGGATCGCGGTCACTAATGATCTTCCATGAATCTCATGTGCAACCTTGACAATCTCATCAAGATATACCCGTGCCACTGCACTAGCTATATAAGTGGTCTTCACTAGAGAAAAGTGAGCCACTTTTTGTCAATTTATCAACCATGACCATGATGGCGTCATGGTGATATCTCAACATCGGTAGCCCAATAATGAAGTCCATGGAAATGGTGTCCCATTTCCACTCCGGTATAACATGAGGAAAGAGAAGGCCAGCTGGATGTTGATGCTTGGCCTTTACTTTCTGAACTCTAAACATTGCGACATGAACTTGAGCCACGTCTCTATGAAGTCCTCTCCAATGATACAATTGTCTCAAGGTGGCGTGCATCTTCTTCACCCTAGGATGGGCTGAATAGGGTGCACGATGTGCCTCTCAAGATGTCTTGCCTCAAGCCTCCATCTCTGGGAACATAAATCTGCCTCTATGCCTAAGAAGACCATCTACCTCTAAATAAAAAACCATCAAAATTCCCCTCGAGGGGTCTCTGAGACTCGATCTCTACTCAAATGCAATGTAGAAGCTTGTCGAGAGGAAGGCTGCTTTGAAGAATCCTACTCCGTAAATCTATGCTCACTAAGGTGGCCATAGCCACATGTCTCCATCTCTTTGAGAGCATCTGCCACCACATTCTCCTTCCCTTTCACATGCTCTATCTCCATATCATACTCACAAAGTAACTCCATCCAATGCCGTTGACGAGCGTTGAGATTGGGTTGCGTGAAGAGGTGGCGAAGACTCAAGTGATCTGTCCTAAGTGTGAATCTCTGACCAAGAAGAAAGTGCCTCCATCGAACCAAAGCATGTACAAAACTACCGTAAGCTCAAGATCATGAGTTGGATAATTAAGCTCATAATCTTTGAGTTTGTGAGATTCAAAAGCCACTACTCTGCCCTCCTGCATCAACACACCTCCAAGCCTGCTAAAGAAGCATCCGTGCAAATGAAAAAAACTCACCTGTGGATCCGACACTACAAGGATAGGTGTTGTAGTGAGACATTCCTTTAGTGTCCTGAAGGCCTCTCACACTGTCTGACCAAAAAACTTCTTCCCTTTCCGTTGAAGGGAAGTGATGGGGTGCATGCAATCTGAGAGAAGTCTGAAAAATCTCTGTAGTAACCTGCTAGTCCCATGAAGTTGCTGCACCTCTGTCATAGTAGTGGGTGTTGGCCAATCCATAATAGCTCTAATCTTGGAAGGATCGATGGTGATACCTTCCCCAGAAATGATATGTCCCAAATACTTGCACCTCTATCTGAAAGAATGCACACTTCTCCAAGTTCCCATAAAGTTGTTTGCTCTCAAAACACTAAAGAACATTGGCGAAGGTGCCCCTCATGCTCCTCACACGTATGTGAGTAAATCAAAATGTCATCAAGGAAGATGAGCACAAGTGATCTAAGAAATTCTGAATACCCCATTCATCAAACTCATAAACACTGCGGGGGCATTAGTCAAACCAAAAGGTACCACTTGTGAACTCATAGTGGCCATATCTCATATGGAAGGCGGTCTTATGAATGTCCACCTCCAAAATCCTCAGCTAATGGTAGCCTAACTTAAGGTCTATCTTAGAGAAATTTGTGGCTCCCTTCATCTAATCAAACAAATCATCAATGTGTGGAAGGGGATAATGATTCTTGATCGTTACCTTATTTAGTTGGTGGTAATCAATACACAACCACAAGGATCCATCCTTCTTCTTTACAAAGATCACTAGTGCACCCCAAGGGGACACACTAGGATGAATTAGGCCCTTCTCCAAAAGGCCCTCAAGCTATAACTTGAGCTCGCAGAGCTCTGGGGTGGTCATCCGATAAGGTGCTCGTGAGATAGGCTCTGCTCTCAGAACCAGATCTATATGAAAATCAATCTCACGTGGGGGTGGTAACCCCGGTAGCTCCCCTGGAAAGACATCTGCAAAACTCTCTCAAAATGGGATGATCATCTAGCGATGGTCCACTAGACCCATCCTCTGATCTATCATTGACTGTAATAACATACATCTGACAACCCATCACACACACTGCTTAAGCTTGCATAGTGGAGATGGTGTGAATAGAAATGGGTCTCCTGACCCCCACTATCACTACCTCCACTCCTAGATCATCTGTGCAAGATATGATCTTGTGGTAACAATCCACTCTGGCTCTGTGTGTAGATAACCAATCCATGCCCAAGATGACTCCATAAGAGCCCAATGGAAGGATACAAGATCCGAGGTAGTGGTGAAAGGTCCCAAATCCACCACACACTCCTTAACTAAGGAGTCTACAGAGATCTTGGCTCCAGAAGCCATCTCAACATCCCAACTATGACCCTACCTAACTGCCACCAGCCTGCATCGCTCTACTAAAGATGGTGCAATAAAAGAATCAAAAGAACCAGAATCAAACAAAATGGAGGTAGGAATGCCTCCAATGTTACCTGTAGTCTCAATAACTATACTTTGATGCTCTTCCTGGTGGTTCTCAACCGCTGCATGTACATCCTATGACTTATGCCCCATATCACCAATAGTAGGCTTTGAGATCATGTCTTACCCTTGTTATTAGGGTTATGTGGATGGGTAGTCTCTCCAAAAATGTCTAGTAACACCACACCCAAACAACCACCTGATCCTCTCCCTTGTGTAGTAGGTCTGGTCGGTACTCTGAGGTTTGTGGTGTGGATCTTGATGATCCGTGTGTCTGTGCTAGGTCTCTCTTTGGCGAGCTCTGCTGAGTGAGCTCTCTGGGCACCTATGTCTGATGGGACCCCTAGGGGGAGGCCCCATACTCTGACCTCTCTGTGCATCAAACCTCTGTGGAGGTCTATAAGGTGGGTGGGACTGCTTTGCTGTTGCTGTGGTCTAAAAGATGACTATGTTGAACCTTGTCCACCACGAGGAAGAGGTACTTGACCCCCTCGATCTGTTGTCCTGCATCTCTATGTATGCGGCTCCGGACTCGGTCTCTAGCTTGTTGGGTCTTTCCCCAGTCTCCTCTACTATATAGGCCTTCTCGATGGCCTCAGCTAATGTTCATGGATAATGGATCCACACTGCACCTCCAATGTCTAGATTCAGGCCCCGAATGAACCTGTGGATCCACACTTGCTCATCCTGCATGTAATCAACATACTTGGAGTAGATCAAGAAATCTACTCTCATACTCAACCACTATAAGAGATGCCTATCGGAGGTCATGAAACTCATCTATCCACTGTTGTATGAACCTCGTGACAAATATCTACTGCTCTGAAATGCTCCTCAAAGAGCTCTCAAGTAACTGTCTCAGAATCAACATGGAGCTTCTACTCCTTTGTTCACCACTAGACACTAGCTCCATCCCTTAGTAGATGGATCACAACACGAGCTTTCATGTTGCTAGAACAAGGACAGAGCTTGAAGCATCCACTCAAGCTCACCAACCAGAGCCTCTACCTAAAATCCACCTATGTCACTAGAATAATGTGATGGCCAAAGCTTTAGGATCTCCTGATGTGATCTACAACTATGGTCTGATGGCCTTTAGGCCTCTCTGCATGCTCATCCCTAAGCCTAGGGCTCTGAGACCTCTCTCTATGTCCTGAAACTTGGTCACCCTGTCCCCTCTGTGGTGACTCTGCTCTGGCTGACTCTACATGGAAGTTCTCTCCTCCATGCTCCTCATTGGGTCGAGGAGATACATGACCCTCAATGGAAGTGACTCTATCATGTCTGGCTGCATGTCCTCCTACTGATCCTCCGCATAGAGCGGCATTAACATCCTAAAGAGTCTGCAAAATCTATGGTAGGATGGCTTACTACAACATGATCTAGGAGGTGGTAAGTCTAGGTCTATGTGAAAAGACCCCTCATCTTTTCTGCCTCTTACATAGCAAGGTGAGAGTTAGTTCATCTTTCTAAGTTTTATTCAGTTTCCATGTTTACTAAAATATGAAAATTTCTAAACTAAGTTGTTTTCTAGATTTAAAAGTGTGCTAGGTTTAAGGTTCATGTCTCAAGTTTTCTAGTGTGCCCAATGGCCCAAGATTTTGAACCACTTCTTTGATACCAAGTGTGATGCCCACTAAAAAAACCCACTTGAGACCCAAGGACAACCTAGGATTAGTTAGGAAAATTATGGAATAATTTTTTTGTTTAAAAGAGTCTACAACCAGGTTACAAGACAACAATTGTCACTAAAAGTTCCAGATCAATTCTAATCCACTAGAATATAATTTTCTTTTATTAACAATTATTAGAGGTCACAAGGTCTAAAATTTAGGGTTAGAAAGTTCAATTAGGGTCAGAGGGTAATTCCTCACCATACCCACTCTCTAACAGGATTAAAGATTCAACTTGATTTTTCTCAAAATTAATGCATTCAAAATTCCCTAAATCATTCCCATTGGATAGAAATTTCCTCACCTTTCCATGATATAAAGAAGTCCTCCTAACTCCTCATATTTCTCAAGTTATGGGCCGGCGGGCCTTGGGGTGAAAATTTTCCCCAAGAGTGGGCTTGCGGGCCCAGGAGAAAATTTTCCCTAGGGGCGGTTCTGTGGGCCGGGGAGAAATATTTCCCCACGGGTGGGTCCGGGCCTTGGGAGTAATTTTTCCCTGGAAGAGGAGGTTGTCCGCATGGGGCGGACATTTAGGAAAATTCCCGTGGGGCGAAAAGTCACCCATGCACTGCCATGCGCTCCACGTGAGTCGCAAGTCCACAAGGGACATGTGGCGCCTCTTAAACCAACGTGGGGAAAGTGGGGTGGCGGGGTAGAAGAATTTTAACGCCCAGAAGGGAAAAAGGTTATAATTCACCCGCGCCTCTGCTTGACACCTCACGATGCCACGTGGCATCTCCCGATTAGCAGGTTGGTAGGGAAAATTTAGAAAATTTTCCCAAAAATTTCTTTGAAGTGCTAAGTTTAAAAAGGATCCAACCTCTCGCCCAACGCCTCGTGGTGCCACGTGGCAGGGAAATTTAGAAAATTATGATTAGCTGCAAGTGGGCGACGGGGAAAATTAGGAAAATCTTCCTAAAAATTTTTAAAAAATTTCCAAGCACTAAGGGAAAATTTGGGCCCAAGGGTCCGTCAAATTTTCCCAATTTTTTTTTGATTAAAAATAATTATTATATATATATTTTGACGCCAAATGAAGAAAAAAACTTGAAAGGCCATAACGCTTTTGATAGAGAACCTAGTTTTGGGAAAACGAGGACTTTCTGGAAAGCTCTCGATGTCCTCTTTACTTAGAATCATTAAATTTTGATTTTGATAAAGTTTAAGGAGTAAATTTCAAGAAAAACGATATGAATACTTTTACGGTGCAAACTAGTAAATTTTAACTTATAAGATTTATGCAATTTGATCTTCTTCCTCTCTCAACATGTCAAATAGACATGGAGAATTTTTCTTAGATGGACACTTAAGAAGGATTTCAAGATTCAATTTGTTTGATTGATTTGCAATTTGAAAATTTACATCTATTGACAACAAAATGACTATAAGAGGGTTGAGCCCTTTTTGCTAAGTTTTCTAAAATTCCTTAAGTATTTTTGTGTAATTGGATTCGTTTAGGGCATACTACTTCAATTTAATTATTTAGTTTGTTATTTCATTGTTGCAGTTCAAATTGTGCATTTTTGGATAAAGTATTTGCCAATTTGAAAATACCAAACAAAGATAAAATTTTAAAGGATCTAGTTGATATCCTTATAAATTTGAAACATTTAAAGATGTTCGTGCTACCAGATCCTCCCAAATTGCACAAATGAGGAAAATAGAAAAGACAATCAACAAAGATGATACTAATGTTCTTTCAATATAAAAACCAATCTTGTGTAGTTGAGAAAACTTCTGTTACCGATTTCACGACCTGGTCGATGATGTTCACTTCATAATTGTTGACATCGCCATATGCCTCTTCACTGCTGCCGATGAGTCTGTAGTGGGTGCGTTTGAGATCCATATCTGGGTGAGGTTCACCAAAAGGGTGGCGGTCTCTTGTTTCTCAAAAGCCATGTCTCGCATGTAGTGCTGACCAACCAAACCCCTATGCATCTCGGGTGTGTTCCCTAACTTTGGGGGACATCCCCATTTTTTGGATTTTCGGGACATCAAGGAGACATCTTGTCATTCTCCCAAGTCTCTAATGTCCCGGATGTCCGAAATTTCTTTGGAAAAGGGGGGTTCGCCTCCTTGCATAATACCAAATCTATTGAACATAGTAAATTGAAGAGTCCAATCACATATTTACACTTCTTTAGTGACACATAATGCAATTATATGTGTGATTTATTGATAATTTAAAGTATATATATTTGTAGTCGATTTAAATTGACAAATTATTTTCAATTTACATTGAATAATTTTTTTGATATTTTAAATTTTTTACGTAAACCTAAAGATAATATTTTAATTATTTCATGCCACACTTTCCTATTAGTTTATACAAAATGTATATTGACAATCATATTGTTTTGCATTTTGATGAGATATTGAATTTTGGTGACAACAAAATATGCTTCAAAAATAGCTTGGTGTTTGCTTTGGCCTTTAATTGTTGAAAAAGGTATAGCAATCAAATCTATATTCTTTGCAAATTGAAATAAACATAGCATCTGTACTATAATATAGGACAAATTAATTATAGTCTAAGCGATTATCTTTTAGACACAATTCAATTGTTATTGCATTTTAAATATAATATCTATACTATATTATAGGACAAATGTTTCATAATCTAGTTAAGAATTTAGAAAAGAAAAATTAAAATGCAGATCGCTGTAATGGTTGCTAGATATGCACAGGTTTTGATTCCTCTAGCTTGTCCAAGCTTGGTCGTATGCATTTCAATGCCAATGTCTAGATAGAGCACATGCAGAAAGCCAAATGTCATCAGCATGTAGTGACACAATTAAAGCAAAAAAAAACATACCATAGGTAGTGAAAAGAAGTGAAACAAGGGTTGCATTGCAGGTGAGTACCTGCCGCGAGAGAAGTGCAGTATGGTGAAGGAATGCAGTTAAGACTTTGTTAGAAGGCTGATAAATTAAAAAATGAAAGGTCATTACAAATAATGAATAACAAACAGTTTCATTGTTCATATCTAGTGGGAAGTGGTTCCAACTCCGAATACCAGGGGATCATGGGTGATGTGAACATGGTCTTGGACTGCAAGCATTTGTTTTTGAGTTGGTCTTATGACAAGAGCATAGTATGAGCCTAAGTGATGTTCCAAAAATCAAGAAGTCAAAAAGGTAATTTCCTGCTAATATACTATTGTAAGTTGCTTCCAAATAGCAGTTTCATTATTCCAGTGACGTATATTTAAACTGTGTTTGTCTCTCTCAACAACAAAAGGTGGTCATGTATATAAGAAGGCAAGAAGTTGTACAAGCATGTTTTGCTTTAGCTTGTTATAAGCCCTGGTATTTTACATAAATCTTCATGGAGAAAATCTTGACAGATGATTAGTTTTCCAGAGAAGCCATGGCATGGCAGGAGAAAACCTCCAATAAATGCAGTATGAGTATGGGAGAAATCAAGAGGAGGTTAACTGCAGATCAGGTGAGAATACTCAAGATGAACTTTGATGAAGAGGAGGGAAAGCTTGAAAATGAGAAGAAAATGCGCTTGGCAAGAGCATTGAGTCTGGAGCCATGGCAAATTGTTGTGTGGTTTCAGAATAGAAGAGTGAGGTCTAAGAACAAGCAGCTGGAGAGAAATTTTGATGTCCTCAAGCAAGACTATGAGATTCTCAAAACAGACTACGATAAGCTTATCCAGGAGACCAAGAAGCTCAAATCTGAGGTAAATTTAACCATGATTTGCATTGTTTTGTATGTGTTGATGAACATATTCTAATCATGAAATGTGTTTTTATAAGTGAATAATGTCTTTATCACTACACCCAACACTGAACATATCAATTAAAAGCTCAACCAGGTCTAGAAATGTTAGGTACATGAAATGTACTTTTCTAGTTCAAAATTCAGTCACTAACATTGCTTTTGTTTTTGTATTTTCTATATGTTAAAAAAAGTCAAATGCTTTAACAAGTGCACTCAGCATCCAGAAATATGAGTCATATGGATGCTATTTTTTGTTGGATGAAACAACTGCATCTACTTCAAAAATATTAAAACCTAAATTTGATTGATCAAAAACAAAACTGAACCATTGATTTGTATCTAAATGTATGGGTTTCCTTGCTCTGAATTTTTTTCCTCAGGAATGTGATTGAGTAATGTTTTTCTTGTAAGAAAATGCTGCACCCAATGATCCAATATGAAATGAAAATTTTGATTGATGTAGGGAAAACTATATAGAAATGTAGTTTGCTATTTTAAGATTCAGGAATCAACATTCTTTTCTTTTTGTTGATTGTTTTGGTAAACACTTTCACCCATGGTATATAAGCATTTGGAATGTACTCTATGTTTAGTATACTTGAATCTTGTACTCAGTTTGCAGTTTCACCCAATATGCATTAAGGGTAAAAGAAACTTGTACTCTATGCTTAGTATTCTTAACTCGGGATATATGTATGGGTGGGATTTAGTGAAATTTCAGGTAGATTTTACATAAGTAGACTGAGTAAAGTATTGGGATTCCAAAATGAAAGACATTTTAATGTAAATAAATGACCAAAAAAATCAGATTTTGAAATTCTTTCTTTGTTTGCATGCTTTATAAGATTTGCTCACTACAAAATAGGGTTGTTAGTTCAATGTATGCATCCTTACAGGAACTTAATTGGAAGGCGAGCATATTGAGTTCTTTCTTGCTAATGTTTACTTGCTAATATTGAGTTCAGGGAAAGCACTTACATTGAAGTGGCAATAAACTTCAATGGCAACATGTGCAATTTCACGTGCCTTGTCTATGCTTCCACATTTTGCATACATGTCTACCAGGTAGTTGCAACTACATCAGTCAAAATTCCTCTATCCATTATGCTTTGATGGATGTCCATACCCTGTTCTAAAGCTCCCATTTTGGCACAGTAGGAAAGGATGCTGACAAAGGTTGTGGAATTTGGCTTTACATCTGCCAATTGCAATTGCATGAATGTTTCTAAGTAATTATAACACATTTTCAACAAATCCATTTTGGGCATATCCTGCAATCATGACTGTCCACGATACCACATTTTTTTCAGGCATTCTTGTCAAACAGTTCACGTGCCTTGTCTACGGTTCCACATTTTGCATACATGTCTACCAGGACATTTGCAACCACATTTGACAAAATTCCTCTATCCTTTATGCTTTGATGGATGTCCATACCTGTTCCAAAGCTCCCATTTTGGCACAGTCTGAGAGTATGTTGGCAAATGTAAACTGATTGGGTTGAAGGCCTATTTGTTGCATATGGTGAAACAGTGTGACTGCCTCGTGAGGATAACCATGTCTTTTGTATGCTGCAATAATTGTATCACCTGTGAGCAATGAAAATACAGGTCGAAAATCAAACAGATTCTACAAAAACATTTCCGTAGCAAACAAGGAACCCTATTTCATGCAACAAGCCACATGTCTCCAGGATCCGACAACAGGGGGAGGTGGACAGAAAACACCTGCAGCAGATGGCAAATCCTGAAAGGAAGATAAAACTTTAATTAAATCGGTCGTATCTGTGCAGAAGGAAGAAACGAGCTCGGCAATGAGGGATTAATCCTGCACCAATCATCGGCAACCCAAACAAAACATTTGCTAATGTTTATCAAAAATCACAAGAAATATATGCACAAAACATTAGCTTTCATATATTTCAACACGGAACCCAAAGCAAATTAATAGGAGAAGGCGAATACAATGAGTATCTGCGGCAGAACTAATAATAATTGCATAAGAAATATTTAGAAAGCCCAACGCAGAAGCCAAATACAATAGGATATGAAAATGAGAAAAACAATTATATGTTTTATTTTCTTGGTCAAAGATGGGTTTTGTAAATGGGGAAATGAGTTATGTCATGGTCGTTCTAGCAATCACACGGTGCCAAAACAAAATATTTTCATTCAGGAGATAAATTATTTAAAAAACATTTATATAAACATTAAGCTTCCACATTTTGCACATGCACACATGCACGTTAAGCAGCCACTTAGGTTGAACACAATAGCACTATTATGCTATTTATCAAACCTAACTTGATATTAATTACTTTTATATGGAGAAATTTGCTATGTCATGGTGATAAAGTGATAAAACGATAGCAAATAGAAATTTATCGCTTGAGATAAAAATTAGTTTTAAATTATTTATATAAACGCTATGGTTCTATAATTTTTATACACCTAGACTATGCAAAGTAATATGTGATAATATTTAATATTGGGCAATTGTGAATATGGATTGTGCTCAAATGTTGTTGTCAATACAAACATTTTATATAGTATGAACTAGTGGTATGGAGAAAGTTGCTATGCCATGGCCGATTAAGTGATAAAAAAGTAGCAAATAGAAATTTATCGCTCTAGATAAAAATTAGCTTTAAATTATTCATATAAACACTATGATTCTATAATTTTCATACACCTAAACTATGCAAAATAATATGCGATAACACTTAATATTGGGCAATTGTGAACATGGATTGTGCTCAAATGTTGTTGTCAATATAAACATTTTATAAAATATAAACTAGTGGTAGATGTGGCTTAAAATAAGGACAAGTGTTAACTTAGAGTTTATATAATAATTTAGAAATATTGAAATAGTTATCAAATGTATTATTCTTAAATTTGATTTTTTTGTTGAACAAAGTAATTTGCCACACATTCACAATTCCATTTGACATTTCAAAAAAGGGTGATCCAAATAGACAAACTATGGCTATTAAACATCTCTTAAACAAGAATTTATTGAAACACACCAATGTAGTTTTTTTATTGGTAAGTTTTGGAAAGGCTCCAAGGGTCATTACAGAAAAGATATAACAATAACGCTAACAGAGAACAAAAAATAGACAACAAAGATCCAAACCGACTTGACTGAAACACCTATCAGAAAAGGGAAAACCAATAAGACACAACAATCTAAGACGAAACAATCAGTCCAAAGAGGAAGAGTGAGATCTAAGAGTCATATGCTTTGGAACTAAAATGCTGCTTTGAAGAGGTTCTTTTCTTATTCATGACAAATGTCCCCTCCTCATTAGAATCATCAACATAATTAGGGCCACACAGAAGAAGAACATCAATATAAGTGATAGGCTAGATCAACAACTTAGAAGGAGAAGAAAGAGAATCCCTCTCCTTAACCAACCCATTTGAGACTTGGGGGGTTTGATTCAAGGAATGCAAAACATGTAGAGGCACCCGAGAAGAATTCTCAACCAACACAAAAGTAATTTCAACCCTTGAGGACCTGAGGTGCACTTTTTAGAAGATGAATCATCAACATGAATAGAAGGGGCATCAAATATGATAAAGTGAGAAGGAGAGAATCCTTCTACCGAGTTGAATTTGCTCTGCTTTTGTGCTTGGATTTCCCACACTCCTCAACCAAATTTCCCATTTGAAAACATCTATGACAATGAAAAGAGAATCTTTCATAGTCCAGTCTTTGAGTCCATACCCTTTCTCCTATTTGCAAATTAATATTGTCAGGGAGATCAAGGGGAATATCCAAATCCACCAAGATTCGAGCATAAGAGGGGTGTAACAGCTGGGTAGTAGCATCATCTGATTTTTCATAAACTCCCAAAGTATTACCAATGGCTTTGAAACATGATTGAGTCTATAGTTGTAAGGGGAGACCGGAAGCCCTGGCCCAAATAGGCAACAAATCGAAAAAATCTTTTAATGGGTCAAATGAAGGATACAGAGGTTTTGTCATGAGTCCATGATCTCCCAAAACCAAATATAAATTATGTTTAGCATCACGCTCTTCACAATATTCAAAAACAAAACAAAATATTCTCTAGAGCAGGGGTAAGTTTCAACCTCACCCTTGGTTTTAGAGCTCCAATTTTCTGTGATCCATTCATGTAGCTGAGAGAGATTTGGTCATAGGTGATTGAAACAGAAAATGATGCCAAGTTTTCCATATTCCTCCTCCCGATCCAGAACTTGATGAAGAATATCCTCTTCAAGCTTGAGAATAGGGGGTAAAGGGAGATGGTTTGAGGGGTTTCCTCACCCTTTGAGCTCCCTTGACAGTACCTGTAACAACAACAACAAATAATTTGCTAATGTTCGTTGTTTCTGCCTCAGCAAAACCAGCTTCCTTCCCCTGGCGTCCCTCATCTCCACCGTCGCCTCCATTGTCAGATGCATTCTAATAAGGGTTCCCCCTCTCTGCTCTGATCTCCTAAACTGCCATAAATCTGCAGGCCTAATCTCGTGGAGTAAAAATCAGCTAACAGGCTTAGTAACAAAACAATTCAAAATAGTTCAAACCACAGAATGACCTTTAAATAGGTCAATAAGCGTGTGAATAATAGAACGTCACTTTCACCCTCTTCTCCTCAATAGTGATAATACTAAAGAGCTTACTAGAGTAAAATTTAATAAATGATGCTCATTTTAGAGGCGCCGTTTTGTAGCTAGTTGGTAAAATTTGATAATTTGCATTTAGACACCATAAATCAAAGTGGCCTCGAAACTAATGCGAGTTTTTTTCCAAGTTGAAACTAATTATGGTTATCGATTCTCAATACAAGAATGAAGGAGTTTGATGTGGCAGGACAAGCTTCATCAGTTCGTAAATGCTAAATACAGGGCGATTCTAAACTGATTTCGCAACACGGAGCGGTTGCTTACCACGACCGGTTCATCAAATGGGCTCAGAAGCCAATGTCAAATAAAGATCAAATAATAGCAATCGTATGGTTAAAAGGTTTCTCAGGTATTTATCGACACTAGAAAACATGTTTAAATTATGAAACAAGAAATTGATAGTCGTGATGCTTACCACATGTCATTTCTAGGGTTGAACTTTTAGAGAGTTGTTTTAAGCTTGTGAACTTTTGTTTTATAAGAGTTTCACGCTCTTGTTTCGGATATCCAACTCACATATGCAAGAGCAAAGCATGTCTTCATTTGTATTTACTAAATTATACATTAGATTGGTTGTCGCATTGACAAGATATAGGGTGTTTTCTGGTGTGGTTTCACTATCCAAAATAGCCATTCAAATTATAACTTACAGAAATTTAATATTTAAAACAATTTATTTAGCATATTACTCGCTTTTAGTATTTTTTTCTAAACAAGGAATAAAATTAATACAAACAATAAAAAATAGTAAGGAAGAGAGGAAACCATGCTATTTCAAACTAGTAGACTCTAGAATTGGAGCATGCAACCATGAAATAGTCTCGAGCTCCCTGGGCATATGCACCCACACAACCACAGTGATAAGAGTTGCCTATATCATAAGAGTATTTATAGAATTTTTAGTAAATCAACATAGATGCATACCAAAACACCAAAAATCTTACATGGTTGAAAGCATTTTAATGAGTGTTTCATTACTTAAACGAGTTTGCAAGATTGTTGAAAAGACAATTTGTGCATATCTCGAGATCATTGAGTTTTCAACAAACCCAATATTGTGTTTAGATCCCACAAACTAGTCATTGGGGCTATGATACCACATTTCTTTTTGCATTTAGTTGAACTCCTCATATGTTGTGTGAATTTTTCCATAGTTACACACTATTTACTAGTGCACTACTAGCTATAGCCTAACAAACACAGACCTTTCCATAATGATTTACTGGATGCAAAGGCTACGGGTTTTGGTTTTACACTTTATATGCAACCATATATTAATAAAGGCTCTAGGGTTTTGTTTCACTAGATGCAACGAAGTGTCTAACTCAATCAACTCACCTTTGGCATTAAATCCTCCCAAATAGCCCGTAAGCACCCAACTCGATCGCTCATCAACATTTTCATTGGAAAGTGAAACCTGTGCCAAGATGCTTAGCTCTTATTATCCGTAGGACACAAGGTTGGGAAGGAGTATGCAGAGGCAACAAAATTTTGAGCTTATATTTGCAGATCTAATCTTGAGCTCCTTGCACATGGCTATGTTGGCCGCCACTCCCCATTCAAAACAAAACAAAACAAAGGTTAACCCCAAAAGAAACCTAATGTACTCCACCCATTTCATCTTAAAATATTGAGTTTATATTAGTAGATCTAATTTTGATACATGATTAGGAACACACAATTCCAATCAAGAATAAATCACTCTAGTAGAGATTTAAATTAGTTTGGTATGTATGTATGTATGTACATGTTATTTCATTGATGGGACTCAGACCTCGAGACAATTCTCGTAATCCATTACACCATATTTCTCTACAGGTGATTTAGGATCGGGTCAAAACTCAATATATGTAAAACCATGTCAAGACACCAATGAGGGGTTCTTGAAAAATTTCAAACAAATGACTTAATCGATGGAACTTGCATCGGAGTGGCGACCGTGATGCATACTTGAACTAATTTGACCTCTACCCACTTGTCGATCAATTTTCCTGCATTGTTCATGTGAGTTTTAGCTCTATCTTCACATTTCGACTATTGACGTGGAAACACATATTGAACACAATGAAAAAATCTCATCTTTTCTCAACAAGGCAACAAGGGTTAGATATTGACACAAAAAAAATTGAAATCAAGAGAGAGTTAATATAAAACTTTATTTTATACCAAAAAGATTTAAATTTTTTGTAAAGTTTGGAGGTATAATTCCTATTCAATTTGTTGTTTGTTAGATTTAACATTCAAAATTTAGATAAGTTGTATGAGCTTGAAGGAATATTGTTGAAAAGAAAATTGTCATTAAAGAATGATAGTTTTAAATATGGAGACCACATTGATGGTGTGATGCCCACTAAAAACAACCCACTTGAGACCCAAGAACAACCTAAGATTAGTTAGGAAAATTATGGAATATATATATTTTGTTTAAAGGAGTCTACAACTAGGTTACAAGACAACAATTGTCATTAACAAGTTCTAGATCAATTCTAATCCACTAGAATGTACTTTTCTTTGTTAACATATATTAGAGGTCACAAGGTCCAAAATTTAGGGTTAGAAGGTTCAATTAGGTTCAAAGAGGTAATTCCTCACCATACCCACTCTCTAATAGGCTTAAAGGTTCAACTTGATTTTTCTCAAAATTAATGCATTCAAAATTTCCTAAATCATTCCCATTGGATAGGAAATTTCCTCACCTTTCCAATGATATAAAGAAGTCCTCCTAACTCCTCATATTTTTCAAGTTATGGGCCAAGTGGGCCTTGGGGTGAAAATTTTCCCAAGAGCAGCTCAAGGGCCTGGGGGTGAAAATTTGCACAAAGGACGGGTTTATGGGGCCGTGGGAGACTTTTTAGAAAATTTTCCGTGTGGGGAAAAAAACCACCTTTACGCTTGTGCTCCTACGATTCCGCAAGGGACACGTGGCACCTCCTAAACCATGCGGGGAAAAGTGGGGCGGCGAGACATTTAGAAAATTTCCGGGCGAGAAGCCCACTTTGCGCCCGTGCTCCCGCGAGTCCACAAGGGGCACATGGCATCTCCTAAGCTAACACGGGAAAAGTGGGGCGACGGGGAGAAAATTTGTTTAACGCCCCTAAGGGTAAAAAGGATCACATTCACCCGTGCTTCTGCCGACACCTCGCTATGCCACCCTGCGCTGGGATTGGGCGTAAGGCGGTGGGGTGGCAGAGAAAACTTAGAAAATTTTACCAAAATTCTCTGAAACACAAAAAAAGTAAAAAGGGACCCGCTCCTCTCTGTTGATGCCTCGTGGCATCACTTGATTGGTCATGGGAGGCGGGGAAATTTTAGAAAATTTTCTGGAAGCGCTAAGTTAAAGGGATCCGCCCATCACGACACGTCGTGGTGCCACATGGTAGCCTTTGATTGGGTCAGGGCCCTTCAAGGAAAATTTTCCCAAATTTGTTTTTGATTCCAAGTGAAGAAAAACTTCAGAAGGCCATAACTTTTGATAGAGAGCTCATTTTTGGGAAAACGAGAACTTTCTGGAAATATCTCAATGTCCTTTTTACTCAGGGATCATAATTTTTTTATTTTGATAAATTTTAAGGGTCAATTTTAAGAAATCAATCTGCAGGCTTCCACATGTGAAAACTGGTAAATTTTAACTTGTGAGATTTGTTCCATTTGTTCTTGTCCCTATCTCAATATGTCAAATAGACATGGAGAATTTTTCTTAGGTGGAATTAGGTTAAGTTTGTGAGGTAGATCTATTTGATTGAATTCCAATTCAAAATTTTACAATTTTGACAGCAAAACGACTGTGAAAGCTTTCAACTCGATTTTGCTAGGTTTTGAAAGATTTCTTTTAAGTATTTTTGTCTAGTTGGATTTGTTTAGGGAAAAATACTTCAATTTAATCATTTAGTTTGTTATTTCATTATTGCAGATTTGATCTGATTGCATTTTGGATTAAATAATTGCCAGTTTGAAAATACAAGACAGGGATCAAAATTTTAAAGGGTTTATTTGCCATTTTCTTCTCCCAAGTATTATAATATGTTCCAATCCTAATCTAATACATTTATTTGATTCAATCCAACTATTCAAAAACTAAAATACATATCTGATTTCCAATTTTCACATATTTCAAAAGACAGAGTATTACACTTCCTTTACACGCATTTATTCCTTTCAAATAGAGATTACAACACAACTAGATGATTAAATTCAATACAGTGATACAATTTGAGGAAGGTTATGCAATCCTTTATTTATTCCAAAAGACAACTTTACAACTTCCATCTTTTATTCTTTTCAAAATCATATATTAGTTACAGGTGGGCAAAATAATACATTTTCTTCTCACGTGTTTCACTTTTCCACTTTCCAAACAGGGATTTCATAGTGCATGCTAAACACATATTTCCAAAGGAATAATATCATATGGACAAGACAAAACCACATCCATTAATTCAAATGAAACTCTTACAACTTCCTTTCCATTTGATTTCAAAATACAACGATACAAGTTACATTTCATTCTTTCACAATTCTTTCCAAAAAAATAGAAAATAGAGTATAACTCTTTTACATTTTGAATTTCAACTTTCATTGTCAATACAAAGTATCATTCCATTACAATTAATATACAGATCATCCACTTCAAAGTGGGAAAGGGCTACAATAAGATTTCATTTCACAAGGATTGTTAAACCTGTCTTTTCCTTGCTCCAGGAATGGAGAACATGCAGATTTCTCATTCTTCTAATTGGATCACAAAAAGAGTAGGGGAAAGGGAATGCTCTCCACCCAACCAAGACATCTAATGAAGAGGAGAAGTCATCCTTATTCATCGACACTTTGAGCCTGACCACAATTCAATAAAATATGTGATCCAACTCATGGCAACAATGACGTCCACAAACACACAAGCAACATTTTTGATAAAAACACAAAGTCAAAACTTGTAATGTAGTTTACAACTACATTAAAACATGACAAACATTACTCGAGGCTTCATCCAAAGAGGCCAAAAGAGCAAGAAACTATGGGGATGATGTTTATGCCTCCCAAAGGAATTGGGTATCACCACCAAGAAAAAAACCACACGAATATATGTATGTATATCATTTCAAATCCCCGACATGCCCTTATGCCTCCCACTAGGTACCCCTTATTCCTCCCATTTTCTTATACCTCCCAACCTCTTATGGCACCCCATAACAAGTAAATAAATGCAAGCTATTTATTTGTAAGGTGGAACCCAAATCCAACATCCTCCGCCCTTATACCTCCTAAAACACACTTTTGCCTCCCCATAAAATAACCCCATAGTCTTCTCTCTACACCATTCCTAGCCATCTAGCCAACAACCCACAAAACATGCCAAAACATTCACACATTATAACGCTCTTGCTAAAACAACCCACTTGAGACCTAAGAACAACCTAGGATTAGTTAGGAAAATTATGGAATAATTTTTTTTGTTTAAAAGAGTCTACAACCAGGTTACAAGGCAACAGTTGTCACTAACAAGTTCCAGAACACTTCTAGATTCACTAGAACATACTTTTCTTTCATTAACAATTATTAGGGGTCATAAGGTCCAAAATCTCGGGTTAGAAGGTTCAAAAAGGGTCGAGGGTAATTCCTCACCATACCCACTCTCTAACAGCTTAAAGATTCAACTAGGTTTTCCCAAATTTAACGTATTCAAAAATTCCCTAAATTATTCCCATTGGATAGGAAATTTCCTCACCTTTCCATTGATATAAGGAAGTTTTCCTAACTCATATTTTTCGAGTTATGGGCTGACGGACCTTGGGGTGAAAATTTTCCCCAAGAGCGGGCCTGTGGGCCTAGGGGTAGAAATTTTCCCCAAGGGTGGGTCGGTGGGCCGTGGGGGACTTTTGGAAAAATTCCCATGTGGGGGCGAAAACCAATTTTGTGCCCGACACCCGCGGGTCCACAAGGGACATGTGGCACCTCCCAAGCCAGCGTGGGGAAAACGGGGTGGCGGGAACATTTTAGAAAATTTCCCGCGTGGGGGCGAGAAGTCCACTTTGTGCTGCGCTCTTGCGAGTCCACAAGGGACACGTGGCATCTCCTAAGCCAATGCGGGGAAGGTGGGGTGGTGGGGAGAAAATTAGGTTAATGCCCCAAAGGGCTAAGAGGGTAGCCCCACCCGTGCCTCTTTGATACCTCACGGTGCCACATGGCATTTGCGATTGGCTACGGGATGAGCGGGGTGAAGGGAAAAGTTGGAAAAGTTTCCCAAAATTTTCTAAATGTAAAAAGGAAAAAAGGGACCCGCTCCACCACTGACGCCTCGTGATGCCATGTGGCATCACCTGATTTGTTGCGGGCTGGGGAAAATTTAGAAAGTTTTCCCAAAATTTTCCGGGAGTGCTAAGTCAAAAAGCCCCTCCAATGCTTGCGTGACACGTGGCACCTCGATTGGCTGTGGGTTGGCGAGTCGGGGGGAAACTTAGAAAAATTTTCCCAAAATTTTTCCTAAGCGCTAAGTCTAAAAGGTGGTCCGCCCTTCCGCCGACACCTTGTGGTGCCACGTGGCATCCTCTGATTGGTTGCGGGCTAGCAGGGCGATGGGGAAAATTAGAAAAATTTCCCCAAAAATTTTCCCAAGTACTTAAGGAAAAATTCGACTCTGCGGGCTTGCTAATGAAAAATTTCCCCAATTTTTGATGCCAAGGAAGAAAAACTTCAGGAGGCCATAACTTTTGATAGAGGGCTCGGTTTTAGGAAAACGAGGACTTATTAGAAATATTTCAACGTTATCTTTACCCGGAATCATTAATTTTTAGTTTTGATAAAGTCTAAGGGGTCAATTTTAAGAAAATGATCTCAGACTTTTACAATACGAACTGGTAAATTTCAACTTATAAGATTTGTTCAATTTGATCTTCTTCCTCTCTCAGCTTGTCAAATAGACATGGGGAATTGTTCTTAGATGGATTTAAGGAGGATTTCAAGAATCAATATGTCTGATTGATTTACAATTTGAGCATTTCCGTTTCTTGATAGAAAAACGACTACAAAACGGTTTGAGCCCTGATTTTGCTAAGTTTTCTAAGAAATTCCTTAAATGTTTTTCTCCAATTAGATTTGTTTAGGGCTTACTACTTCAATTTAATCATTTAATTTGTTATTTCCTTGTTGTGGGTTTGAACTGTGCATTTTAGGTAAAGTATTTGCCAGTTTTGAAAATGTAAAATAGAGATCAACTTTTAAAGGATCTATTTACCATTTTCTTCTTCCAAGTATTAGAATTCGTTCTAATTCAAATCTAATACGTTTATGTGATTCAAATCAAACTATTCAAAACCCAAATGCAACTCTGATTTCCAATTTTACACATTTCCAAAAGACGAGTTACTGTATTTTCTCACACACATTTCTTCCTTTCAAACAAAGATTTCAAATACATTTCAAAACAGATTTCAAACAATAGTAACTTCTTTTGTAAAGGCAGAACAACATATATATTCAGTTAGAATGATTTCTTTCACAACTTCTTCATTTACAATGATCAAATACAACTTACAAGGATATGATCTTTCTTTTCTTTCATTCAAAAATAGAGAACAGAGTGCATCACTTTCACACTTTGAATTACAACTTTCATAACCAATACAAACCATCTTTCCATCATGAATATATTACATTATCATCCACTTCAAGTGGGAAAAAGGCTTTACAAAAAGAACTCTCACAAGGGACTGTCAAAACTGTCTTTTCCTTTGCTCCAGAACAACAACATGCCAAGATCCATCATACTCCAATTTTGATCACAACAAAGGCATAGGGAAAGGCAACGCTCTCCACCCAACCAAGACATCCAATGAAGAGGAGAATCCATCCCTTCTTCATTGGCCCCTGAGCCCCAACCACAATGTAATAAAAGATGTGATCCAACTCATGGAAACAACAGATTCCACAAACACATAGGCAACATAATCACAATAAAACACAGTCCAAACAAAATGTAGTTTACAACTACATTAAAACATGACACACATTACTGAGGCTTCATCAAGCAAGCCAAAGGAGCAAGAAACTATGGGGATGTTGCTTATGCCTCCCAAAGGGGAAATGGGTATCACCACCTGAGAACAAACCACTAAAATATGTATGTATATATCATTTCAAATCCCTGTCATGCCCTTATGCCTCCCCCAAGTACCCCTTATTCCTCACATTTCCTTATGTCTCCTCAACCTCTTATGGCATCCCATAACGAGTAAAGAAATGCAAGCTATTTCTTTGTAAGGTGGAACCCAAATCCCAACTCTCTCCACCCTTATACCTCCCTGAACACACTTGTGTATCCCACAAAATAACCCCATAGTCTTCTCCTACACCATTCCTAGGCTATCTACCCAACAACCCACAAGCATGCAAAACATTCACACATTAACATTTTCATAAACCAAAAGAGAAGCATTCCAAGAGCCAAGCTCTTACCTCTCCATGATGGAGTTGTTCCAAGTTCCAAAACAATAGACTTTATCCCAATGCAAGCAATCCAAAACAACCAAACACAAGCATGCAACAATCTTCCAAGGACTTT
>CM031236.1:684396996-684703372 GCA_018340775.1 Taxus wallichiana var. yunnanensis | reverse complement strand
TTAATCTTAAACTTTCTCCTTCTCTTCTTCACGTGCCTATTTTTTAGGAGGAGAATGCGAGGTGATCTTCTTATAGGCTTAGGGGTGTGCCTGCGCCTTGAGTCCTAGTTTGTCTGAATAATTTTCTAAATTGGCTACTCTTTAGGGATCGTGGCTTCCATGTCCAAGTCCTCTTCTGACTTCTTGCATGTGGTGGAGTATCAAGTGCTCACTCTCTACTTTGTCACGTGGTGCCTCCGCCTCTATGATCCAAGCCTCCACTATCTTCATGTTCTTCTTCTTCCTCTCCATCTATATCGTGTCACAGGATTTGGAGCTAGCCACATTCTCCATTATATGTTTACCCTTAGGAAGCGGCCCCGGGAGCATAAATTCATTCTCCACATACTTTTTTGGCTTGATGTTTATGACATTAGAAATGAGCCTCTCAATATAGGAAGTTCGACCTGGATATACATATGTTTTCCTGAGAGTGTGGTAGTCACAATCTACCTTTTTACATGTTGAAGTTTCAGCCGGTGCGTGCATCAAGTGAATATGTGAACTGAAGCTTGGAAGTAGCACATTGTGAAGGCATAGGAAGTTTACACCATGGACTCCATGTCCCATCCTTCATAGAAAACCATGCGATGTAGAAATGTTGATACACGTGAACATCATTGTACCTTGCCTACCACCAGGGAAACTCCTTCAGAATGTGCCACTCCTCTTCAAATGCCATGTGAAGTCGGTCATACCACATTTTCGACCTTTGTTTAAATGACCCACTCATTGATCCTTCACATAAATATTTCTCAAACCTCTCTGAGGGACTTCTTCTCTGAGGGGTATTCCCAAACTTTGTTCTTTGGCCCATTGGGCACTCCAATTTCTACAAACACAAGAGATAGTAGGATAGCGCCAAAACTTATCTTTCTCACTGTGTGCACTTCCTCAATAATAGTTTCTACAATATAGCCATAACAAGTTGTATATTTCTCCCTCTTGTCATCTTCTTTGCAATGTGTAGCCACATTGTATTTACATGACCATCTCTCTTGATCATTTAACTTTGTGAGTAGATGTGCGATTGCTTGTACTATAGGAAACTTCTTCAATTTTTCTATGTCCATTTTGCATGAGACCTTTGGAGTATCCTAACTCCTTGTTGGTGGCTATAACTAGTTGCCTTATCAGTTAGATCACTTATGATATTTATCATGTGCCCTTGATCTATTCGATGTGGCAATCAAGGTTGTTGTGATCCTTACCTCTCCATCCAACAAAATAGAAAAAGTCCTCATGGACTCTGCTCATAAGCCATTGGTATAAAGCCTCTGGTTTTCCAAATAAGGGAGTTCATATAACTGATAAACTCCTACCTTCTTCAATAACTTCTCTCAGCATCATCATACACTGGCATATCATCTACCATGTGCTTGTTGGTCTTTTTGTTAACAACACATCTAGTTCTCCTTTATTGTTGGTGGTGTGATGGTTGTAATCACTTATCTTGCATCATCGAATATGTGAATCCCAATCTCGCTGACTATCACTCCTTCTAGGTATTGCATCTCTGAAAAATTACTCTCGGGAGCAATTTGACCTCCACTTCTACCTTTTTCTTTCCTTTTGTGCTTGTTGTAGGTGCTTTCTTAGGTGTCATTGTAAAAATCCCACCTTTTATCTTTATGTAAGTAAACTCAAACCCTAGCTCAAATCTACATGTGCCCTAGCTTGAAACCATGTGCCCTAGCTCCTTCTCAATGCTTCTTCTTCACTCAAACCCTTCACTAATGGGGACACAAGCCTCTTTGCATGCAAATCTACTCTCCACATCTGGTTTCACAACTCTCACACCTCAATATGATTTTCTTGGCTTGGTTGCACTTAGCTCACTCGAATACTTGTGATTGCAAAGGTAAAAATGAACCCACATCATGTCCTTATATAGATTTTCAAAAATTTAGTGCATTTATTGCTCCTTCACCTACCAACAATCCTCTCATTAATTGACCATTTTCACAATTTCCATGTGGTACATCTTCATGCCCCAATTTATAACCTTCTAGCGTGCCTTCCTACCTTCTAGCTATAAACTTCTCTTACTGTGCTTCCATGCACCAAGTACCTCACCATTGCGCCTTCCCTAGTAGTTTCCATGGCCGTTACTTACCTCACGTTATATTGTTCCTTCATTTATTTCCATCTATGGTCTTCTTTAGAAGCAATCTCCTTTCTAACAACTCCTTTCCATACTTGAATAACACTTGTAATAGTTTGTTCTCATGTGTACCCAAGTTGTGAATAAAAATAACAACCACCCCACACCAATGGTATGTGTAGTCCTCTGCGCATAAAAATACTTCAGATTATAATTATCTTCTAGTGCAAACACACTTATTACACAAAACACCAAACTAAATTGACAAAGCATAGTGATGAAGAAGGAAATACATTAAAGGAAATACATAAAGGAAACCTATTCTAAATGGAAATATTGCCTTATTACAAACACCAAGAAGACTTATTTATAGTAGGGCTTCAGCCTACTCCGTTGAAGTAACCGGGTAACCGTATTCCATCAAGCACCTCTAACTCAAGCACCTAATTCAAGTATATGAGTGATAACATACGGTCCCAACCAATGCACTTTAAGCTTGCCTAGATGGCGCAAAAACTTAGAATCATAAAGAAGCACCATTTGTCCAACCTCAAGCTTCTTGTCCTGATGTGCCTGTCATGTCATGCCTTCTTCTTGGCCTTTTCCTACTTCTGACTCCAACGTCTTTATGGTGCCTCTCATCAACTATATTAACTTGTCAATTATTTCTTCTAATGCTTTCTCATCAGCTAGACCTCAAAGCATGTAATACAAAAAGAAGGTAACATGAATTCCATAGGAAGAACATCTTTCTATGCCAAACACCAACTGAAAGGGTGTGGCCTTATTCAACCTCTTGTAGGTTGTTCTATATGCCCAAAGTATATAGAAACTTTATCATCCCAATCTTTCCTTCCAACATCACAATTTTTTTGTCAAGGTCTGGCTCAATATCTTGTTGAAGGCCTCAGTCAGTCCCATTTTCTTAAGGATGATAAGGTGTAGTCTTGTGGTGTGCAACCATAAATTCATCCAATAATATCTTGATTGTCTCATTCAAAAAAAGTGTGTACCCTATCACTTGTCAAGCTTAGTGGACATCCATACCTAGTAAGAACATTTTCCCATAAGAACCTGGTTGTTGTAGTTGTTGTACAATCCTTTGTAGGTGTTCTTCTGCCCACCTTGTAAGATAATCTGTGCAAGTGATGATATAGCGTGATCTAGTTCTATGCATGGCTAGTGAAATAGGACCCACAAAAGTCTATAGCCCATTTCTCAAATGGCTCTGCACTAGGAATAGGTCTTAAAGGCATTTCATCTCTTTTCCCAGTTTTCCAAGGTGCTTGAAGTGATCACACATGCCTTACAATACTCTTTACAATCCTTATACAGGGTCTCCCACCATAATCCAATGAGTAGAATCTTGTGTGTGGTGGCATCACCTGCATAGTGCCCACCTGTAATACCACCATGAGCCTCTTCATGAATATCTGTGTGCTCATGTTTAGTACACACATTGGATGCAATACTTCATCTTGGCCTAGTTTGTATAAATCACCATTGATCAACATAAAGGGTGTCATGCACGTGAATTGCAAGTTGTTTCTTCTCTAAGGCTTTCATTCCTTCTGGCGCCATACCTATGCGTAAAAAGACAACAATATCCTCAATTCTGAAGGCGTGTGATGTAACATGTATAATTGTGCATGGCATTGTATCTTCAATCAAATACTGCATGCATCCTCCCCTGATTGAATCCTTGATAAGTGGTATGGCCAGAATTACTTTTACCTGGTTTTACCACAATTGTGAAATCAAATTCTTGGAATAAGAGCACCCATCGACATATGTGCCCCTGTAAAATGGGCTTGTTTACCAAGTATTTTAATGCCATGTGATCAATATAAAATACAAAAAGGTGTTGCTAGCAAGTACTGTCTAAATTTATGCAGTGTGCGTAGATCATTGACAAGGCCTTTGCACTTGTTGTTGTATAATTCTTCTCTATAGAGTCAAATTTCTACTAGAAAAAAATAGGATGATCTATAATACCTTCTCTAGGTTGAGCTAACACCACACCAATGGTGTGTGCAGAGGCATCCACATGTACATGAAATGGTTGGTTCCATGAAGGAAAATGTAGAATAGGCATTGTAGTAAGTCTCTCCTTTAATGCCTCAAATGTGTGTTGTTGCGGTTCTCCCCAATAGAATGTCCCTTTTCCCTTTAGTAACTCTTCCAAGGGTGTGGAAATCTTTGCATATCCTTTGATAAATTTTCTATAATACCCTGTGTGACCCAAGAATCCACGCACCTCACTCTGACTAGTAGGCTCTTCAGGCCTACAATAACTGTAACCTTAGTTGGATCCACTAACAAACCTTCCTTGTAGATGATGTGCCCTAACAAAGTGCAAAAGGTGTAGAAAACACACACTTCTTGATGTTTAAAGAGATGCTTAATTGTCTACATCTTTCAAACATTAAGTGCAAAGTTGTCACAATGATCCTTAACAAGTCCATACACCATCCAATCATCCAAATAAACCTACAAGAAGTTGTGAATAAAATCTTGGAATGCTTGAACAACTATGCGCAAAAATACAGAGTGCATTTTCAAACCAAAGGGCATCATGTATATGAAAAACTTCCCCATTCAGTGGTGAAATTCATTTTCTCTTGATCCTCTGTGTAATTCTAACCTGATGATACCCAGAGAATCCATCTGTAAAAGAATAAAATTTGTGCCCTGCAACACCTTCTAATATTTCCTCTGTGAAAGGTGTAGGAAAAGGATCAATCACACATGCAACATTCAGTTCCTATAATCCACACAAATCCTAATCCGACCATATTTCTTTATACTTGATTACCATGGGGCTAACCCACTCTGATTCCTCTAGGGCTTAATGATGCCATATTTCAACATTTTGTCAATTTCTTCCTTAACTTTTACACGTAGGTTAGGGTTCATCTGTAAGGTCTCTTCTGACACTGGGCATGCACCTTCCTTTAGCTTAATCTTCATCTCTCCTAATGACTCATGCACTCCTTTTAATTCATGGTAGCCCCTAGGAAATAAGTCTGAAAATCAGTAGTAACTCAATTATCTTTGCCACTTTAGAATCAGACCAATAATCCCCAATTATTGCCTCCTTAGGTTCAACATCCGTGCCAATGTTCACTTTCTTTGTCTTCATAGGTTCATGATAGTGTGCACATTTTTATCCACATTTTCCAACACCTTGTGTGTACTGTTGAATGATCTATATCCAGATTTTCTACTTCTTCATCATCCACTATGTAGACCATCTTTCCTTTTTCTTTCTCAAAGAAAAGCACTTAAGTAGTGTGGCATCTGTCTCTTCTATTTCATCAAAACACGCTCTGAGTCTACCTCACCAAATAACTCCTGAATGAGTTCTTCAGCCTTTACATTGTCTCCCATAGTTAAACACTTTATAACCCTTAATGCCTCTTCCACCAGAGGTTTAGTAGAGAAGTAGTCAAAATTTTTGTATGGGTCATTCCTGCAATCAAATCCTGCCAATTTCCAGTCTCCTATGTAGTTCACATAAACATACCAAGCATGTGTGTAACCTTGTAAAGTGGAATAAAGTTTGTGCACCCATAGTGAAGGTGGTAAAGCTTCCTGCCCCTCTGTCTAGAGTCTCTCACACTATTGAACATGGTGTTGAATAGGTTGATTACCATGATATATGCAAATTTGAGTAGGTGTGTTGCTCCTGAAAAACCGAGTAGTTAGAGAAATTTGACTTCATTCCATTCTATAAGATTATCCCTGTGAACCATCCACCATGCGTTGTTGTCCCATGTAAGGTATACACTAACATATTTCTTCTTTCAACTTGATTTTCACTACTCCTCCATGGCATGCAGGAATACCGTAGGGTCTCCTTCTCTAATGTATTGAGGTACAGGGTTGTTACCTATCCTCCGAATACAATGAGGTTTTCTTTTCACACAAATGTGCTTCTTACTTCATGCCCAACCATCTCATAAGTGCCATGTGCCCAATTATCACAAGAAATACTTGTAGTATCACTAATAGACTATGCATCTTCCCACTGGAGGATTCCTTCCTTAGATGGCTCAAGTACTTTTGGGTCTCGAATGATGCGTACATAAATTCTATTTAGGTCTTCCTCACTCAAAGGTTCAACATAAGGTGCATAGATTTCCCATCTGTTAAAGGGATAATAACTCTTTCTTCCTTGTTCTCAAAACTTATATATCCCTTGTTGAACCATAGATCAACATTATTTGCATAGCACCAAGGGTGCCCAAGTAGAGCTGGGAAGTTGTCTACTTCTGCAAGTGCTAAAACCTCAAAGTCCCAGTGAACTTGGCCCCTTGTATAGTAATGGATGCATCTTTTAAAACTTTGATGGGAGTGGCCTTAGTTTGATTAGCCATAAACAACACATTAGAGGATGGCTGCAATGGAGGTCTCCCCATATGTACCCATGCATCTAAAGTAAGCACATTCACTTTGTGCATTTGTGTCAATCAATATATTACTCAAGAGCCATCCATCCACAACAACATTCAGAGTGATCTCCTTGTCATAATCCAAGCTATGAGGGGAAGATTAGCATGTAGGATCTGCCATCCATTCTCAATACCTACATGGAGTGTTTCCCTTTAGCCAATTCCCTAGTAATGGAATGATATTCTCTAGTGCAACATTTTGCATACCTCTTAAGTCATCAATATATGATTGGACCATCTCTTTGTTGCCTTCTTTTGTTCCAACTTTCATGATTGCTCCTTTAAACACTTGTATTTCACCCTGAAGATTTTGAGTACCTCCATGGTTTCTGATAAACCTCCTTCTGATGTAGGATCTGGGTACCTTGCATGTAAAACTTCCTCCTTAGTGATGGTAGGCTTTTTTTGTAATGCTCTCTGGCATGCGTAACTTGCACGTGTAGTAATCTTCATAGGTAATACCTCAAGTTCGGTGCCAACTTTGGCATCCACTAATTTTCCACAGCACATTGTATTCTAACCATCCATGCACCCTTGTTCTCTGTTTATGCTTCTTTCTAAGATGCTCATATAAGTTTGAGGCATTCCTCATAGTTATGATTCTTCCCACAAAAAGAACAAGTAATATTATGAGGACATTCGTGCTGTAGTGGTTAGGAGATCCGCATGTAAAACATGTTCCCGTGAGGAAACTCACCTCGTCCACCACCACATGGCCTTGGCCCCCGAATCCACCATGGTATCCTCGACCTCTACCATGACCTCCTTCAAAGTGCCCTTCATTCCGATCATAGCATGCTTGAGTGTGATCATGATCATGGTGCTCACTTTTACTTTTAGAGTTATCTGATACTCCTTTTGTCATCACACACCAATATCTATAGCATCATGGATCTGACCAATCAACCTATAGTCTTTATGTATGTGAGTTGTGGACCGAAAATTTTACAATAGCAAGATACATTCTTCCTTATCACACGTTGTAATAATGGGAAAGCGGTTGACATCATGGTTCAAATGACATATCTCACTAGTCTAGCAATAATGAACACACTAATCTATGGGGAAAACTATCCTTAGTGTGCCCTTCCACTTCACAATCTGTACACCAAATCCTAGTGCGTGCATGTCTCATGTGCTGAATTGGCGATAGTTTCTCAACTGCTTTTTCATAGCTACAATATGTGCTTCCAGGAATGGGCTTACTAGTGTCTATACTCTTAACTGCCTCGTGCAGTAAAGCTGCTTCAAGTGCTTCACGTGGGTTTATATATGTCTTATGTGAAACACCCTCTAAAAGGTGTGATCAAACCCCCAAAAAACCATTGTGCATGTTGGCTTACATGAATATCATAAGAAAGTTTAGACAACAGTGTTTTGAAATGGGCATCATATTCCCAAACACTCTTAGTAGTGCCCTACTTAATATCCTTGAGTGTGCTTATACTCTTTCTGCTCAAACTCAGGTATATAAAACTCCTTAAGGAAGGCATCCTTTAATGTTGCATAATCTACGCAAGTCTGATAGGGTCAAACTTCTTGTACCAACTGTGTGTGCATCCCTGTAATGTAGTGAAACTGACTTGCCTTGCACTCAAATCCATAATCCCTTTTGCGTGCCATAGTATCTCACACATGTGCATGTGTTTCGTAACATCCTCTATGCCCCTATACTCTGGAAGATGAAGAGACATCTCCATGTAAATATTCTGGGGTTGGTGTGGACCCTGCCCACTGATCAGAACCTCCTGTGTTACCTCTGCCTCCAAAACCACTAGATCCACTAGAACTAGAGCCACCTATACCCTTGATCCTCCACCTGTAGCCAGAAGTGGACCAAATGGATGTACTTCCATGTGTCCAATAGTGGTACTAAACTAAACTCCTACAGTCTATGAAGTGGTACTACTCCCAGAAGTGAGTCCAAAATTTTGTGCGCTTGAGTTATGTGTGCTGATGATGCACCTAAAAAGGTACCTCAAACAAAAAAAAGATGTTTTCCCTACCATAGATGTACTTTCTATTTGACTTACTCTACTTTTCTATTGCCCAAACTAGCTTGTTGACTATTGGTTTACTAGATACTAGAAAACCAAGTGCAAGGGCTAGGTTGCCAGGTAGATTCAGATGTGCCCATGGCCCATGTCGTCTCTATTGGTGCACTCCCATGTGAGGCCGAGGAGGGTTCCTATCATGCTTTCCCAAATGGGGAGTTCAGATGCTCTGGCTCCATGCCTCTACGTGAGCTCCAAATCCTTCACTGATCCATCTCTCTCCTCAACGCCATCCACTCTGCAATATCACGTTGCTTCTCTATCTCCCTCTCATGCCTCATTATACTTAAGCCACCTTTCTTCTCTCTGCCTCTCTGCCGCTAGGTCCACCATCCTTCACCAAACCTGCTCCTACCCCCCGTGTGTGGTGGGGTTTAGCTAGCCATCGGTTTTTCTTCCAAGTTTAGGGTTACCATCAAGATCTTGATCACTAGTGGAATGCCTTACAAATAAGTTCCCCTTGGGATAATGTAAAAACTGGAACTCACTACCTCCGGGAAAGAATAAGTGGAAATTGAGTACTCAAAATATAGCTATTCAAAACACCACAGAACCAAGTATCCACAAGTGCGTGTCCAAATCAGATCAACATCATAAAGGGCCTGAAATTCTTCTACATCCAAACAAGTGTGTAATACCTCCAATTCCTTTTTTAGATGCATAAACAACCAACCACTCATACAGTTCTACTGGGAAGATAACAAAGAAGCTCTCATACAAATAGTCATACAAATTCTTTCTCCACCCACGCGCGTGTGTCAAACTCGATCTAGTGTTGAACCTCCATGCATACTCTTCTTCTAGATCTTTTATCCACTCCTCAACACTTGCTAGGGTCAATCGGTATGTCTTCATCGTGAACCATCCTGAAAACAACTGAAAAAGAGGTCCCAACAATGGAACCAATGATGTAGCCTAGAATCCACTATGAAAACCAAGTGCATTGGCACATCACCTAGCTTGAGTTGAGTGCTCACCTGAAGCACACAAAGGTACCAGCCCCTCTTTAGAGTTGCTTGTGTAGGATGTTAGTGTGATGAAGATAGAGCATATACAGATCCATAAATAAGCATAAACATTCCACATGCATAACCAGATCTAGATCTTAGATAATCATGAATTAAACAATAACTATGATAAGATTAACCATATAAGAACTAGTTACAGTCATGTTTAACACCATTATCCATCCAATATACTCCATTACATTAAACATTGTAAAACATAGAAGCTTCTTACATTACAAAATATTACCATAAGTTATGTGTGCATCAGATCCAACAACATAACTCTACAATAACTCACACTTAGTCTCCCTAAACTACACAGTTCACTACATATTTATAGGGTGGGGACTTTCCCTTCACCACTTACGCACTTCCCAAAATAGGTCACATGCTTGAAAATAGCCATGCACCTTTACAATAACATGCACACATGCAAGTGCGCTAATAAGACGCTAATCAATATTTATCATTGTGGCCCATATTTGGCATAAGTATAAAACATTTCATACCTCAATTCACTCAACATAGAATTTCCATCAGCAAAATTCCACAAAACTTTAATGATTTTAGGTGGAGGGTAACCAATCTTCTTCTTCACTTCCTTGGTATCTACATTTAACTTGTGTTCTTTAACAATTTCTTCTCTTCCCCGCATTGAAGGAATTAGAAATCATTCACCAAAGATAATTATTAATCCTTTTCTTAGAGAACATATCATGATTGCCAAGAGAAAATTTCTTCCATTCAGCACAATAGAGAAGCAAATAGTAATAATGAAAAGATTACTCCATTTGAAACTGGAATGCAGCTTATGTAGCCATGACAGTTTAAACATTTTTTTCCACTTACATGATGGATTTTCAAACCCACACTCAAGAACATTGATTGTAGTGCTCCACACCACTAATATTTGTTTTTCCATAATCAAATATGCTAGAATCAACAAAACCATTACTAAGGGGCACAATTAAACCAAGAAAGAAGAAAAGGATCATTTTAATGTGGACAAATGGCCAAAGTGAGTCAATGTAATGAGAGTGCATTAAGACTCAATAGCAATTCAAGAATGATAGAAAGAAGAACAACTAAAATGAAATAATAAAAAACTAAAACTACCACTGGGAAGCAAAGAACCTAACAAGAAGGGGGTTGAATCTATAGAAATCAATGTATACAAAGCCATGTAATGAAAAACAATACAGAGAAAGGAAATTCCTTAGTAAAAGGGTCAAGAGGATAAGGCCAATGGAGAATGAGACTCTACTTTGCATCAATGTCTGTAGCACAAAAATATCCAGGGAAACTTTGAATACTTTTTGGATAGCAAAATTTGTTTCATGAGCATGGTATGCTAATTAAAAATTTATTATCTTCAGTGGTATAAAAATCTAAATTTCAAGCATTTATCAATTGTTTTGAACATATTTAATGGGAAGAAGGGCAATGTAATAATAGACAGAGGACCCATACGAATTTTGAGATGTTTAACTTATTTAGGAAAATGGCAAAGATGAACCAACTTAAATTTCATTGCATCCCAGTATTTAGAAGAAAATAATAACAACCCTTAAATTCCAACTCAATGTGAATTAATTGAAGTGCAGGAAACTCATATGAAAGCTACCCAAGTTGAAATCTATCTCATTTTAGAAAATGGCAAATATGAACCAACTTCAAAAATCCCAATGTCTCTACAAGAAAATGATAATAAGCCTTAAGGTCCAACTCGCCATGCAATGATTATAGTAGGGGGCGGTCATAACAGTCAACCCAAGTTATACGTCCAACATAGCAAACAAGAAAAGAATTTATTTTAACATTTACGTGGCACATTCAAGCACAACCAATGTTTTTAATTAAAAGTCATAAAACATCTCATATTCATTATTAAAATTTTGGTTTAGGGTTTTCTCTCTTTTTTAATACTACTATTTACTAATATTAGTGCATTTTTACTTGAGTGTAATTTGTCGTTAAAGGGGTCCAAAAAAATAAGGAAAATCCAATAGGTTCTAGGTTTGAAACCCAACCATCTGAATTTGTTGTTGCAAGATAAGTTGTGTTACTTTTGTTTCCTTAAATTTCCAAAAAAATTCTAGAATGGTTTGAAATATGAAAGGATATGTTTGAGAATGGATTTTTTTTTAAATAAAATCTTTTGTTTATAGGAATTTTTCTCGTGTTGTTTTCCCTTTTTCCCCTTCAGGTCCAAGATTTACAATCGATTGTAATTATTGTTATAAAACAAAGTTTTTCTCTTGCAGAACATGAATATTCTGCATTAATATGTAATAGCACCTGATTATTTCCCTTTTCCCCTGCATGTTAGAGAGTTATAGTTGACTGGGATGGCAGTTATAAAACAAAGTTTTCTCTCTATTGGAGAACAAGAGTGTCTCGCATCAACTATTCCAATAGTTTTTAAGAAACATAATGTTAAGATTTCTAATACCTTTGCTATGTCTGGAGACTTTGGAGAAAGAAACAAGTCCCTTCAATCTTATGCATCTTGTGCCAGAGACTCTTGAGAAAGGAACAAAGTCCCTTCAATATTTTGCATCTTCAAATGCGTTGATTAAGATTTCAAAAGAAACATGCATATCTAAACTACATATAAGTTTATAATTGATGAGCTTATTTGTGCAATCTTCAACTTTAGAGAGATTACATTTTCTATTAGAGCACATGTAAATCATAAAAGATTGCAAGTATATCCAAAAAAGAATTGGAAGGATTAGCTCAACATCAAAACATGCCTACAAATTTTGTAATTAGAATGATTGGATGGATTAGCTCAACATCAAAACATAACTACAAATTTCAGTATTTGTAGTGGAAACTATTCCTGCGAAATACCCTCAAGGAAAGGGATTTATAATTAACCTAACATTAGTTTCTCCTTTCTCAAATGATGATATGATATGCCCTTTTTGGATCTAATTTTTGACAGAAAAAGAAATTGCATACTTCATAATAAGGATGTTAAGCATCTCTAGTCGAGAAATCATTATAAGAAATTGAACAAGAGCTTACAAATTCCATAGTTGTTAAAACTAAAAATTACAAAAACAATTTTCATAAATATGGGCCCATAAAAAGTAAAATAGGCCATAATACCTTCTTTTCTTTCCTATGCAAAGGATTTACTTATTACAAAATGTTTACCCCTATTCAATCACTATCGATAGACGGATAAAATGTCAAGGACTAAATGATATCACATTATCACGAAACATGGACCTCAATATAACATACTATTAACATCACCTATGTTAACAAGGTGTTCTTGGCTATAAAAAAGGAAAAATAAGGCTAGCTCCGTCCAAAAACATCAATATTATGGAAAAATTTACATAAGAAGAAAAGGCCCAAAATTATTAATTGGAAAGGAAACAGTTACAATATGTACCCATGAGCCAAAATATGTTTGACATTATGTTTTTTTACTCTACATGAACTTGGCATGGTTTTATAATCTATTTACCAAAGTGGATATGAAAATAACCCATCTACAAATTACAATATAGTAGGTAGCCCCAAAAAAGGAGTAGATATGCATGCATTAAACCTGTGAATCAATTCATTTAGCTAAAATTTAGAAATAATCATACCAAATTGGAAAATTCTGGAACAAAATATAGTCAATATCAGAATTACATGGTCATTGACTCATCAGCATCAATCTCGAAGGCACCTTCAGAATTACAGGTCAATATACAATGTACACAACATCAAAATATATTATATGATATTAGTGAACAATAGACACCCAATCCTTAAACCAAGTCTTCCATTCGTCTATTTTTAAACACAGGGCTCCAAACAAAAAAAATTGATAAAGAAGAATCATGAGGAAAGATCATAGTTAATTCACCAGAACATAAGGCTCCATTTACAACTCTAAGAGGAGGGTTCAAAAGCATAAAAGTCAAAACCAAAAACAAGAGAAGATTCATACACAAGGCCAAGTCTGAGCTCAAAAGACATCTGTAGTGAATCTAAAGCTTTACAACTATAAAAACAAAACCCACAAAGAAATTTAAGATATATATGTGTTATTGTTCCACTTAGCCCCCACACCCACCTACACATCAGCCTACAATCACGTATTAAACGAAGGATATAACACATAGGTCTAATAGGAGACCAAAAGAAACCTAATGAATTAAAACCAAAACCTAAATACACGTAGAATCACTGTAATTTAACGAAGTTAAAGCCATAAAAATTGCTAAAATGAAAATAGAAATAGTGGCACTAGAGGCAAAGAGCAAAAGGCATGTACTTTTTCTTCTATTTTTCTCTGCATATTATTCCACACAATTTAAATCTCGAATAGCCCTTCAAGTGAAGTAAGGTAGGGTATTTTTTTTTAAGGTTACGACTTGGTTAGCACCCCTCACGGGCTAATGAAACTAAAATAGGGAAGCTTTACACTTAAATTAAATAGTGTTTAGAGTTATAATTCTTGTTTTTTTTTATTTAGTAAATGGAGGGTTAGGGGGTTCAAGAAAAAACCATGCATAAGATCCATGAGTGCCAACCTACCATAAGGTGAGAAAAAATACTTTAGAAAAAGGCATGAGACTTGAACAATAAAGCTCCAATAGCCTAGAACGAGGGCATCCACAACATCCTACATTTCTCGGGTTTAAACCATTGGAAAAAGCCTATGATGAAATAAGCATTATCTAAATAGTCGTGAAATTAGAAATAATATTACTCAAAAGTGTGGGGCTTCAATGCATGGTAGATTCATTTTCTGGCGTAATGTATCCATATTTGGAACTTCAATCCTCTGTACAACTTGTCAAAAGGGTTACAAATCTTGTTGGTATGCAAGAGTTACTACTCTCCTTCAGAAGTTAAAAATTGGTATAGATAGACTCCCTCCTCTTGGGTTTTCTATTAATGCTCCTTAACTCACTAAACATGAAGTTAAAGGGGTATATGAGAGGAGCTCACTAAGTCTTATTTGAAAGTTACATGGTTTGCTCTAAAAGAGCCTTTGAAACCAAAGCTTCTTCACTATTTTCAATTTTATTCCTATTTCCATGAAGATTAAAAAAAATTATGGAATACATGAAGAGGTTTTTGCCTTCATGCCTAAGGATCCATTTAGCTGGTTTCACATTTGCTCTCACCCTCTACATGGATGGAAATTGATCATAGCCTTCCACAACATGAGCGGATTTGTCAGTTGTGTTTTCTAGAACCTGAAAGTGAAGAACATTTTATATTCAAGTGTCCCATCTACTATGAAATCCGTGGAAGATATCATTGTCTTTTCAGAGATTCCAATGGATCTTTAAGGAGCCTAATTCAATATGAAGATTAGAAATGCTTAGCTTTATTTATTCATGAGATACTTCAACTCCGGAAAAGAATACTCAAATTGTAGTCCTCAAATACATATGAGTACATAAATATCAACTCTTACATCCAAATAAATGATTTAGGAATCTTAAGGGATATCATATGCAAACAACCTAGTCCGAGATGTGTTAGAAAACACACTTTCTATTGGTTTCAAGCTCTGCAACCTTCTACAGCGATTGATTTTTTTTTTTTTTTTTTTTGTTTCTTGAGATGCTTTGGCACTCCCTTTATGTTACGGTTCTTGGTTTGTATTTTTTGTCCATAGGAGACATTCTTGGCCTTCTCGTGGACATTAATATCTAAATTAAATTAATTAAATTACCTCTACCGGTTCCCTCTCTCCCGAATGGTTTTGGAGCGCAATGGGTAACGAACTCAAGATCACGATCGGGAGGAGGATCCATTTCTCACCAAACTACTTATTATGCTATGCAGATATTCAATGCCTCCAGTTACATCACGAGAGAGGTGAGAGAGGCATTGAATGTGCATGTGAGGACATGTGCCATGCTAGGTGGAATACATGATAGCACAAATAATCCCAGACAGTGAACAATAACACTAGGATTTCAATGCATGTCTTCTAAACTCCTCTCCAACGTCGATTATCTGGAATGTGTCGGATCCAATAGGTCTTAGTTCACTAAAAGAATGCCTCCGACGTAATAAAACACTTGGGTTACACAAGTTCTTTTATTACTATTCTATATAATTTAATTGGAGTAAAAAAAAACCTATTTTGTTTCCTTCTTTACATCATCTCTTGCTTTCATATTTATACTAAGTATTAACATATAGGTAAAATCAACACATGTATTCAAGCACACAAGTTAATAAGTCAACAAAATAAATTATTAATCAATCTCATTTAAATTATTAATTTGGTAGAACCACCATATTGAGAATGTTTTTTTTTATGAAAAGGGATCTTATATTATATTAATGTAATAAGATACAAGATAGCTTTCAACAAAAAAGCGGGCGGTATGAGAGCATGCCCCAAAACCAAAACAAAGCTAGGTTGAGCCTAGAATAACAAGAGTCAAACTAGGCTGAGCCTAGGAGAGTACAACAAAAGGCATCACCTAAAAACACTTTTAAAAAAAAGCACTATCAAGCAACAACAAACATGCCCGAGGCAGGCGGATCTTGATCATCCAACCACCCCGAACCAGGCAAGTCCTTGCCAAAGCATCCAGAAGCTTGATAATGTTTTTGATTTGAACTTAACATAAAATAAATTCGAGATTTTATTCACAAAGAGAGAGGTTACATATAGTGTATTGATCTCCAAAAATTTAAGATTCAAACTTATCTCCTTCAACCGCTCACATCCAATAATGTGTGGGTCATAATAACTATAAAATGTAACACGATTCTCTCTCACACCTCATATATTATTAATCCACTAACTATTACAACTCTCTCTCTCTCTCTCTATATATATATATATTATTACAACTCATCACACCATATACAATATACTAATATGTTGACTTTAAAAATAATCCCTAACATTTCCCTCGTAGTGTGTACATAGGAGAACATAATCATACTCGAAAGAAATAAATTTTATCTAAAAACACTGATTAGACTAGGTAAAAAACTATCAAGATGTATCTTTACCCTTGTAAAGGCATAATTGTGAGTGAATACCATGGATCGATTGCCCATTCCTAGGATCCCAAAATTTGAATCCTCAGATTATTAGATGTATTGAACTATCTAGACAACAATCCATATTGATTTAACCTTGAAATATTCTCTTACCCCCAAAATAAAGTTTCTTCAAAATATGATTACTTTTTGAAGCATCACAATATGGGTTTATTCTACACACCACACAAAATATGAAAATACTAAAAATAGTAATAATAAGAACTTGGTCCTTGTTGTCTTTGTATATAGCCACCATTGTAGATCATTGACTTTAATCATGAACAATATGAGATGATCTCTGTTTCCACATTAAAATCATCCTCAACATTTGGTCATTTTGACGAAATTAGTTTGTCACCAATATATTTTTACAACCTTGTTGCTAGTGAATGGCAAAAGGATGTCCATTATCCTTCAACCTCTATTTCCTCTATCCTCCAATATGCTTGAAACTTAGCATAAATGCCATTGAAACTTGTGTATTAAAACCTCCCTCAAAATAAAACCGACTTTTAAGTTATCGGGTAAAACCCAAAATATACCCGTAAAACAAATTTTTAATACTTTGACTCGATAATTTTAACGAACTAGACAAATTCTTCTTTAACCATGATAATGAATGTCTCGACCTATACACCTAGAAACTATTTAAATGACACCAAATGCTTGAATCAAAATACTCGACTTAAACACTTATAATAATTAGTCCATATGACTATCGACATAACACTCGAGACTCATATAAGTTTTGAAAGCCGTAAAATTTATAAAGACATCCCTTGACCCTAGGCAAAAAAAAAAATACTATTGGTATATATATTTTTAAAAACAATGACAAAAAAAACAAAAAAACTACTCACATTAATTGAGTTTATCCACTTTGGGGATTTGAATTTAAGAAGAAGTTTATAGCCGGATCAAATATCATTTTTTTTTAAAGATCGTAATGTACAAATATTTATTTCCTCTTGAAATTATGGCTTATATTGAGTAACTCAAAACACATATTTTGGAAGTGTAAAGTCCACGTTCTCAAGTGGGTCAAGCTAGTTGGAGAATTCAATAGGTGGATTTGGACATGGGAGGAATTTTTGTCTCTTGAGGTGAGCTCGGTAGACCAACTTCAAATATTATATACAAAGAAACAACTGCATATACAAAATAACCTACAAACAATTAGCATAAAATAGCTCACTTTTATAAAAATAATATACTCCATCATCTTAAATCTCTAATCACCTAGGAAATACTTAATTACTCTTCCATCTTAAAGATCAAAACATGTTTTTGATACAAAATGTGATTTGAGTCCGAGTTTGACACCAAATAAACTTGAGATTTTATTCACACAAAGAGGCTATATATACAATGTATTGATATCATATATGTTAGGATTCAAACTTATCTTCTTCAACCACTCATACCTAATAATATGTGGTTCATTATATAACACCCATAATTATATTGTAACTATAGAATGTAATGTATCATAGAATCTCTCTCACACTTTATTCATTATTAACCCACTAACTATTACAAAAATAATACGATCTATATGAGTTGTTATTATACATCATTATACCACATAAAATATAATATGTGAACATAATCTAGAATAATATTTCTACAAATATATTTTCAAAAAGTCTTGGAAATCTATTTTTAACAATTTTCAACAACTTTTAGTGTTTTGCATTATAAAGTGTCTTTAGAGAATTTTTGGGCTTCATGAAATTGTAGGATTCTTATTTATCACTTATTTATCAATTGGAGCCAAATTTCATCTTTACTCTTCACTATTCTTTCCAACACATCATTTGGTTTGCAAATCAGGTCAACAAGCTAGAAGATATGACCTCAACAAGTAGCACTAAAAAGTAAATAGTAATAATAACATATATTTTTGATTTTTGCTAATGTAGTTTCTATTCCATCCCTAAGGTGGATACAAATGGTCTCCATGTAGGATGACCTTTTGGTTCCCTTCGGAACCCTTCATATTTTATTTTTAGTATTTTTTCATATTCTCCATTATATAGCTATAAAGTATCTTACTTTAAATAAAGTGATAGATGTATGGGCATACATCTCTACAAATTGTATATAGCTATAAAGTATCTTACTTTAAATAAAGTGATAGATGTTGTAATGCCCATAAATTTTACCATATAAAAATGTATAAATTTCTTGTGAACATATTAAAACATATTAAGCACCATTGTTAGTTGTTTTCAATCGGTTGTTGTAATGCCCATAAATTTTATATGATGTTACAAAAAAACATGCAACACTTAAAAATTTGTCACTTGTCACATGACACATAACAACGGGCCCACATAATCACTAATATTAACTTTTTCATCACTCCAGTGAACACAAGGTTTACAAGTTTTACTTTTGAATGCATTGTGATTTGCTACAAAGAGGTATTTCATTTGTGGAAAGCACGGATCATATCTTTAGGTTGCACAATGCCACAATGCAATCGTGGTCCACATCATTCAAGGGTTAATCTAGAGTTAGTATTCCCTATTTGGTCTCTCTACCACTTTCAAAACATGTAACTCAACTATAATTCTTAACAAAAAAGGTTGGGTCCAAGAGTGCACTTCTTGGCGAGACCTGAAGCAAACACAAGCCATCGCTCAAGACATGGGGTGTGCATGACTAAGTTTCTTAACCTAGTAGTATGTTTTTTTACCACCATCCTCTTATGGATTCAAGAACACTCACGGTCCCACTAAATAGAAGGAGAAAAGTATAACTCGACACCAATCACGAGTACCCATGTACCCCTTTACCAAATGTCTTGTAAGTACATTAAGTAGGCCGAACATGATTTATCCTTCCCTTAATTTGGTAGAACGAAGATGCTCGAGGTTAGTATAAGGGTGTGACCATGGAATGACACAACATTTGCCAAATTATGATGACCCAAACCACCCATGACTGGGTGTTGTCTCAAAAGAATAATTATAAAAATGGAACCCATGCTAACCAGGGTATAAGGCCCTCATTTAATTCTATCATACATACATGGGTTGTTAAGAAGATCACTTATGAGACCACTAGGAGTCTTAAGGACATCCTTTCATGGTGTAAACCAAAATTGGCTCAAGTTCCCTTCACACATTTCTCTAAGTCGTTCAAAGACACATCTAGGGAATTATGCTCATAGATTAACATAGAAAGAAAGTTTCATTAGATCAGTGGGTAAGACAACATTATTCTTAGGAAAATTTCAAGAAATTATTACCATGAGATACTAACAGAGAAAGACTAATCTTCTAGGTTAGGACCATAAAGTTCTCATCATTATTTCTTGTAGCGACATTGATTCATGATAAGCTTGCTACATTAAAAGATTTATCACATTGAATCCTTCTAGTAAGGAGTGACATAAAAAGGGCTTGGAAGTCTTCCCTTAATTTCGTGCAATATTAATCTCAACTTATCAATTTTCTTCCACATCATGCGCTCAGGGTTATACTTAGATAAAAAAGTAATGACCATTTTCAAACCGGTAGAAGGGTTCCTCCTTATTCCATTACCACAAAACCATTAACCTTAGTATTACCATAATACATGGTTATAAATTTTCCTATGCTAAACATGTAGTTCCATCTTTTCATTACTTCATAATACACTTTTAATGTGCATGATAATTCTAGTTATCCCACTAAATTTACTTAAAGTACTCAAACATCATTTTCTAGTAAAAGGATCCATGAGGTGAGGAGGTTATGCATGGTTTTCCTGATAATCATTTAAAACCTTTAATAAGGTATGCCATGATTGTGTAACCCACTTAATTGGGTCTCTTTTTTCAATTTCCTAGAAATATTTAAGGAACATCTTTTTAACATTTTAAAACAACATCCACCCTCCATAAGTGGTATGAAGCTACTCCATAAGGTGGTGCAAAAAACCAGTCTCAAAAAGGCCGCATGTTACTATAGTCAAATAAGATACTAAGGTTGAATTCTTCAATTGAATGAAGGTTCATCTACACACTATACATTCATACCTCTTAATGTTACACGTTGTCCCACGAACTAACAATGGTTATAACAAGGTTTAACTTCAAGCTTAAAATTTCCCTTTTTCCCATGCAACATTTTCAACTTTACACACCTTCACACATGCTATAAATTCAAAGGGTTAATTACTCACATAAGTAGCGATATTAACATTTCTCCCATTATTCAGTGTTATCATGATGCTCTAGTTTGACTATGATATAACCTTTTCCCTTTCCATAGTTACCTAAAGATCACTTGGGAGGCAAGATCCAAATCATACAAATATCAATCAATTGTTTACCATTACCATATCCTCTTCATTTACTCATAACAAGAAAGGCATTTCTCACTAGAACTAATGTAATAAAGATATTTCCTTTACTTATTGCTTAGATTAGGTTCCCAAATTTACCATAACAACTACATTACATTTCAAGATGTACATACTACTACAAGAACAACATACTAACACTAGTAGAATTCTTAATCCTTTTTAAACAACACGACATCTCACAAAATAGTTATATTTTCATTTCACAAGTACAACAATACAACCAAATATGATATAAACCATTTCTTTTCCATTTTAGAAAAACATACATATTAGGAAACCATATACATATACACCTTATTAATCATTTTATACCATCGCGCCACCTGTAACCTGGAAAACATGTAATCATATGTCAGCGAAAAACATTGCATGGACAAACCCCTCCCATCAAACATGCTAACAAACCCCCAAATCAATTTCAGGTTAGAGAGATAAAAAATTATTCATTTTCCATACTTATTTAAATCAAAACAACTTTTTTAAGTTTTAGAGAGAGGTTAGAGAGAGAAAACACCCATTTTCTTATACCCAAGTAAACTAAACCATTTCCATAACCAAGGAGAGTGAGAGATACACAAACAATTTTTGATTCATTACATTCAAGTTTCAAAGGCTTTTCATAGTAACATCAAGTTTTATGACTTCTAACAAAGTCTTCATCTCTCTTGTTGTTGCTACAAGAGCCTAGGTACATGTGTCAAATCACGTAATTCTTATTTTCATCAACAATCTTGATTAAGGGTACCAAACCACATATTTATACTCTCCATACACATTTCCAAGCATCACATTAGTTTTAAGCGTTTGAACACATCTTAAGTCGATGTGGGTCTACAACCTTTATTGCACTATTGCACAAATCAGCCCAAGTGGCCATGAAATGGGCTTGCAAAAATGATGCAAGACCCCAAATGGAATGATTAATTACTCCTGCCATTTCTCTACTATACATAGAATCACCAAGAAAAGACAAAATCCAAAACCAACCACCGAGGTTCAAATCTACAACAAGATTTGAGCTAGTTGGAAGAAATCGATCATTTTCCCTTCTACAAACTAAGCTAAGTGGGCTTGAAACGGGTACGCAAAAATCTCTTTTCAAGGGTAACGATTAAGACAAAATACACTATGCTATACCCCATATAACAATGAGAGGTATGTGGGCCAAATTTTCTTTTGGGATCTAGAGGCACAAAATACGAAGTGGTTTCTAGAGGGTTTGGTTGTAAGTGAACGATAGCTCCTAGTTAACTGTTTTCTAAAGTGGCCAAAAATTCAATTCACAACCATGACCAACAAGCGTTTAGGAAATGTTTCTAGTTTGATATGGGGTCATCATACAACAAAGAAGAGGTTACAATAGTTTACTAGTGAAAGCGAGGTTTAGATGTGCTTCTTGCACAACAATTTTAAGAGACTTTGTCACAATTTAAGGCTTTTCAAAATCCTAAGTTTGCAATTTAAAACCATTTTCCCTAACAATTTTCCTAGTCACAAATAAAGTTTGTTCTTTTCTAATCGAGTGTTTAGTACTATAGCACACCGTCAAAGCATCAATTTTCATCATAGGTAGATATGGTGTGGAAGTATTTCTAGGGAGTTTGTAATATGATCAACAAAATAAACCATACATCATTAACAAGCTTAATTCAATATTTAACATTCCATTAACTAGGAAAAGAAATGAAAGTTTCGAAAGAAAGTAGGAGAGGAGGTATAAAGTCCATGTGTGAAGTGATCGCGAGTAAGAATTGAGGAGTTTAAACACACGTGCCCGTTACACTTGCTTGCAGATTTTTTTACTAAAATATCTCATCACACCATTCTATGCATCCTCACAACCATTGCGGTCCAAGAAGACGAGCATCTTTTTTGCATTATGTTGCAAAAACTAGCTTTACTTCTACCACTACTTTTAGCTTAAAAGTTTCCAAGGTTTTCTCAACATTCCCATCTTGTGCATATTATGAAATTGTTGCATTCCATAAGATCCCACTTCTTTGAGGTAGTATGTCGAACAATACACATCTTGCAATCCTTTTAAAACCATGAGGCTGCATTTCCCTAATTTTGTGTACATCACTAACTCCTATTTTAACATAGTCTGGAAGTTTGCGGCCAGACCTGCTGCTCCTTATCACCAAGCAAGCACAACCAAAAAACCGCCACGATTTAGTTCAAACACTAAGCAATAATTCCTTACTGCTGCCCCAAGAAAACACTCTCACTCAGCCACCAAAGATTTTATTGGCGCATTGGTGATAAAAGAATAGAGTTTTCCCAAGATAGCCATCGCATCCAAATACATTTAACAAAGCACACAAATCCACTCAACCACCACCGAGTTCAACTAGCATAATGATGGTAAATTTAGAGTTTCTTTCTTTCTTTCTTTCTTTATCTTATTTTCATGAGACAGAGGCATCCATTCGCATGCCTAGTAGAATAATAAAACGAAACAAAAACTCAAGCTTACATGGATGGGACGTTCAAGAGACGCATTTCTTCGAGGCATTCACCAAATACATAGTCCAAAAGATTTTCTAGGCGTCATTGGAGAACACACATACGAAAACTCCTAAACACCTACGGTTCCACACATTCCAAGAGGAGGTGCTCCATAGAAGCTTGGATTTATGTCAAAGCTATATTTTTCAAATCTTCCAACGAAATTCATCATTTATCCTTTTTTAATTTGAATTAAAATTAATAAATATATGTATCCTTATTTATTTATATCAATGAATAAATATAGGTATATTTATCCAAATCCTTTTACCCAAATCCATAAACGAACATGAACCAATATTCCACCCTCCTATAAAAAATATTGTTAAGATCAAACTTATATGAATAAATGATTACCTTTCCAATGACACCATCTTGACAAGTCAAAATGCTTCGCAACGAACCTGCAATTAGTTTATTATATTCCCACATACGAAAGGCTTACACTTGTTATGGAAGGACATGTCCCTCCACCCTTGAAGCTCAATCTCAACCCAAAACTCGTCGGGTTGGGATTATACGCTTATGGACCAGGTTAAACAAGGTAGGGCACTAGAGTTGCAATCCAATCCTGATTAGAACACTAACATGACATGTACTCACAAGAAGGCACTTAAAATTTTATAGGAACCCAATACCTTAACAATAAAATAAATTTAATTCCATTTTAAAATTTCATCAAGAGGGAACCAATCCCTCGAAAGCAATAACCTAAATATAAGTTTATCCATTAATATTCTCTTTTCTAAGCATATACCACTATTAGAAACTAGTCCATTTAAACCTAATAATGCATTCAACTATGTATTTTTCACTTATCAAAATTTTAAGGAAATGAAATTAATCTTATTTTAGCAAGTAAAAAGAGATAACAATAATGCAACAAACATAATCCACGATATGAAAGCTAATTAACCCTAAAAAGAGTGTTTAAATTATTCAAACAACATGCTGCATCAAATAAGGGTTGAAGGGAGGAGAACTCACCTCCCACAAAAACTAACCAGTGAGATCCACTACCCAACGCCCAAGAATAAGGGGCTTCCTAATGAATATATGTTAAATATAAGGAGAGCACTATTTTTGAATGGTCTAACTCTAAAAATCAACAAATGAAGGATTACTTGCAAAAGATAATCAAATTTGCAAGGCAAGTAAGCACACTTTGTTAGAGCAAGGGAATGAGTGGATAGGTGTAGGACACCATCTGCAATGGACATACACACACATAAATTCAATGGATTATTTAATTGTAAGAGAAATACATATAAGAGGTTGCATATGTATGGATAGATAATAGGGTTTAAAATATGCAAAAATAAGACCTTATACACAATAAGGGAACCAACTAATAACTCTAGGCCCTAATTCTACTTCTATAAAATTATAAAACAAAGTATCCCATCTACACTCCACATCTCCCCATAAATCTCCTAAATCTCCTTTATCCCCTAAGTAAACACACTTAAATTTCTCACACAACACACAAGTCATCCAAAATCTTAAACCATAGATTTAACTTCAAAATGAACGTTTTCTAATACTCGACCAAGAATCCTCTTACCTTTCCAATTTATAAATATATTGTGTTTTGTAACACCCACATTTTCCTCAACAAAACTCACGCGAAACCTAATAGGAAAATAGGAAAAATTATGGAATAATTTTTTTGAAAGGTTCCAAGGCGTTAGCTCGGATTTTAATTAAATTCGGATTACAAAATTTTAAATATTAATTAGCTTCAGGACTAAAATAGTGATTAATATTTTAAACCCAATTTCAGAATGATGTTACCATTTAATTCCTTCTCTTCTAGACCCAAATATTTTATTTAAAAAAATCCTCATTTAGCTTTTCTTTATTTAACTCCGTTAATCCCTTTTTAAATTCATTATTTAAAAGCCCATTAGTAATTTTAAAATTTAATTAGACAAGGCTAATAATCATCTAGAGTTAATGGCATGCACATAATAGTTAGTCTATTCCTTAAATAGGTCAAGTGAGCACAACTTAGTCTAACCCTTTTGGTCCCCCTTTTAACATTACACACACATATTTGTGGACTTTGGGCGAACTGTGATGCCCTATTTTTTTGTCTTTTTGTCCTTTTGGGGGTCCTGATCCTACGTTGTAAGAGTTAAGCCTATTTAACTCACTTTTCTTGGGACCCTTAACTGGATTTTTCTTTCTTGTTTGTCTCTGTTTGTGTTCCTCTCTTGTTTTTTGGCCTCACGGGGCGGATCCTTTTTTACCTTATCTCGATAAAAACATTACACACACATATTTTTATTTAATTCATTCCCACCTAAATACCCCATCACTTAAGTGATGTAGGGTTCATCCTACACCCTTGGATCTAATATATCTAAGCCATTAGATCTAGGTTGTCTAAAGGAACCCTAGAAATCCTTATGGGATCTCATATATTCATTTCTTAGACCTATTTTCTCATTTCTCTTGTTTTGTTTTGTAGGTTAAGGAAGGAGGAGAAGAAAATGAAGCCATGGAGGCCATTAAAGAGGATTGGAAGCCCTCCTTTGTTGAGTTCTTGTGATTAATTATGGGTTTTGGTCCCTCTTCTTTATTTGTTTATATGTAGTATTTTCTTGCAGGTTAATTGTATATACAATGAGTATATACCCATTTGGGTAAAGAAGAATAAGGAACCCTACTTATTTATTTTGAACAATTTTATATATATATATATATATATATGTTTGTGTATATATATATATATCTATTTTTACTCATTTAAGAACTCAAATCTCCCCTCCTCCAACCCCCCCTCACACACATATAAATAATAAAAGTCGCGGTTTTAAATATATATATACATATTTTTTGATGCGTATTATACGGTGGCAGGGGAGTTTGAATGCGCTGAATTTAATTAGCAAGTGGAGGTTTATAGAGTGGGGGAGGGGCGCCGACCTCACCCCCACCCCATATGTATCATATAGGTTGGAGGTGGGGTCGATGCCCCTCCCCCAACCATTATAATCAATAACCCTTACCACATATGGCCGCAGCTAATCATTAGCCAAAAAAAACTATATTTTATTTTTTTTGAATTATTTGCTAAAACCACTTTCCTACTTGGCCGATTTCCAAAATCACTTAAAACAATATTAATTAATGTGTCTTTTTTGTTATTTATTATTACTTTTAGGTTTAACTTAGCCGATATAAGGGTTTAAGTTTAATTTTGATTTATTTATATATATTAAATGAATATATTAATTTCTAACAACAATATTAATACTTTGATATTATAGATTTTGGAAGTAGTCAAAGTATATCAATTATCCATTACTTATGTATACAAGTATTTATCGATTTAGAGTTTCCATTAAGATTAGGGGATTGCAAAAGGGTGGGGAATTAAATATTGCAATTGTATAAAATTTTATGAGTAAATATTTTATGTATCCCAAGTAATTATAGAAGTGCACAAATTTGTGTATTTGTCAAATTTAACTATTTATCACATTCATCTTCATTTATATAAATATTTTAAGGGTATAATTAATTGTGGATCATTCATTTACTTTAGTCAAATCCTATTGCCACAAGAAGGAGAATTTATTGATAAATCAATCATATCTAATCCTTATATATGTAACTAGTTGGATAAGGGAAGACCAACCATTCCTAACGAAATTTATTTCAATATTAAAGTAAACAAATGTTTTCAATAAAGAAATTAATCAACCTTTAACTCAAAAACACTAGCCATTAAAACAAACCAATTGCTATGTAATCTCCTAAACACAAATTTAGGTTTGAAAGAACTTAATTTCTATTTACAAAATCATTACAAGGTTCATATTCACATGGAGTAATGTAGATTATAGTAAACCATTTCCAAGAATGAATGAGATTACATTCAATAAACTATTGATACAATTTACAAGTTGAGGAGTATTAATATTGCAAGCTACAAATTCACATGTCTTTCTTCAACAAGAGTACTTCATCCTTAGAGTTCACCATATTCATCAAGCCAAGCACACAACAAAATGGGGGAGTAGGAAACACTCTCCACCCAACCAAAATATCCAATGAGGGAGAGAAGCTTTCTTCCTCATTGGCCCTCGAGCCCCAATAAGGAAGCAATGAGGGCTATTTAGACAACCATGACAACTCAAAAATGACTTCTATTGGTACCCAAATTTGTTCTCCTTTTCAAACCAAGAAACAATACAGATTCAACAGGGAGCTTAGAGGCATATAGATCATAAATGTATGTCATTTTGTAGCTGGGGAGAAATCTAGTTGTCCCTTTGTTACTTGGATTTGTGGAGAGATGGATAGCACCTCAAAAGGATGTGATCTTATCCTAACTATTTTAGGTTGTGCCTTTCAACCAAGGTAAGAGAACCTATTTTGTAACCTTCTGTTATTTGAAAGGAGATACATGTACCTTTCTTTTGCATAAATTTTGTGGAGAAGGCCTTAGGGAAAATATGATCAACACACCACATCTGACTCTCACGAGTTGTCACTTCCAGATCATGGAGATATCTTCACAACAAGGCAAAGGTTACTAAAGACATTTGAGACCCTGATCTGTTTTGCATACTTTAGTAAAAGGATTTTGGTCTTGGGTGGGTATACAGAGCAAAAATAGGGGTAGTATGGGTAGGATTAGTTATTTTAAATAGATTTTTTGGTGGGAGGGGAGATCTTGACTCACTAGATCCTTGAGAGCTTATGAAAAATGAAAATGAAAGAGTCAATCAAAAAAATGCCACAAAAAGTTAAACTATTTCCTCAACTAGAATATGTGCTTCAATGGAGGCCTAGATCATCACTCTTTCACACAACCTGTGGGATTCTATCACAAAGGCTTGAGTCATAGGACCCAATAAAGCACCAATATTTATACAAAATCATGCCTGATGTACACCCAAAGGCTTACAGAGAATCTCTATCAACAAAATGAAAGAAAAGTGATTTTAAACCATTTATCCCACTCCCAGATGAAGGCTCTTCTGAGAGATGAAATTGCAGATGCCACTAAACTATCACAAGGACTGAGACCTATGTGATTGGACCCTATTTTGGTACAAGATTGCAATAGAAACAAGAAAAACTACTCGTATGCATTCAGAGATGAAATAAATACACTTTACTCAAGATTAACACAGAATAACTCAAAGTTTGATCAAATTTATTAGCAAGGGAAAGTTTCTAGAACAATCTCAAAGCTTTTCAATGGCTATACACTTGCAACCACCTTGACACGATCAAATTTGACACAAAGAGAGATATATAGGCTTCTCTAGACGGCTTCTCAAAATGGATGGGCTTTGTCAAGCTTTTTCTGTTGGAGAAAATTAGTCTTGATCTTTCCAAAAATCCCAACCATTTACATGAAAAATTCGTGCCATTTATAACATTTCCAATAGATCCCCTTCCTCCTAAAAGAAAAAAATTTAATTACACCAGTGCTCGCCATGATTCTTTTGTGATTAGTAGAATCAGATATGTAAAAATTCACCAGATGCTCGAGGGAAAATATCTTTAGTTTCTTCCCGCATTCAACTCCTTTCTCGGGAAAAACACACCTCCATCCATTCGCCAACCACTTTCACCCCATATCAATCAAATCTGACCCCTTGCATGCTCAAGAGAAGAAAAATGGAAAACCAGTTGGGCTTGAGAGTCAAACCGTTTTAATGGTGAAAGACGTCTCCAGATCTCTCCCACCAAACTCTAGATATCAAAATTAACTCGCTCCTCTGCTTGGCATGTAGAAAATAGCAAGAAATCATGAAGACTCGCACTCCCAGGAGCTTTACAGAAAAAATGGGGGAAAATTTGATTTAGATGCTCAGCAGCCATTGATCTTTGATTTTGAATGTTGGCCATCCACGTGGAAGATGCAAAAACAAGCTCGGGGTTTCCTTTGACCTTTTTGACCTTTTTAGAAAAATGGAAAAATTTCACCTTTTCGCCCCGCACCTCCGCTTCTAAAAATGGGCATGACACATGTCCTGAGGTGGGCCCTAAAAGAAACGTGGAGAAATTCTGCCATTTGATTCTTTTTTTAAAAAAGAAAATTTTCCAAGTTTTCCTGCAGCTCCACCCTTGAGAAATACTTTTGACATGTGTCCCAATGTGGGTCCCATTGGAACTACGCTTCCCCTTTTACTTTTAACTCTTTTTTTTAAAGGAAAATTTTCCAATTTTCCTCCGTGGGTCCGCACCTCCGCCGTTGACCAGGGCAAAACATTGACTATTTCCCATCGGGCTCGTAGGCCATTTTCGCTATTTTAACCTTTATGAAGGAAAGAGGCAAAAAGTTTGAATTGCCTCCGATGGTCCGCTTCCTGCCCCTTATGACTTTTCAAAATGCCACGTGTCACCACGGCGCACCTTGAGGTGGTCCCAAAAATTTGATACCTTGAATGAGCGCGGGCTCGCCACATGTCTTACTCCGGTGAGGTCTGTGCTCGAATGTTTGAAGTTCGGTGGAAGGCACCATGTGTCAAGCTCCGAGGCGGTCTTCCTTGGTCATTGAAAAGTCCAAGAAAATATGCAAAGTGAGCGGAGGCCTCCACGTCTCAACCCGAAGCTTCTTTAGAATGAAACTTAAGGGCTAGTCCCCAAACATGCGTGGTTCCTCCACGTGTATCTATGGAACAAATTCAAAATGGTGCCCAAGGTGGAGACCCCGAATGAGCGTAAGCTCGCCACGTGTCCTAGTCTCGCCAAACTACCCCAACCGCATGAAATTTTTCTAAGTCCGGCCAAGCTGAAATGGAAGCCTCCACGTGTCCCCCGATGCTACTCCAAGGAAAAGCCCAAAAGCAGATCTTCAAATGAGTGCCATTCCTCCACATGTCCTGGACTTCCCGAAAAACTTTTGAAATTTGTCTAAGTATGGGAAACCCAATGGAAGCCTCCACGTGTCCTCCCAGACGCTACTTCAAAGCCAAACCAAAAAGTTGATTCTCAAACGAGCACCGTTCCTCCACATGGAAATTTTTTTAAAAATGAGGTTTTTCATGGAATTTCCAAAGTATTAAGTTGATCCGCATCCAACCAAGAGGTGCCACGTTTCCTTGTCGATTGAATGATGCAAATTTGACTGGGAGAAATGCCTGTCAAACCGTAAAACATAGAGAAATGTCCATTTGAGCACGAAAGTGAAATTTTCTACAAGGACAAAGATTTTAGAAATGTTGCAAGACTCAAATACATTCCTTGGGGACACATCAATTCATTACTCTTGAGTACCTAGGGAAAAAATGAAAAGAACAACAAATTCCAATCATGCGGAGAATGAAGGAAATGGGAAAACGTGAGTTTTGAAGGACAGAAACATGAGACCCAAAATATAGAGATTTTTTAGAGGAACAAAGGAATCATGAGACAAATACAGACCCACACATGATCTTCGACCCAGAGCATATTGAAATGGCAACAAAGACTAGCTAAGCACCATACGGGGAAGGAGAAAATGACAGAGGCTATGAATGAACAATTTTTCAAAGGCATAGATGGGGTGAGACCATTTTGAGCACCAACAACTTCCACATACACATTCAATCAAGTCATTCAATAAAATAACACAATACAAATTTTACAACAAATCCACAAATTTCAAAACACAAAGGCTTCATATTAAAGCCATAAAGGAAAAAGGAACATGGGGGGTTATTCTTATGCCTCCCAGGGGCTTGGGTGTCCACCTATGAGCCTCCAAAAACTCCATCACAATGCACACAACACTTTTATATCTCCCTCCAAAAGATACACCACTCTTATGCCTCCCTTAAGAAATCAACACACTCTTATGCATCCCTCACTCTTATGCCTCCCTTAAGAAAATAAGATAGACACAATTCATATTTATCAACAAGGTGGACATCCTAACCCAACTCCCTCCTAAAATACCCATTACATTTCTCTTATGCCTCCCTCAAGTTTTACTCCCATTTCTATTTCTCCAACAACCTAAGGATCAAATATATTTCCCAAAGTCACAAGCAATAAGCAATAATCAACAACACATATGAGCACAACAAAAAAACAAGTAGGAATAAGGGTGAATATCTACCTTACAATGAAGAGTGTCAATACACAAAAAGATCAAGCCTTCCAAAATCCTAAGCAAACACCATCCACTCCAAGTTCCATTCACCATTCTCAAGCAAGCTCTCCCAAAATTCCAAGCATTCCCCAAAAGGAAAATAAAAGAGTAAGTAACCCCTCAAATAAAAATTAAACAAGCATATAAAGGAAAAGGGAAGAGGAGGGTGAGGTGGCTCCATGTAGGATGCCACATCACTCATCCTCAACTCCACATCACAAGTCAAACCTCAACCCCAAGGCATAATAAATGGGTGGTTGAGAGGTATGACAACCCTCTTACACACACCACTTCAACCCACACCCCAAAGGACAAAATTTAAGACACAAGAAAGAAAGTGAAATCAAATCTCACATTTTACCTTACAAAACACTCCATGGGGTCTATTTTTTACCCCTAACCCATAGGTAGGGTTGGTATAATAATATAAGAGGCATGGGAAAAGTTTAACTTGTCCCACAAGTCTCCAAAATTGGCCCTTAAGGCAAAATCCGAATTTCCAAGCTGAGGTAGAGTGTACAACACTCAAGATCGCAAGCACTCAACTAACAACACATAACCCAAAGAGCCATCCGATCTAATAAATGAATTCTTTTGTCCCATTCATGATTAGTTTAGTAACATGATAAATTTACTAATCTATACACAATTTAAATAAAAGATAAAAGGGAAATACATCACTATAAAATCACATACTAAAATTAAATAAAGGAATTAAAAGAACAACACACAAACCCCTTGGTCACAATTGGAGGTAATCCCCCATGGGGACCCCCTAACAACAACAGACACACACACACAACATAACACAAGTTGTCATGATGACCAGTTGCCAATACCCCACATTCCTTTGTTGTTGGTCTCCTACCCCGTAGTTTATTGTTGTGAAATAATTACTTGCAAAATCACACAATACCTTTCTGGCCTCATGGCCATATTAGTGATATTGAACTAATAAAAATGCTTATATCTACATATCAATTTCAACGTCAAATGTCATAACTACTATTGCTAAGACCAAGTGATTCAACAATTACTCTCAATTTCCAACATTTCGATTCTACTAATACATCAGTTTGCAATTACGATCATAAACCAACTAAATCATCTAACTTAAGCAATACTTTCACTTGTTCACAATTTTTCCAATTCTCCAACATCAAAGGAATCAAAAATAACTTTGAACATCATAATAAAAATCAATACGAAAATAATTTGAAATATCAACATATATCTAAACTGACAACACATCATTTTCTTCCATACTAAAAGTCTATCAAAAGTTAATCAGTTTGATTAGAGATGTCTATCCTTCAATTTCCATATCACAATGTGTTACTATCGTTTGTCCATTACTATTTACATGTACGATGTGCAATGATGTCTATGTGTTCAGTCACTAGTGTTAGATTAAATATAACAAAACCATATCGAAGAGTAATGACATCACAATAAATTTATAACAAGGCAACCATTCTAGCTAATTGTCTTATCCTTAATTTCCCTTCAAGTCCACAATACGACCATACAGTCAAAAAGGTAACCAAAACACAATAGTAATCAAGATGTCCCGCACATTTTATTTGTGTGCTAACTAGAATACAACAACAGGGTTTGAGATTATAATCAATTCAAAATTGATAACACGGTTCAAACAACATAGAAGAGGAGTGGGCATTACATGTTTGTTCAAATAAACTCTTTAATACTCTTCTCTCTACACATTCCTCTTCCTCTAGCTAGAAATAATCTATGCAATAGAAAGATTCTAAGTTTTTAGGTGAAGTGGGTTACTTATGATTGTATCAATTGAAGAAGGTACATGTATCCCTTCATGTCTATAATTCCCAACCCAAAACCATCCTTCGAATAATACAACATAGGTAAGTGGGCCTTTTTGAAAGGCCCTTTGGCACATATATCAAGACGCATTGGTTTTACCCAATGAGGTCTTTAGAGATTTCAAAAAATTTAAGGGAGAGGAGCCAATAAGTGGAGCATGGAACAATAATGGTAAGGGTAGATGTAAAGTCAAGGGATAGTACATGCACATTTCTCACTTAAAATTTGAAAAAAGTAGCCAATAAAATGAGTCACATCAAATCATATCAAACAATCACCCAATCACATGATGCCACATAAGTGGAAAAAAATGCATGACATAATGCCCTACTAATGGTCCACCCTTATTTTTCTTTGTATGGAAAACTACTTGATTTAAATACCTTTAAAAATCACTTTCCATATAATATAAATGCTCAAAAGAAAATATTTAAATTAAAAAAAATCTATTAAAGGTTTTTTTTTTTTTTTAAATTTATGGTATTTATATGAGTTTTGTACACCTCTCAACTTAGGGTGCACAACCACTGGCTCCTCTCCCTTATATTAGCTTGAAATTCAAATTCATGTTTCAAGGTTATTAGTTAGAAGGGTTCAAATAAATAGGTGTTGGTAAAGTACGGGAATGTATATAATTAGGAAGGAACATGAATGCTTTTCTCTAGGTCGCTTGTGATCAATTTTTACATATTTTGGGCCCATTAACATAGACATAATTTCACATGGTCTAGGTTTCCATAATGATGTGTTTTGGGTAGGGTAAAAGACATGTAAAAAGGAGTCCTAATTTCTTTAGGACAAGTAATTACTATGCTTGATCAATACCACTTATTCCTCTTTTTCAAGCTCTTTTCTTGTCGCCTTCACACTCATCATTGTACAATGTGTAAATTTTACACAATTTTAATGCATATAATAAAATCATTAAACACTTCATCTCTTAGAAGTAATAACATAGCATCATAGACTATATCATGGATCACAATCCAATGGAGAGTCTCATAGTTCACTCTTTAATGCACATATCCAATTTTTGGCCTCTATCATGATGTGTAATTTGAAATGCATTAGTGCATGGTTTGACCCAAAACATAAAATTCACAATTATGGAAGCTCTTGGTAATGCAATTGGGATCTAATACTAAATTTAGTACATATTCATACACAACTAAAAAAGAGTTATTTTTCTCTACTTTTTAGGGAAAATGACACAACACAGATTGTTTCGTGTATATTTGTACACAATACTACAATTTGTGTAAATAATGCCATTATTTGTGTGTCAATTTCTCATGGAAATCACATCAATGAAGTTATACAAAAGGGGACATAACCTTAATGTGACTATAAAATTTTAATTGTGTCACATTTGTGCTAATTTTACTCCACATTTGTGCCCCATTTGTACCACATTTATGCTGCTAATTTTATTTGATAATTTAATATCGAGTGGCACAAAAGTGATGGAAATTTTGGTTAATAAATTAAAAATATAATATAATAATTATTTGATATATCAAATAATTATATTAAATTAATCATGTGTCTGTGTGTAAGCACGCGTGCACATATGTGTGCATGTTTAAATGTAAAATGATATTAACATATTTTAATTTAGAAATGCATACATCGAAACAATACCGAATACCAATTCTAAAAAATCAATCAATAATATCTATTCGTACAATATACAAAATATTAAAATTCAAATGAAAATAAGTTATTTTAAAATATAAACTAAAATACTAAAATAATATATCACACATAAGAAAAAATTACATATTTTCTAAATGAACTTATGATTACTAAAACATTGAATTCTTGACCATTTGCTTCAACATCTTATGCGTGTGAATCAATAAGATGTTCATCTCTAGTGTGATGTGAAGGTAAAAGAGTAATAATTTCCATATCAATATATGAAACTTCATGTTCTAAATGATACATGTACACATCTCCTTCATTTTTATATTCTTTGGGTAGATGAATTGAAGAAGATCCCTCAGTTGGAGTAATAATTCAAGTTACTCTTGTTACATTATCATTTCATGTTCCTAATTTTATCTTGATATGCCTCAAGTTTTCCTTTGCGCCATGCCATATCTTAAAAGACTCATTGACACATTCATCAAATATGCTTTTTATCACACATGTGCCTAGTTATGATTATTGCAACAACACATTGTAGACTTTCCTTGCCTCAAAATATATTATTGTAACAAAGAAAACATAAATGGAATCTAGTTTTAATGTGGGTTAAGGTGACAAATATAATTGTGTCATAAGATCGTAAAGGGGTAGACTTACAGAGTTACATAGTTTCACTAGATTTGAACATCAATCCTAAATTTCAATCGTAAATAGCCTTGGTTAGGATACCGCATATTGTCCCTAGTCTCAAATATTATTGGGAAATAAGATATTTTTTTCTTTTTATTCAAGTAATGAAATTCAAGGAATGCATAGTGGTCCAATACTTATAACTACTTACGCCACACAAAATTTACTTATGATCTCTTTCATTCTTCCATGAAAGCAATATATTAGGATGTACTAATACTGCATTGAATGTATAGACATAACCGAAATATAAAAATATCGTGATGAATAAAAATAATTTACTACTTAATTAAAGCAAAGGCTTGCCCACAACTAAAAGAAAAATGGAAAATAGAAATCATTCTACAAAATAAATTTCAACAATTTAATAGTTAATCAATTTCAAGGTTGTAAATTAGAATTTGTGAAATATAACAAGATAAAAATAAAATTTACCATGTCCATTAACAAGTAAAAATAATACAAGAAAAACCATAAGGGAGGACTCAAAAAAATTATATGCACCTCAATAATAAGATAAAAAAACTAGTTTTATTTAATAAAATTCATATTTAGTAGCATACCTTATGGAGACCACAACATTAAATTAATCTTCTATTGATCTCTTTATATATTTTTCAAAATTGAATCTACTTTGTGGAGTAAAGTGGGCCTACAATATTAAAGGACTTTTACTAAATTAAAATAAAAATTTGAATTACAATTCAATTTTCCCTTTGGAATAATTTAGAGAAAATTATAGGCATATTAAGGAGACATACAAGTATAAAGCCATGCCACAATGCGAGGTAATCAACTTTGGGAGTAAATCTAAAAAATTGTGTCGAAAATCATATCTTCCTGTAATGGATATGTCATGCACAAAATGATTCCATCACTAAGTTAATTTACAATAATATAAAATCTTGATATTAGGAAAAAATTTATAAATTTTAGACAAGAATTGGCATCGCGGATTTGAGAATTTATATGCCTCCTTCCAAAAGTAGTATCCCGAGTAAATTTGATCCTCACAGGATCTACATGCAGTTAATACACATTTACTTATATTATAATTCAAGTATGAAAAACCCATGTAACCTAATATGATATTAAAAGCTTGGGAGTATTGTAATAAAAATTAACACTTGCACTTATAGGGGTGTAAGGGATTTTCCAATATAAAATTTATGAGAACTTACAAATCAATCTAAATTGATATTTATTTATTGTTACATCACTTAATTGTCGATATAAAGTTCTATGTATAATTCTTTTTAACAAATGAAAATAAAGTGACTATATCAATAATTTTAAATGAAAGAATTGTTCATAATTTTGGCAAAGTTAATAGTTATGGTTTATATGAATTGCCATAATAAAATGTATTTCTACATATTTATCTATTGCATGGATTTTTATAAACATGAATTCATGTCTAAAATAAGTAACAACTTAAAATACTCTTTGTCTACAAAAACATGACTACATGAGGTTTGAGATGACAAGAAAAATATATTACAACTTATGCCCATTTTTTATAATACAATATTTTAAAATAGTGAAATATTTTATTTATGTGTAAAGGTTATTACAATTTCTACTAATCTTAGAAAAATAGGCTAGAGTTACATTATCACATTACAAGTAGTCTAGATATTCTTGAAATGAAAATGCTATGAGACCCCACATGCTCAATAATATATAGGTATAGATAGTGCACCGTCATCCAAAGAGAATTCAAATGAACTTGGCTGCCTCAAAATCCTAGTTATTTGCAAGGGAAAAGAAATCAAGGTTTTTACATTGATGTAGTGACTTGATAATGGCAATTAGTTAATGCATCGTTTTGAACTTTTTTTTACCATGAATTACCCTATATCTATCATGGATTCTAATTATTATATTTTTATTATGTGATGACAAAAAAATTCTTGTTGTGTTGGGACCCAAGGTTTGATCCATTGAAATTTTTGTGGTTTAGTAAGCGGGTACTCTATTTTTCCTAGTTTTTTTCTATTGGTGTTGATTGTGTCCTACTTTGATTCGGTGGGTTTGGCTTGATTGGAATCTTGGTTTGAGGAGATGGACGATGATTTTGGAGTTTATTTGGGAGCATTGTGATCCTCGATGGGAAATGAAGAGTATCCATCACCATGATATTAAATTTAGAATTGGAATGACTGTGTGACAATAAATATGTAAATGTTGATGTTGTTATTAATTATTTTTAAGTAGACATTACATAAATCCCCTATAGATGTACATGAGAGATATATATAGCATAATAGCTTTTAAACAATTATTACAACCATAAAATTTTTTTTCCTTAAGATTTTCATAATATCCTATTATTTCTCAATGAAGGAAAACATTTATGGTTTTGAAACCATCACATTTATCCCCAAATGATAACACACATATGCGGTATCTAAATTCAACATTTTTGAATTGTGTATGCATTCTATCGAATGTGACCATTTATATAAGGTCTCATAAGTTAGTTTGAAAGCTATGATAACCCAAAATGTAAATTCTAATTTGTGGTTACAACTATCATGAATTGAATTCCAAGTCAAAAATAAATAATTATGAGATTTACATTGTTTTACCTTTATGACATCTTTTATGTTTGTAGCTACTAAACTAAATGTTCTCCTTCAACTGATAGATGTTGTACATAATTCTTTTCTCAAAACAATTGTATACGTCATTTCAAAAAATATTTTTTAGTAAGAGGGTCTTAGGATTAAATAACAAATGGAAAAGATTAGCGGAAAGGAGGCACAAATATGTATTCCACAAGAATTTATAGAGATTTTCAAGATCTCGTAGTTATTATTTTTAGACTATTATGCTAATCCAATCAATAGGACTATTTTGGAGAAAATATCATCTAAAAGATTGTGTTGTATTTTATAAATGTTGAGGGTTAATATGATTCGCCAATTTATAAGCTACATTATATTTTGATTAGAAAATGTTAAAGAAATGCCAATTTGGAATATTTAGTTTCTAGAAAATCCTAAACAAATTATCTTTTAAATATTATTTGTTAAAAAGTACAATGAGTATTGAATATTAAAGTATTTATAAGCTTGTAGTGTTTTTCCCATGATTTCTAGGTAGAAAAAACATCGGGTGAAACATTTAAAAAATTTAAAAATATATTTGAACGTGAGTCAAGACATGTTTTTAGGAAATGGAAATCATTTGTAGCGAGACATATGTAGTTAATCAATGTGATAAAATCGCTGAATGCTATTTAGGAATGGATTCCCACAATAAAATACATAAGATAAATACATTGTAAGCATGATTTGAATTAATGGATTTATTGTTATGGAACGAGCTCTCTCATTTTCCATCAATGGAAAATCGAACACTTTTTGAGAATTTAAAATATAGTAAAACATTCAAAAAATCCATCCTAGGGTTACCTAGAGAGATGTTAGTGTTTACACATTTTGTAAAGTTCTTGGAAAACATCCTTATTTTTACAATTTGACTTATGAAATTCCATATAAATGATCATACAATTTTTTTAGGTATGTACATGAATTTAGAATGATTACACTCACAAATGTGTTGTAGATGAGTTGGTAAAATGGTCTAGTTGTGTCCACCCCCACCTAGGTAAAAAACCTCAAATGACTGAAGTAAATATTCCATTGTGAAAAAAATATGGATGAAGATGAAATTTTAGAATTTTTTTCCAATGGGATTATGCATACAAAAACTTGCATAGGCTCGATGGAGTTGGGGAGGATAAGTGTGAAATTATAGAATATTATAATGAGATATGATGTGTGAAAGCTAGAAAAAGGGAAAATGACATTAGCATAGGATGATCAATGTGTAGATAGGATCGACTATCACAATAGGGTTTTTCTCGGGGCCTAATTACATAGGAAAAGGAGAAAAACTAAAAATCATAGAGACATAATTTATGGTAGAGAAAGATTCATGTCGGGTTCACTAGAATGTATGATGGAGAAATATAGGTTCCCAACTATATTATAAAATTTAATGAGTTAGACATGATGTAGTTTGAAAGCTACTCTTGGAGCGGTAGGGTCGTAATTCTACGAGGATAGTGGTGTTTACCCTAAGATAGTTATACGTTTCCAAGACCTACACCTAAGATAAATATATGTATAATATTATGATTCATAATAAATATTCAAGAGATGGATAAATCCAAGGGGAGTAATACTTTAACATAATATAATTGATCAAAGTAAACATACATCTAATCTAGTCTATAACAATGGATGACCAGTCATATAAAAATAACAATATATAAATAAAAAAGAACTAATAAAGGTTATAAATACTAACCTAAAATGTGGATGTTAATGCATGATCCTCCCTTGAGATAACACCATTGAGATAAAATCACTATGGCTGGAGAAAGGGAAAGGTCAAATATAATACCTTTAGTTGTAGCTCATTATGGTGATCAGAATCTAAAATGACAAACTCCAAACACTCATGTCTATTAACTAGGTGTGAAAATACATGAAAAAGTACAATTTTCATGTAAATGGAGTGTGTGATGCCCACTAAAAACAACCCACTGAGACCCAAGGACAACCTAGGATTAGTTAGGAAAAGTATGGCATAATTTTTTTATTTAAAAGAGTCTACAACTGTGTTACAAGACAATAGTTGTGTTCAATTTGATCTTCTTCCTCTCTCAACATGTCAAATAGACATGGAGAATTGTTCTTAGATGGATTTAAGAAGGATTTCAAGATTCAATTTGTCTTCTGATTGATTTGTAATTTGAAAATTTACATCTATTGACAACAAAACGACTGTAAGAGGGTTGAGCCCATTTTTGCTAAGTTTTCTAAGAAGTTCCTTAAGTATTTTTGTCCAATTGGATTCATTTAGGGCATACTACTTCAATTTAATCATTTAGTTTGTTATTTCATTGTTGCAGGTTTGAACTGTGCATTTTTGGATAAAGTATTTTACCAGTTTGAAAATACAAAACAAAGATCAAATTTTAAAGGATCTATTCACCATTTTCATCTTCCAAGTATTAGGATTCATTCCAATTCTAATCTAAAACATTTAGTTGATTCAATTCAACTATTCAAAAGCTAGAATACATCTCTGATTTCCAATTTTCACATATTTCAAAAGACAAAGTATTACACTTCCTTCATACGCATTTCTTTCTTTCAAACAAGAGATTACAACTCACATTTAGATGATTAAATTCAATACAATGATGTAATTTGAGGAAGGTTATGCAATCCTTTATTGATTTCAAAAGACAAATTTACAACTTCCTTCTTTCTTTCCTCAATTTCATCATACAGGACACAATTTCTTGCTTTCAAAAGAACAGAACAGAGTATGTCTCTTTCACATTTCAATTTACACTTTCATAACCAATACAACATATTTCCATTACAAAACATATACAAGTTCATCCACTTCAAGTGGGAAAGGTTACAATAAGATTTCATTTCACAAGGGACTGTCAAACTATCTTTTCTCAGCTCTAGAACAACAACATGCATATTTCTCATTCTTCCAAATTGTGATCACAACAAGAGTAGGGGAAAGGCAATGCTCTCCACCCAACCAAGACATCCAATGAAGAGGAGAAGCCATCCTTCTTCATTGGCCCCGAGCCCCAACCACAATGCAATAAAAGATGTGATCCAACTCATGGCAACAACAGGCTTCCACAAACACACAAGCAACATTTTCACAATAAAAAACACAGTCCAAAATAGAATGTAGTTTTTAAACTACATTAAAGCATGAAAAACATTACTCGAGGCTTCATCAAGCAAGCCAAAGGAGAGAGAAAAGAAACTATGGGGATGCTTCTTATGCCTCCCAAAAAGGGGAAATGGGTATCACCACCTGAATTACAAACCACCAAAATATAGTATATCAAAACCCTGACATTCCTTATGCCTCCCCAAGTACCCCTTATTCCTCACATTTCCTTATGCCTCCCAACCTCTTATGGCACCCCATAATGAGTAAAGAAATGCAAGCTATTTCTTTGTAAGGTGGAACCCAAATCCCAACTCCCTCCACCCTTATACCTCCCTAAAACACACTTGTGCCTCCCACAAAATAAACCCCATAGTCTTCTCCTACACCATTCCTAGGCCATCTACCCAACAACCCACAAACATGCCAAAACATTCACACATTAACATTTACATTCATAAAAGAAGAGCATTTCAAGAGCCAAGCTCTTACCTCTCCATGATGGAGTTTCCCAAGTTCCAAACAAAGTTTTTCCAAGAAAACAATCCAAAAATCCACCAAACAACAAGCATGCAACAATCTTCAAGCTTCTCCAAAAGCAAGAGCTCCCAAAACAACAAGGAATTCACCCAAGAATGAAGTCTCCAAAGTTGAGCAACCCCAAAACAAGGCAAGGAATTCAAATTTTATAGAAGAGGGAAGAGAAGAGGATGAGGTGGATCCATGTAGGATGCCACATCACACATCCTCAACCCCAACCCAAAAGTCAACTTCATTCTCCAATGCATAATAAATAGGTGGGTGAATAATATGATAGTTTACTTACATACTCAAATCCAACCCACACCCCAAAGGACTGAAATTAAATCATGTAAGAAAAGTGCAATTAAAACCTACAATTTGCCTTCTCAAAAAGCATTATAAAAGTCTAAATTTCAACTCTCCAACCATAGGTATGGTTGGTAAATAAATTTAAGAGGTATGGGACAAGTTTAACTTGTCCCACAAGCCTCCAAAATCAGCCTCCAAGGACAAATTCGAATTTCCAAGAAGGTGGAGTGTTTCACACTCAAAATTTACACTTATCACTTACACATCACTTACACATCTCTTACAACACTTTAATTCAAGGCCAACAACTCTATTAATTACTTTCTTATGACATATTTTAATTAATTAACTTAACAACATGATTACTCACAATATTACACACCATTTAATGAATAATGAAAGGGTCAATGCACCACAAAATAAACACATGCAAACATAAACAAAGGAACCAATAAATAAATACACATAACCCCTTGGTCACATTTAAAGGTGATCCCCCCATGGGAATCCCTAACACACACAAACACACACAAACAAATACTAGTTGCCATGGTGACCTTGTTGAATTCATCTAGAATTCCAATGTGGTTGGTCTCAATCCCCCGATGTTTGTTGTGATATTTTAACCTGCAAAACACAAATACCTCCTTTGGCCTCATGGCCATATCAGAACATCCAAAATAATATAATTAAAATTCCAAAATCATCTAGATATATGGATCACAACAACATCCAAGCAATCAACAAGATCATTTGTAATTTTACTCAACAACTATATCATCATCAAATAATTTCCATTTCTAGGTCTACTCACAATATCCAAATATCACATGTCCGAACAACATCCATAGTATAACCATGTCAAATAGTATATCAACATCAATATCCAAAATGCCTCTAATAATCATCATGCATCATAATTGAATCAAGTCAACAATAATCCATGATCTAACATCTAACATCATACTATAATAAAGTCCATAATCATGTCCATAATATAATCAGCAGTATCATGATTAGTATAAAAAAGGTGTCAAAGGGAAGTGGGCACTACATCCCCCTCCCCTTAGACTCGACTTCCTCCTGGAAGTCACTGGAACAAATGTGGAAACTAAACTCGTAGTAAAGTAGCATCCTCCCATGTAGCTGTAGTCTCATCATATTTGTCCCACTACACCCGGACTTGATCAACCTCTCTACCTCGAAGGCCCAAGGTCCTGTGATCTAGGATGAATGGGCTCCACCATCACCTACCCCTGATCCTGCACCTGCAATGATGTCCAATCTAACACATGAGAAGGATCTGCAACATATCTCCTAAGAACTGAAACATGAAACACATCATGTACATGTGAGACAAGCTAGGTGGCAATGCTAGATGGTAGGCCAAAGGGCCGATACACTCCAAGATCTCAAAAGGACCCATGAATCTAGGAGCTAACTTAGAACCTTTTCCATAATGGATAGGGCTCTTATGTGGCCTGACATGAAGGAACACCTTCATGCCCACATCAAAACTATGGTCGGTCCTATGCTGATCTATACTTACTTCTTTCCTATCATGTGCCTCCTGTAGTCTGTCTGATCAAAACCACCTACTGCTCCATGTCCTGCAACAAAGTTGGTCCAAGAGAAACCCTGTCCTCTAACTGTCCCAGTTAAGAGGTGTCCTGCACTCTCTACCATATAAAGCCTGAAAAGGAGCCATGCCTATAGAACTCTGAAAACTATTATTGTAGGAAAACTCCACCAAGTACATAGGTACTCCTCCCATCTAGACTATTGATCCATCACATACATCTTGAGCATGTCCTCTAAAATCTGATTCACCCACTCGGTCTATCCATCTATCTTGGGGTGATATGTTGTACTGAAATTGATCTTTGTCCCGAGGGCATATTGCATGGTAGTCCAAAAATGGGAAGTGTACAAAGGATCGCGGTCACTAATGATCTTCCATGGAATCCCATGTAACCTGAACAATCTCATCAAGATATACCCGTGCCACTGCACTAGCTGTATAAGTGGTCTTCACCAGAGAAAAGTGAGCCACTTTTGTCAATTTATCAACCGTGACCATGATGGCGTCGTGGTGATATCTCGACATCGGTAGCCCAACAATGAAGTCCATGGAAATGGTGTCCCATTTCCACTCCTAGTATAACATGAGGAAAGAGAAGGCCACTGGATGTTGATGCTTGGCCTTTACTTTTTGGCACTCTAAACATCATGACATGAATTGAGCCATGTCTCTATGAAGTCCTCTCTCAATGATACAACTATCTCAAGGTGGCGTGCATCTTCTTCACCCCGGGATGGGCTGAATAGGGTGCATGATGTGCCTCCACCAAGATGTCCTGCCTCAAGCCTCCATCTCTGGGAACATAAATCCAAGCCCTCTGTGCTCTTGAGAAGACCATCTACCTCTAAAAGAAAAACCATCAAACTTCCCTCGAGGGGTCTCTCGAGACTCGATCTCTCTCTCGAACTGCAATGTAGAAGTAGTCAAGAGGAAGCTTGAAGAATCCTACTCCACAAATCTATGCTGCTCACCGAGGTGGCCATAGCCACATGTCTCCATCTCCGAGAGTCATCCACCACATTCTCCTTCCTTTCACATGCTCTATCTCCATATCATACTCACAAAGAAACTCCATCCAACGCCACTGATGAGCATTGAGATTGGGCTGCGTGAAGAGGTGGTGAAGACTCAAGTGATCTGTCTTGAGTGTGAATCTCTGACCAAGAAGAAAGTGCCTCCATCAAACCAAAGTGTGCACAAACTTTGCAAAGCTCAAGATCATGAGTGGATAATTAAGCTCATAATATTTGAGTTTGTGAGATTCAAAAGCCACTACTCTGCCCTCCTGCATCAACACACCTCCAAGTCCCTGCTAAAGAAGCATCCATGCAAATGAAAAACTCACCCTGTGGATCCACACTGCAAGGATAGGTGTTGTAGTGAGACATTCCTTTAGTGTTTCTGAAAGGCCTGCTCACACCTGTCTGACCAAAAAAAACTTCTTCCCTTTCCGTTGAAGGGAAGTGATGGGGTGCAATCAGAGAGAAGTCCTGAACAAATCTCTCATGTAGTAACCTGCTAGTCCCATGAAGCTGCGCACCTCTGTCATAGTAGTGGGTGCTGGCCAATCCATAATAGCTCTAATCTTGGAAGGATCGATGGTGATACCTTCCCCAAAAATGATATGTCCCAAATACTACACCTCCATCTGAAAGAATGCACACTTCTCCAAGTTCCCCGTAAAGTTTGCTCTCCCGAAGACACTGAAGAACCTGCGAAGGTGCCCCTCATGCTCCTCCTCATGCGTGTACGTGAGTAAATCAAAATGTCATCAAGGAAGATGAGCACAAAGTGATCTAAGAAAGTCCTAAATACCCCATTCATCAAACTCATAAACATTGTGGGGGCATTAGTCAAACCAAAAGGTACCACTGTGAACTCATAGTGGCCATATCTCATATGGAAGGTGGTCTTATGAATGTCCACCTCCGAAATCCTCAGCTGATGGTAGCTGACTTAAGGTCTATCTTAGAGAAAGTTGTGGCTCCCTTCATCTGATCAAACAAATCATCAATGCATGGAAGGGGATAATGATTCTTGATCGTTACCTTATTAATTGGTGGTAATCAATACACAACCACAAGGATCCATCCTTCTTCTTTACAAAATTATCACCGGTGCACCCCAAGGGGACACTAGGATGAATAAGGCCTTTCTCTAGAAGGCCCTCAAGTTGCAACTTGAGCTCGCAGAGCTGGGGTGGTCATCCGATAAGGTGCTCATGAGATAGGCTCTGCTCCTGAAACTAGATCTATATGAAAATCAATCTCACGTGGGGGTGGTAACCCCAGTAGCTCCCCTGGAAAGACATCTGCAAACTCTCTCAAAATGGGATGATCATCTAGCGATGGTCCACTAGACCCATCCTCTGATCTATCACTAACTGTAACAACATACATCTGACAACCCCATCGCACACACCACTTAAGCTGCATAGTAGAGATGGTGTGAATAGAAATGGGTCTCCTGACCCCCACTATCACTGCCTCCACTCCTAGATCATCTATACAAGATATGATCTTGTGGTAACAATCCACTCTGGCTCTGTGTGCAGATAACCAGTCCATGCCCAAGATGACTCCATAAGAGCCCAACGGAAGGATACGAAGATCCGAGGTAGTGGTGAAAGGTCCCAAATCCACCACACACTCCTTAACTAAGGAGTCTATAGAGATCTTGGCTCAGAAGCCATCTCAACATCCCAACTATGACCCCTACCTAACTGCCACCAGCCTGCATCACTCTACTAAAGATGGTGCAATAAAAGAATCAGAAGAACCAGAATCAAACAAAATGGAGGTAGGAATGCCTCCAATGTTACTGTAGTCTCAATAACTATACTCTGATGCTCTACCTAGTGGTTCTCGACCACTGCATACATCTATATGACTATGCCCCATATCACCAACAATAGGCTCTGAAATATGTGTCTTACCCTTGTTATTAGGGTTTATGTGGGTAGTCTCTCAAAAATGTCTCTAAAGTAACACCACAAAAAAACAACCACTGATCCTCTCCCTGTGTGTAGTAGGTCGGTACTACTGGAGGTTGTGGTGTGGATGATGATGATCCGGCTGTGGTCTCGCTTGAGGTCTCTCTGGTGAGCTCCTGTTGAGTGAGCTCTCTGGGCACCTGTGTCCTGATGGGACCCCTAGAGGGAGGCCCCATACTCTGACCTCTCTGTGCATCAAACCTCTGTGGAGGTCTATAAGGTGGGTGGGACTGCTGCTACTACTGCTGTGGTCTAAAAGATGACTGTGTTGAACCCTGTCCACCACGAGGAAGAGGTATTGACCCTCGATCTCGATCTGTTGTTGTCCTACATCTTCTGTATGTGGCTCTGGACTCGGTCTCTAGCCTGTTGGGTCTTTCCCCGAGTCTCCTCTACTATATAGGCCTTCTCGATGGCCTCAGCTAATGTCTATGGACAATGGATCCACACTGCACCTCCAATGTCTAGATTCAGCCCCGGATGATGAACCTATGGATCCACACCTACTCATCTGCATGTAATCAACATACTGGAGTAGATCCAGAAATCTACTCTCATACTCAGCCACTATAAGAGATGCCTATCAGAGGTCATGAAACTCATCTATCCTTTGCTTTGTATGAACCTCCATGACAAATATATCTCTCTAGAAATGCTCCTCAAAGAGCTCCTAAGTAATTGTCTCAGAATCAACATGGAGCTTCTACTCCTCTGTCCGCCACAGACACCAGCTCCATCCCTTAGTAGATGGATCACAACATGAGCTTTCATGTTGCTAGAACAAGGACAGAGCTTGAAGCATCCACTCAAGCTCACCAACCAGGCCTCTACCTGAAATCCACCTATGTCACTAGAATAATGTGATGGCTGAAGCTTCAGGATCTCCCTGATGTGATCTGTATTTGTGGTCTGATGGCCTCTAGGCTCTCTCTGTATGCTCATCCCTAAGCCTAGGGCTCGAGACCTCTCTCTATGTCCTGAAACTCGGTCACCCTGTCCCCTCTGTGGTGACTCTTCTCTGGCTGACTCTGCATGGAAGTTCTCTCCTCCATGCTCCTCATTGGGTCGAGGAGATACATGACCCTCAATGGAAGTGACTCTATCATGTCTGGTTGCATGTCCTCCTACTGATCCTCTGCGTAGAGTGGCATTAACATCCTGAAGAGTCTACAAAATCTGGTGGTAGGATGGCTGCTACAACATGATCTGGTGGTGGTAAGTCTAGGTCTATGTGAAAAGACCCCTCATCTTGTCTGTGCCTCCTACACAGACCAAGGTGAGAGTTAGTTCATCTTTCTAAGTTTTATTTAGTTTCCATGTTTACTAAAATATATGAAAATTTCTAAACTAAGTTGTTTTCTAGATTTAAAAGTGTGCTAGGTTTAAGGTTCATGTCTCAAGTTTTCTAGTGTGCCCAATGGCCCAAGATTTTGAACCACTACTCTGATACCAAGTGTGATGCCCGCTAAAAACAACCCACTTGAGACCCAAGAACAACCTAGGATTAGTTAGGAAAATTATGGAATAATTTTTTTTGTTTAAAAGAGTCTACAACTAGGTTACAAGACAACAATTGTCACTAACAAGTTCTAGAATCAATTCTAATCCACTAGAATATACTTTTATTTTATTAACAATTATTAGAGGTCACAAGGTCCAAAATTTAGGGTTAGAAAGTTCAATTAGGTTAAGAGGGTAATTCCTCACCATACCCACTCTCTAATAGGATTTAAAGATTCAACTTGATTTTTCTCAAAATTAATGCATTCAAAAATTCCCTAAATCATTCCCATTGGATAGAAATTTCCTCACCTTTCCAATGATATAAAGAAGTCCTCCTAACTCCTCATATTTCTCAAGTTATGGGCCGGTGGGCCTTGGGGTGAAAATTTTCCCCAAGAGCGGGCTGCGGGCCCAGGGGAGAAAATTTTTCCCCAGGCGGGGGTCTCCAAGGCGGGGGGAAAATTTCCCCATGGGAGGGTCCACGGCCCGGGGAGAAATTTTTTGAGGGAGGAGTTGGGTCGGGGGGGGCCATGGGAGACATTTTGGAAATTTCCCGTGGGGTGAAAAGCCACCTTTTGCACCACGCTCCATGAGTCCGCAAGTCCGCAAGGGACACGTGGTGCTCCTAAGCCAACGTGGGAAAGTGGGGTTGTGGGGATAAAAGATTTTTAATGCCCTAAAGGGTGAAAAGGGTAAAATTCACCTAGCCCCCGATGCACCGCGATGCCACGTGGAAGCTCCTGATTAGCTCATTGGTCGGGGGGGGCGGGGGGAAAATTTAGAAAATTTTTTTTTTTTTTGAAAATGCAAAAGGTAGAAAGGAACCCCGCTCCCTGCCGATGCCTCATGATGCCACGTGGCAGCTCTGATGATTGGTTGGGCAGGGGGGGAAAATTTAGAAAATTTTCCAATTTTTTTTTGAAGCGCTAAGTTAAAAAGGGATCCCCCCTCCGCCAATGCCTCGTGGTGCCACGTGGAAGCCCTGATTGATTTGTGGGGTAGTGGGAAAATTAGGGAAAATTTTCCCAAAAATTTTTCAAAGTGCTAAGGGAAAATTCGGGACCCGTGGGTCCACTAAGGAAATTTTTCCCAAATTTTTTTTTTAGAATTAGAATTTTTTTTTGATGCCAAATGAAGAAAAACTTCAAAAGGCCATAACTTTTGATAGAGAGCTTGGTTTTGGGAAAACGAGGACTTTTTGGAAATCTCTCGACGTCCTCTTTACTTACAAGAATCATTAAATTTTGATTTTGATAAATTTTAAGGAGTCAATTTCAAGAAAATGATCTGGATTTTATAAATGCAAACTGGTAAATTTTAACTTATAAGATTTGTTCAATTTGATCTTCTTCCTCTCTCAACATGTCAAATAGACATGGAGAATTGTTCTTAGATGGATTTAAGAAGGATTTCAAGATTCAATTTTTTGATTGATTTGCAATTTGAAAATTTACATCTCTTGACAACAAAACGATTGTAAGAGGGTTGAGCCCCATTTTTGCTAAGTTTTCTAAGAAGTTCCTTAAGTATTTTTGTCCAATTGGATTCGTTTAGGGCATACTACTTCAATTTAATCGTTTAGTTTGTTATTTCATTGTTCCAGGTTGAACTTTGTGCATTTTTGGATAAAGTATTTGCCAGTTTGAAAATACAAAACAAAGATCAAATTTTAAAGGATCTATTCACCATTTTCATCTTCCAAGTATTAGAATTCATTCCAATTCTAATCTAAAACATTTAGTTGATTCAATTCAACTATTCAAAAGCTAAAATACATCTCTGATTTCAAATTTTCACATATTTCAAAAGATAGAGTATTACACTTCCTTCATACGCATTTCTTTCTTTCAAACAGAGATTACAACTCACATTTAGATGATTAAATTCAATACAATGATGCAATTTGAGGAAGGTTATGCAATCCTTTATTGATTCCAAAAGACAACTTTACAACTTCCTTCTTTCTTTCCTCAATTTCATCATACAGGACACAATTTCTTGCTTTTCAAAAGAACAGAATAGAGTATGTCTCTTTCACATTTCAATTTACACTTTCATAACCAATACAACATCTTTCCATTACAAAACATATACAAGTTCATCCACTTCAAGTGGGAAAGGTTACAATAAGATTTCATTTCACAAGGGACAATCAAACTGTCTTTTCTCTCTCTCTAGAACAACAACATGCATATTTCTCATTCTTCCAAATTGTGATCACAACAAGAGTAGGGGAAAGGAAACGCTCTCCACCCAACCAAGACATCCAATGAAGAGGAGAATCCATCCTTCTTCATTGGCCCCCGAGCCCCAACCACAATGCAATAAAAGATGTGATCCAACTCATGGCAACAACAAGCTTCCACAAACACACAAGCAACATTTTCACAATAAAAACATAGTCCAAAATAGAATGTAGTTTACAACTACATTAAAGCATGAAAAACATTACTGAGGCTTCATCAAGCAAGCCAAAGGAGAAAGAAACTATGGGGATGCTTCTTATGCCTCCCAAAAGGGGAAATGGGTATCACCACCTGAATTACAAATTACAAACCACCAAAATATAGTATATCAAAACCCTGACATTCCTTATGCCTCCCCAAGTACCCCTTATTCCTCACATTTCCTTATGCCTCCCCAACCTCTTATGGCACCCCATAATGAGTAAAGAAATGCAAGCTATTTTTTTGTAAGGTGGAACCCAAATCCCAACTCCCTCCACCCTTATACCTCCCTAAAACACACTTGTGCCTCCCACAAAATAAACCCCATAGTCTTCTCCTACACCATTCCTAGGCCATCTACCCAACAGCCCACAAACATGCCAAAACATTCACACATTAACATTTACATTCATAAAAGAAGAGCATTTCAAGAGCCAAGCTCTTACCTCTCCATGATGGAGTTTCCAAGTTCCAAACAATAGTTGTTTCCAAGAAAACAATCCAAAAATCCACCAAACAACAAGCATGCAACAATCTTCAAACTTCTCCAAAAGCAAGAGCTCCAAAAAACAACAAGGAATTCACCCAAGAATGAAGTCTCCAAAGTTGAAGCAACCCCAAAACAAGGCAAGGAATTCAAATTTTATAGAAGAGGGAAGAGAAGAGGATGAGGTGGATCCATGTAGGATGCCACATCACACATCCTCAACCCCAACCCAAAAGTCAACTTCATTCTCCAATGCATAATAAATAGGTGGGTGAATAATATGATAGTTTACTTACATACTCAAATCCAACCCACACCCCAAAGGACTGAAATTAAATCATGTAAGAAAAGTGCAATTAAAGCTTACAATTTTTTTCTTCTCAAAAGCATTATAAAAGTCTAATTTCAACTCCAACCATAGGTATGGTTGGTAAATAAATTTAAGAGGTATGGGACAAGTTTAACTTGTCCCACAAGCCTCCAAAATCAGCCTCCAAGGACAAATTGAATTTCCAAGAAGGTGGAGTGTTTCACACTCAAAAGTTAACTTACACATCACTTACACATCTCTTACAACACTTTAATTCAAGGCCAACAACTCTATTAATTACTTTCTTATGACATATTTTAATTAATTAACTTAACAACATGATTACTCACAATATTACACACCATTTAATGAATAATGAAAGGGTCAATGCACCACAAAATAAACACATGCAAACATAAACAAAGGAACCAATAAATAAATACACATAACCCCTTGGTCACATTTAAAGGTGATCCCCCCATGGGAATCCCTAACACACACAAACATGCACAAACAAATACTAGTTGCCATGGTGACCTTGTTGAATTCATCTAGAATTCCAATGTGGTTGGTCTCCAATCCCCGATGTTTGTTGTGATATTTTAACCTGCAAAACATGAATACCTCCTTTGGCCTCGTGGCCATATCAGAACATCCAAAATAATATAAATAAAATTCCAAAATCATCTAGATATATGGATCACAACAACATCCAAGCAACCAACAAGATCATTTGCAATTTTACTCAACAACTATATCATCATCAAATAATTTCCATTTCTAGGTCTACTCACAATATCCAAATATCACATGTCCGAACAACATCCATAGTATAACCATGTCAAACAAGTATATCAACATCAATATCCAAAATGTCTCTAATAATCATCATGCATCATAACTGAATCAAGTCAACAATAATCCATGATCTAACATCTAACATCATACTATAATAAAGTCCATAATATCTACTTATTTCTTCTTTTCAGTGGTCGTTCCTCACTCTGTTGCTTTCTTCCTCCTTGGGTCACTTTGTTTTTTTGGTTATGAAAAGTGGAGGGACCGTGATGAGAAGTGCCACAAAGAGCATACACCTGTGGCACGATCTACTACACGCATTGTGAATGGGTTTGTCACAAAAGAATAATGAGGATGATTTGTATAAACTCTGCAAGAGTGGAGTCCCCTACGCCATGTTTGTGTCATTAAGGAGAGGAACTCAGGCATATCACATGGTTTTTCTTTAATTGATTTTCCTTCAATTGAAGCAGCTCGCAACATGCTAGAAGGGGTTGGAGATGATGGATTGGTTGTTGATGGGCAATGCCTATTCTTTGAGTATAGAAGAAGCCAACTAGAGGCTTAGGAGCACCTCAAATAGGGAATGAAAACACAACAAAAGGGTCAAATCAAGGAAGTACCGAAGGCACCGGTGCTTGCAAAAATTTGAATGGATGTGTATTGTTTGTGGCTACGTCAAATTTTCTTGTCATATGTCATGTTTCGGTCTGTGCAATGAGGGATGTCTTGAAGATGCTCCTCTGATTGCCTCTAATCCAGTTCAAGTGGAAAGAAAGGATCGAATTTGGAGCAACACATGTTTTAGTTGTTCATGGGTTGGATGAGAATGCTAATGAAGAAAGTGTGGGCCATGTGGACTATGAGGAGAAGGAGGTATGCCAGTGTGTGGCCATGGGAAATAGCTTTTAAATGCAAGCATGTTAAGTCTAGCCCCCTGAAGTATTTTGCTATCCTTTTTCAATTTCATGAAATAAATGATCTCCTACCTGAAATAACGTCTTGAAATGGGAAATTGTGGTTGATTTTTTTGATTTTCCTTGAGTGCATTGGTTGTTCCCTTGTTCCTTCTCCCTGAATCTCTATTTTCTTTTTTGATTGGTTTGCAAAGGGGAAAATTGTTGTTATCTTTACTCTGTTAGATTTAGATGGTTGGGAACAATGTTGTACTTGCTTATTTGTTTGTTTTGGACCAAATCATCTGAAATGGGAAAAGGGAATTCTTATGAAACATGGAAGCTTCTAGAAAAATTACTTTTCAAAATGCTTGGTTATGGCTACCCTAAGCGATATCAAATTAGTAGAGGCTCACAAATTCTTGGGTCTGATTTTTGCTCGATAGTAGGTACTTCTTGCATTTTTCTCCCTTAGGGGTTGCCTTCATTAGTACTTCTGGCCCCTCGAACGCTTCTGCCCTCTTTGGTTTGTCCCCTTGCTTGTGCTGACAAGACAATTATCACCTTTCAACTCTACATCGAATGTAGATTTTCCAATTGATAAAACAAAAATCCGTGTATATTTCTTTTGTGGTGTTTTATCATTATTGACAGGGAATATCATAAATATGGAAATCTGGGTTCTTATCTAGAGTTTCTCTTGTTTTATTAGTTGTAACACTACTCCTTGGTTACCTTTTTATAGAATGTATTTGTTGCGTAAGTGAGATTCTGTTAGAATAAATTGCTATTGTACAACATTTAATATGTAGTGTTATTTTGGCTTGGATAATAGTATGTTTAGCTATTGTTGAAGATTGTGGATGAAGTTTTTAGGCTTTCCGCTCAAAGGTTGTCATGCTTACCTTTCTAGATTGTAGCTTTTTATGAGCTTTTTGTATGTCTTGTTTCCTAATAAGGCTTGCATGGCTGTGGTTTCTCCAATAATCTAATTTGGTATCGGACATTACGAAAGAAATAAGGAAATTTCATTAATGTCCTCAAATGAATGAAAGTAGATCAATGGGACTAAGGATACAAATATTAGCAATAGAAAGTTCTAGGAAGAGAGAATCCTAGATATGAACCAAAGAAATAAAGTACAAAAGATGAAATAGAGCAGCGTGCCACTACCACAAGTGGCAAAGAAACCAATACAAATAACAATGAGGGGTGAACAAAAACCCCAAGAGCGTGCGTCATTGAAAATAGGAGGTAAATTATTTTGAATGTCCCTATTTGTGCATGAAGTGGAGGAATCATATGAGACTTTATCGATCATTGTGAGGGATCTATTATTGTTGTCCAATGAGTATATAGGGATTTAATAAGTATTTCATTAAAAATTATTGATGAAATTTGGGGGTTACTTTTCCTTTATGTTATTTAGATAAGTTGATGATCATGATGAGGTTTATTGGTAGAATAATGGATTTTTGTGTCTCATTTAAATGCTTTTAAAGAGTGGTTTTGATTAAGTTATCAAGTACTACTTCTTAAAGACCTTGTAAGGAAAGGCGGTACACCTCTTGTTTAGTATGTGAGGGAATGTTTCCTTCGGGGTTACGTATCTCTTTATTGCTATGAAACCTCCCTCCCTGGAAGGATTGGATAACTTTGTTTTGTTTTATGTCTATGATCGTAACTAGTATGTCTTGGAATTCTCAAGTTTTTCCTTTTGAGATGGATGGATTGAGTATTAGATTTAAATCACGTAATCCATAGGGTTGCATGATTGAAATTCTCAATACTATTGACCTTTCGTTCCTATCTAATAAGTTCTTGACTTGATTATTTTTGTGATATCATTCTTACTAGAATGTTTGAATTCCTCCTTGTTGGTTGGTGTAGATATTTACCTAATGTGAAAATGTTGATTAGTGGTTGTGCTTTGACCCTTTCATGTAGTAGAACATTCCTTTCATGGCTTTGTTAAATGTTAGCTTACTATTTCAATGTGTATTCTTAACATGCTCGAGTTCTCATGAACTAAATCAAGTTAATAATGGTGCAGATGGCTTGTGCATGTTGATAAAGGAAATATTTGTGAAGGTTTCATCGGGTTGATTTATGAAGTTTCTTGTTCAAATGTCAAATGTGTTGTAAATACGGTAATGGTGCTTGTAAAGGAGTTTATAAGACCTTTTTCCTTGGACTATCGGTGTTTGTGAATTAAAGTTGTCTTTTCGTTTTGGAAAATAAACTTGTAATTATCTTTGTGAGAAATAATTTACCATATTCACCTTGTTATGAGTATTCTTTTAGTAATATCATTTTTTTATTAGTTGTGAAAATGTCATAGCATGGCTAGACCAACTTGTTGCCTCTTTGTTCTCGGACAAAGTTCTATTGATTCTTTTGCTACCTTTGTTAAGTGTGCCATGATGAATAGAAATGTTATAACCGTGTTTAATTCTCCCATTTAGCAATGAAAGTTTTTGTTTTCGAGTTATAAAACTATCATGTTTTAATAACCCTCCATGGTCTTGACATCAATGCAATTCTTGGTATATTTTAGTGAGTGACAACCCTTCTTCTAAAGTGAAACAAAAATAAAACAAAATGAATTCTTAGATAAATAAATAAATAAAATAACAATGAAATTGGGTTCTTGTTGAGAAATTTAAGAATCTTAATTTGGAAATAAATGAGTTTTCTACCGGGGTAAAGAAACCTACCTTTGTTAGCCTTAACTACAGATTAAACTTTATTCTCATTTTTGTAAAACCTTAAGTCTTGTGCTTCCATTTTAGGAACCCCATGTGTATCCATTTTCGAACTTAATCAAGATGATTGCTAAATGAAGCCTTTACCCAAATCTAGTGTAACTCTTAATTTTCTTTGAAATACCGGTTAATAAATAAATAGACCATAATGAAATAAATTGACCTTCACACTCTAACCATTGCCATAAAACTTTATACCTCTTTTCTTAGGTAATGGTAAAATTTCGATCCTTTCTCAAAGGGGATTGTCGTTCCAAACCCAAAACGGTACCTCCATCAATGGAGCTTACACTCATCTCCTTTTTGCAACGAAGGTTGAAAGAGGATTATGTAGCTTGTGGTTGTTTGGATAACCTTGTGGGATTTGTTTCACCTCCCCCTTGTAGCGTTAATCTAATAACTAATTAAACAAATAATTGTCAAAGTAAGATGATCCTCTTTTAGAAATTTTATCTAAGGCTTATGTCTCTTTTTTAAAGGAAAGGAGCCTAACCGTTAAGAAGGATTATACGGTTCATAACAGAATCTTCTAGAACGTTACTTAAAATTTTTAAGGGCGTGTTGCAGTAAAATAAATAACCCTAGGAAGCTTTGCACAGTGGGATGTCTTGAACTGTAATTATGTATCGTGGTTGGTCTTTGATGTTGTGCCTCATTGGAGAGGAAAGTGAGCTATCCTTGTTGGGTGTGGAGTGTCTCCTAGTTATCCTTGAGGTCATTGTTATGCCAAGTTGTTCAAGGAGCTAGTTGTAACCTTTGTGACGACTGTTGTGTCGTGGCTTTGTACTACAAACAAGTCAAAAAATATTATCTTGTACTTTCTTTATGTTGGATTATGTGTCTAAATTAGTGGGTGTTACAACTCTCATGGATGTACTCATGAATTATTTAGGAGAAGACCTGTGGGGTTTGAGGATGTAGATGTTGTGGAAGTGGCTATGAAGGTGGTATGACCTTCCCACCCCCAATTTCTCAACATTATTTCCAAACCTAGCCAATGAGGAAGTACACATACGGATCAAATGACCCTCTTTGCATGCAATGTATTACGAATCTTGAGCAATTCTATTCTTACATCATAAAAACTCCACAAATTCTTGGGAAACATGATCTATTATTGTTCTCACTTGTTCAATCTTCATTGTGGATGATATGCCAAATGTAAGAGAGCGTGTCCCTCCATGAGCATGGCCATATTTGTAGATAATTGAAGAAATATTAATCTCTACTTAAACATGTGAAAAAATGAGTTGATAGTATTTGGACTGGACATTCATGTTTTCTTCTTCTAGCCACCATTATGTATGAAGAAATTGTGAATCGATTTTTTTCATTCACCACATGCCATCATGTTGAATTTCGGTAATGCACATAAAGAAAAGATATTTAGTATACACAAAATATGTCTATATCTATTGACATGAAACATTTTTATAAATAGATGCGAATCAAAAGTGCATAGCAAAAATGTTAACATGTCATCTTTTTGTTGAGTGACGTTTCTTTTGAACATTGAAAGTGAACATATGTTTTTGGTTGCACACCCCTTGAGAGAGGTCGGGAATATTTTGAGTTAGTTTGCATTCAATGTGGGTCTTGTTTATGTGGCTTTCTTCAAAATTTTCTCATAGTCTTTGATTTATGTGATTTTCACAAATCATTAATGGACTTAGATTGAAATGGGTGTTGATAGTTGTATTCACAGCATTTGGATTTGGTTTTTTTGAAAAACCCTAAAGTATTACCATTATATTTTCTGGTGTTTTTAGAAAATTGTTAAGTATTACCGTTATATTTTCTCAAATGTTATTCTTTCAGCTCTATGATATGAATTAAATAGTGTTAAATAATTATGTCATCTAGCACCTTAGGTTTAATTTCAATTATCATATCTTGAACAAGAATATTATTAAAATCTAATTAATTTCAAGTTAAATATCTTCCATAAAAATAGGTCATGTAAAAGTTTTTATTTTTCATAAAGTCTTTTACACTCTTAATTGTGTAAATAATCAAGAGAATATTACTATATCTTGAACAATAATATTAATAAAACCTATTTAATTTCAAGTTAAATATCTTCCATAAAAATAAGTCACACAAAAATTATTTATTCTTTGGGAAATCCACTTTAAAAATCATTAATTGTAAGTGTTCTTTATTTAAAAAATAAAAATTCCAATAGGTTTAAGCCAATCATAAATAAAAATGATATTTTAATAAGCATAATATACTCCTATCACAATGAGTTTTTAATACAATTTTCTAAATTTTTAGCCTCTCATTATCTAGGATTTAGTAACTTTTTACCAATAATTGAAGGTTAAAACCACAAAAGACAACCCAAAGCTTGTTAATTTTAGGGCTTGGGGACTCGGGTGCCCCGCAAATTTTATCATTATCAATACATATCGTACTCAACATCTTCACTAATCATATTTACTGATTTTCTTTCTCTTTCTAAAAGTACATTAAACTTTTAACCTTTTAACCATGCTCCATAATCTATCCTTGGAATTTTGAAATGATATCAAATAATTATGAGGATATAAGGAAATAAATTTGAAAAATTTAAAGATGTTCGTGCTTATCAAACGCTCCCAAATGCACAAAGAAAATAGAAAAGACAATCAACCATTATACTAATGTTCTTTTAATATAAAAACCAATCTTGTGCAGTTGAGAAAACTTCTGTTACCGATTTCACGACTTGGTCGATGATGTTCACTTCATAATTGTTGACATCGCCATATGCCTCTTCACTACTGCCGATGAGTCTGTAGTGGGTGCGTTTGAGATCCATATCAGGTGAGGTTCACCTAAAGGGTGGCGGTCTCTTGTTTCTCAAAAGCCATGTCTCACATGAAGTGCTGACCAACAAAACCCCTATGCATCTCGGGTGTGTTCCCTAACTTTGGGGACTTCCCATTTTTGGATTTGTGGGACGTCGAAGAGACATCTTGTCACCGTCCCGAGAAGTTCGGAGCGCCCGGACGCCGGGACTGGCTGGAAAAGGGGGTTCGCCTCTTGCATAATACCAAATCTATTGAACATAGTAAATTGAAGAGTCCAATCACATATTTACACTTCTTTAGTGACACATAATGCAATTATATGTGTGATTTATTGATAATTTAAAGTATATATATTTGTAGTCGATTTAAATTGACAAATTATTTTCAATTTACCTTGAATAATTTTTTTGATATTTTAAATTTTTATGTAAACTTGAAGATAATATTTTAATTATTTCATGCCACACTTTCCTATTAGTTTATACAAAATGTATATTGACAATCATATTGTTTTGCATTTTGATGCGAGATATTGAATTTTGGTGACAACAAAATATGCTTCAAAAAAATAGCCTGGTGTTTGCTTTGGCCTTTAATTGTTGAAAAAGGTATACACAATCAAATCTATATTCTTTGGAAATTGAAATAAACATAGCATCTATACTATAATATAGGACAAATTAATTATAGTCTAAGCGATTATCTTTTAGACACAATTCAATTGTGCTTTAGAGAAGTCAAACAGATGCATGGATGGCTAGTATTTTCATTTAGAAATACTTTCATAAATTCCGAATCAGGCACTCCCTAGATACATGTACTTATATGTTGATATGCTCGTCAGTGTTTTAGACCAACAACCAATGATAGGTGAAAAGTCGGAGTTTAATGTGAAATATTATATGCAAACAATAAATCACCATCTGATGTCTCATTGTAAACATAAGACCCTCCTGGAAAGTTACTGTAAAAATGTAATTAGAGACAAATTGATGGATGACAAATATGATTAATCGTAGTGCTTGTATAACAAAATAGATGTCAAAGATATGGCTGAGAAATAAATGAAGGAGAAGGTAACAATGGTTGACTGTCGAATGATCCTTCAAGGTAAATTGTTTATACACAAAATTTATGTGCAATTTCTGATGTAGGAGGCTCCATCTTGTGTATTGTAAAAGACATCTTATCCTCTTCAAGCGGGTGCATCTCCACCAATCTCTCATGTGTTGACGTCCATTTCCATTTGCTAGTTTACAGATTCAATGATGACAATTTCCAATCATTAAAAACATGATTCTGAGGGTCAATGCGGTCTTGTTCCTGCTGCTTTTATTTAATTGAATGTTCTTAATTGTGATAGCTTAAAGAATTTCTTCCACGAGTTCTAGCCTCCTCTTTGGTTTCTACATACACATTTTCTTGGATATACACCGTACTACAAACAGAGATTTGGGATTGTCACGCCAGCAAAGAAAATGTATGCATAAAAAAGATAGTTTTAGGTAGACATAAATGAAGATAGTTCCTTTGAAATGTAAAGAAAGGACCAACATCCAAAACCTAGGTGGCCTACTCGACTCTCTTTTAATAGGCAATAGAGCATGACATAAGAACATTCACGGAAAGAGTCATACATGTGATCAGAAGGGCCATGAAGCAATGCATAACCATGGATTTGGTGCTTGATACCCCTAGTAATTTGGTGTATTTGGTGTTGATGAAAATAAAAACACAAATTTGAGGAAGTTCTTGTTTGTCCTTGTTCATCACTACCTTGATTTTTTTACAGTTGATTATTTTTATTTATGAGATGATTGAAGCAAAATAAAAACCAAAACAAGGCATAGTTTATCAAAGATATCAGGTTTTGTTATGATTAAATGGAACATTATAGAAAAATTGGCATGAATTGTAGCATAATGACCTCAAATAACTACAGATGAAGATGGGAGTCCACATATATTAAGAGCAGTTGTGCAATGGGCCAAATATTCAAGCATTAAAAAAATCAAAACAAAGCACAGTTTATCAAAGATATCAGGTTTTGTTATTGATTAAATGAAACATTACAGAAAATATTGGCATGCCCTGTGTTCGAGGATAATAGGCAAGAGATTGAGAATTGGTCCATTGGATCAGTATACCTCATTAAGAAATGAGGAAGGTGACAGAAACAACAATGGAACAGAAAATGGGGTTTGGTTGAGGTTACACAATAAATAAAATAGAAACAGGTAATTTGTACACACATATATGCTGATTTTTAATAGTTAAACACACAAAATATAATAGTGGGTCATGAAATCAAAAGATGCACAAGCCAAAGCTAGAAATTTAGATAGAAGAGGTAAATTACTCACTCAGTTTACAGATATCTAATTCTTATATTTAAAATTTGCAAAGGCCAAACATATGAGGGTATGACACAGTGAATAAGAAAAGATTAAACCAATCTAATGGCTGTACACAGAATTTACCTCAAACAAACCAAATTATTGTTATAGTCTTTGAGGCATTTTTGTCGAACACTTAGTGAGCATCCTCTATTCTTACACATGTTGCATACATAATGGGAAACATGCCAAATCTAGGTTATATAATAATGGATGTCTGTTCTTTGTTGCAAATGTCAAAGGTTAGCACATGGCAGAGAAAACATAAACTTATCGAGGTGAATGAGTTGAAAATCCTATGCTTATTAGTATTGGCCTCCATGGCCTCCAATTATTGTCAAACATTAGAAAGAGTACAAAAGATGCCAAATGTCTACAATCCACCAATCAAGACATGAATTTTAGAATAGTAGAGGCACTTCCCACAGACTGAGGAGGCCAATCAATACTCTGCCTAACTCAAAAAGTTATAACTGAAAGAAGGAAACATAGTATCTTCTTTACCTTCAAATAGAGTACTAGCAGTGAAACAATCCACAACAAGCTCACAGCTGGCAGCGAAACGGAGCTATCACTGATGCTGTTTCCAAAAGGTTGCAGACTGGGAAGGAGCCGACTCAACCCATTCACAATGATTATTTTCTGTTGTAGATGGATTTTGGGCATTAAAAATGAGAAACAAGCACAACCCACTGCATTTCTTGCAACACAAGTATCCCATGATGAGATTTGAAGCTCTGCCATTTATTTGGAAGTTATTGCTCTTCTCCCTCGAGGATGGTATAGGAAGTATATGTATGAACACTAAGATTTAGAATATCTATTTTTAAACACTACCCAGCCTCTGCAAAATTTATGTTTCTATTAACTGGTCAATGCGATTCAAGTAGGAAATATTAGGGATGCACTAAGTCCAAGAAAGGAACTAAAGAAATTGAAAGAATTTCGAGTGTGAGCTTTGTATCATTTACGGACTATAAATATTTAAATCATTTGCACAAAACCAATTTTGATTATTTAAATATGCACTAAAGTAAAAGCAATGCAGAGGGTAGGAGAAAACCATGGCCTCAGATATTTTCACCTTTGTTCAATGCTACAGGTATCCTCTATGCCCTGTTCCACCGCTGCAAAAGTCTGGACAAAATATCTGAACCCTATTCCATGTAGCAAGCCACATGTATCCACCATGCAGGACGTTGTCAATGGTTTGAATGGAAGAATCATTCCTCACTTTGTTACAACACCATTTTTGCTTCCAAATATGTCGAATTTGTTTCTGGTTTGATTGATCTTCTGTTCATGCCAACCATCTGTATGTCTATTGCATAACCACACAATACTGAGAAGATAATTGTAGGCAAGATTTTAATAACTATAGAATATTTAGTTACCTACTATATACTACCAAAGAATTTTGTCTAGTAAATAAGCATTCCTTGGTTACTATTTCTATCCTCTAAGGATAGCCTATAATTCAAAGACTCGGCCAGTAGATATCTTTTGTTCTCAAAGTTTATAGTGGAAGAATATTTACATTCTTAAAGTAAGAAAAATCATTCTTACTTGTATTTTCTCCATCTTTAGTGGGAAAATGTTTAGAGGAGCCTTTTTTAGCTCTTGACGCAAGGAAGTGAGGTTCTTGATCCTCTATAATCTTGTCAGACCTGGTCCCTTGCTGTTCTGCTAGTCTTTCTTCTCATATTACAACCCCAATATTTCCCGAGAGCTTCTCAGGATGAAGATCATTTTCAGTATGTTGAAAAACCAACTACTTTTCAAGTGAAAGTGAGTGAAGATTGGGATAAACTCATGATTTAGATATACAAGGCACATTGTGTATAAAAAGTTGAAGAGCACTCAAAACCCCAATAAAGGAACAACTCCTATCCAATACCAGTATCCATCTGGGTTGATGTTACGCCTCTCAAGTACACCAAGAGCCACGTTTGCTGAAGCAATTGTACTCTTTAATGCAATATATGTCCAAGATCAAGGAAATAATTCAAGAAATGAGCCAAGTATTAATCTGTACTTTGAAGAGGTATATTCATGTAAGCCAATTAAGAAATCTAAGATTCTATTTTGCTAGTCTTGTGACTAAATGCCTACAAACTTTGTTATTCATACAACGTTTTTTTTATGGTTTAAGCCTTACTTTATTCCATCTGGGATCAAGCATCTCATTCAAAACAAGGGAATTTTGTGCATACAAAACTGGTGAGCACCAGTAACCCCATATCCACCATTTGGGAATGCCATCTGTGAAAAAAATAAAATGTTGAAGTAGGTGAGATCAAACAGATATATAATTTGAACATGGGGAACAATGACTAAGATGGATGGCAGAACTTTTGGAATAATGAATCCGCAAAACATGGTAATAAAAAAAAACTGAGTGCACCTCCGCTATTGGCTACTGTCATTGTTCTACAAAGTCCGGCTAAAAATCTAAATAGAGAAGATGACATCTGATGTACAAGAAAGAGGATAAGGAATTGCCGGAAAAACTTGCATTGTCATTGGGACTATTCAGAGTAAGTAGATAGTAAAATCTTTAATTAAATTATATTATTTTGAGGTTGAAATCTAATTGGTTGAGGGTTTTAATACAAGGGTCGAGAGAATTACATCAGTAATATAAATGAAACATAGGAAAAGTAGAGAATTAAATAAATCATAGGAAAAATCTACCAGTGCCTGCTTAAGGCCTCTCTAGCTTCAGTTCAAAAAAATATAAAGATGCACGGAGTAGATAAAACTATTGAATTTCAGAGTAAAAACTATGAATAATCCATATTCACAACTATCCAAATCCTAAACTTATTGTACATCCACTGGACTGTTCTCATGGAAATTTTGGTACTTATCTGAAATTTAATCATCATACAGATATTATTAAACAAAACCAAAATGGATAATGGTACTGAGTTCATCAGATCTCACTCTCAATGCAATCTCCAGGCCTACCTGGAAGCTTTAGGAGCAAATCCTATTCCATAGTAAGTCACAACCACCCAAACTGTTGATTCCAGAAATGAGATCGGAATACCCAACCACAAGGAGGGAGGGAGAAATCCCATGGAGGATATAGCAAAAGGTCTCGCTCTTTAAAAAATTGGGTAATCTGGAAAGTGTGAATGGAAGCTCAGCCATGCCATTGAACATGTTTGTAATCAAGCCAAAAAAGAGGGCTCCAAGATATAAATTTGCGGCCTCATCATTTCTTTGGTGCATTTGTGTTCTAAAGAACATTGTAGATACTACAAATGCTGCAAATATAATCTGTGTAACAAACAAATTCCTTTAGGCCTATTACAACAAGAATGATTAATTATTGGACATAGCTTCTCATTCCATGTAAAGGCTTACTTGTACAGTCTTGAATATGTAAATGAAGGAATTGCGTTTGAGAAGAAGCCATTCTTTATCAAAGCAGGCCTCAAAGATCTCCATTTTGGGGAGCGAGTATTTACTCAATACCAAAGATGCTTTATGGCTAGTAAGCTTGTCATTTGGTCCACATAATTCAATGGAGATTCTTGTGCCTCCATGAAACCTCTTGTACATGTCAGCAAATTCCTTCATGGAGATATAGCGATATAGTATTGTCCTGTCAGCCCAATATTGCTCTTGGTCCTTCATTGAAGTTACCTGCAAATCACACTCGACTCACATGTGGATTTTGGATTTAAAAATGAAAATGAATCCTTTGGTAAATATCCCATTTAGGTGTTTTGGTTAAAGATATCTATTAAAGAGTCATGAGTCATAATAAAAGGAAATTTGGCTCACTAAAGGGAAAAATCCATGTGTGGTCCCCAAGATCTGTTAGGCCAAATCATTTCATAATCGGGAAGTACCAAACCATTAATGAACTACATATGGCAATTGAGATATATCATTGGGAAGCACAGATTATAGTACCGCCTCCGATAGGGCATTGATTCCTTAGTGAGGTAAACAAAGTTCATTCAAGTTGTAGTATATAGCAGCCATGGTTCACCAGCTAAGTGAACAAAGTTTCAAGCAAATCATGAGGGCTTCATGCAAAGCATAATTTAGACATTATGGTCTGGTGCCCTGGACTCTGAGGACTCTGTATAGCAGTATGCCCTAAAAATAGAGATCACAAGGCTTGGTTTTTAACATAAGAATATATGGATACTAACAGACATAATCGAACAACAGAGAAATAAAAACTAGTCAGTGGTATCCACCATTGAATAAAGTTTCAGTACCATCAAGAAACTACCTGAAAAATTCCAAGCTTTGCATTATACTCCGGCGTCAGATCAATAGCAACCTCCAACCTGTGATTAGCTGGAATCGATCGATGCAAGACAACTTTTTTCTGACCCTAATCCTTTACACTGACAAGATTATCCTCCAAAATTGGTATTGTGGAAAAAAATTGAAGAGGCACATATGCAAGCGGATGAGGCTTGGTATAATCAAAATACAAAGCTTCTTTTATGTGAACCGGTTCCTCAACCAAGCTATGCATGACAAGAAAACTCAAAATGAAGGATGCAAGTATAAGCAGGATTAGTATGGAACCAATATACCAAGACCAAAAGAAGCCCCACTAAAATCTTTTGATCATTCTCCAAATAGAAGGCTGCAGATGAGAGGGACCCTGAAGATCAATATCGATGACAGATGACAATTTTTTCTTAACAATAGAAAAACTGGGAGGGAGATAATAATCCTGACGCATCAAATAAATGGGCAGAGATAAAATATGCAGCATAGACCCTACTTGAAATCCAATAGCCTGAATAATGATGTAGGCCAACCAAAACAGAAAAGAATCAGATTGCTTACTTGTAGAAGAAGGCATTTGCATATAATCAATAATCGTTTCATCTTTATTTCCATCCCTTGAAGATTGCAACCCATCTTCCTCTTTCTCTATTCTAACTGTGTTGCTTCTATTACTCCTCTAGATTCATTGACATCTTTAACTGACCCAACACAATTCGCTAAAATTTTGGAGCACCGACAGAAAATCATTGGTTTCTTCTAATGGCCTGGAAACACTCGTCTTCCTCCTCCTCTTCAAGGCATTATTTAAATGAAAAAGGGGCTCTCTAGGGTCTCTCTCAGACTGAGAATGAACATCCCCTGGCCCGTCCACAACACTACTTTTCTCACCAAAAATCTCTTTGCGTCCCCAGAAGCCTCCATTGAACAATTTTTATCTGCCATTCGCCCCGCTTATAGAGAACAAAACTCTCTGATAACTTACAAAGCACGAACCATTTTGATAAAGAAATGAATTGCAGATTAAGGACAAAAACATTTTTTCAGCACTCCCCTCCCTCTCTTCCTTCCTATCAAATGCCCTGCCATTAAAAACTTCACCCTCTCACCGTTGCAGAAGCCTGGAAATATCGCATGCATCCAGCCACATGTCTCCACCATGCAGGGACAGAATCAGGAAAAATAGAAAAGCAAAGCAAAATGGGTTTGGCAACTCAAAACGGGATCCACAGCAATGGCGTTGGAGAAGCTCGATGGAAGAGCAGAAAATACCTAAAACACATGTCGATTTGTAAGGGGTAAAACAAACTTTAATAAAAGCGGTCATATCTGTGGGAGGAAGGAAAGTGTTCGGGCAATGAGGGATTAAAATTCCACCAATCAGCGGCAGGTACTAATAAAATATTTACCCTCAGACTACCCATAATTGAACAAATATTTGGAGAAACATTAGCTTTTGTATATTCTGCACTAATCTTATGCAAATTAATACCCTGAGGCGAAAACAATAGTACACTTGCCACAGCAAGTACTAATAATTGCATAAGAAATATTTAAAAAGCCCAATGCACGGGAAGCCAAATACAATAGGATATGAAAATGAGAAAAACAATTATATGTTTTATTTTCTTGGTCAAAGTTGGGTTTTGTAAATGGGGAAATTAGTTATGTCATGGTCATTCTAGCAATCACACAAAGTGCAAAACAAAATATTTCCGTTCATGAGATAAATTATTTAAAAACATTTATATAAACATTAAGCTTCATGTACATGCAGAAAAGTAGCCACTTAGGTTGAACACAATAGCACTATTATGCTATTTATTGAAACCTAACTTGATATTAATTACTTTTATATGGAGAAATAATAGCAAATAGAAATTTATCGCCGGATAAAAATTAGTTTTAAATTATTTATATAAATGTTATGGTTCTATAATTTTTATACACTTAGACTATGCAAAGTAATATGTGATAATATTTAATATTGGGCAATTGTGAATATGGATTGTGCTCAAATGTTGTTGTCAATACAAACATTTTATATAGTATGAACTAGTGGTATGGAGAAAGTTGCTTGTTATGTCATGGCCGATTAAGTGATAAAAAAGTAGCAAATAGAAATTTATCGCTCTAGATAAAAATTAGCTTTAAATTATTCATATAAACACTATGATTCTATAATTTTCATACACCTAAACTATGCAAAATAATATGCGATAACACTTAATATTGGGCAATTGTGAACATGGATTGTGCTCAAATGTTGTTGTCAATATAAACATTTTATATAATATAAACTAGTGGTAGATGTGGCTTAAAATAAGGATAGTGTTAACTTAGAGTTTATATAATAATTTAGAAATATTAAAATAGTTATCAAATGTATTATTCTTAAATTTGATTTTTTTTTGTTGAACATAGTAATTTGCCACACATTCACAATTCCATTTGACATTTCAAAAAGGGTGATCCAAATAGACAAACTAAGGCTATTAAACATCTCTTAAACAAGAATTTATTGAAACACACCAATGTAGTTTTTTTATTGGTAAGTTTTGGAAAGGCTCCAAGGGTCATTACGAAAAAGATATAACAATAATGCTAACAGAGAACAAAAATAGACCGCAAAGATCCAAACCGACTTGATTGAAACACCTATTTAAAAGGGAAAACCGATAAGACACAACAATCTAAGATGAAACAATTAGTCCAAAGAGGAAGAGTGAGATTTAAGAGTCATATGCGTTGGAACTAAAATGCTGCTTTGAAGAGGTTTTTTTCTTATTCATGAAAAATGTCCCCTCCTCATTAGAATCATCAACAAAATTAGGGCCACACAGAAGAAGAACATCAATATAAGTGATAGGCTAGATCAACAACTTAGAAGGAGAAGAAAGAGAATCCCTCTCCTTAATCAACCCATTTGAGACACGGGGGTTTGATTCAAGGAATGTGTAACATGTAGAGGCACTGAGAAAAATTCTCAACCAACACAAAAGTAATTTCAACCCTTGAGGACATGAGGTGCACTTTTTAGAAGATGAATCATCAACATGAACAGAAGGGGCATCGATGATAAAGTGAGAAGGGAGAGAATCCTTCTACCGAGTTGAATTTTTCTCGCTTTTGTGCTTTGATTTCCCACACTCCTCAACCAAATTTCCCATTTGAAAACATCTATGACAATGAAAAGAGAATATTTCATAGTCCAGTCTTTGAGTCCATACCCTTTCTCCTATTTGCAAATTAATATTCTCAGGGAGATCAAGGGGAATATCCAAATCCACCAAGATTCGAGCATAAGAGGGTGTAACAGCTGGGTAGTAGCATCATCTGATTTTTCATAGACTCCCAAAGTATTACCAATGGCTTTGAAACATGATTGAGTCTATAGTTGTAAGGGTAGACCCGGAACCCTGGCCCAAATAGGCAACAAATCAAAAAATCTTTTAATGGGTCAAATGAAGGATACCAAGGTTTTGTCATGAGTCCATGATCTCCCAAAAATAAAATAATCACGCTCTTCAAATATTCAAAATTTTTTTTTTTCTCTAGAGCAGGGTAAGTTTCAACCTCACCATTGGTTTTAGAGCTCCAATTTTCTGTGATCCATTCATGTAGCTGAGAGAGATTTGGTCACAGGTGATTGAAACAGAAAATGATGTCAAGTTTTCCATATTCCTCCTCCCAATCTAGAACTTGATGAAGAATATCCTCTTCAAGCTTGAGAATAGGGGTAAAGGGAGATGGTTTGAGGGGTTTCCTCACCCTTTGAGCTCCCTTGATAGTACCTGTAACAACAGCAACAAATAATTTGCTAATGTTTGTTGTTTCTGCCTCAGCAAAACCAGCTTCCTTCCCCTGGCGTCCCTCATCTCCACCGTCGCCTCCCTTGTCAGATGCATTCTAATAAGGGTTCCCCCACCTCTCTGCTCTGATCTCCTAAACTGCCACAAATCTACAGGCCTAATCTCGTGGAGTAAAAAAATCAGCTAACAGGCTTAGTAACAAAACAATTCAAAATAGTTCAAACCACATAATGACCTTTAAATAGGTCAATAAGCGTGTGAATAATAGAACGTCACTTTCACCCTCTTCTCCTCAATAGTGATAATACTAAGGAGCTTACTAGAGTAAAATTTAATAAATGATGCTCATTTTAGAGGCGCCGTTTTGTAGCTAGTTGGTAAAATTTGATAATTTGCATTTAGACACCATAAATCAAAGTGGCCTAGAAACTAGCAAAAATTCTTCCTAAAGAGATAAGTTGAAACTAATTATGGTTATCGATTCTCAATACAAGAATGAAGGAGTTTGATGTGGCAGGACAAACTTCATCAGTTTGTAAATGCTAAATACAGGGCGATTCTAAACTAATTTTGCAACACGGAGCGGTTGCTTACCACGACCGGTTCATCAAATGGGCTCAGAAGCCAATGTCAAATAAAGCTCAAATAATAGCAATCGTATGGTTAAAAGGTTTCTCAGGTATTTATCGACACTAGAAAACATGTTTAAGTTATGAAACAAGAAATTGATAGTTGTGACGCTTACCACATGTCATTTTTAGGGTTGAACTTTTAGAGAGTTGGTTTAAGCTTGTGAACTTTTGTTTTATAAGAGTTTCACGCTCTTGTTTCGGATATCCAACTCACATATGCAAGAGCAAAGCATGTCTTCATTTGTATTTACTAAATTACACATTAGATTGGTTGTCGCATTGACAAGATATAGGGTGTTTTCTAGTGTGGTTTCACTATCCAAAATAGCCATTCGACTTATAACTTACAGAAATTTAATATTTAAAACAATTTATTTAGCATATTACTCGGTTTTAGTAATTTTTTCTAAAAAAGGAAAAGATCAATACAAACAATAAAAAATAGTAAGGAAGAGAGGAAACCATGCTATTTCAAACTAGTGGTCTAGAATTGGAGCATGCAACCATGAAATAGTCTCGAGCTCACGGGCATATGCACCCACACAACCACGGTGATAAGAGTTGCCTATGTCATAAGAGTATTTATATAATTTTTAGTAAATCAACATAGATGCATACCAAAACACCAAAAATCTTACATGGTTGAGAGCATTTTAATGAGTGTTCCATTACTTAAACAAGTTTGCAAGATTGTTGAAAAGACATTTTGTGCATATCTCAAGATCATGGAGTTTTCAACAAACACAATATTGTGTTTAGATCCCACAGTCATTGCTTGACTATGATACCACATTTCTTTTGCATTTAGTTGAACTCCTCATATGTCATGTGAATTTTGCCATAGTTACACACTATTTACTAGTGCACTATGGATATAGCCTAACAAACACAAACCTTTCCCCAATGATTTGCTAGATGAAAGGCTACGGGTTTTGGTTTTACACTTTATATGCAACCATATATTAATAAAGGCTCTAGGGTTTTGTTTCACTAGATGCAATGAAGTGTTTAACTCAATCAACTTACCTTTGGCATTAAATCCACCAAAATGGCCCTTAAGCACCCAACTCGATCGCTCATCAACATTTTCATTAGAAAGTGAAACCTGTGCCAAGATGCTTAGCTCCTCTACATGCGTAGGACACAAGGTTGGGAAGGAGTATGCAGAGGCAACAAAATTTTGAGCTTATATTTGCAGATATAATCTTGAGCTCCTTGCACATGGCTATGTTGGATGCCACTCCCCAAACAAAACAAAAAAAACAAAACAAAGGTTAACCCCAAAAGAAACCTAATGTACTCCACCCATTTCATCTTAAAATATTGAGTTTATATTAGTAGATCTAATTTTGATACACGATTAGGAACACACAATTCCAATCAATAATAACTCACTCTAGTAGAGATTTAAATTAGTTTGGTATGTATGTATGTACATGTTATTTCATTGATGAGACTAGACCTCAAGACAATTCTCGTAATCCACTACACCATATTTCTCTACAAGTGATTTAGGATTGGGTCAAAACTCAATATATGTAAAACCATGTCAAGACACCAATGAGGGTTCTTGAAAAATTTCAAACAAATGACTTAATCGGTGGAACTTGCATCGGAGTGGCGACCGTGATGCATACTTGAACTAATTTGACCTCTACCCACTTGTGATCAATTTTCCTACATTGTTCATGTGAGTTTTAGCTCTATCTTCACATTTCGACTACCGACATGGAAACACATATTGAACACAATGAAAAATATCATATTTTCTCAACAAGGCAACAAGGGTTAGATATTGACACGAAAAAAATTGAAATCAAGAGGAGTTAATATAAAACTTTTTTTTATACCAAAAAGATTTAATTTTTTTGTAAAGTTTGGAGGTATAATTCTATTCAATTTTTGTTTGTTAGATTTAACATTCAAAATTTAGATAATTGTATGAGCTTGAAGCAATATTGTTGAAAAGAAAATTGTCATTAAAGAATGATAGTTTTAAATATGGAGACCACATTGATGGTGTGATGCCCGCTAAAAACAACCCACTTGAGACCCAAGAACAACCTAAGATTAGTTAGGAAAATTATGGAATATTTTCTTTTTGTTTAAAGGAGTCTACAACTAGGTTACAAGACAACAGTTGTCATTAACAAGTTCTAGATCAATTCTAATCCACTAGAATGTACTTTTCTTTGTTAACATATATTAGAGGTCACAAGGTCCAAAATTTAGGGTTAGAAGGTTCAATTAGGTTTAGAGGGTAATTCCTCACCATACCCACTCTCTAATAGGCTTAAAGGTTCAACTTGATTTTCTTAAAATTAACACATTCAAAATTTCCCTAAATCATTTCCATTGGATAGGAAATTTCCTCACCTTTCCAATGATATAAAGAAGTCCTCCTAACTCCTCATATTTTTCAAGTTATGGGCCGGTGGGTCTTGGGGTGAAAATTTTCCCCAAGAGCAGCTGCTCAAGGCCCAAGGGGTGAAAATTTTACCAAAGGCAGGTTTGTGGGGCCGGGAGAATTTTGGAAAATTTCCACACGGAAAAAAACCACCTTTGCGCTTGTGCTCTGCGGTCCGTAAGGGACACGTGGTGCCTCCTAAGCCAAGCATGGGAAAAGCGGGGCGGCGGAACATTTAGAAAATTTCCTGTGTGGGGCAAGAAGCCCACTTTGCTCCCACGAGTCCGCAAGGGACACGTGGCATCTCCTAAGCCAATGCGGGAAAAGTGGGGCGATGGGGAGAAAATTTGTTTAACACCCCTAAGGGCAAAAAGGATCACATTCACCCGTGCTTCTCCCGACACCTCGCTATGCCACCTAGTAGCTCGAGATTGGTGGGCGGTGGGCGTGTGAGAAAACTTGGAAATTTTCCCAAAATTCTCCGAAACAAAAAAAAATAAAAAAGGGACCCCTCCTCCGCTGATTCCTTGTGACACCACATGGCATCATCTCGATTGGTTGGGGGCGGGGAAAATTTGGAAAATTTTCCCAAAATTTTCTGGAAGCGTTAAGTTAAAAAGGGATCCACCCCCTTGCTGACACGTCATGGTGCCACATGGTAGCTTCCGATTCATCTTTGGGGCAGCGGGAAAATTTGAAAAAATTCCTAAAATTTTCCGAAGCTCCAAGGGAAAAATTCAGGCCAAGGAAATTTTTTCCAAATTTGTTTTTTTGATTGGAAGTGAAGAAAAAACTTCAAAAGGCCATAAATTTTGATAGAGAGCTCGGTTTTGGGAAAACGAGGACTTTCTGGAAATATCTCAACGTCCTCTTTACTCAGGGATCATAATTTTTTTATTTTGATAAATTTTAAGGGGTAAATTTCAAGAAATCAATCTACTGAGCTTCCATAGTGAAAACTGGTAAATTTTAACTTGTGAGATTTGTTCCATTTGTTCTTGTCCCTCTCTCAATATGTCAAATAGACATGGAGAATTTTTCTTAGGTGGAATTAGGTTAATTTTGTGAGGTAGATCTTTTTGATTGAATTCCAATTTGAAATTTTACAATTTTGACAGCAAAACGAATGTGAAAGCTTTCAACTCGATTTTGGTAGGTTTTGAAAGATTTCTTTTAAGTATTTTTGTCTAGTTGGATTAGTTTAGGACAAAATACTTCAATTTAATTGTTTAGTTTGTTATTTCATTATTGCATGATTCGATCTATGCATTTTGGATTAAATAATTGCTAGTTTGAAAATACAAGAAAGGGATCAAAATTTTAAAGTGTTTATTTGCCATTTTCTTCTCCCAAGTATTATAATATGTTCCAATCCTAATCTAATACATTTAGTTGATTCAATCCAACTATTCAAAAACTAAAATACATATCTGATTTCCAATTTTCACATATTTCAAAAATGAGTATTACACTTCCTTTACACGCATTTATTCCTTTCAAATAGAGATTACAACTCACAACTAGATGATTAAATGTAATCCTTTATTTATTCCAAAAGACAACTTTATAACTTCCTTCTTTTATTCTTTCCAAAATCATATATTATATATAGGAAAGAATAATACACTTTCTTCTCACGTGTTTCACTTTTCAACTTTCAAACAAGGATTTCATAGTGCATGCTAAACACATGATTTCCAAAGGAATAATATCATATGGACAAGACAAAACCACATCCATTAATTCAAATGAAACTCTTACAACTTCCTTTCCATTTGATTTTAAAATACAACATATAAGATACGTTTCATTCTTTCACAATTCTTTCCAAAAACAAAAAACAAAGTATAACTCTTTTACATTTCAAATTTCAACTTTCATTGTCAATACAAAGTATCATTCCACTACAATTAATATATAGATCATCCACTTCAAAGTGGGAAAGGGCTACAATAAGATCTCATTTCACAAGGGTCTTGTCAAAGCTGTCTTTTTCCTTGCTCAGAACAACAACATGCAGATTTACTCATTCTTCCAATTGGATCACAACAAGAGTAGGGAAAGGGAATGCTCTCCACCCAACCAAGACATATAATGAAGAGGAGAAGTCATCCTTCTTCATTGAACCCCCGAGCCCCAACCACAATGCAATAAAATATGTGATCCAACTCACAACAACGAGGCTTCCACAAACACACAAGAAACATTTTCACAAAGAACATAGTCAAAATAGAATGTAGTTTACAACTACATTAAAACATGACAAACATTACCTTATGAGGCTTCATCCAAGGTAGGCCAAAGGAGCAGAAACTATGGGGGATGATGTTTATGCCTCCCATATGGAATAAATTTTTTTGTTTAAAAGAGTCTCTACAACTAGTTACAAGGCAACAACTGTCACTAACAAGTTCCAGAACACTTCTAGATTCACTAGAACATACTTTTCTTTCATTAACAATTATTAGGGGTCATAAGGTCCAAAATCTCGGGTTAGAAGGTTCAAAAAGGGTCAGAGGGTAATTCCTCACCATACCCACTCTCTAATGGCTTAAAGATTCAACTAGGTTTTTCCCAAATTTAACGCATTCAAAAATTCCCTAAATTATTCCCATTGGATAGGAAATTTCCTCACCTTTCCATTGATATAAGGAAGTCCTCCTAACTCCTCATATTTTTTGAGTTATGGGCAGATGGCCTTGGGGTGAAAATTTTCCCCAAGAGCGGGCTGCGGGCCCAGGGGTGGAAATTTGCCCCAAGGGCGGGTTGGGCCGGGGGACTTTGGAAAAATTCCCGCATGGGGGTGGAAACCAAATTTGTGCTGCACACCCCATGGGTCCACAAGGGACATGTGGCACCTCCCAAGCAGTGGGGAAAACGGGGTGGTGGGAACATTTTAGAAAATTTCCCACGTGGGGTGAGAAGTCCACTTTGTGCTACGCTCCCATGAGTCCTCAAGGGACACATGGCATCTCCTAAGCCAAACGGGGAAGGTGGGGCAGTGGGGAGAAAAATTAGGTTAACACCCGAAGGGCTAAGAGGGTAGCCCCCACCTGTGCCTCTGCCGGCACCTCACGATGCCACGTGGCATCTCCTGATTGGCTTGCGGGTTGGTAGGGTGGTGGGGAAAAGTTGGAAAAGTTTCCCAAAAATTTTTCCAAACACAAAAAAGGAAAAAAGGACCCGCTCCACCACTTGATGCCTCGTGATGCCACGTGGCATCACCGATTCGTTGCGGGCGGGGGAAAATTTGGAAAGTTTTCCCAAAATTTTTGGGCACTAAGTCAAAAAGCCCCTCTGCCAATGCCTCATGGTGACACGTGGCAGCCCTTTGATTCATGGTGGGTTGGTGGGGAAACTTAGGAAAATTCTCCCCAAAATTTTTCCTAAGCGCTAAGTCTAAAAGGTGGTTGCCCTTCCATCGACACCTCGTGGTGCACATGGCAGTCCTCGATTGGTTGGGTTGGGGTGGTGGGAAAATTAGAAAAAAAAAATTTTCCCAAAAATTTTCCCAAGTACTTACAAAGGAAAAATTAGGGCCCATTTGGGCCCCGAAAAATTTGATGAAATTTTTCCCCAATTTTTGATGCTTAAGGAAGAAAAATTTAGGAGGCCATAATTTTGATAGAGGGCTCAATTTTGGGAAAACAAGGACTTTCTGGAAATCTCTCAATGTCCTCTTTACTCAAGAATCATTAATTTTTAGTTTTGATAAAGTTTAAGGGGTCAATTTTAAGAAAATGATCTGCAAGATTTTACAATACGAACTAGTAAATTTTAACTTATAAGATTTGTTCAATTTGATCTTCTTCCTCTCTCAACTTGTCAAATAGACATGGGGAATTGTTCTTAGATGGATTTAAGGAGGATTTCAAGAATCAATGTGTCTGATTGATTTGCAATTTGACATTTCCGTTTCTTGACAGAAAAATGACTACAAAACGGTTTGAGCCCGATTTTTGCTAAGTTTTCTAAGAAATTCCTTAAATGTTTTTGTCAATTAGATTCGTTTAGGGCTTACTACTTCAATTTAATCATTTAATTTTTTATTTCCTTGTTGCGGGTTCAAACTATGCATTTTAGGTAAAGTATTTTCAGTTTTGAAAATGCAAAATAGAGATCAAATTTTAAAGGATCTATTTGCCATTTTCTTCTTCCAAGTATTAGAATTCATTCTAATTCAAATCTAATACATTTATGTGATTCAAATCAAACTATTCAAAACCCAAATGCAACTCTGATTTCCAATTTTACACATTTCAAAAGACAGAGTTTTGTATTTTCTCACACACATTTCTTCCTTTCAAACAAAGATTTCAAATACATTTCAAAACAGATTTCAAACAATAGTAACTTCTTTTGTAAAGGCAGAACAACATATATATTCAGTTAGAATGATTTCTTTCACAACTTCTTCATTTACAATGATCAAATACAACTTACAAGGATACGATCTTTCTTTTCTTTCATTCAAAAATAGAGAACAGAGTGCATCACTTTCACACTTCGAATTACAACTTTCATAACCAATACAAACCATCTTTCCATCATGAATATATTACATTATCATCCACTTCAAGTGGGAAAAAGGCTTTACAAAAAGAACTCTCACAAGGGACTGTCAAAACTATCTTTTTCCTTTGCTCCAGAACAACAACATGCAGATCCATCATACTCCAATTTTGATCACAACAAAGGCAGTAGGGAAAGGCAACGCTCTCCACCCAACCAAGACATCCAATGAAGAGGAGAATCCATCCTCTTCATTGGCCCCTGAGCCCAACCACAATGCAATAAAAGATGTGATCCAACTCATGGCAACATGAGGCTTCCACAAACACACAAGGCAACGTAATCACAATAAAACACAGTCCAAAACAGAATGTAGTTTACAACTACATTAAAACATGGCACACACATTACTGAGGCTTCATCAAGCAAGCCAAAGGAGCAAGAAACTATGGGGGATGTTGCTTATGCCTCCCAAAGGGGAAATGGGTATCACCACCTGAGAACAAACCACTGAAATATGTATGTATATATCATTTCAAATCCCTGTCATGCCCTTATGCCTCCCCCAAGTACCCCTTATTCCTCACATTTCCTTATGTCTCCCCAACCTCTTATGGCACCCCATAATGAGTAAAGAAATGCAAGCTATTTCTTTGTAAGGTGGAACCCAAATCCCAACTCCCTCCACCCTTATACCTCCCTAAACACACTTGTGCCTCCCACAAAATAACCCCATAGTCTTCTCCTACACCATTCCTAGGCCATCTACCCAACAAGCCCACAAGCATGCCAAAACATTCACACATTAACATTTTCATAAACCAAAAGAGAAGCATTCAAGAGCCAAGCTCTTACCTCTCCATGATGGAGTTGTTCCAAGTTCCAAAACAACAGACTTTATCCCAATGCAAGCAATCCAAAATAGCCAAACACAAGCATGCAACAATCTTCCAAGAACTTCTTCAAGCAAGAGCTCCAAAACAACAAAAGAATTCACCCAAAAATGAAGTCTCCAAAATGAAGCAACCCCAAAACAAGGCAAGCCATTCAAATTTTATAGAAGAGGGAAGAGAAGAGGATGAGGTGGATCCATGTAGGATGCCACATCACACATCCTCAACCCCAACCCAAAGTCAACTTCATTCTCAATGCATAATAAATAGGTGGGTGAATAATATGACAGTTTACTTACACACTCAAATCCAACCCACACCCCAAAGGACTGAAATTAAATCAAGAAAGAAAAGTGCAATTAAAACCTACAATTTGCCTTCTCAAAAAGCATTATAAAAGTCTAATCTCAACTCTCCAACCGTAGGTATGGTTGGTAATTAAATTTAAGAGGTATGGGACAAGTTTAACTTGTCCCCACAGCCTCAAAATCAGCCTCCAAGGACAATTTCGAATTTCAAGAAGGTGGAGTGTTTCACACTCAAAAGTTAACTTACACATCTCTTACAACACTTTAATTCAAGACCAACAACTCTATTAATTACTTTCTTATGACATATTTGATTTATTTATTTTAACAATATGATAACTCACAAAATTTACACACCATTTAATAATTAATGAAAGGGGTAAAAGCACCACAAAATAAACACATGTAAACATAAACAAAGGGACCAAAATAAAATAAATACATAAAACCCCTTGGTCACATTTAAAGGTGATCCCCCATGGGAATCCCTAACACACACAAACATGCACAAACAAATACTAGTTGTCATGGTGACCTTGTTGAATTCATCTAGAATTCCAATGTGGTTGGTCTCAATCCCCGATGTTTGTTGTGATATTTTAACCTGCAAAACACAATTACCTCCTTCGGCCTTGTGGCCATATCAGAACATCCAAAGTAATATAATATAATTACCAAAATCATCTAGATATATGAATCACAACAACATCAAAGCAATCTAGCAATATCATTTGCAATTTTACTCAACAATTATATCATCATCCAATAATTTCCATTTCTAGGTCTACTCACAATATCCAAATATCACAAGTCCACACAACATCCATAATATAACCATGTCAAATAGTATACCATTATCAATATCTAAAATGCCTCTAATAATCATCATGCATCACAACTGAATCAAGTCAACAATAATCCATGATCTACATCTATCATCATACTATAATAAGGTCCATAATCATGTCTATAATATAATCAGTGGTATCATGATTAGTATCAAAAGGTGTCAAAGGGAAGTGGGCACTACATCCCCCTCCCCTTAGACTCGACTTCCTCCTGGAAGTCACTGGAACAAATGTGGAAACTGAACTCGTAGAAAAGTAGCATCCTCCCATGTAGCTGCTAGCAGTCTCATCATATCTGTCCCACTTTACACCGGACACTCGATCAACCTCTCTACCTCGAAGGCCCAAGGGTCCTGCGATCTAGGATGTGAATGGGCTCCACCATCACTTGCCCCGATCCACACCTCAATGATGTCAATCTAACACATGAGAAGGATCTGTAACATATCTCCTAAGAACTGAAACATGAAACACATCATGTATATGAGACAAGCTAGGTGGTAATGCTAGATGGTAGGCCAAAGGGCCAATACGCTCCAAGATCTCAAAAGGACCAACGAATCTAGGAGCTAACTTAGAACCTTTTCCATAATGGATAGGGATCTTATGTGGCCTAACACGAAGGAACACCTTCATGCCCACATCAAAACTATGGTTGGTCCTATGTTGATCTGCATACTTCTTCTACCTATCCTGAGCCTCCTGCAGTATCTCTATCTGATCAAAACCACCTTGCTACTCCATGTCCTACAACAAAGCTGGTCCAAGAGAAACCCTTTCCTCTAACTGTCCCAACTAAGAGGTGTCTGCACTCTCTACCATACAAATCCTGAAAAGGAGCCATGCTATAGAACTCTGAAAACTATTATTGTAGGAAAACTCCACCAAGTACATGTACTCCTCCCATCTTGACTACTTGATCCATCACATACATCCTGAGCATGTCCTCTAAAATCTGATTCACCCGCTCTGTCTGTCCATTTGTCTCAGGGTGATATGTTGTGCTGAAATTGATCTTCATCCGAGGGCATGTTGCATGGTAGTCAAAAATGGGAAGTATACAAAGGATCGCGGTCACTAATGATCTTTGTGGAATCCTGTGTAACCTGACAATCTCATCCAAATATACCCGTGCCATTGCACTAGTTGTATAAGTGGTCTTCACGGGGAAAAGTGAGCCACTTTTGTCAATTTATCAACTGTGACCATGATGGCATCGTGGTGATATCTCGACATCGGTAGCCCAACAATGAAATCCATGGAAATGGTGTCCCACTTCCATTCGGTATAACATGAGGAAAGAGAAGGCTAGCTGGATGTTGATGCTTGGCCTTTACTTTTGGCACTCTAAACATCGTGACATGAATTGAGCCACGTCTCTACAAAGTCCTCTCTAATGATACAACTGTCTCAAGGTGGTGTGCATCTTCTTCACCCCGGGATGGGCTGAATAGGGTGCACGATGTGCCTCTGCCAAGATGTCCTACCTCAAGCCTCCATCTCTGGGAACATAAATCCAACCTCTGTGCCTGAGAAGGCCATCTGCCTCTAGGAAAAACCATCAAACTTCCCCTCGAGGGGTCTCTGAGACTCGATCTCTGCTCGAACTGCAATGTAGAAGCTATCAAGAGGAAGCTGCTGAAGGATCCTGCTCTGCAAATCCATGCTCATTGAGGTGGCCATAGCCACATGTCTCATCTATTTGAGAGCATCTGCCACCACATTCTCCTTTCCTTTCACATGTTCTATCTCCATATCATACTCACAAAGAAACTCCATCCAACACATTGATGAGCATTGAGATTGGGCTACGTGAAGAGGTGGCGAAGACTCAAGTGATCTATCTTGAGTGTGAATCTCGACCAAGTAGAAAGTGCCTCCATCGAACCAAAGCATGCACAATTGCCACAAGCTCAAGATCATGAGTCAGATAATTAAGCTCATAATCTTTGAGTTTGCGAGACTCAAAAGTCACACTACTCTCCTCCCTCTGCATCAACACACCTCCAAGCCCTGCTAAAGAAGCATCCATGCAAATGAAAAACTCACCCTGTGGATCTAGAACTGCAAGGATAGGTGTTGTAGTGAGACATTCCTTTAGTGTATCTGAAGGCCTGCTCACACCTGTCGACCAAACAAACTTCTTCCTTTTCTCTACGAAGGAAGTGATGGGTGTGTGAAATCGAGAGAAGTCTTGAAAAAATCTCCGGTAGTAACCTGCTAATCCCATATGTTGCACCTTAGTCACAGTAGTGGGTGCTGGCCAATCCATAATAGCTCTAATCTTGGAAGGATCGATGGTGATACCTTCCCTAGAAATGATATGACCCAAATACTGCACCTCCATCTATGAAAGAATGCACACTTCTCCAAGTTCCCGTAAAGTTGCTCCCAGAAGGCACTTTGAAGCACTGCGAAGGTGCCCCTCGTGCTCCTCATGTGTATGTGAGTAAATCAAAATGTCATCAAGAAAGATGAGCACGAAGTGATCTAAGAAGGTCCTAAATACCCCATTCATCAAACTCATAAACCTTTGCGGGGGCATTAGTCAAACCAAAAGGCACCACTGTGAACTCATAGTGGCCATATCTCATACGGAAGGCGGTCTTATGAATGTCCACCTCCGAAATCCTCAGTTGATGGTAACCTGACTTAAGGTCTATCTTAGAAAGTTGTGGCTCCCTTCATCTGATCAAACAAATCATCAATGCGTGGAAGGGGATAACGATTCTTGATCATTACTTTTTTAAGCTGGTGGTAATCAATACACAACCACAAGGATCCATCCTTCTTCTTCACAAAAATCACCGGTGCACCCCAAGGGGATACACTAGGATGGATAAGGCCTTTCTCCAAAAGGCCCTCAAGCTGCAACTTGAGCTCACAAAGCTCTGGTGTGGTCATCCGATAAGGTGCTCGTGAGATAGGCTCCGCTCGGGAACCAGATCTATGTGAAAATCAATCTCACGTGGGGGTGGTAGCCCAGTAGCTCCCTTGGAAAGACATCTACAAACTCTCTCAAAATGGGGTGATCATCTAGCGATGGTCCACTAGACCCATCCTCTGATCGGTCATTGATTGTAACAGCATACATCTGACAACCCCATCACACACACCGCTTAAGTTACATAGTAGAGATGGTGCGAATAGAAATGGTCTCATGACCCCTAAAATACCGACTCAACTCCCAAATCATCAGCGTAAGATATAATCTTGTGGTAACAATCCATCCTGGCCCTATGTGCAGACAACCAATCCATACCCAAGATGACTCCATAAGAGCCCAAAGGAAGGATACGGAGATCCGAGGTAGTGGTGAAAGGTCCCAAATCTACCACACACTCCTTAACTAAGGAGTCTATAGAGATCTTGGCTCCAGAAGCCATCTCAACATCCCAACTATGACCCCCTCATTGCCACCAAGCTTGCATCACTCTACTAAAGATGGTGTAATAAAAGAATAGAAGAACTAGAATCAAACAAAATGGAGGTAGGAATACCACCAATGTTACCTGTAGTCTCAATAACTATACTTTGATGCTCTACCTGGTGGTTCTCGACCACTACATACATCCTATGACTATGCCCCATATCACCAAATAGTAGGCTCTGAGATTTGTGTCTTACCCTTGTTATTAGGGTTATGTGGGTAGTCTCTCCAAAAATGTCCAGTAACACCACAACAAAAACAACCACTGATCCTCTCCCCTATGTGTAGCAGGTCCGATCGTACTCTGGAGGTCTGTGGTGTGGATCATGATGATCGGACTATGGTAGTCTGTTGAGGTCTCTCTGCTGGTGAGCTCTGTTGAGTGAGCTCTCTGGGCACCCTGTGTCTGATGGGACCCCTAGGAGGAGGCCCCATACTCGACCTCTCTGTGCATCAAATCTGTGGAGGTCTATAAGGTGGGCGAGACTACTCTGCTGCTACTTGTGGTCTAAAAGATGACTGTGTTGAACCCTATCCACCATGAGGAAGAGGTATTGACCCCCTCGATCTTCCATCCTGCATTTGTTGTATGTGGCTCGGACTTGGTCTCTAGCCTGTTGGGTCTTTCCCGAGTCTCCTCTTCTATATAGGCCTTCTCGATGGCCTCAGCTAATGTCTATGGACAATGGATCCACATTACACCTCCAATGTCTAGGTTCAGGCCCCGGATGAACCTATGAATCTACACCTACTCATCCTGCATGTAACCAACATATTGGAGTAGATCCAAAAATCTACTCTCATACTCAGCCACTGTAAGAGATGCCTATCGGAGGTCATGGAACTCATCTATCCACCTGTTGAATGAATCTCCGTGATGAAGTATCTATTCTGAAACACTCCTCAAAGAGCTCCCAAGTAACTGTCTCAAGAATCAACATGGAGCTTTTTCTCCTTTGTCCTCCACCAGACACCAGCTCCATCCCTCAGTAGATGGATCACAACACGAGATTTCATGTTGCTAGAACAAGGACAAGAGCTTGAAGCATCCACTCAAGCTCACCAACCAAGCCTCTGCCTGAAATCCACCTATGTCACCAGAATAATGTGATGGTCGAAGCTTTAGGATCTCCCTGATGTGATGATAGCTGTGGTCTAACGGCCTCTAGGCCTCTCTGTATGCTCATCCCTAAGCCTAGGGCTCGAGACCTCTCTCTATGTCCTGAAACTTGGTCACCCTGTCCCCTCTGTGGTGACTCTGCTCTAGCTGACTCTGCATGGGAGTTCTCTCCTCCATGCTCCTCGTTGGGTCGAGGAGATACCGACCCTCAATGGAAGGGACTCTATCATGTTTGGTTGCATGTCCTCCTACTGATCCTCCGTGTAGAGTGGCATTAACATCCTGAAGAGTCTACAAAATATGGGGTAGGATGGCTGCTACAACATGATCGGTGGTGGTAAGTCTGGAGTCTATATGTGAAAAACCCCTCATCCATCTGCTGCCTCTTACACTGAGACCAGGGTGAGAGTTAGTTCATCTTTCTAAGTTTTTATTTAGTTTCCATGTTTACTAAAATATGTAATTTCTAAACTAAGTTGTTTTCTAGATTTAAAAGTGTGCTAGGTTTAAGGTTCATGTCTCAAGTTTTCTAGTGTGCCCAATGGTCCAAGATTTTGAACCACTGCTCTGATAATAAGTGTAACACTTGCTAAAACAACCCACTTGAGACCCAAGAACAACCTAGGATTAGTTAGGAAAATTATGGAATAATTTTTTTGTTTAAAAGAGTCTACAACCAGGTTACAAGGAAACAACTATCACTAACAAGTTCCAGAACACTTCTAGATTCACTAGAACATACTTTTCTTTCATTAACAATTATTAGGGGTCATAAGGTCCAAAATCTCGGGTTAGAAGGTTCAAAAAGGGTCAGAGGGTAATTCCTCACCATACCCACTCTCTAACAGGCTTAAAGATTCAACTAGGTTTTTCCCAAATTTAACGCATTCAAAAATTCCCTAAATTATTCCCATTGGATAGGAAATTTCCTCACCTTTCCATTGATATAAGAAGTCCTCTAACTCCTCATTTTTTGAGTTATGGGTTGGATGGGCCTTGGGGTGAAAATTTTCCCCAAGAGGGCTTGCGGGCCCAAGGGGGTAGAAATTTCCCCAAGGGTGGGTCGGTGGGCTGAGGGACTTTTGGAAAAATTCCCACGTGCGGGGTGAAAACAATTTTACACATGCGCACTGCACCCATGGGTCCACAAGGACACGTGGAACCTCCCAAGCTAGTGTGGGAAAAATAGGTGGCGGGAACATTTTAGAAAATTTTCCACGTGGGGAAAGAAGTCCACTTTGCACTTGCGCTCTCACGAGTCGCAAGGGACATGTGGCATCTCTAAGCCAATGGGGAAGGCGAGGGTGGGGGAGAAAATTAGGTTAACGCCCAAAGGGCTAAGAGGGTAGCCCCACTCGTGCCTTTTGGCACCTCACAATGCCACGTGGCATCTCTTGATTGGTTTTAGCGAGGCTAGTGGGGAAAAGTTGGAAAAGTTTCCCAAAATTTTTCGAATGTAAAAGGTAAAAAGGGACCTGCTCCATCACCGATGCCTGTGATGCCACGTGGCATCACCTTGATTTGTTATGGGCCGACAAGGAAAATTTGGAAAGTTTTCCCAAAATTTTCGAGTGCTAAGTCAAAAAGCCCCTCCACCAACACCTCATGGTGACACGTGGCAGCCTCTGATTGGCTGCGGGCTAGCAAGTCGATGTGGGAAACTTAGGAAATTTTTCCCCAAAAATTTTCCTAAGTGCTAAGTCTAAAAGGTGGTCCGCCCTTCCGCCGACACCTCGTGGTGCCATGTGGTAGCCTTATGATTGGGATGTGGGTGGCGGTGGGGAAAATTAGAAAAATTTCCCAAAATTTTCCCAAGTACTTAAGGGAAAAATTTGGGCCCATGGGCCCGCCAATGAAAATTTTCCCCAATTTTTGACACCAAGGAAGAAAAACTTCAAGAGGCCATAACTTTTGATAGAGGGCTTGGTTTTGGGAAAACAAGGACTTTATGGAAAGATCTCAATGTCCTCTTTACTCAAGAATCATTAATTTTTAGTTTTGATAAAGTTTAAAGGGTCAATTTTAAGAAAACAATCTGCAGGCTTTTACAATATGAACTGGTAAATTTTAACTTATAAGATTTGTTCAATTTGATCTTCTTCCTCTCTCAACTTGTCAAATAGACATGGGGAATTGTTCTTAGATGGATTTAAGGAGGATTTCAAGAATCAATGTGTCTGATTGATTTGTAATTTGAGCATTTCCGTTTCTTGATAGAAAATGACTGCAAAACGGTTTGAGCCTGATTTTGCTAAGTTTTCTAAGAAATTCCTTAAATGTTTTTGTCCAATTAGATTCGTTTAGGGCTTACTACTTCAATTTAATCATTTAATTTGTTATTTCCTTGTTTGGGTTCAAACTGTGCATTTTAGGTAAAGTATTTGCTAGTTTTGAAAATGCAAAACAAAGATCAACTTTTAAAGGATCTATTTGCCATTTTCTTCTTCCAAGTATTAGAATTCATTCCAATTCAAATCTAATACGTTTATTTGATTCAAATCAAACTATTCAAAACCCAAATGCAACTCTGATTTCCAATTTTACACATTTCAAAAGACAAAGTTCTGTATTTTCTCACACGCATTTCTTCCTTTCAAACAAAGATTTCAAATACATTTCAAAACAAATTTCAAACAATAGTAACTTCTTTTGTAAAGGTAGAACAACATATATATTCAGTTAGAATGATTTCTTTCACAACTTCTTCATTTACAATGATCAAATACAACTTACAAGGATATGATCTTTCTTTTCTTTCATTCAAAAATAGAGAATAGAGTGCATCACTTTCACACTTCGAATTACAACTTTCATAACCAATACAAACCATCTTTCCATCATGAATATATTACATTATCATCCACTTCAAGTGGGAAAAAGGCTTTACAAAAAGAACTCTCACAAGGGACTATCAAAACTATCTTTTTCCTTTGCTCCAGAACAACAACATGCAGATCCATCATACTCCAATTTTGATCACAACAAAGGCAGGGGGAAAGGAAACACTCTCCACCCAACCAAGACATCCAATGAAGAGGAGAATCCATCCTCTTCATTGGCCCCGAGCCCCAACCACAATGCAATAAAAGATGTGATCCAACTCATGGCAACAACAGGCTTCCACAAACACACAGGCAACATAATCACAATAAAACACAGTCAAAACAGAATGTAGTTTACAACTACATTAAAACATGGCACACACATTACTGAGGCTTCATCAAGCAAGCCAAAGGAGCAAGAAACTATGGGGATGTTGCTTATGCCTCCCAAAGGGAAATGGGTATCACCACCTAGAAACAAACCACCAAAATATGTATATATATATCATTTCAAATCCCTGACATGCCCTTATGCCTCCCCAAGTACCCCTTATTCCTCACATTTCCTTATGTCTCCCCAACCTCTTATGGCACCCCATAATGAGTAAAGAAATGCAAGCTATTTCTTTGTAAGGTGGAACCAAATCCCAACTCCCTCCACCCTTATACCTCCTTGAACACACTTGTGCCTCCCAAAATAACCCCATAGTCTTCTCCTACACCATTCCTAGGCCATCTACCCAACAACCCACAACAAGCCAAAACATTCACACATTAACATTTTCATAAACAAAAGAGAAGCATTTCAAGAGCCAAGCTCTTACCTCTCCATGATGGAGTTGTTCCAAGTTCAAAACAACAGACTTTATCCCAATGCAAGCAATCCAAAATAGCCAAACACAAGCATGCAACAATATTCCAAGAACTTCTTCAAGCAAGAGCTCCAAAATAGCAAAAGAATTCACCCAAAAATGAAGTCCAAAATGAAGCAACCCCAAAACAAGGCAAGCCATTCAAATTTTATAGAAGAGGGAAGAGAAGAGGATGAGGTGGATCCATGTAGGATGCCACATCACACATCCTCAACCCCAACCCCAAATTCAACTTCATTCTCCAATAATAAATAGGTGGGTGAATAATATGACGGTTTATTTACACACTCAAATCCAACCCACACCCCAAAGGACTGAAATTAAATCAAGAAAGAAAAGTGCAATTAAAACCTACAATTTACCTTCTCAAAAATCATTATAAAAGTCTAATCTCAACTCTCAACTCATAACCATAGGTATGGTTGGTAATTAAATTTAAGAGGTATGGGACAAGTTTAACTTGTCCCACAAGCCTCAAAATCAGCCTCAAGGACAATTTCGAATTTCCAAGAAGGTGGAGTGTTTCACACTCAAAATTTAACTTACACATCACTTACACATCCCTTACAACACTTTAATTCAAGACCAACAACTCTATTAATTACTTCTTATGACATATTTGATTTATTTATTTTAACAATATGATAACTCACAAAATTTACACACCATTTAATAATTAATGAAAGGGGTAAAAGCACCACAAAATAAACACATGCAAACATAAACAAAGGGACCAAAATAAAAGAAATACATAAAACCCCTTGGTCACATTTAAAGGTGATCCCCCATGGGAATCCCTAACACACACAAACACACACAAACAAATACTAGTTGCCATGGTGACCTTGTTGAATTCATCTAGAATTCCAATGTGGTTGGTCTCCAATCCCCGATGTTTGTTGTGATATTTTAACTACAAAACACAATTACCTCCTTTAGCCTCATGGCCATATCAGAACATCCAAAGTAATATAATATAATTACCAAAATCATCTAGATATATGAATCACAACAACATCAAAGCAATCTAGCAATATCATTTGCAATTTTACTCAACAATTATATCATCATCCAATAATTTCCATTTCTAGGTCTACTCACAATATCCAAATATCACAAGTCCGCACAACATCCATAATATAACCATGTCAAATAGTATACCATTATCAATATCCAAAATGCCTCTAATAATCATCATGCATCACAACTGAATCAAGTCAACAATAATCCATGATCTACATCTATCATCATACTATAATAAGGTCCATAATCATGTCTATAATATATGCCACATCACACATCCTCAACCCCAACCCCAAAATTCAACTTCATTCTCCAATGCACAATAAATACGTGGGTAAATAATATAACATTTACTAACATACTCAAATCCAACCCACACCCCAAAGGGCTGAAATTAAATCATGTAAGAAAGGTGCAATTAAAACCTGTAATTTACCTTCCCAAAAAGAATTATAAAAGTATTATCTCAACTCTCCAACTATAGGTATGGTTGGTAATTAATCTTAAGAGGTATGATACATGTTTAACTTGTCCCACAAGCCTCTAAAATTAGCCTCTAAGGACAATTACAAATTTCCAAGAAGTTGGAGTGTTTCACACTCAAAAGTCAATTCACAAATCACTTATATATTTCGTACACATCACTTACACATTACTTACATTACTTATAACACTTTAAATCATGACCAAAAACTCAATTAATTACTTTCTTATGACATATTTTAATTAATTAACTTAACAACATGATTACTCACAATATTACACACCATTTAATGACTAATAAAAGGGGTAAAAGCACCACAAATATAAACACATGTAAACATTAACAAAATGAATCAAAATAAAAGGAATACATAAAACCCTTGGTCATAGTTAAAGGTGATCCCCATGGGAATCCCTAACACAAACGACACGCACAAGCAAATACTAGTTGCCATAGTGACCTTGTTGAATTCATCTAGAATTCTAGTGTGGTTGGTCTCCAATTCCACGATGTTTGTTGTGATATTTTAACATGCAAAATACAAATACCTCCTTCGGCCTCGTGGCCATATCGAACATCCAAAATAATATAAATATAATTCCCAAAATCATCTAGATATATGAATCACAACAACATAAAAATAATCTAACAATATCATTTATGGTTTTATCAACAACTATATCATCATCCAATAATTTTCATTTCTAGGTCTACTCACAATATCTAAATATCACAAGTCCGAACAACATCCATTATATAACCATGTCAAACAACAATATATCATCATCAATATATAAAATGTCTCTAATAATCATCATGCATCATAATTGAATCAAGTCAACAATAATCCCCGATCTAACATCTAACATCATACAATAATAAGGTCCATAATATAATCCATAATATAAGCAAAGTATCATGATTAGTATCCAAAAAGGTGTCAAAGGGAAGTGGGCACTACAAATGACATGAGTTTCTCTTAATGTTGTACTAGACAGACTAGTATCTCAATGCCGACATATAATAGTGAAGAAAATATCTCAAACAAACTATATTATTGTTAGGTAATTTTAGATAATAATATTAAAATTTAGTCAAAAGAGAGAATTTCATGTTGTGTTGAAATTGGGTAGATAATTGAAAAATTCAAACCAATTAATTTGATAAGGTTGATCTAACTAAAATTTAATTATTTTTGAAATGATAGTCAAATGAGAGGTAGAGGTCATTTGCGAGAAGATAGAAATGTGAATGAAGAAATATTTTAAATTTAATCTAATAGAATCTAGAAACTAACAAAGGATAGAGACCAACAAAGGATGCAAGATGACAAAATAAGATGAGAAAAGTCACATTGTAGAATGAAATACTTAATTTTTTTCAATAGAAATGGATTGATAAAATATTCTAGAATTTAACTTTGTGAATTTATTGTAATGAACATACAAATGTGACAAGGAGATATTACACAAATAACATGATATATTACCATTGAATTTATTACCTACAAAATCAAATTTTATAAAGAAAAGATATTTACTACAGAATACGGTAGTCTTGCATGTAAATAGTTTTTAGCAAGGGTGAATCTCTCATATATAAATGAAATTACTCAAGTAAGAAGGTAAAACTTCAATGTAATTAATTTATCGAAATATTAAAATAATGAGATTAGTGAGGTGAAAAATTGATTAGTTAGACTTTATTACGCAAAGGCATTACCCCTGTGGGAAAGGCCCTTTCAGATGTTTCTATGACTACGCTAAATTTGATGTCCGTTTGGATGTTTTTCCAATACAATTTAATTCGACAGGTTAAATAACAATTTTTTGGGATGTTGTTTTAGCTTTTTAGCTGAACTCTAGTTGCATGCATGAAAATCCCGATCTATCATGTGATTTCTAAATCTGTTAATTGATTGCACCAAGTAAGATTATATTTTCTTTTTAAATATATGATCAATTCATAGATTTAATCTTTTTGCAGGCAAGATCGATGATTTGGCGTTAAAGCGTCGCGAATTTGGGGTGTCACCCCTTTTATTTAAGGTAGTCGTCTTTTTGCCAATGTGTTGATCCTGGTCTGCAATTGTTCTATGGGAGAAGTGGCATGGCATATTTTCAATTGGTGAAATCACAAAGTTTAGAGGATCTTTAAGTATTTGCTTCAATCCATGTTGTAGTTTTGTTGTGTTGGTGTTTAGTAGTCAAGTTTTTTTCATCCTGCATTGCAGCAATTTGGAGTTGGGATTGTGTACTGGAGCTCCAAAGTCCACAAATTTGCATATGAAATTTCAATCAATTCTTTGTACAAATCTCATCTCTCGGGTCCTTTTCCTTTCACTTGCAAATCTGATAACATTAATTGGAATCCAAGTACAAAGAAGGCTGAATGGTAGTTAAGTTTAAAACACAAGAGAGAATCCGAGGAAGCTAAGTCCCCCTTCGAGAACCTAATTAAGGGAGAATCCAAAGTTGAGGGTAGGTAGTTTAGCTAATCATGTTGGGAATCCTTTTCTTTCCCATCAATATGTCTTCAAATATGAGCGGGATGTAGATATTATAAATGTAAGTATATTTTCTAGAGCCTATTTTTGCATAAGAGAAATGATCTCTATTGTTATCTAATGAAGCATTTCCCTTTGTTATATAACAATTAGTTTTCCATTGTTTCCATGGTTTGTAAGAGAGCACCTCGGAAACCCTCTATTTAACTTTCCACCATTAGCATAGATCTAAGGTCCTCTCGCATCGCACTAGAAGTGATTTTATCTATCTGCATATGATGTTGTATTTGGTCAAGGGAATTTGTTTAGATTGCTTGTCATAGTCATGAATTAGTGTCAAGGTAATGATCCAAATTCTAGCTATGCAGAGATAAGAATTGTTGAATGTAATAATAAACACTTTCTTCTGGATCACTCTTCAATATAGAGGAACCATCCATACTCTCTAGAGAAAGTGAGAGCTCAATTCGTGTACCTTCAAATGTCCTTCAGTGTTCAACCAAAAACAAGTGAAATTAGAGGACAATATTTTTTCCATTCCAGAGGATTGGAGAGTACAATCATCTACACCATCTTTAGGATTTGAATCTAATGTTACAAGAAGATTTTCATATATGCAAGTGAAGAGAGACAACTTGCTTCCTATTCTAAATATCAGGAGAACCATTAATAATTCATGAAAAACATCTTAACTTCAAAATTAGTTGTCACCTTTCAATGTAGAAAAAGAATATTAAGTTTCATTTAAATAGCTTGTGGTTATTTATCATCATGAATTCTAGCGATCCCTATTTTGCTGAGCTAGACAACACTAGATCTATTAGACAGACTTTATTTCTTGCATTAATCCACTTATAAAATCTACAAATGTACACGAAGTCTTCGTGTATTCATGCTTAGTTCAAATAAAATAGTCCACAAAATGCTACCACTCATGATATAAGATTTGTAAATGTATATGTACAAATTTGAAATGTAGAGATAAAACCTTTAAATGTAATGCTTCATCTATATTCCTACACTTACAAAATCAATCACACCCCTTATCAACATCAATTACAAAAGTAATAACTATCCCTCTAAATAAAATAACATATATCATTCGGCGTTCACATTGCATTGTACATAGATTTCATTTTTTATTGTGTTTAGATTTGTTTATTTGTGGAATGTGAGTTTGTTGTGTTTATATTTGCTTATTCGTCTAAAGTGCATGTAATTTTGTTGTGGGGTTTCAAATCACCCGATCACATTGATAATGACAACAGGAATCGAATCGCATGAATATTGTTTAGGCTTGGAATCTGGGGCTAATGAAGCTTTTCTATAGGCTTATTCCTATGCCTGTGATCAGAGGAGTGCAGCTCTCACAGGGACTAGCCTTCACATTCACAATGGTGAAATACATAAGAAAAGAGCAGGATTTTGCAAAGAAGAAAGTTGGAGATGTAAGGCCTTGGTTAGGCTTGGATGGACTTTTGTTGGCTCTTGTGTGTCTTGGGTTCATTATGCTTGTAAATGGCTCTGGTGGCGATGATGATGATTCAAGCCAAAGGACTAAAGTTATTCCATTGGTTTCAGTCCCAACGGATGGATCTGAGGATCCCCAAGTAAGAAAATCAGTCAGGAACTTGAAGTTTTTGCATGCAATTCCATCTGTCCTTATAGTTTTTGTACTTTGTATCATAATTTCCATTGCTAGAAATTTTGAAGTTATTAGGCAGCTAAAATTAGGCCCATCCAAGCCTCATTTGATCAAAATATCGAGGCATGAGTGGAAGACTTTGTCAGGGCTGCAATACCACAAATCCATCTCTCTGTTCTTAATTATGTGATCGTTGTTTGTAAACTATCCACAAATTTGTTCCCAAAAAGGAAGTGACACCAACTTGGGTGTTTGTGAGTGTGGGACTGATGAATTTGGTGGTGTGTTGGTTTGGGGCCATGCCTATCTATCATGGAGTAGGTGTTCTCACGAGGTAAAGTATAAATTTGGGGCTAGAAGTGGAGCATCTGTGGCATTTCTTGGAACTGGGAAATTGGTGTTGGGTTTGCTTCTAGGGAATTCGCTGGTAAAAATACTGAGCCAATTCCCCATTGGGTTCTAGTGTGTGTTGTTTCTCTTTTCGGGTATTGAGCTCGTTATGACCTACAAAGACATGAATTCTAAGAAGGATTCATTTGTCATGCTTATGTGCACACTGTTTCACTCACTGGATCCAGCGCTGCCTTGGGATTTGGTTTTGGGGTTGTTTTGTATGTGATCCTGAAATTTAGATATATGGATTTTTCCTATTGTAAGAAAAAATTCTGACCATTGTTCATCAGAAGAAATATTTCATGCAACAATTGAACGGAGGCATGATCGACACAATGTAGACATTACTTAGTTATAAACTATGCTTATGGAGATGTGATGTTGGAATAATGGTAGCACACCATTGACAAGTGAATCCAAAATTGATAGGTAAATTTGAAATAAAAACTAACAAAATAATAAAAGAGTTTGTTATGGGGGTCTTTTCATTTATGTCATGTTCAAATTTCGTAACTAGTTTCTTTCTTGGAACAATGTCAAACATATTATGTACTTTTGAAAGTTGATGCTTAATTTTCTATAATTTGTGAGGTAGGGTGCTCTTGGCAATGTTTAGATAGTTTTGGTTGTTATTTTGGTGTAAGTTCTAGCTGTGATATGCAACTTTGTTCCTTATAACTGTTGAGCTTGTTTTGTGATAAACTATATTGCCCCAATGTTCAAAATATTTCATGATTGGTTTTATACTTTCAAATATGATTAGAATCGATTATTTATTAATATTTCATGACACTATTTAGAGTTAATTTTGGCAATCACCAATAAGTGGCCTTATTTTCAACGATTCAAACTCTCATATATTTTCTTTTTCTTACATTAGGTCATGTTGACTTCAGAGAAGCCATTGTTCTTAACTCAAGGATGTTGTGTAGTAGGTAACCCCTATAAAAGATATTTCTCTTAAAATTATTGGCTTTGCCCTTGCTGATAACCCAAGATTGCACCCTAAGACTATGCTAATATAAACTAATTATCATTACCATACTATTTAAATAGATTTAGATTTATTTGAATTCACTATCTACCTCCTCTTTGTAGTTGGAGACATTACAAACATTAAGGTAGGCTCTACTAAGTCTGCAATACTTACTATCCTTAATATACATCTATGTTTTCTTTCAATCCCTTAATTGATATTTGAAATACCATGGGATATGTTGAGATGTATAGTGGAGCCAAGTTTTTTGCAGAGAAGTATTTATTTAGTCACAATTATTATTTTGCAAATGGCCGCCAAGTCACCTGGGAAAGTGTTGTGAGTGCTACGGATACATAAGTTGTCATAGATTTAGGAGAATGGATTCCGTATGATTAGTGTAAGCTAGAATTAATGAATAATGGACATTGTTTCTGTTGTATTTAGTCAATGTCCATAATTTTATCCGGATTTCCTTTCCTCGCATATCGTGACTTATTATATGTGTATGTCTACAATTGTACTGGTCGATGATGGATACATAATACTGGGCTCTGTAAACATCAACCAACGATCAATGGATGGGGCAAGGGACTCGAGATTGCAATGGGAGCATATAAGCCATTCCATACTTGTATGGATGTATCCCCTCGGGGAAAATCCATGGGTTCGAATATCTCTTTAGTATGAACACATGGGTATTCTTCTAGATGATTTCTTGCATCCCAAAGAACACTTAGTGCATGGGAGTAGTGAATTAAATTGAAGACAAAATATGAAACAAATTCATTTCGAGAGGAGGGTCCAGATATGAGAGATCTTATGCACATATGATGTCTTCTCTAGTACAAGTTTGGGAAGATGGTTCAGGTCTTTGTCAAAGAAGGATATCCATGCTTTCTTGATACCGAGGCCATAGTTTTGGGATCTAGATCCCCCTTGCCTCATGTTCTTACCACCTAAGACTCACAAATCTTGGTTACAATTCTTTTTGTAGTATAATGTATTCAGATTTTCCAATCTTTATATCTTGTATATTTTTGCAATGGAATCCATATTATTCCTTCTATAGGTTTAGGTAAGAATTTCTCTATTCCTCGAAGGTATTCTTCACCCCAATTTGACAAGATGACTTCAAATTGATGTATCCTAGGATACAACACCAAATCATTGAATTTTTAATAGAAATTGAGTATTTATTTTAGCAATGAAGATAGAGATCAATCCCATCGCACTCAAATGCATAAAATGTGCAAATTGAATTGTTCTCCTTTTTTATGCATGCAAAAATTAGTGGAAACAAGTAAACTATTATTAATTTAATACCTTATTGAATTATTGTTGTCCACTAACATATAAGGTTCTATCATTTTTATTTAAAGGTAGTGGAAATAAGTAAACCATTATTAAGTTGATGGATTCAAATAATGATAAGATAAGCAATGCCAACTTGTTAAATCTAATAGCATGTGAGTCAGATTCTCATACATTATGAGGTGTTAAGGGTATGCAATGTATACATAATGATCCTACTAATATAGAATTAACACTAAAGATGTTATGGATAAAGATATATGGCAAATCCGTGTAAGCTATAATTTCAGCTAAACTTATGTTGTACTCTATTTGAAGAAAACATATGATGTTTTGGCTTGCCCATCCTCCTATGTTTACATACATTTCTCTCTTTAATTGAATTTAATGGTTGATCCATGATTGTATGAATTTACTAGTTGATCCGTGATTGTATATGTACAAATTTGTAACAAGTTTGAAATGAAGAGATGATACCTTTAAATGAAGTGGTTCGTCTATATTTTTACACTTACAAAATTACACTATTAGACATACATGTTCAATTTTTCCTTTCTCTGCTTTCTCGCTTCTTTATGTAAACCAACAAAAACGCATTTTAATGTCTTCTTCATTATATCTGCATACAAATACCTATAGTTTTAAAATTCCATGAAATAACCATGCAATTTATAGTAGTATTCTTCCAAAGTTTTGAATTGTTTTAAGGGTTAGGCATCATGTTTGTGCTTTTTAAATGAAGTGGTTCATCTATATTTCTACACTTACAAAATCAATCACCCATAGTTTAAACAAAATCAACTACAAAACTAAAAACTATCCCTCTAAATCAAATAACATATATCGTTTGGCATTCACATTACATTGTACACATGCGATTGCTAGTATTTTTTTATCAAATTAAATATAAGGCAATATATGTTTGGGTTTTTTTTTTAATATTCTGAATTTGAAATCAACTGAATTAAGATATATTTAATGGTTTTTTTAAAATTTAAAATCATCTCATAATATTTTGATAAAATATTGTAATTTTGTAATTTTTTTAATGCACCCGACTCTTTTACTGACATATTTTACATTTATTTGTAGAGCAAAATTTTATTTATTTTTAATATTATTTTGTGTGATTGAGAAATCCGCTTCATAAATGTTTTGAAATAAATGCATAAGAAATATGAAAATGATTTCTTTTTATAATTTTCAATCAAATCTGTAATGAGATAATTCTAGATTTGTAAGATATTAAAATATTGGAAAACAAGAAAACAATATTTGTTAACTCATTAGATTTTAAACTGAAAATGTTAAAAACGGAGATGACATGTTTGATATTTAATTTCATGGACCTGATTAGAGTTGATATAGAGTCTAACTAATCAATTTGTCACCTCACCAATAGTTATGGTATAATTAATCTTTTGATGAATGAATTACTTGAAAACTCACCTTTTTATTTAAGTAATTTCTTTTGTATAAGTGAGATTTCATTTGCTAAAAATATTTATATGAAATACTTCCATTCTGCAGTGAATCTATGTTCTAGAGTGGGCAATCAATTCAATGGTAACATAACATAGTGTTTGTGTAATATCTCCGCACTGCGGTTGGTAACCAAAATAAATTTGGATGTCAAATTTCAGACTGTTTTAGTAATCTATTTCTACTGAAAGAGTTAAAATTTCATTCAACAGTGTGGCTCTTCCCGTCTCATTTGGTCGTCTCTCGTCCTTTGTTAGTTTATAGGTTTATAAAATTAGATTTGAATGCATTATTTCGTTAGTATTATCGTCTTCAATAGAAGTCAATAGAAGATCTCTATCTCTCAATTGATTATCATATCATTTAATTTTTTTTTTTTAATTGACCTTCCAAATTAACTGGTTTGTAATTTCTCGATATTGTATTCAATTTCAATACAACATATATTCTATTCTTCTAGTTAATGTTGTTATTTTTAGAATTATGTAAAATTGACCGTGTAAAATTTTTATATAAATTTTAACTTGATTCTTACTTTATTAATTAAATTTAACCAACAATAATCTTGTTGAAAACATTATCTTTTTATTAATACATTCAAATCCATTAAAATATCTTAATCTATCTAGTAATGTATTGAGATGATTTATGCCATCAACGTGGTTTCTTAAGTTAAAATGGTCATTCTTGAATGACAATCTTCTTATCAATGATATTTCTTCAATTTTGTAACTTAAGTTTCAAATATCAGATATGACAAACAACAAATTGAATAAAATTGTACTTCTAAAGATACAAAAAGGTTGAGGTGGTTACAACCAATTATTAGTTGATACATAACTAATAGTGACTTAATTATAAAATGAAAACCATATATTCTAATAGTCTCTATTTCTTATCGTGGCCTCTAAGAGACTTAAACTACGAGATTTCATTTGTTGAGGTGCTTTCTATTGTGCTCTATCATGACCTCATTTTTCATGATCCATTAACTTCTACCAATGTTAGTCTTAAATGTTGTTGTTCTCACCCATGTGGGCACACAACTTGCTTTGCTTGCAAAATAGTTCGTTAGTACACAATATTCATTGTGTATAACATAGCCATACATTCTCTTTCTCAATAGTAAATTCAAACTTCAAGTCCTATATTGCATCCATCATTTTGTTGTACCACTAAGTCATCCATAAGCAGTGCATAAGCGTAAGCAAAAAAATAAAATCATATAATATGTATCTCATACATATCCATATCAAATCCATATATATATATATATATATATATCTCCAAGTTTGTGTACAATGTTTTCATCGCAACCACACTAAGAGGGAAAGTGTGGTCTCAAAAATCCATTAATCAAAATATACAATGTATCATTATGTATAAAGTGTCAATAACCAACTACATAGGAGTAATCTTTGTGACCTCTTGTAAAATGGTAGGGTGGGCTTTGGTATTTGTGCCTCCGAGAATACCTTGACGTGGAGTGGCGAGGACTCCATGATCTACTCCGATGTCTTGATTGGCTTCATTTAGCCTCCAATCTCGCATGAGTTCCTATCTTATCACTCAAACTAGGTCCATGTCTCGCTTATTGCAATCTGCTGAGCTAGTAACTATGCTCTATGATAGGTCGAGATAAAAAAGTTTGAGTGTCACTTTACGCCCATTGGAAAACAAGGATCTCTAGATAGCTCGTCCCGTGTCATCTTGGAAGGAATAATGAAGAGGTCTATCAATATACCTTTTGTGAACTACTTCCACTTCGAGGTTATGTATGCACAAATACACACACACGCATAATAGAATTATGACTAGTAAAAAATTTGAAACCAATCAATAAAATGTGCTAGTGAAATCTAAAAACAATTAAAGCAAGAATGAAACTAAATACGAAACCTATCGGGTCTCCCTCTAGCCAATTAGTGTCCAACTACCCCTTTGATAGCTCATACTCATCTCTCTGTGTACCCTCTTTGCACCTCTAAGGCTTGACATATCGGGGCCAATTTTATTAGAGCTTTGTCCCACCCCCACTGTGGACTATGGGTATGGTTGTTGTGCTAGAAGTGGTTGTGGCAGGTTTCCTCTCATTTGTCTCATATGATCCTAAACTCCACCTTGGTTTGCTGTGATACACATAATGGGAGTCGGGGGTGTCCATCACAATCTCTCGAGCCTCTCCTCTCCTTTATAAAGAATCAAAGCACTATTAGTCCCACCATGTAAAGAAGCCCGAAACTTTGGGGCACTCGCCCAATTGGATGCATCTTGATGTGATCATGACATTCCTTCAACTAATCAATTTGTCACCTCACCAATATTTATGCTATAATTAATCTTTTCAATGAAAACTCAGTTTATACTATATTAGGTCTAGGTTATCCTTTTTCCTTGCATTTACATTTTTACAATTCTTTTTTCTCCCGTAACGTTCCAATATAAATGCCGGAAAGACATGCAAGTCTGCCAACAAATAAACTCTTAAGATTGCAGTATTTTCAAACTTTTCATTTAATACGTTCTCTAAGACTGCAACTTTTCATTGTTAGACAATGTTTGCTGCGGGAATTCGAAAATTGCGTGCCGTAATTGCTGCTCCGAGATCTGTTGAGGAAGATGGGAAGGATACGACACTGGTGGAACATATCATCAGTAGCAAAAATGTTGTACACCGCTGAACTGGAGTGGCTGAACTTGAAGTCAAAATTTGCAGATCCCAAGTTCAAATCCTGTAATAGACTCTCTCATGCGGTTGGCAATCTAAAAGGGATGTTGCACAAGGAGAGAGATTCCTCCTCGTCTGTATCCACCATGGTGGTCCAATCTTTGAAGTCTTCAAACTCTTCCTGAAACTCCATCTCTACAGAAACTAAATAATTTTTGTGACTACCTGACAATTTTTACGAAATTGAGATTCAAAGAAATATACATTAAAGAAAATAGGAGTGTTAAACAATGGTACACGCAGTAATCATCTGCTAATTTTAAAACTCTAGGATTGACCAGGTCTCCATATGTTAATCAATATAAATTTATCAATGCATTATATTTTTGCATTTGTATGGTTTTGGGATATTTTTATAGTCGTTTGCAGAAGTTTGTGTCTCCATTCCAATGAAATTGCCATTTAGTACATTGTTTGTAAGCCACTGCTTAGATTTGCAGTCAATTCTTGGAAACTGCATCAAATCTATTTTCATGTACACATAAAACTGGTCAATTTTACTAAAAGCAAGAGTACAAAACATACTTTTGGAATGATAGCCATAAAATGTCTCATAATTCCATTTGGTAACCTTTTAACTTCCATATTCATCCTTAAAATTTCTTGTTTTGGTTTGTACTGGACAATAATCAATTATTAGAGAGGAAAATACATTCTACTGAATTCACCGAAACTGAACCCGACATCATCCCTTATTCAAATCCACAGAAGTATTACTATAGATTCACATACATTATAGTGAGCATAGTATAAACTGAGTTTTCTAGAGTGGGCAATCAATTCAATGGTAACATAACATAGTGTTTGTGTAATATCTCCGCACTGCGTTTGGTAACCAAAATAAATTTGGATGTCAAATTTCAGACTGTTTTAGTAATCTATCTCTACTGAAAGAGTTAAAATTTCATTCAATAGTGTGGCTCTTCCGTCTCATTTGGTCGTCTCTCGTCCTTTGTTAGTTTATAGGTTTATAAAATTAGATTTGAATGCATTATTTCATTAGTATTATCGTCTTCATTAGAAGTCAATAGAAGTTCTCTATCTGTCAATTGATTATCATATCATTTAATTTTTTTTTTTAATTGACCTTCCAAATTAACTGGTTTGTAATTTCTCGATATTGTATTCAATTTCAATACAACATAGATTCTATTCTTCTAGTTACTGTTGTTATTTTTAGAATTATGTAAAATTGACCCTGTAAAATTTTTATATAAATTTTAACTTGATTCTTACTTTATTAATTAAATTTAACTAACAATAATCTTGTTGAAAACATTATCTTTTTATTAATACATTCAAATCCATTGAAATATCTTAATCTATCTAGTAATGTTTTAACTTGATTCTTACTTTATTAATAAAATTTAACTAACAATAATCTTGTTGAAAACATTATCTTTTTATTAATACATTCAAATCCATTGAAATATCTTAATCTATCTACTAATGTATTGAGATGATTTATGCCATCAATGTGGTTTCTTAATTTAAAATGGTCATTCTTGAATGACAATCTTCTTATCAATGATATTTCTTCAATTTTGAGTAACTTATTTAAGTTTCAAATATCAGATATGACAAACAACAAATTAAATGAAATTGTACTTCTAAAGATACAAAAAGGTTGAGGTGGTTACAACCAATTATTAGTTGATACATAACTAATAGTGACTTAATTATAAAATGAAAACCTTATATTCTAATAGTCTTTATTTCTTATCGTGGCCTCTAAGAGACTTAAACTCGAGATTTCATTTGTTGAGGTGCTTCTATTGTGCTCTATCATGACCTCATTTTTCATGATCCATTACCTTCTACCAATTTTAGTCTTATATGTTGTTGTTCTCACTCATGTGGGCACACAACTTGGTTTTGCTTGCAAAATAGTTCGTTAGTACACAATATTCATTGTGTATAACATAGCCATACATTCTCTTGCTCAATAGTAAATTCAAACTTAAGTCCTATATTGCATCCATCATTTTGTTGTACCACTAAGTCATCCATAAAGCGGTGCATAAGCGTAAAAAAAAAAAAATCATATAATAAGTATCTCATACATATCCATATCAAATCCATATGCATATATATATATATATATATTTGTGTACAATGTTTCATCGCAACCACACTAAGAGGGAAAGTGTGGGCTCAAAAATCCATTAATCAAAATATACAACGTATCATTATGTATAAAGTGTCAATAACAACTACATAGGAGTAATCTTCTGACGTGACACTTTGTAAAATGGTAAGGTGGGCTTTGGATTTTTGCCTGCCTCGAGAATACCTTGACGTGGAGTGGCGAGGACTCCATGATCTACTCCGATGTCTTGATTGGCTTCATTTATCCTCCAATCTCGCATGAGTTCTGTCTTATCACTCAAACTAGGTTCATGTCTCGCTTATTGCAATGTCTGTTGAGCTAGTAACTATGCTCTGTGATAGGTCAAGGTAAAAAAGTTTGAGTGTCACTTTGCCCATTGGAAAACAAGGATCTCTAGATAGCTCGTCTCGTGTCATCTTGGAAGGAATAATGAAGAGGGTTATCAATATACCTTTTGTCAACTACTTCCACTTCGAGGTTATGTATGCACAAATACACACACACGCATAATAGAATTATGACTAGTAAAAAATTGAAACCAATCAATAAAATGTGCTAGTGAAATCTAAAAACAATTAAAGCAAGAATGAAACTAAATACGAAACCTATATGGGTCTCCCCTCTAGCCAATTAGTGTCCAACTACCTCTTTGATAGCTCATACTCATCTCTATGTGCACTCTACTACACCTTTGAGGCTTGACATATCGGGGCCAATTTTATTAGAGCTTTGCCCCACCCCACTTTGTGGACTATGGGTATGGTTGTTGTGCTAGAAGTGGTTGTGGCGGAGTTTCCTCTCATTTGTCTCATATGATCCTAAACACCACCTTGGTTTGTTATGATACACAAGGTGGGAGTCGGGGTGTCCATCACAATCTCTTGAGCATCTCGTCTCCTTTATAAAGAATCAAAGCACTATTAGTCCCACCATGTAAAGAAGAAGAAAGTTTGGGGCACTCGCCCAATTGGATGCATCTTGATGTGATCATGACATTCCTTCACCTACCCCAAAATGAAGTAGGCCATCACGAAAGGACCCTCATTTTCTAGTGTACCTTCTAATGCCTAGATACAAGAGGGCTACCAAATTCCCACTTTAAGTGTCCCCATTATGTTGGGCACTTATTTGAAAGGATCCATCTCTCCCATTGTGTTGCTTCGATATCCCCTTTTATCACATCCAGCTATTCTACCACACATGTTTAAGGAGCTGGGAGAACCGATTTGATAAACCAAACACATCTATAAAGTTAAGTAACAAATTGATTACTCAATGTATAATCTAGCTTAGGTGCATAGGTCCTGTTGTATATGAACGGTTGACAACATATTCTGACAGAAAACTATAAACCCTCTATTATATACTGTCCTCAATCTCCCCGATAATGAGGCCCAAAAATATAGGTAACCTAGGCATACCCTTTCCCAAATTATCTATTGGAATATACCCATGAATCATGATGACCTTATGGAAGTTCAAGATGCCATATTATTTGACACACATATCGAGCACCTAGTGGTTCCTGAATATTCTACCTAGTGTTGACTCTTTGCCAAGTTAGCCACCCCTCTCATTTTAATCCATCGACTTGGCGAGTGCCTAGTATAGATATGAATGGAGTGCAAGATTTCCACGAAAAAGAACTATATTTTGGGGACTTGGAAAATTTTGGCAATTTTTTTTTCAAATATATTACTATAACCTTTGAATTTTTATAGGTACCGGTTAGTTTCAAAACTAACCTACCAACATTTTTAAATAGTACACCAATTTATGGATGTCGTTTGCCTGCTGTCATGTATGATCTATGAATTTTCCATTTTTGATTTCCATTAACCATTTACAATCTTTCACACGCCACCGGGAGCATAAAGGATAAATACAACTACAGAGTGGTCTTAACTTTTCAACAAAAATTTTGTGATTTGTTATTACTATTATTTGTCAAACAATTTATTTATTTGAAAACATACAGAAAGTTAACTTTTCCTCTCATATTATCGGAAACAATATACTAACCATAAAAGCCAAACAATTCTCCTCTTTACCTTGATTCACCAATATAGTTTGTTTATTTTAATTTTCGATTCATTTAAAGTTTATGTACCAAATTTCTAATAATTATTGATTCTCATCATCATCATCCTCAACACCCTCTACTGGTCGCTTCCGTCCTCTTTTCCATCAATATTTTGCATTGTTTATGAGTGGGTAGTATGTTAACCCGCCATTATAATCGGATTGTTTTCAAAAGACTCGAATCATCCAGCTATTCGCGGGAGTGGGACAAAGAAGAGGAGAAGAATTGTTTTCAATTTAATAATTACTTACTTAGGTACAGGCCTGTTGTACGAGAGTGATATGACAGAAAGGCTTTAAACCTCTACTATATAATGTCAAGTCATATTCACAAGGTCAGCTTGCAGGGCCCTGTCTCTAGGTACTTTTCTAAACAGGCATTTTCAACTTCATTGGAATATATAACTGCCATGTCTATTCTTCCTTATCTATCGAAAGACTAAGAAAGGTCCTGATTTCCCTGCCCACCTTTAATCTGTGCACTGGCGAGTGGGGTAAAAAGTATGACTGGAGTCTGCAAGATTCCAAAGAAATTGATATTTTTGTAATAGCAATGGTTGCCCTGTTATTACTATATAAATATCAAACAATTTATTTATCTGAAAGCATACGAGAATAACTTTTCTTCCCATATTATCCGATAAAAGATATACTAACCATATTAAAAACAATTCAAGGTCATCTTAAAAGAATTCTCCTCTTTACCTTGATTTACCTATATAGTTTATTTATTTTAATTTTATTCATTTTAGTGTTTATATTATTAAATTTCATAAAAATCTAAGTACAAATCTACGTGGATCTATAATTTTTAAGAGGAGAGATCCAAAAAAAATATAGTAGAGGAAAAGCTTAATTCATCCTTTAATAATTTTTACCATTGTTACATGGGATAAACAAAAAAACATTATAGTCTTAGTATTCCTTTACATTTATTTACATGTGCACCAACTAAAAATTAATCTTCCTTTACTAAAGCGAGATAGAAGGGTAAATTTATTTCCCGTGATACAAGTTTAAAAGGATTATTTAATCTTTTCTTTTTCTATCATTTTTGAAAAAGATTATTTAATCTCCTATCTTAAAAGATTAACTGAAAACTAATTCAGCTAATATTGAAAAATAACACAAGCTGAACTTCACTAATAAAAATACGGAAAGAAATCGTAACACAAAGAACACAATATTTTCGGACAAATTGTCCCTGGAAAAACCCCTAAGGGAAAACCAGTTCTACAGATGAGGAATTATATTAACTTTACAAATTAAGAGATACAAAGATTCCTTGCCTCTTATTGGCAGAACTCGACAATCTCCCAACTTCTCCCCATTGATATTCCCCCACTGCTATCCCCAACGCTATCATTGCGCCCTTGCTAACACTGCAAGACTATTTGCTATCATTGCAAACTTACAAACTCATTTGCTAGCACTGCAAATGCTTCTCAAAACTTGTGTTCTCCAAATGCCCAATGACCTCCTTTTATACTACTCTCATTGGAAAACCAATGCCGGATCGATTCTCAATCGATGGCTGAGATACATAACAACTTAACAACCATAACAAATTTGGTTGCAAGGTGTCACTAAAGGAAATCAATAATTAGAAAATAATTAATTCATTCTCAACAATAAGATAACTATTATCTAATCTTAGCAAATGGACAAACAATTGTCCAAGCTAACAAACTAACACTCCCTCTTAGCGAGGAAGTTGTTCTGCACGACACCCATCTTATCTCTGAAGAAGATAAATTTTTCCTTCCCCAATGCCTTAGTCAGAATGTCTGCTACCTGCTCCTCTGTAGGTATGTATTGTAGTTGAACAATACCTCATTGTACACAATCCCTGATGAAGTGATACCTGATATCTATATGTTTAGACCTATCATGAAACACTGGATTCTCAGACAACTTGATGCAACTCTGATTGTCGCAGTGTATCACAGTAGTCTCAACCTTCTGACCAAACAAGGCCACTAGCAACTTCCGAAGCCATATAGCTTCACATGTCGCCATGCTAGCTGCAATGTATTCTGCTTCTGATGAACTCAGAGCCACAGACTTCTGCTTCTCTTGAACCAAGAAACAACTCCTGATCCTAAACTGAAACAACACCCTGAAGTGCTCCTTTTGTCTGTTGTACTGCCTGCCCAATCTGCGTCAGTATAGCCTATCAACTTGATTCCTTCACCTCGAACATATCTGATCCCATACTCAACTGAACCATGCAAATAATGCAACACATGCTTAGCCGTTGTCCAATGCACTCTCTTTGGCTCAACCATGAACTGACTAAGAGAGTTTACTGCAAATGCTATATCCGGCTGGTGTTGACCAAATACATGAGCGAACCAATTAACTACTGTATAAGGTGGGATCTACATCTTTGTCCTTAGATGTATCTATCTTCCTCCAATTAGTGATCATAGGTGTAGACATGGCTTTGCAATCCTCCATCTCGAATCTCTTCAAGATTTCAATGCAATATTTCCCTTGACCAAGGAAAATCTCCATCTGTCTGCCACACCTCCATGCCTAGAAAATAGTGCATGAGTCCCAAATCCTTCATCTTGAACTCTTCTGCAAGGTCCCTCTTGCAATCCTCTATGAGCCCTAGTGCACCTGTAAGAAACAAGTCATCTACATATAGAACAAGAATGAGAGCCTCACCCCCAACCACCAAGTAGTAGAGGTTACCATTTGCCTCACTCTTCACAAAGCCCATTTCTGCAAGTATGTATCAATGCGCTCATACCACGCTCTAGGAGCCTGTTTGAGTCCATACAAGGCTTTCTTCAATCTGCACACGTGGGTCTCTTTGTTGTGTGCTACAAAGCCTTTTGGTTGTTCTATGTATACCTCCTCCTTCAATTCACCATTAAGGAATGTTGTCTTGACATCCATTTGATGGATTTTCCATCCCATCTGCGTTGCAAATGAGATTACAGCTCGTATAGAAGTATACCTGGCCATTGGAGCAAATGTCTCCTCATAGTCTATTCCCTCCTTCTGAGAGAACCCCTTTGCCACAAACCTTGCCTTGTATTTCTCGATGCTACCATCTGCACCGTGCTTTATCTTGAATATCCAGCGTGATCCAACTACTGCCCTATCTGTTGGTCTAGGCACTACCTCCCACACATCATTATGCATTATTGAAGTATATTCCTCAACCATAGCATCTCGCCATACCTGATGTTGTGTAACCTCTTGATAGCTGGAAGGTTCACTATCTACCAACTGGCTGACTAATGCCACATAGTCATTGAACTTGGTTGGTTCTCTCCTCTGTCTCGTACTCTTCCTAGGAGCTCCCACAAACTCCTGAGTATCCCTTTGTGTGTCTTGAACCTCACGGTTCCTGCTGCCAATGGTAGAGGATGAAATATCAACCTCTATATCTTCTAGATGCATATCCTGCTGCACCAATTGCTCCATACTCTGTGAATCTTCACTACCTGAGTCTATGCTTGTACTAGTAACTGTACTTGAGCTTTGTTGCCCTTGACTTGGACTTGGAGCTTTTGTTGGCTGCTCACTTTGATCATCTGCTGGAAAATCTCTGGACCTTCTAAACACTTTGTCCTCCATGAACTTGACATCACGTCTGACAATAATTCTTCTAGTCCCTGGAATAAAAATCCTATATGCCTTTGAAGTTTCACTGTACCCAACAAGGTACCCTTCTCTATAATCGATCTAACTTGGTACGTGTATCTTCTGGAATATGACAATATGCCAAACTCCCAAATATCCTGAAGTGACTTACATCTGGCTTCTTCCCTGTGAAAGCTTCCTCTGGTGTCATCTTCCCTAGTACCTTGTGTGGAACCCTATTTTGAATGTAAACTGATGTACTACACATGCCTCTACCCATAGGTAGCGGGGCATGTCTTGATCATGTAGCATAGCCCTTGCTGCCCCCGATATAGAATGGTTCTTCCTCTCAGCAACTCCATTCTTGTGGATTGTAAGGAACAATCCACTCTCTTTTGATTCCTTCTCTGGTACAGAAATCTGGAATTTATTCCCTATGTACTCACCTCCATTTTTTGACCGAAGAACCTTTATCTTCCTTCTCGTGAGTTCTCCACAAGAGCCTTGAACTCTTGGAAATGACTGAAAACCTCATCCTTGGTCTTCAAGAAGTATATCAGGTCTTCCTCGAGAAATCATCAATGAAAATAACATAGTACTTGTAACCTCGGAGAGACTTTGTCGACATTGGCCCACATATATCTGAGTGTACTAGATCAAGAACACCCTCAGATCTGGTGTCACTCCTTGGAAAAGATGCTTTCGCAAACTTCCCCAACACACATCCCTTACATACATCATCATGCTCTGTGCTCACCTCTGGAACACCTGTCACTGTCTCACGAAGCAATTTAAGTGCTCCATGATGAATATGGCCCATCCTCCTATGCCATGCCATAGCTCCAAGATCTCTAGGATTACTGCTGCTCATAAGTGCCTTAGGAGTATCAAACTGTAACCTATAAAGGTGACCACTCCTAACTCCAATAGTTATGGGTGATTTCCAATCCTTGTGCTTAATCAACACATGTGTCCCTCTAAAAAGTACATTATACCCTTTATCCTAAAGAACAGATACAAAAATCAGATTCATACCTAAGCCTGGCACATGCAAGACATCATGAAGTGGAACTATCTTTCCATTCTCCCTCTGAAACTGAACAGTCCCTTTCCCAACTGGGTTGAGCTTGGACAAGTTCCCCATAGAAATCTGGATATTGGTGTCCTCCTCCTAGTAACTGGAGAAGTACTCTCTAACTCCTGTCATATGAAATGACGCCCCACTATCTATATACCAAACACACTGTGAGGTTGAGCTGACCATACAAGCTATGAGTGCAAACTCATCCTCCAATCTCCTAGAGAGCTCCTCTACACTTGTTGAAGCCGCCACTTGGTTCTTGCCCTTCTTATCATTCTTCTTCCTTTGCGGGCAGTTACTAACATAGTGGCCAAACTCGTGACAGCCATAGCACTTGACCTTAGACATGTCCTTCTTCTTCTCACTTTGAGAATTTGATCCTTTGCTAAATCCCTTCTTTGCTTTCCCTTTTCCCGCTAGGGCAACGTTTTCTTGTTCTCCCTCACTTTTCTGACTCTTGTTGGCCCCATTGACAAGACTTAGTCTAAACTCCTCCTGAGTGAAATCAGTCCATAGTCGATCCCAACTCGGTAAGGTGTCTCGTCCACTAACAACTTGAACAAAGACATCCCACTATTTAGTAAACCCATTTAGGGCTATTCTTACTAGCTCATCATCATCTGGCTTATCTCCAACAACTGCTAACTCATCCTTGATGAGTCTAAGCTGGTGAGGTAACTTGTAACATCTTCTCCCTTGTTCATCCAGGTATTCTTCAACTTTTCTCTGAGAATCAACTTCCGGTTAGTGGTAGCATTCTGGTACAGATTCAGAATGGCATCCCACATCTTCTTCGACCGTATCTAACTCGGAGATGTGTGGAACAATATGATCCTTGACACCATCAAGGACAATCCTCCTCGCCTTGGCATCCTCTTTCTTGTATGTTGCAAGTTGTGTTGCATTTGTAGGTATAGTTACAACAGTGGTAACATAATCCTTTATACCATTCTCTTCCAACAATAAAGAAAGTCTGGCCTTCCAGACACCAAAATTGAGGCACCATCTAATCTATCATGATCTCTCAAACCAGTTGAAGCCATCTCAAAGGATAAAAGTAAAAAGAATTTAAAGAGATCAAACTAGGTTATAGAAACCCTCAATTTCTTTCCTAGGGAAAACCTTTTCTACCCTTAACACAACTCTGATACCATGTGAAAATTCTATTGCAGTCACTGATTATTAATCTCCTATCTTAAAAGATTATTTAACTGCTGAAAACTAATTCATAACTAATATCGAAAAATAACACAACTATAACTTCACTAATAAAAATACGGAAAGAAATGCGTAACACAAAGAACACAATATTTTCGGACAAATTGTCCCTAGAAAAACCCCTAAGGGAAAACCAGTTCTACAGATGAGGAATTATATTAACTTCAACAAATTAAGAGATACAAAGATTCCTTGCCTCTTACTGGTAGAACTCTGACAATCTCCCAACTTCTCCCACTGATATTCCCCCCTGCTATCCCCAACGCTATCACTGCGCCCTTCTAACACTACAAAGATGTTTGCTATATCTTTGCAAACTTACAAACTCATTTGCTAGCACTGCAAATGCTTCTCCAAACTTGTGTTCTCCAAATGCCCAATGACCTCCTTTTATACTACTCTCATTGGAAAACCAACGGCGGATCGATTCTCAATCGGCTGAGATACATAACAACTTAACAACCATAACAAATTTGGTTGCAAGGTGTCACTAAAGGAAATCAATAATTAGAAAATAATTAATTCATTCTCAACAATAAGATAACTATTATCTAATCTTAGCAAATGGACAAACAACTGTCCAAGCTAACAAACTAACACATTTCCCTTCCATCGGTGTAGTCGGCATACATGAAAACAAAGAAGGAACTCATATGTAATTCTATGGCTTGTTGAATCAAAGCTTTTGTGGTCTTTGAATGAACAAGCTTCTTTAAGGTCAATTAAATAAACGCGCATATTCACTTAACATTTCCGTATCTCATTCGAAAATAATATAATACATGAACGCTCTAAATGGAAAATAAAATTTGAATGTCAAAATAACAACAATGAGCCAAAAGCAAAATTTTGGCCCTTCAATTAAATATATAGCTTCGCCTTTAAAATAATTGGTGAAATATTTATACCTTTGTTTGATCACTCACTTGAAATATTTAATGTTCTACAAACTTTGGCGTGTCTTAAATTTCACAGTATAGAGTCGTATTTAGCTTGACGAAGGCCGAACTGCCCCATAAATTTTAACAATTATACATAATATGTGGAAGTAAAGAAATAATTCTTTGAAGGATTTCCGTATAAAGGATATATATATTTGAAATGAAGGAGTAACTAATAGATTTTATTCAACCTGTTTTTTTATTAATGGTAAAAGGTTTTGGAGGGACCTTACCCAAAAGTACAACAATAGGCTCAAGAGCCAAGATAATCAAAGCATATCAATGTGGTTTTTTGATTAGTGCGGGCCACACCCCAACCAAAAGTTACAAAATAAAATAAAACTAAGGCAGGGGCTTTCTGCCTACAATAAGCCCAACAACGAACCAACAATAACAAAACTACAACATAAAAACAACATCATAATAGTTGCACATGAAAAATAGATACAAAGACACTAACTAATAGATTTTTTGTAAACATTTAGAGCAATTCTGAGTGCCTAATAGAGATTCAGTGCAGTGCCAACAATAGGGTCCCAATAAGATGCTTTAAACTTCTTGGTGATCTTGTCGTTCTTCCATGCTAAGACCGGGATGCCTCTGATGTCACATATCTGGTGGATATGGACTTGTATGAGGTCGAGAATTTCTCTTTGGATGGTCACGTAGTTGAAATTTTTTTCCTCTAGGACTTTGAATTTAGTGGCAAGAGTGTTGATTTTATTCAACATGTTAAGTGTGGAATAAAGTAGCACTTTTTAACATGTTTCTCAACACAAGTTTCTAAAGAACTTTAAAAAATACAACTACATTTCTTTCCAACTTATTTCCATCACCAAGAGAAACAAAACAAACTCCTACCCAAGATCTACATTTAACAATACCCCTCAATAAGGAAATAAACTAACTATTATTCACATTTAATAACCACAATGAAACTAATGGAGATGCCCTCATTTCTCTTATTACAACAACAAGACCAAAAAGAATTATAGTAAGAAAATGAGGTGAACTCTATCATCCATTTAATTTTCTCAAATCTTTGTTTCAATATACAAGATAATGCAACTTTCCATTCATAACCCAAGCTCGTCAATATGCTTTTACAAGAATACAAGAGTACACATATATTTTATTATTATACAAGGTTTATAAACATACGTAAAGTCTAGAATCAAAGTTTGTTTCATCTTGTAAGGATTATTATAATGATATTTCTTCTCAAGGGAGAGGATAAAAAATTATCCTTCAAACACTACCATACAAACTCCTTATCAAGAAAGGGGAAAATAACATGACAAAATCTTTAATTTTCTCCATCAACCTTCAAGCTAGAAATCTGCATGTTTTCTATTCCATAAGGTCTTCAAATCACAAGGAGATAGGGCCCGGTTACCTTCCAACCTATTGGCATCCTTACATGCCATCTCTAAAGTATGGAGGACATGCTAGCCTCCATCCAAACCCATGGGAGAGAGAGTATACATGCCTCAGTTTTACACAAGAGAATAGGGTAGGTAAAACACACATACAAACACATTTTCACACATACACTAAAAAAAAATCAACAACACACGAGGCATAAGATCCATGCTTTCCCCCAACATGGAGAAGAGTGGTAAGAAACCAAATGAAACCAAGTGGTGAATACAACCATAGGAAACACAAGTAAAGCTCCATGCGACCTCTTTATCTCTCCAAACACAAAATCCCTCCTTATCTCTCCAGCCCATACACCAAGCCTTTTCCTTGTAGAGATTTTCAAACCATTAATATTTCCTTGCCAAGGATCGGGGAAGAAGTTCAAACCATATGAAAATATTTCCCCACATTAAGCCACATGAGGGAAGGAATAAAGAGAACCATTATGGCTTGCCCATCAAGCCATGTGGTGAGAAGGTATTCCTCCCTCTTCCCCAACACTTGAGAATCCATCACAAGTATGATGGATGGAGAAAAGAGAACCATAAAAAAAATCCACATACACACCCAAAATCCACCCAAATTCCACATGCAACAAGAATACACACAAAACACCATTTGCTTGAGTGAGCTCTCTAGGCACCTTGTGTCCTGATGGGACCCCTAGGGGGAGGCCCCATACTCGACCTCTCTTTGTATCAAACCTCTGTGGAGGTCTATAAGGTGGGCGAGACTGTTGTTGTGGTCTAAAGGAGACTGTGCTGAACCTTTTCCACCATGAGGAAGAGGTACTAACCCCCTCAATCTGTTGTCTTGCATATGTTGTATGCGGCTTCGGACTTGGTCTCTAGCCTACTGGGTCTTTCCCTGAGTCTCCTCTGCTATATACGCCTTCTCGACGACCTCAGCTAAGGTTTGTGGATAATGGATCCACACTACACCTCCAATGTCTAGATTTAGCCCTCGGATGAACCTGTGGATCCACACCTGCTCATCCTACATGTAATCAACATACTGGAGTAGATTAAGAAATCTACTCTCATACTCAACCACTGTAAGAGATGCTTGTCGGAGGTCATGAAACTCATTTATCGCTTCTTTGTATGAACCTCCGTGACAAATATTTGCTCTAGAATTTCTCCCCAAAGAGCTGCTAGGTAAGCTGTCCGAGAATCAATATGGAGGTTCTGCTCCTTTTCTGCCACTGCAGACACCAGCTCCATCCCTTAGTAGATGGATCGTAACACGAGATTTTGTGTTGCTAGAACAAGGATAGAGATTGAAGCATCCGGTCAAGCTCACCAACCAAGCCTATGCTTGAAATCCACCTATGTCACTAGAATAATGTGATGGCTGAAGCTTCAAGATCTCCCTAATGTGATCTGCAGTTGTGGTCTGACGGCCTTTTGGCCTCTCTGCATGCTCATCCCTAAGCCTTGGGCTCCGAGACCTCTCCCTATGTCCTGAAACTCGGTCACCCTATTCCCTCTGTGGTGACTCTACTTTGGCTGACTCTGCATGGAAGTTCTCTCCTCCATGCTCCTCGATGGGTCGAGGAGATACATGACCCTCAATGGAAGTGACTCTATCATGTCTGGCTGCATGTCCTCCTACCGATCCGCCGCGTAACGTGACATTAACATCTGAAGAGTTTGCAAAATCTGTGGTAGGATAGCATTGTTACGGCATGCTCGGAGGTGGTATGCCTAGGTCTATGTGAAAAGGCTCCTTATCTTGTCTGCGCCTCCTGCACTGAGCAAGACAAGAGTTAGTTCATCTTTCTAAGTTTTATTCAGTTTCCATGTTTACTAAAATATGAAAATTTCTAAACTAAGTTGTCTTCTAGATTTAAAAGTGTGCTAGGTTTAAGGTTCATGTCTCAAGTTTTCTAGTGTGCCCAATGGCCAAAGCTTTTGAACCACTTCTCTCGATACCAAGTTTGATGCCCGCTAAAAACAACCCACTTGAGACTCAAAGGAAACCTAGGATTAGTTAGGAAAATTATGGAATAAATTTTTTTGTTTAAAAGAGTCTACAACAGTGTTACAAGACAACAATTGTCACTAACAAGTTCTAGATCAATTCTAATCCAATAGAATATAATTTTATTTTATTAAGAATTATTAGAGGTGATAAGGTCCAAAATTTAGGGTTAGAAAGTTCAATTAGGGTAAGAGGGTAATTCATCACCATACCCACTCTCTAATAGGAATCAAAGATTCAACTTGATTTTCTCAAAATTAACGCATTCAAAAATTCTCTAAATCATTCCCATTGGATAGGAAATTTCTTCACCTTTCCAATGATATAAAGAAGTAATCCTAGCTCCTCATAATTCTTAAGTTATGGGCCGGCGGGCCTTGGGGTGAAAATTTTCCCCAAGAGCGGGCTTGCGGGCCCAGGGGAGAAAATTTGCCCCAGGGGTGTCTGCGGGCCGTGGGGAGAAATATTTCCCCATGGGTGGGTCCATGGGCCGCGGGAAGAAATTTTTCCCGGAGGAGGATTTGGGTCGGCAGGGCCGCAGGAGACGTTTAGGAAAATTCCCGCGTGGGGTGAAAAGCCACCCATGCACCCGCGCTCCCACGAGTACGCAAGTCTGCAAGGGACACGTGGCACCTCTTAAACAGAACACGGGGAAATTGGGGTGGTGGGGGTAGAAGAATTTTAACGCCCTGAAGGGAAAAAAGGGTAGAATTCACCCGCTCCTCCGCTGACACCTCACAATGCCACGTGGCATCTCCTGTTTGGCTGCGGGTTGGAGAGAAAATTTAGAAAATTTTCCCAAAAATTTCTTTGAAGCGCTAAGTTTAAAAAGGGATCCACCCCTCTGCCAACGCCTCGTGGTGCCACGTGGCAGCCTATGATTAGCTGCGGGGTGGCGGGGAAAATTAGGAAAAATTTTCCAAAATATTTCAAGCACTAAGGGAAAATTCGGGCCCAAGGGTCTATCAAGGAAATTTTTCCAATTTTATTTTCGACAGTTAGAATTATTATTATATATATTTTTGGACACAAATGAAGAAAAACTTCAGAAGGCCATAACGTTTGATAGAGAACCTAGTTTTGGGAAAACGAGGACTTTCTGGAAAGCTCTCAACGTCCTCTTTACTCAGGAATCATTAAATTTTGATTTTGATAAAGTTTAAGGAGTAAATTTCAAGACAATGATATGAAGAGTTTTACTGAGTGCAAAATTGTAAATTTTAATTTATAAGATTTCTTCAATTTGATCTTCTTCCTCTCTCAACATGTCAAACTATCTTTTCTCAGCTCTAGAACAACAACATGCATATTTCTCATTCTTCCAAATTGTGATCACAACAAGAGTAGGGGAAAGGCAATGCTCTCCACCCAACCAGGACATCCAATGAAGAGGAGAAGCCATCCTTCTTCATTGGACCCCAAGCCCCAACCATAATGTAATAAAATATGTGATCCAACTCATGGCAACAATAGACTTCCACAAACACACAAGCAACATTTTCACATAAAAAAACATAGTCCAAAACAGAATGTAGTTTACAACTACATTAAAGCATGAAAAACATTACTGAGGCTTAATCAAGCAAACAAAAGGAGCAAGAAACTATGAGGGATGCTTCTTATGCCTCCCAAAAGGGGAAATGAGTATCACCACCTGAATTACAAACCACCAAAATATAATATATCAAAGCCCCGACATTCCTTTTACCTCCCCTACCCCTTATCCCCTTATCCTTCACATTTACTTATGCCTCCCCATCCTCTTATGGCACCCCATAATAAGTAAAGAGATGTAAGCAAATATCTTTGTAAGGTGGAACCCAAATCCCAACTCCCTCCACCCTTATATCTCCCTAAAACACACTTGTGCCTCCCACAAAATAAATCCCATATTATTCTCCTACACCATTCCTAGGCCATGTACCCAATATCCCACAAACATGCCAAAACATTCACACATTAACATTTACATTTATAAAAGAAGAGAATTTCAAGAGCCAAGCTCTTACCTCTCCATGATGAAGTTTCCTAAGTTCCAAAACAAACAACAGTTGTTTCAAGCAAACGATCAAAAATCCACCAAACAACAAGCATGCAACAATATTCAAGCTTCTCCAAAAGCAAGAGCTCCCAAAACAACAAGGAATTCACCCAAGAATGAAATCTCTAAAAGTTAAGCAACCGCAAAACAAAGCAAGGAATTCAAATTTTATAGAAGAGGGAAGAGAAGAGAAGAGGATGAGGTGGATCCATGTAAGATGCCACATCACACATCCTCAATCCCAACCCAAAAGTCAAATTCATTCTCAATGCATAATAAATAGGTGGGTGAATAATATGACAGTTTATTTACATACTCAAATCCAACACACACCCCAAAGGACTGAAATTAAATCATGTAAGAAAAGTGCAATTAAAACCTATAATTTGCCTTCTCAAAAAGTATTATAAAAGTCAAATTTCAACTCTCCAACCATAGGTATGGTTGGTAATTAAATTTAAGAGGAATGGGACAAGTTTAACTTGTCCCATAAGCCTCCAAAATCAGCCTCCAAGGACAAATTCTAATTTCCAAGAAGGTGGAGTGTTTCACACTCAAAGGTTAACTTACACATCACTTAGACATCTCATACAACACTTTAATTCAAGTCCAAAAACTCTATTAATTAATTTCTTATGACATATTTTAATTAATTAAATTAACAACATGATTACTCACAATATTACACACCATTTAATGAATAATGAAAGGGTCAATGCACCACAAAATAAATACATGCAAACATAAACAAAGGAACCAATAAATAAATACACATAACCCCTTGGTCACATTTAAAGGTGATCCCCCCCATGGGAATCCCTATCACACACAAACATGTAGAAACAAATACTAGTTGCCATGGCGACCTTGTTGAATTCATCTAGAATTCCAATGTGGTTGGTCTCCAATCCATTGATGTTTTTTGTGATATTTCAACTTGAAAAACATGAATACCTCCTTCAGCCTCGTGGCCATATCAAAACATCCAAAATAATATAATTAAAATTCCAAAATAATCTAGATATATGCATCACAACAACATCCAAGCAATAAACAAGATCATTTACAATTTTACTCAACAACTATATCATCATCAAGAAATTTCCATTTCTAGGTCTACTTAAAATATCTAAATATCACATATCGAACAACATCCATAGTATAACCATGTCAAATAGTATATCAACATCAATATTCAAAATGCCTCTAATAATCATCATGCATCATAACTGAATCAAGTCAACAATAATCCATGATCTAACATCTAACATTATACTATAATAAAGTCCATAATATAATCAGCAGTATCATGATTAGCATAAAAAAGGTGTCAAAGGGAAGTGGGCACGACATTCTCCCTCTTCATCATGCCTGCTTATGTCAATCTTGATGTTTCTGTTGCTAGCCCTGATTCGTCCATTACGTTTTCCTCTATTAAAGGAAAATCGTGGTCTTGAATTGTCGAGCTTGTATGTTGGTCCTTGTTAATATGATTAATAATTATTATTAAGTTGTAATAATAATAGTAATAAAAATAAAAATAATAATATTATTTTAATTATCTATCGATGATAACTTCATTATCTTATTGTCGATTGTTATCAACGTTATTGTTAATTATTGATAAATGATTTTATTGTTTGGTTGGTCGCTTTCGGATCGAGCCTTGATTCATGCAAAGAAGAGGGTCTCATGTTGTGACGTCATGGTTGTTCATTGTCTTGTGTTCATTTTTGAAACTCCTACCACTAGTTTCCTCCTTGGTCGATCAGGCTTGCTTGCGTACTTGTTTTATTTGTCCATTTAAGGTGTATTGATATTTCTACCTTATTGGCCGACCAAGCCTCCTCTCGTGCCTTTTTCTATAATTTATTTATTTATTATAAATTTTGGATGCATTCACCTAATTTGGACACTTTTGTTAGTGCCCTACCACTTAACCCATTTGCAAGCCGCATGCGCCACTTTTATTATTTTTTTAATGACCTATTGGCCTTCTTGGAAATGCATTTTACTTTGAATCTAGCCACCACCCTTCCTTTCTTTATTGTTTCACCAAATTTTGCTCATACCATTATGTGGTTCTGCAAACAATGGCTTTAAACTAGCCACTTGCTGGGTATTAATTGTTTTTCTATCTACTTATTTCTTCTTCTGGTTGTTCCTCACTCTGTTTCTTTCTTCCTCCTTGGGTCGCTTTGTTTTTTTGGTTATGAAAAGTGGAGGGACCATGATGAGAAGCGCCACCAAGAGCGTACACCTGTGGCACGATCTGCTACACTCATTGTGAAGGGGTTTGTCACAAAAGACTAATGAGGATGATTTGTATAAAACTCTGGCAGAGTGGAGTCCCCTACGCCATGTTCGTGTCATTAAGGAGAGGAACTCAGGCATATTTGGGGTTTTGCTTTTATTGATTTTCCTTCAATTGAAGCAGCTCACAACATGCTTTAGAAGGGGTTGGAGATGATGGATTGGTTGTTGATGGGCGACGCCTCTTCTTTGAGTATAGCAGCAAGCCAACTAGAGGCTTAGAAGCACCTCAAACAGGGAATGAAAACACAAAAAAGGGTCGAATCAAGGAATTACCAAGGCAGTCACGTGGTGTGCATTTGAATGGATGTGTACTATTTATGGTTGCATCAACTTTTCTCATCATATGTCATGTTTCATTGCATGAGGGATGTATCTTGAAGATGCTCTGGCAACTTCCTCTAATCCAGTACCAAGTGGAAAGAAAGGATCAGAATCTGGAGCAACACATGTTTTAGTTGTTCATGGATTGGATGAGAATGCTAATGAAGAAAGTGTGGGCCATGTGGACTACGAGGAGAAGGAGGTCTGCTAGTGTGTGGCCATGGGAAATAGCTTTTAAATGCAAGCATGTTAAGTCTAGCCCTGAAGTATTTTGCTATCCTTTTTCAATTTCATGAAATAAATGATCTCCTACCTGAAATAACATCTTGAAATGGGATATTGTGGTTGATTTTTTTGATTTTCCTTGAGTGCATTGGTTGTTCCCTTGTTCCTTCTCTGAATCACTGTTTTCTTTTATGATTGGTTTGTAAAGGGAAAAATTGTTGTTGTTTTTACTCTGTTAGATTTAGATGGCTGTGAGCAATGTTTTACTTGCTTTTGTTTGTTTTGGACCAAATCATCTGAAATGGGAAAAGGCATTCTTATGAAACATGGAAGCTTATAGAAAAAATTACTTTTCAAAATGCTTGGTTATGGCTACCCTAAGCGATATCAAATTAGTAGAGGCTCACAAATGCTTGGGTATGATTTTTGCTCGATATTAGGTACTTCTTACATTTTTCTCCCTTAGGGGTTGCCTTCATTAGTACTTCTGGCCCCTCGAATGCTTCTTCCCTCTTTGGTTTGTCCCCTTGCTTGTACTGACACGACAATTATCACCTTTCAACTCTACTGAATGTAGATTTTCCAATTGATAAAACACAAATCCATGTATATTTCTTTTGTGGTGTTTTATCATTATTGACATAGAATATCAGAAATATGGAAATCTAGGTTCTTATCTGGAGTTGCTTTTGTTTTATTAGTTGTAACACTACTCCTTGGTTACCTTTTTATAGAATGTAATTGTTGCGTAAGTGAGAGTCCTGTTAGAATAAATTGCTATTGTACAACATTTAACATGTAGTGTTATTTTGGCTTGGATAATAGTATGTTTAGCTATTGTTGAAGATTGCGGATGAAGTTTTTTTAGACTTTCCGTTCAAAGGTTTTCATGCTTACCTTCCTAGATTGTAGCTTGTTATGAGCTATTTATATGTCTTGTTTCCTAATAAGGCTTGCGCAGCCTGTGGTTTCTCCAATAATCTAATTTGGTATCAGACATTATGAAAGAAATAAGGAAATTTCATTAATGTCCTCAAATGAATGAAAGTAGATCAATGGGACTAAGGATACAACTATTAGCAATAGAAAGTTCTAGGAAGAGAGAATCCTAGATACAAACCAAAGAAATAAAGTACAAAAGATGAAATAGAGTAGCGTGCCACTACCACAAGTGGAAAAGAAACCAATACAAATAACAATGAGGGGTGAACAAAAACCACAAGAGCGTGCGTCAATGAAAATAGGAGGCAATTTTTTTGAATTTCCCTATTTGTGCATGAAGTGGAGGAATCATATAAGACTTTATCGATCATTGTGAGGGATCTATTATTGTTGTCCGACGAGTATATAGGGATTTAATAAGTCTTTCATTAAAAATTATCGATGACATTTGGGGGTTACTTTTCCTTTATGTTATTTAGATAAGTTGATGATCATGATGAGGTTTGTTGGTAGAATAATGGATTTTTGTGTCTCATTTAAATGCTTTTGAAGAGTGGTTTTGATTAAGTTATCAAGTACTACTTTTTAAAGACCTTGTAAGGAAGAGGCGGTACACCTCTTGTTTAGACTGTAATGATGGAATGTTTCCTTCGGGGTTACGTATCTCTTTAATGCTATGAAACCTCCCTCCTGGAAGGATTGGATAACTTTGTTTTGTTTTACGTCTATGATCGTAACTAGTATGTCTTTGAATTCTCAAGTTTTTCCTTTTGAGATGGATGGATTGAGTATTAGATTTAAATCACGTAATCCATAGGGTTGCATGATTGAAATTCTCAATACTATTGACCTTTCGTTCCTATCCAATAAGTTCTTGACTTGATTATTTTTGTGATATCGTTCTTACTAGAATGTTTGACTTCCTCCTTGTTGGCTGGTGTAGATATTTACCTCATGTGAAAATTTTGATTAGTGGTTGTGGTTTGACCCTTTCATGAAGTAGAACATTCCTTTCATGGCTTTGTTAAATGTTAGCTTACTATTTCAATGTGTAGTCTTAACATGCTCAGTTCTCGTGAACTGACTCAAGTTAATACTTGTGCAGATGGCTTGTGCATGTTGATAAAGGAAATATTTGTGAAGGTTTCATCGGGTTGATTTATGAAGTTTCTTGTTCAAATGTCAAATGTGTTGTAAATCTTGTAATGGTGCTTGTAAAGGAGTTTATAAGACCTTTTCCTTGGACTATCGGTGTTTGTGAATTAAAGTTGTCTTTTCCTTTTGTAGTGAAACTTGTAATTATCTTTGTGAGAAATAATTTACCATATTCACCTTGTTATGAGTATTCTTTCAGTAATATCATTTTTTTCAGTCGTGAAAATGTCATAGCATGGCTAGACCAACTTGTTGCCTCTTCATTCTTAGACAAAGTTCTATTGATTCTTTTGTTGCCTTTGTTATGTGTGCCATGATGAATAGAAATGTTATAACCGTGTTTAATTCTCCCATTTAGCAATGGCAGTTTCTATTTTCAAGTTATAAAACTCTCATGTTTTAATAACCCTCCATGGTCTTGACATCAATGCAATTCTTTGTATATTTTTGTGAGTGACAACCCTTCTTCTAAAGTTAAACAAAAATAAAACAAAATGAATTCATAGATAAATCAATAAATAAAATAACAATGAAATTGGGTTCTTGTTGAGAAATTTAAGAATCTTAATTTGGAAAGAAATGAGTTTTCTACTAGTGTAAAGAAACCTACCCTCGTTAACCTTAACTACGAATTAAACTTTATTCTCATTTTTGTGAAACCTTAAGTCTTGTGCTTCCATTTTAGGAACCCCATGTGTATCCATTGTCGAACTTAATCAAGATGATTGCTAAATGAAGCCTTTACCCAAATCCAGTGTAACTCTTAATTTTCTTTGAAATACCGGTTAATAAATAAATAGACCATAATGAAATAAATTGACCTTCTCACTCTAACCATTGCCATAACACTTTATACCTCTTTTCTTAGGTAATGGTAAAATTTTGATCCTTGCTCAAAGGGGATTGTCGTTCCAAACCCAAAATGGTACCTCCATCAATTGGAGCTTACACTCGTCTCCTTTTTGCAATGAAGGTTGAAAGAGGATTATGTAGCTTGTGGTTGTTTGGATAACCTTGTGGGATTTGGTTCACCCCACCCCTTGTAGCGTTAATCTAATAACTAATTAAACAAATAATTGTCAAAGTAAGATGATCCTCTTTTAGAAATTTTATCTAAGCCTTATGTCTCTTGTTTAAAGGAAAGGAGCCTAACCTGTTAAGAAGGATTATACGGTTCATAACCTGAATCTCCTAGAACGTAACTTAAAATTTTTAAGGGCGTGTTGCAGTAAAATAAATAACCCTAGGAAGCTTTCACAGTGGGATGTCTTGAACTGTAACTATGTATTGTGGTTGGTCTTTGATGTTGTGCCTCATTGGAGAGGAAAGTGAGCTATCCTTGTTGGGTGTGGAGTGTCTCCTAGTTATCCTTGAGGTCATTGTTATGTCAGGTTGTTCAAGGAGCTAGTTGTAACCTTTGTGACCACTTGTTGTGTCGTGCTTTATACTACAAACAAGTCAAAAAAATTATCCTGTACTTTTTGCTATGTTGGATTATGTGTCCGAATTAGTGGGTGTTACAACTCTCATGGATGTACTCATGAATTAGTTAGAGAAGACCTGTGGGGTTTGAGGATGTAGATGTTGTGGAAGTGGCTATGAAGGTTGGTATGACCTTCCCTCCCCCACTTTCTCATCATTATTTCCAAACCTAGCCAATGAGGAAGTACACATACAGATCAAATGACCCTCTTTGCATGCAATGTATTCGAATCTGAGAAATTCTATTCTTACATCATAAAAACTCCACAAATTCTTGGGAAACATGATCTATTATTGTTCTCACTTGTTCAATCTTCATTGTGGATGATATGCCAAATGTAAGAGAGAGTGTCCCTCCATGAGCATGACAATATTTGTAGATAATTGAAGAAATATTAATCTCTACTTAAACATGTGAAAACATGAGTTGATAGTATTTGGACTGGACATTCATGTTTTCTTCTTCTAGCCACCATTATGTATGAAGAAATTGTGAATACTGATTTTTTTCATTCACCACATGCCATCATGTTGAATTTCGGTAATGCACATAGCAAAAGATGTTTAGTATACACAAAATATGTCCATATCTATTGACATAAAACATTTTTTATAAATAGATGCAGAATCCAAAGTGCATAGCAAAAAATGTTAACATGTCATCTTTTTGTTGAGTGACGTTTCTTCTTGAACATTGAAAGTGAACATATGTTTTTGTTGCACGCCCCTTGAGAGAGGTCGGGAATATTTTGAATTAGTTTGCATTCAATGTGGGTCTTGTTTATGTGGCTTTCTTCAAAATTTTCTCATAGTCTTTGATTTATGTGATTTTCACAAATCATTAATGGACTTAGATTGAAATGGGTGTTGATAGTTGTATTCACATGACATTTGGATTTTTTTTTTGAAAAAACCTAAAGTATTACCATTATATTTTTGGTGTTTTTAGAAAATTGTTAAGTATTACCGTTATATTTTCTCAAATGTTATTCTTTCACTCTATGATATGAATTAAATAGTGTTAAATAATTATGTCATCTAGCACCTTAGGTTTAATTTCAATTATCATATCTTGAACAAGAATATTATTAAAATCTAATTAATTTCAAGTTAAATATCTTCCATAAAAATAGGTAATGTAAAACTTGTTTATTTTTCATAAAGTCTTTTACACTAACTCTTAATTGTGTAAATAATCAAGAGAATATTACTATATCTTGAAAACAATATTAATAATACCTATTTAATTTCATTTTAAATATCTTCCATAAAAATAAGCCACGTAAAACATTTTTATTTTTCGTGAAATCCACTTTAAAAATCATTAATTGTAAGTGTTCTTTATTTAAAAATCAAAATTCCAATAGGTTTAAGCCAATCATAAATAAAAATGATATTTTAATAAGCATAATATACTCCTATCACAATGAGTTTTTAATACAATTTTCTAAATTTTTAGCCTCTCATTATCTAGGATTTCCTAATTTTTTACCAGTGAATTGAAGGTTAAAACCACAAAAAAACAACCAAAGCCTCATCAATTTTAGGGCTTGGGGACTCGGGTGCCTGAAAATTTTATCATTATCAATACATATCGTAGTCAACATCTTCACTTATCATATTTACGGATTTTCTTCCTCTTTCTAAAAGTACATTAAACTTTTAACCTTTTAACCATGCTCCATAATCTATCCTTGGAATTTTGAAATGATATCAAATAATTATGAGGATATAAGGAAATAAATTTGAAACATTTAAAGATGTTCGTCTTTATTAGATGCTCCCAAATTGCACAATTTGAAAATAGAAAAGACAATCAATTGTTATACTAATGTTCTTTCAATATAAAAACCAATCTTGTGTAGTTGAGAAAACTTACCGATTTCACGACACAGTCGATGATGTTCACTTCATAATTGTTGACATCGCCATATGCCTCTTCACTGCCGATGAGTCTGTAGTGGGTGCGTTTGAGATCCATATCTGGGTGAGGTTCACCAAAAGGGTGGCGGTCTCTTGTTTCTCAAAAGCCATGTCTCGCATGAAGTGCTGACCAACCAAACCCCTATGCATCTCGGGTGTGTTCCCTAACTTTGGGGGACATTCCCATTTTTTGGATTTTCGGGACGTCAAGGAGACATCTTGTCACCGTCCCCAAGTCCCGGAATGTCCCGGACGTCCGGGACTGTTGGAAAAGGGGGGTTCGCCTCCCTGCATAATACCAAATCTATTGAACATAGTAAATTGAAGAGTCCAATCACATATTTACACTTCTTTAGTGACACATAATACAATTATATGTGTGATTTATTGATAATTTAAAGTATATATATTTGTAGTCGATTTAAATTGACAAATTATTTTCAATTTACATTGAATAATTTTTTTGATATTTTAAATTTTTTACGTAAACCTGAAGATAATATTTTAATTATTTCATGCCACACTTTCCTATTAGTTTATACAAAATGTATATTGACAATCATATTGTTTTGCATTTTGATGCAGATATTGAATTTTGGTGACAACAAAATATGCTTCAAAAATAGCCGGTGTTTGCTTTGGCCTTTAATTGTTGAAAAGGTATACGCAATCAAATCTATATTCTTTGGAAATTGAAATAAACATAGCATCTGTACTATAATATAGGACAAATTAATTATAGTCTAAGCGATTATCTTTTAGACACAATTCAATTGTTATTGCATTTTAAATATAATATCTATACTATATTATAGGACAAATGTTTCATAATCTAGTTAAGAATTTAGAAAAGAAAAATTAAAACAGATCATTGTAATGGTTCTTAGATATGCACGAGTTTTGATTCCTCTATCTTGTCCAAGCTTGGTCGTATGCATTTCAATGCCAATGTCTAGATAGAGATTATGCAGAAAGCCAAATGTCATCAGCATGTAGTGACACAATTAAAGCAAAAAAAAAAAAAAAAACATACCATAGGCAGTGAAAAGAAGTGAAATAATTGCATAAGAAATATTTAAAAAGCCCAATGCGGGAAGCCAAATACAATAGGATATGAAAATGAGAAAAACAATTATATCTTTTATTTTCTTGGTCAAAGATGGGTTTTGTAAATGGGGAAATGAGTTATGTCATGGTCGTTCTAGCAATCACACGGTGCCAAAACAAAATATTTCCGTTCAGGAGATAAATTATTTAAAAAACATTTATATAAACATTAAGCTTCCACATTTTGCACATGCTTGCACGCAAAGTAGCCACTTAGGTTGAACACAATAGCACTATTATGCTATTTATTGAAACCTAACTTGATATTAATTACTTTTATATGGAGAAATTTGCTATGTCATGCCCGATTAAGCGATAAAACAATAGCAAATAGAAATTTATTGCTTGAGATAAAATTTAATTTTAAATTATTTATGTAAACGTCATGGTTCTATAATTTTTATACACTTAGACTATACAAAGTAATATGCGATAATATTTACTATTGGGCAATTGTGAATATGGATTGTGTTCAAATGTTGTTGCCAATACAAACATTTTATATAGTATGAACTAGTGGTATGGAGAAAGTTGTTATGTCATGGCCGATTAAGTGATAAAAAAATAGCAAATAGAAATTTATCGCTCTAGATAAAAATTAGCTTTAGATTATTCATATAAACACTATGATTCTATAAATTTCATACACCTAAACTATGCAAAATAATATGCGATAACACTTAATATTGGGCAATTGTGAACATGGATTGTGCTCAAATGTTGTTGTCAATATAAAATTTTATATATATAATATAAACTAGTGGTAGATGTGGCTTAAAATAAGGATAGTGTTAACTTAGAGTTTATATAATAATTTAGAAATATTAAAATAGTTATCAAATGTATTATTATTAAATTTGATTTTTTTGTTGAACATAATAATTTGCCACACATTCACAATTCCATTTGACATTTCAAAAAGGGTGATCCAAATAGACAAACTATGGCTATTAAACATCTCTTAAACAAGAATTTATTGAAGCACACCAATGTAGTTTTTTTATTGGTAAGTTTTGGAAAGGCTCCAAGGGTCATTACAAAAAAGATATAACAATAATGCTAACAGAGAACAAAAAATAGACAACAAAGAGCCAAACCGACTTGAGTGAAACACCTATCAGAAAAGGGAAAACCAATAAGACATAAAAATCTAAGGCGAAACAATTAGTCCAAAGAGGAAGAGTGAGATCTAAGAGTCATATGCTTTGGAACTAAAATGCTGCTTTGAAGAGGTTTTTTTCTTATTCATGACAAATGTCCCCTCCTCATTAGAATCATCGACATAATTAGGGCCACACAGAAGAAGAAAATCAATATAATTGATAGGCTAGATCAGCAACTTAGAAGGAGAAGAAAGAGAATCCATCTCCTTAACCAACCCATTTGAGACTTGGGGGGTTTGATTCAAGGAATGCAAAACATGTAGAGGCACCCGAGAAGAATTCTCAACCAACACAAAAGTAATTTCAACCCTTGAGGACCTGAGGTGCAGTTTTAGAAGATGAATCATCAACATGAATAGAAGGGGCATCAAATATGATAAAGTGAGAAGAAAGAGAATCGTTCTACCTTGAGTTGAATTTCCTTTGCTTTTGTGCTTGGATTTCCCACACTCCTCAACCAAATTTCCCATTTGAAAACATCTATGACAATGAAAAGAGAATCTTTCATAGTCTAGTATTTGAGTCCATACCCTTTATCCTATTTGCAAATTAATATTGTCGGGGAGATCAAGAGGAATATCCAAATCCGCCAAGATTCTAGCATAAGAGGGTGTAACAGTGGGTAGTAGCATCATCGATTTTTATAAAATTCCAAAGTATTACCAATGGCTTTGAAACATGATTGAGTCTATAGTTGTAAGGGGAGACATGGAAGCCTGGCCCAAATAGGCAACAAATCGAAAAAATATTTTAATGGGTCAAATGAAGGATCCGAGGTTTTTCATGAGTCCATGATCTCCTAAAACCAAATATAAATTATGTTTAGCATCACACTCTTCACAATATTAAAAAACAAAAACAAAATATTCTCTAGAGCGGGGGTAAGTTTCAACCTCATCCTTGGTTTTAGAGCTCCAATTTTCTGTGATCCATTCATGTATCTCGAGAGAGATTTGGTCATAGGTGATTGAAACAAAATATGATGCCAAGTTTTCCATATTCCTCCTCCCGATCCAAGAACTTGATGAAGAACATCATCTTCAAGCTTGAGAATAGGGGTAAAGGGAGATGGTTTGAGGGCTTCCTCACCCTTTGAGCTCCTTGATAGTACCTGTAACAACAACAACAAATAATTTGCTAATTCTTGTTATTTCTACCTCAGCAAAACCAACTTCCTTCCCTGGCGTCCCTCATCTACACCGTCGCCTCCATTATCGGATGCATCCTAATAAGGGTTCCCCCCCCCTCTCTCTACTTTGATCTCTCTGCTCGATCGCCTAAATTGCCACAAATCTACAAGCCCAATCTCATGGAGTAAAAAAATTAGTTAACGAGGCTTAGTAACTATTAGTGCAAAATCAAAGCACCTTAGATGTTGATCAAATTTCTAGTTTCATCATACTAGCATCCGGTGTGATTGCACAACATGGAATCCTTTCTCCAAGTGTGGGACTCAAAATGAGAAAGGAATCTCCAGAGAAGGTGGTTCCTATTCCTCTGTTTAGATGCACACAAAAAGAAATGCGAGAGGTTTACTCAAAACCTAATCTAACTTGCCGAGGAGACGGGGTAAGAAGATGCATAAAAATAAACCTAAGCTAATAGAGGTAGTGCACCAGGAATGAAGAACACCTATCTTGCCAATAAACACAAACATTTCAAATGTGATGCAAGATCATGCATAGATAACAAAATTTGTAGTGAAAGACCGGGAGGATGCAAATGAACACGAGAGAGGGTTGACAATCATCCACAGACATGCATTACTTGCTCCAAGGATCGATCTGATACACTACAAAATGCCAAGAGGTAAGGTTGCATTACGAGTTTTTAATGGGAGGTTTGAACTCCACAAATTCATCTGTAGAAGAGAAGAAGGGAGGGGCAAAACAGGGAATGTTCGACATTTAGAAAGAAACCCCTCCTTACAATTTATAGGAAGAATGAGAGAGGGAAGAGAGAGGAAATCTAGATCTACCCCAACCACTTTTAGGTTACATTTAATTTATCTCATTATGGCGGTAGGTGAGAATCCTAGCAAAAGCGGCGAGACTGTATTTTGCATTTAAGCTGGTTGTTGAAATGTCATTTCTGGCCATTATCATGTGCCGGAGGCGTTTTTCAATTTTCTCTCTCCAAACTGAACCAAAATGCAATATTGACCAAGGAATCATGTAGATAAATTCACTAGCTTCCATTGATATAAAAAGCGTGAAAATCCGAGCTCTGGATCGAAAGTTATGGTGATATGAAGATTTAGAGGAAAAACAGGCCAAAATGGATCGGCGGGAAAATATTTGAATTTTTTCCATGCTCTGTCACTTTGATGACATGTGTCAGCTCGATTCATCCATGAGCTCATCCTTTGAAAATTTCTTTTGGGCCCTTAAACTTGGACACGTGGCACTATTTTATTTGTTCGGGCTTGAGGGGCGCATTTTTACCTTGAGCCAAACACTTAGCAAATTTTCAACCTTCTAACATGTGGCACGTTCTGATTCATTCGCGGGCCTCCTTGTCTCTTTTCGGCTATTTCACCTTTTCGCATCCCGCGCGTCTCTGCGTACCTTTGGCCTGGATGTCCCGGATGAAAATCTCCTGCTTCGGCCGATTCGGGCTCCCTTGTTCCTGTTTGCAGTGAAGACACGTGGCGAGATTCCATTCGCTCTCGGCTCTTTCGGCTTTTCACGTCCTCCGCGTACCTTTGGCCCGGATGTCCCAAACTATTTCGGATGAAAGACTCCTATTTCGGCCGAATCACAATTTGGTTCAGCGTCCTCGCGTACCTTTGGCCCAAGCTTGTCCCGGATTGCACTGGGACAAATATCTCGAACCTTTGAAATGGTGACTTGCACCAAACCGGCCGATCTGCGTCCCTTGCATACTTTTGGCCCAAGCTGTCCTGGATGCTGGGACAAATATCTCGAACCACTGAAATGGTGACTTGCACCAAACCGGTGATCTGCGTCCGTGCATACTTTTGGCCCAACTGTCCCAAACCGCGCAAAACAAAAGACTTAGGTAATTTTCCCTTGCTTTGGCCATTTCGACTTTTCGCGTCCGCGTGTCTCTACGTCCCAAGCTGTCCAGCGGACCACGGACCAGGACTTAGCTGATTTTCTTCATTTTTCCGGCCTCAAGTTTGGTACGACGAACCTCAGTTCAACCCGAACTAGTACGGCCCGAGCCCTTCAGACCCGAAATGCCTCAAAACAGTCCTGCAGCCATATTTTTGCATTTTTTCCATTCTTTCTAACTCGTTGGGATTTCTTCTTGGATGGGAGAGTTAGAAAAAGGCCGAGGGGACCTCGAAAAACATGATTTCAGGCCTTAAATCAATCTATTTGCTCGGGACTGAATAATCTGATGCATGTTATCAAAATTACCCTGGGGGTGAATTTTGGATAACAATTTGGTGACTTCAATGCGGGGTCATCTCACTGTAGGATGAAGAATGGCCATTGCTTGTAGAAATCCATTGGGCATGGAGTGTTTGATAACCTCTCAGCTGATCTGAAATTTGAAAACCTGTGTCCTTGAGTTATTGAAACATTTGTTGATCACGGTTCTCTTGCTGGCTGCAAATTCTTTTCCGGAGCTTGATGAAGCGCCAACATGCACGTATTAGAAGTAATAGGACATGTGCACAAGCACTTAGGGAAATAAAAAACTACTCTAATAGCAGTACAATGTGCATAAGCACTTAGAGGAATGAAAATTCTAAAATTAATATTTACAAGGGCGAAAAGCTATCTTTCTAGTAGCAACGTTTGAGATAGATCCCATTGACCGGAATATGCAATTCTTCACCATCCAACTTAGCCAGTCGGAAGGCATTGCTACCTTTGCATTCAATGATCATGTATGGGCCACTCTAGATGGCATCAAACTTGGAATGCTTTCCCGGCTTCACACGATCTGCATCCCATTTCAACACTAGATCTCCAATTTGGAAGGTTCTAGCCTTGGCTTTCCTATCAAAAGTCTTCTTGATCAAGCCTTGATCCTTCTCTATCGCCTAGGCTGCATGCTCTCTAATTTCTTGGAGCTCCATCAATTCTGCATATCTAACCTCCATGGGTTCAAACTCATCCAATTCCAATCGTTTCATGAGTTCCAATGCTGGAAACTCGAGTGATATAGGTAGAACTGCTTCTTTCCGTACACAAGCTTGTATGGAGAGCTTCCTATAGACCTCTTGGGTGTGATCCTATCAGCCCATAGGGCTGATTTGAGCTTTGCGTGCCAAGTCCTTTGATTCTCATCAAGAGTCCTTCTGATGATTCTTAGTAGATTCTTGTTCATAGACTCGGCTTGGCCATTACCCTGAGGGTAATAATTCGATGAAGTGCTGAGATACACACAATTCTTGACAGCCCATTCAGTGATCTTTGTGCCAAGGAATGCCAATGCATTGTCGATATGATAGTGGCAGGGGCACCAAACCTCATGACTATCCCTTCATAGAAATCTAAGATATTAGATTCATTTGCCTCCTTGAGTGCCTTTGCCGGTCCACTTGGTGAAATAGTCATTGCCGTAAGTATCCACTTGTGACCTTGACTCGGGTGGGATTGATAACCCCAATGAAGTCAATCCCCATTGCATGAATGGCTGATTTCTGAGAAATTGGACGAAGGGCAGCTTCTGCTAACCTCTCTTTTCTGTGAAGAATGCACATCTCTTGCATTTTTTGACCCATGAGTAGCAATCATTGAACACAGTAGGCCAATAGTAACCAGCTCTCATGATTTTGAGAGCTGTCACTCGTGGAGCAAAGTGGCCTCCTACTTCCCCATCATGGAACTCATGTAAGATCTTCTCAACTTGACCTGTTCCAATGCATCTTAATAGAACACCATGGATGTCTTTCTTGAACAAGATACCATTAATGAGTACATACGTGATAGCTTGTAATCTAAAGTATCTCCTCTTCACCTTGCTCACTTCTGGAGGGCACAAGCCTATTTGGAGGTAATGCACCAAGTCTTGAGTCCAACATGGGATGAGTGCATCATCAGCTGGTTGTTCTTGATCATTCTGTAGTAGTAGGACAACATCTTCTTCACCTTTTGAGCCATCTGGTTGTTTGGAAGCGAGCTGCTCACACAAACCTTTGCCATGAACTAGCTTGGTCACTTTGATTTCAATATCATATTCCATCACCCAAGTGATCCAACCTGCTCTCTTCTCATTTAAATCCTTGTTTAGGAGGAAGTCCTTGACACCAGCATGAGACACCAGCAGTTGAATCTTATTGTTCGAGACCAAGTGTCTGAACTTCTTCAAGCTCCTGATGATGGCAAGGACATGCTTTTCGATGAAAGAATACTTTATTTCATAATTGTCCAAGGTTTTGGTGAGGAATGCTATGGGCTGTTACGAACCTTCTCTATTCAGCTATGTCAAGATAATGTTTGAGATTGTATCTAATCCTCCAAAAGCATACAACATGAAGTCCTTTGAAAATTCTAGGTTGATAAGAGTTGGAGCTTGTGATATTGCATGCTTGATGTTTTCAAAACTCTCTTTGCCTTCTGCTGTCCATTTGAATGCCAGACTCTTCTTCAACATCATTGTTAAAGGCTTCACAAGAGTGGAAAAATTAGGCACAAATCTGCGGACAAAGTTTATCCTTCCTAAGAAGCTTTGAAGAGATTTCTTGTGGTGTGGCAATGGGAGTGTTCGGATGGCTTCAACCCTTTCAGGATCAATTGTTAGCCCTTCCCTAGAGACAATGTGACCCAACAATTTGCCTTCGTGTGCCAAGAATATACACTTCTTTGGATTCAATGACACTCCGAACCTTCTACACCTCTGAAACACTTTCCTGAGGTGAAAGAGATGGTCTGTTGCATTCTTTGAGAAGACAGTGATATCATCTAGGTATACCAGCACTATATTGTTGATCAAGCCTTTGAACGCCATATCCATAGCTCACTGGAATGTTGCTCCGGCATTTGACAGTCCAAATGGCATCTTCTTGTAAGCATACGTGCCCCATTTTGTAGTGAAGGCCATCTTGAATTGATCTTCTTCTTTCACCATTATCTGATTATAGCCTGAATATCCATCTAGCAATGAAAACCTTTCTGAACCAGCTACAACCTGTAATATTTGTTCCATTGATGGAAGCGGATAATGATCCTTGAGTGATGCTCTATTTAGATCGTGAAAGTCCACACACAATCTTATTTCTCCATTTCTTTTCCTTACTGGCACCAAGTTTGCAACCCAACTTGAGTGTTTGATGGGGAAGATGATACTGGCCTCAATGAGCTTGCTTAACTCTTTTCTCATGAGAGGTTTGATATGAGGATTTACTGGCCTTTGCTTTTTCTGACAGGCTTGGATTCTTGATCCAACTCAATAGTATGTTGTGCCAACTTTGGGTTAAAACCTCTTAAATCTTTGTAAGTCCAAGCGAAGACATCTGGGAACTCTTGACAAAGCTGAACAAAATCAGATTTCTCTCGTGGAGTACTTGCTTTGCCAATTTGCAATGTCTTGCCTTCTTCCACTAAAATAGGCTCTGAATCTTCACCCTTTACTTGAATGTTCACTTTCTCCTTCCGGAACTGATCATTCGGGTTAAAGATTGACTCTAAGGTTATGAGGCCTTTTGGTAATTTGTTAGTTCTCAGCTGCACCACTTGGTCACCATACTGCTGCTCCAGCTTGTCTTGATTTCTCATGGAGAACTCAGCTTCTTCTTGTAGGAAATTAACAATCTGCTGATCATTCTCGAAGACTTTCCAGCTTGTGTTGTTATCCGGAACAGTTGGTCTCACAACAATTTTGATATGAGGCTGAGATTTCTCACTTTTGATATTTTCTACAACATCAACCGCAGCCCCAATTGCTTGCCAGTCTGTCCACTGCTTCATTCTTTTTTCTTGGGATGGAATTGATGCTGAAAGCTTCAAAATCTTCAATAAGATCCCATACCCGATTTTTGTAGCACTTGAGCAGATTATTCTTGACAGCATGCTGCCCCTTAACTTGGTTTACGATCAACTCACTATCACCAAATACTTGCAAATTCTTGATGCCTTTCTTCTTTGCCCAGTGCAGTCCATGAATTAAGGCTTCATACTCAGTTGTATTGTTTGAGCAAGAAAACTGAAAATGGAAGGCTGAGTAATACTTTGTACCTTGTGGAGAAATGAGCATAGCTCCTCCTCCTGCACCTTGTCTACTCCTTGACCCATCAAAGAACAATTGCCATACTTCATTCTTGTCTTTATGATCTGGCTTGGTGATGCTGGGGAGAGGTTGATTCTCTTCATGTAAACAATAAACTCCTAGCTCAGATTCTTCTATTTCTTGATAAGGATCAAAAGCATGCACCTTGCTTGCCCATTCATCAAGAGTCAAATCTGGGATGCTTCCAACCTTGGTGTCAGCTTCATCAGTGCTTGGATAATCTTCTTGATCAAATGCTGAACAGTTGGTATTGATTTGGCTTGGAGTGTAAGGCTCAATGTGAAAGTTTGCGATAGGTTCAGATCTGATTGTGGCCTTAGTTCCATACCTTGTTCTAAACAACATGTGTGACCAATCCGCTGAAAGATAGCCTCGATTTTAGCAGTGAAGTCTCTTGACAAGCACAATGCAAAGAGTGGTGGCAGGTCTATGACTGACACATCTTGTAATACTATTACGTTGGGACATGCATGCAGTGTGAGGCTCAAACCTTTGATTACTCCAACCGTTTTCACTGCTGTCCCATTTAATTGCACTACACCCTTGGAGATGACTTCATATTGAAGCCCTAGTTGATCAGCTATTTTCTTGGGCATCACTGAGCTACTTGCCCCGAGAATCAATCATGTAATTGTGCACCAATTGGTTTCCAATGATTAATGAGACATAAAAAGGAGGGGGCTTCAACGTTTTACCTTGCTGTCCTTCATGATTTCCTTCAGGCTGGGCAGCATTTGTGAGTACCTTCTCTTGCATTTGGACCTGTTGATTTGAAGTTGACCAGTCCTTCATGGCAGCTTGTAGAAAATCTCTTTGTCCTGGGATAGATAGTGATTCCCACATTGATATGTTTACATTTGTCTTCCTCATCTGATCAATGATACTGAATGGAGATGAAGTATCCCTCTGTTGTCCCTTGGCCTGCACATTCATTCTTTGCACATGGGCAGCAACAACTGGCATTTGAGTTGGTTTAGGAGCTGGTTTGGGTGCCCCTTGCGTGTTTGGAACTACATTTTGTTTTCCAGCGGCTTGTGGAGTGGTAGAAGGTTGTGGATTACTTGGGGCTAATGGCTGTTCTTCACCCAAATTTCTCCTCTTTGACCTTGTGTTGGCTGCAACACTTTGAGAGGGTATTTGATTCATACCACAGAAATCTTCAGCCTGCCAATTGACAAGAGTAGTTTCGTTTGGAGATGTTCCTTGCTGAGGTGCTTCTTGCTGCTGATCCTCTTCGTGGTTGGACTCTTGCGACCCACCAATGGTTTGCACCATAAGAGCTTGATTTAATGCACCGTTAAAGCACATTGATTGGTTATGTGGCTGACTGCATGGGAAACACCAATCATATTCTTGGGCCATGTTATTTTGGACTGGCACCAATGCTTTAGAAGCAGATACGACATTGGGGTTATAGGGCTGAAATGGTCTATTAGCGGGAGGCCTTACTTGGCTTTGATTTTGATTTGCAGCCTGAGTTGGTGACCTATTTTGTTGGTATGGGGGCCTAGCCTGGTACTGCGCTTGAGGCTGATATGGTCTAGCACTTTGAGCTTGCTGTCTTTTGATAGTAACCAGCTCATTTCCCAAATTTTGCAATTGTTTCATGACCTCTTGGAGTTCATTTGAAGCACTAGAGGATGAAGTAGAAGTCTCATTTGAACTTTGATTTCTAGGAGTGGGAATAGGAGCCAAAGTGGGTGCTTGACTAGTGCTTGGATTTTCTAAGTTTGGATACAAGGGCATGGGAGGCCTAGGAGCCAGTTTACCAGCTTGAATAAGACAGTTTTTGGCTCTAATGGCAATCTTATAAGTTAGCGGTAAGGTTGTGCCTCCCATAGATTGAATTAACATAGAAATATCATAATTCAAAGCCTTAAGATAGTATAGAAAAGCACCTTCTGCTGCTGGCCTTACTGCCACTGGAATCCTCTCCCAAGACCTTTGAAATCTAAAGTTGAAGTCAGTCAGCTGCTCGTTGGGAGCTCTCTTGATAGTTGTCAATTGTTCTAGTAGAGACAAATTGTCTCCCTTTTCCCCAAACTACTCATGGAGAACTATGCATAACTGATTCCAATTTGTGATAGAACCAGCTCCAAGGCTCCTAAACCATTGCAATGCCTTCCCTTTGAACAAAGATGCCAGCAATTTGATGGCCACATCCATTTCATTTATCTCATGGATTACATAGACATTAGCAATGTCCTTGACATGATCACCAGGAGTGGTATGATTTTCTCCAGTGAAAAATGGAATGTTCTTCAATGCTGCAATTGGAACTGGATTCTGTGCATTGAGGGCAAGTGGGCTACTGCCAGTGAAATTGACAAAGGGATTCGGTGGTTGCGCCATTCTGATTGGCCTGAGAACCCTTGTTGATTGGATGAAAGGTCTACCAGGTGGAGGTGTAGAGAGAGTTCTGTTAGGTGGAGATGGTGATCTTTGAGCTCTTCTTCCCCTTCTTTCTCTGCCTGGAGATAGGTGCAGATAAACAAACAATCCTTCCTCCCTAGTTCTTGACCTAGTCTGTATTCTTCTCATAAATTTGCCAGGCTTGGACTGCTGAAACCAGTGGATTATGTCTCTTTTGGAGTCGCAGATGTGTAATTTTAAAGCTCCTTCAAAGCTGGAACTTACAACAAGTGCACATCGATCTTGTTGTAATGAAAGTAAAGACCTCTAAGGTCCCACCGGGCATGCCAAAACTGTTAGTGCAAAATCACAGCACCCCTGGATGTTGATCAGATTTCTAGTTTGATCATACTAGCATCCAGTGTGATTGCACAACATGGAATCCTTTCTCCAAGTGTGGGACTTGCAAAAATGAGAAAGGAATCTCCAGAGAAGGCTGGTTCCTATTCCTCTGTTCAGATGCACACAAAAAGAAATGCAGAGGGTTTACTCAAAACCTAATCTAACTTGCCAAGGAGACAGGGTAAGAAGATGCATAAAAATAAACCTAAGCTAATAGAGGTGGTGCACCGAGGAATGAAGAACACCTATCTTTCCAATAAACACAAACCATTCAAATGTGATGCAAGATCATGCACAAATAACAAAATTTGCGGTGAAAGATCGGGAGGATGCAAATGAACACGAGAGAGGGTTGACAATCATCCACAAACATGCATTACTTGCTCCAAGGATCGATACAATACACTACAAAATTCCAAGAGACAAGGTTGCATTACGGTTTTTAATGGGAGGTTTGAACTCCACAAATTCACTGTAGAAGAGAAGAAGGGAGGGGAAAACAGGAATGTTCGACGTTTAGAAAGAAACCCCTCCTTACAATTTATAGGAAGAATGAGAGAGGGAAGAGAGAGGAAATCTAGATCTACCCCAACCACTTCTAGGTTGTATTTAATTTATCTCATTATGGCGGTAGGTGAGAATCCTGAAGAAAAGGGCAAACTATATTTTGCATTTAGTTTAGTTCTTTGAAACGTCATTTCGGCCATTATCATGTGCCGGAGGAGTTTTTTTGATTTTTCTCTCCAAACTGAACCAAAATGCAATATTGACCAAGGAATCATGTAGAGAAATTCACCAGATTTCCATTGATATAAAGAATGTGAAAATATGAGCTTTGGATCGAAAGTTATGGCGATCGAAGATTTAGGGCAAAAACAAAGCCAAAAGCGGATCGGCGGGAAAATATTTGAATTTTTTCCACGCTCATCACTTGGATGACATGTGTTGGGCTCGATTCATCCGCGGGATCATCCTTTGAAAATTTCTTTCGGGCCCTTAAACTTGGACACGTGGCACTATTTTATTGGTTCGGGCTGAGGGGGCGCATTTTTAGGTTGAGACAAACACTTGGCAAATTTTCAACCTTCGACACGTGGCACGTTCGATTCATCCGTGGGCCTCCTTGTCTCTTTTGGCCATTTCACCTTTTCGTGTCCCCACGCGTCTCTCGCGTCGTGGTACCTTTGGCCGGATGTCAGGACGAAAATCTCTGCCCTGACCCGATTTGGGCTCCCTTGTTCCTGTTTGCGGTGAAGACACGTGGTGAGATTCCATTCACTCTCGGCTCTTTCAAATTTTCACGTCCCTACGCGTACCTTTGGCCCGGATGTCCCAAACTGTTTCGGATGAAAGACTCATGTTTCGGCCGAATCGGCTGGTTCGCGGCCCTCCGCGTACCTTTGGCCCAATCTGTCCGGGACTGCACAGGACAAATATCTCGAACACGGTTGAAATGGGTGACTTGTGCCAAACGGCCGATCCCGCGTCCACGCGTATTTTTTTTTCCCAACTGTCCCAAACGCGAAACAAAAGACTTAGGTAATTTTCCCTTGCTTTCGGCCATTTTGATTTTCGCGTCCCACGCGTCTCTACGTCCCAAGCTGCCCCGCTGGATACTGGACAGGACTTAGCGATTTTCTTCATTTTTCCGGCCTCAAGTTTGGTACGACGAACCTCAGTTCAACCCAAACTGGTATGACCCGAGCCCTTCAGACCCAAAATGCCTCAAAACAGTCCTGCAACCATATTTTTGCATTTTTTCCATTCTTTCTAACTCGTTGGGATTTCTTCTTGGATGGGAGAGTTAGAAAAAGGCCGAGGGGACCTCGAAAAACATGATTTCAGGCCTTAAATCAATCTATTTGCTCGGGACTGAATAATCTAATGCATGTTATCAAAATTACCCTGGGGGGTGAATTTTGGATAATAATAATATAACAATTCAAAATAGTTCAAACCACATAATGACCTTTAAATAGGTCAATAAGCGTGTGAATAATATAACGTCACTTTCACCCTCTTCTCCTCAATAGTGATAATACTAAAGAGCTTACTAGAGTAAAATTTAATAAATGATGCTTATTTTAGATGCGCCGTTTTGTATCTAGTTGGTAAAATTTGATAATTTGCAATTAGACACAATAAATCAAAGTGGCCTCGAAACTAATGTGAAAAATTCTTCCTAAAGAGATAAGTTGAAACTAATTATGGTTATCGATTCTCAATACAAGAATGAAGGAGTTTGATGTGGCAGGACAAGCTTCATCAGTTCGTAAATGCTAAATATAGGGCGATTCTAAATTGATTTCGCAACACGGAGCAGTTACTTACCACGACCATTCATCAAATGGGCTCAGAAGCCAATGTCAAATAAAGATCAAATAATAGCAATCGTATGGTTAAAAGGTTTCTCAGGTATTTATCGACACTAGAAAACATGTTCAAATTATGAAACAAGAAATTGATAGTCATGGATGCTTACCACATGTCATTTCTAGGGTTGAACTTTTAGCGATTTGTTTTAAGCTTGTGAACTTTTGTTTTATAAGAGTTTCACGCTCTTGTTTCGGATATCCAACTCACATATGCAAGAGCAAAGCATGTCTTCATTTGTATTTACTAAATTACATTAGATTGGTTGTCGCATTGACAAGATATAGGGTGTTTTTGGTGTGGTTTCACTATCCAAAATAGTCATTCGAATTATAACTTACAAAAATTTAATATTTAAAACAATTTATTTAGCATATTACTCGGTTTTAGTAATTTTTTCTAAACAAGGAATAAAATTAATACAAACAATAAAAAATAGTAAGGAAGAGAGGAAACCATGCTATTTCAAACTAGTAGACTCTAGAATTGGAGCATGCACCCATGAAATAGTCTCGAGCTCCCTGGGCATATGCACCCACACAACCACAAAGTGATAAGAGTTGCCTATGTCATAAGAGTATTTATAGAATTTTTAGTAAATCAACATAGATGCATACCAAAACACCAAAAATATTACATGGTTGAGAGCATTTTAATGAGTGTTTCATTACTTAAACGAGTTTGTAAGATTGTTGAAAAGACAATTTGTGCATATCTCGAGATCATTGAGTTTTCAACAAACCCAATATTGTGTTTAGATCCCATAGTCATTGCTGGCTATGATACCACATTTCTTTTTGCATTTAGTTGAACTCCTCATATGTTGTGTGAATTTTTCCATAGTTACACACTATTTACTAGTGCACTACTACTATAGCCTAACAAACACAAGACCTTTCCATAATGATTTACTGGATGCAAAGGCTACGGGTTTTGGTTTTACACTTTATATGCAACCATATATTAATAAAGGCTCTAGGGTTTTGTTTCACTAGATGCAACGAAGTGTCTAACTCAATCAACTCACCTTTGGCATTAAATCCTCCCAAATAGCCCGTAAGCACCCAACTCGATTGCTCATCAACATTTTCATTGGAAAGTGAAACCTGTGCCAAGATGCTTAGCTCTTATTATCCGTAGGACACAAGGTTGGGAAGGAGTATGCAGAGGCAACAAAATTTTGAGCTTATATTTGCAGATCTAATCTTGAGCTCCTTGTACATGGCTATGTTGGCCACCACTCCCCATTCAAAACAAAACAAAACAAAGGTTAACCCCAAAAGAAACCTAATGTACTCCACCCATTTCATCTTAAAATATTGAGTTTATATTAGTAGATCTAATTTTGATACACGATTAGGAACACACAATTCCAATCAAGAATAAATCACTCTAGTAGAGATTTAAATTAGTTTGGTATGTATGTATGTATGTATGTATGTATATGTTATTTCATTGATGAGACTCATACCTCGAGACAATTCTCGTAATCCATTACACCATATTTCTCTACAGGTGATTTAGGATCGGGTCAAAACTCAATATATGTAAAACCATGTCAAGACACCAATGAGGGGTTCTTGAAAAATTTCAAACAAATGAATTAATCGATGGAACTTGCATCGGATTGGCGACCGTGATGCATACTTGAACTAATTTTACTCTACCCACTTGTCGATCAATTTTCCTGCATTGTTCATGTGAGTTTTAGCTCTATCTTCACATTTAGACTATTGACGTGGAAACATGTATTGAACACAATGAAAAAATCTCATCTTTTCTCAACAAGGCAATAAGGGTTAGATATTGACACAAAAAAAATTGAAATCAAGAGAGAGTTAATATAAAACTTTATTTTATACCAAAAAGATTTAAATTTTTTGTAAAGTTTGAAGGTATAATTCCTATTCAATTTGTTGTTTGTTAGATTTAACATTAAAAATTTAGATAAGTTGTACGAGCTTAAAGGAATATTGTTGAAAAGAAAATTGTTATTAAAGAATGATAGTTTTAAATATGGAGACCACATTGATGGTGTGATGCCCGCTAAAAACAACCCACTTGAGACCCAAGAACAACCTAAGATTAGTTAGGAAAATTATGGAATATATTTTTTTGTTTAAAGGAGTCTACAACCAAGTTACACAACAACAACTATCATTAACAAGTTCTAGATCAATTATAATCCACTAGAATGTACTTTTCTTTGTTAATATATATTAGAGGTCACAAGGTCCAAAATTTAGGGTTAGAAGGTTCAATTAGGTTCAGAGGGTAATTCCTCACCATACCCACTCTCTAATAGGATTAAAGGTTCAACTTGATTTTTCTCAAAATTAACACATTCAAAATTTCTCTAAATCATTTCCATTGGATAGGAAATTTCCTCACCTTTCCAATGATATAAAGAAGTCCTCCTAACTCCTCATATTTTTCAAGTTATGAGCCGGCGGGCCTTGGGGTGAAATTTTCCCCAAGAGCAGGCCTGCGGGCCCAGGGTGAAAATTTGCCCAAAGGGCAGGTTTGCGGGGCCGTGAAAGACTTTTGAAAATTTTCCACATGGGGGCCAAAAACCACCTTTGTGCTGTGCTCTTGCGGGTCCGCGAGGGACACGTGGCGCCTCCTAAGCCACGCGGGGAAAAGCGGGGCGACGGGAACATTTGAAATTTTTTTTGAAGTCCACTTTGCGTCGTGCTCCCATGAGTCCTCAAGGGACACGTGGCATCTCCTAAGCCAATGTGGGAAAAGTGGGGCAATGGGGAGAAAAATTTGTTTAATGCCCCAAAGGGCAAAAAGGATCACATTCACCCGTGCCTCCGCCGACACCTCGTAATGCCACATGGCGGCTCAAGATTAGCTATGGGGCAGTGGGAAAACTTGGAATTTTTTTCCAAAATTCTCTGAAACACAAAAAAATAAAAAAGGGACTTGCTCCTCCACCGATGCCTCATGATGCCACTTGGCATCACCTGATTGGTTATGGGGTGGCAGGGAAAATTTTCTCAAAATTTTCTGGAAGCGCTAAGTTAAAAAGGGATCCGCCCCCTTGACACGTCATAGTGCCACATGGCAGCCTCTGATTGGTTGCGGGCTGGCTGGGAAAATTTGAAAAATTTTCCTAAAATTTTCTCGGAGCTCAAGGAAAAATTTGGGCCCCAAGGAAAAATTTCCCAATTTTTTTTTTGACACCAAGTGAAGAAAAAATTTCAGAAGGCCATAACTTTTGATAGAGAGCTCGATTTTGGGAAAACGAGGACTTTCTGGAAAGATCTCGATGTCTTATTTACTCAGGGATCATGATTTTTTTATATTGATAAATTTTAATGGGTCAATTTCAAGAAATCAATCTGCAGGCTTCCACAGTGAAAACTGGTAAATTTTAACTTGTTCCATTTGTTCCATTTGTTCTTGTCCCTCTCTCAATATGTCAAATAGACATGGAGAATTTTTTTTGGGTGGAATTAGGTTAAATTTTTGAGGTAGATCTATTTGATTGAATTCCAATTCAAAATTTTACAATTTTGACAGCAAAACGACTGTGAAAGCTTTCAACTCGGTTTTGCTAGGTTTTGAAAGATTTCTTTTAAGTATTTTTGTCTAGTTGGATTTGTTTAGGGAAAAATACTTCAATTTAATCATTTAGTTTGTTATTTCATTGTTGCATATTTGATGTGTTTATTTTGGATTAAATAATTGCCAGTTTGAAAATACAAGACATGATCAAATTTTTAAAGGGTTTATTTGCCATTTTCTTCTCCCAAGTATTATAATATGTTCGAATCCTAATCTAATCTAATACATTTAGTTGATTCAATAAAACTATTCAAAAACTAAAATACATATCTGATTTCCAATTTTCACATATTTCAAAAGACAGTATTACACTTCCTTTACATGCATTTATTCCTTTCAAATAGAGATTACAACTCAAAATAGATGATTAAATCCAATACAGTGATACAATTTGAGGAAGGTTATGAAATCCTTTATTTAATCCAAAAGACAAATTTACAACTTCCTACTTTTATTCTTTCCAAAATCATATATTATATACAGGGAAAAATAATACATTTTCTTCTCATGTGTTTCACTTTTCCACTTTCGAAACAGGGATTTCATAGTGCATGTTAAACACATATTTCCAAAGGAATAATATCATATGGAAAAGACAAAACCACATCCATTAATTCAAATGAAACTCTTAAAACTTCCTTTCCATTTGATTTCAAAATACAACATACAAGATACGTTTCATTCTTTCACAATTCTTTCCAAAAAAATAGAAAATAGAGTATAACTCTTTTACATTTCGAATTTCAACTTTCATTGTCAATACAAAGTATCATTCCATTACAATTAATATACAGATCATCCACTTGAAAGTGGGAAAGGGATACAATAAGATTCATTTCACAAGGACTATCAAACTATCTTTTCCTTGCTCCATAACAACAACATGCATATTTCTCATTCTTCCAATTGGATCACAACAAGAGTAGGGAAAGGGAACACTATCCACCCAACCAAGACATCTAATGAAGAAGAGAAGTCATCCTTCTTCTAACCCCTGAGCCCCAACCAAAATGCAATAAAATATGTGATTCAAATCATGCCAACAACAAGTTTCCACAAACACACAAGCAAAATTTTCACAAAAAACACAATCCAAAACAGAATGTAGTTTACAACTACATTAAAACATGACAAACATTACTGAGGCTTCATCCAGCAGGCCAAAGGAGTAAGAAACTATGGGGGATGATGTTTATGCCTCCCAAAGGGAAATTGGGTATCACCACCTGAGGACAAACTCCCTGAATATATATATGTATATCATTTCAAATCCCTGACATGCCCTTATGCCTCCCCCAAGTACCCCTTATTCCTCCCATTTTTTATACCTCCCACTTATGGCACCCCATAACGAGTAAAGAAATGAAAGCTATTTATTTGTAAGGTGGAACCCAAATCTAACCTCCTCGCCCTTATACCTCCCTAAAACACACTTGTGCCTCCCACAAAATAACCCCATAGTCTTCTCCTACACCATTCCTACGCCATCTAGCCAACAACCCACAAAACATGCCAAAACATTCACACATTGTAACGCCCGCTAAAATAACCCACTTGAGACCCAAGAACAACCTAGGATAAGTTAGGAAAATCATGGAATATTTTTTTGTTTAAAAGAGTCTACAACCAAGTTACAAGGCAACAATTGTCACTAACAAGTTCTAGAACACTTCTAGATTCACTAGAACATACTTTTCTTTCATTAACAATTATTAGGGGTCATAAGGTCCAAAATATCGGGTTAGAAGGTTCAAAAAGGGTCAGAGGGTAATTCCTCACCACATCCACTCTCTAACAGGCTTAAAGATTCAACTAGGTTTTTACCAAATTTAACGTATTCAAAAATTCCCTAAATTATTCCCATTGGATAGGAAATTTCCTCACCTTTCCATTGATATAAGGAAGTTTTCCTAACTCATATTTTTCGAGTTATGGGCTGACGGGCCTTGGGGTGAAAATTTTCCCCAAGAGCGGGCCACTGGGCCCAGGGGTAGAAATTTGCCCCAAGGGTGGGTCGGCGGGCCGTGGGGACTTTTGGAAAAATTCCCACGTGGGGAAAAACCAATTTTGTGCCGGTGCACCCGAGGGTCCACAAGGGACATGTGGCGCCTCCCAAGCTAAGTGCATGGGAAAATGGGGCAATGGGAACATTTTAGAAAATTTCTCGTGTGGGGTGAGAAGTCCACTTTTGTGCTCCGCTGAGTCCGCAGGGTCCATCCGTGCCTCCCTAAGCCAATGCGGGGTGGTGGGGTAGTGGGGAGAAAAATTAGTTAATGCCCCGAATGGCTAAGAGGGTAGCCCCCCCCACACCTCTGCCGGCACCTCACGATGCCACGTGGCATCTCTTGATTGGCTACGGATGGCGGGGAAGGGGAAAAGTTGGAAAAGTTTCCCAAAATTTTCTGAACGTAAAAAGGAAAAAAGGGACCCGCTCCACCGCCGATGCCTCGTGACACCATGTGGCATCACTTGATTTGTTGCGGGCTGGCAGGGAAAATTTGGAAGGTTTTCCCAAAATTTTCCGGGAGTGCTAAGTGAAAAATCCCCTCGCCAACGCCTCGTGGTGACACGTGCAAGCTTCTTCGATTGGCAGCGAGATTTGGCGAGTTAGGTGGGGAAACTTAGGAAAAATTTCCCAAAAATTTTCCTAAGCGCTAAGTCTAAAAGGTGGTCTGCCCTTCCACCGACACCTCGTGGTGCCACATGTGGCAGCCTTTGATTGGATGCAGGCTAGCGGGGAAGTGGGGAAAATTAGAAAAAATTTCTCAAAAATTTTCCCAAGTATTTAAGGGAAAAATTTGGGCCGTGGGCCCGCCAATGAAAATTTTCCCAATTTTTGATGCCAAGGAAGAAAAACTTCAGGAGGCCATAACTTTTGATAGAGGGCTCGGTTTTGGGAAAACAAGGACTTTCTAGAAAGCTCTTGATGTCCTCTTTACTCAAGAATCATTAATTTTTAGTTTTGATAAATTCTAAGGGGTCAATTTTAATAAAATGATCTACAGGCTTTTACAATACGAACTGGTAAATTTTAACTTATAAGATTTGTTCAATTTGATCTTCTTCCTCTCTCAGCTTGTCAAATAGACATGGGGAATTGTTCTTAGATGGATTTAAGGAGGATTTCAAGAATCAATATGTCTGATTGATTTACAATTTGAGCATTTTTGTTTCTTGAGAAAAACGACTACAAAACGGTTTGAGCCCGATTTTGCTAAGTTTTCTAAGAAATTCCTTAAATGTTTTTGTCCAATTAGATTCGTTTAGGGCTTACTACTTCAATTTAATCATTTAATTTGTTATTTCCTTGTTGCGGGTTTGAACTGTGCATTTTAGGTAAAGTATTTTCCAGTTTTGAAAATGCAAAACAGAGATCAACTTTTAAAGGATCTATTTACCATTTTCTTCTTCCAAGTATTAGAATTCGTTCTAATTCAAATCTAATATGTTTATGTGATTTAAATCAAACTATTCAAAACCCAAATGCAACTCTGATTTCCAATTTTACACATTTCCAAAAGACAGAGTTTTGTATTTTCTCACACACATTTCTTCCATTCAAACAAAGATTTCAAATACATTTCAAAACAGATTTCAATCAATAGTAACTACTTTTGTAAAGGTAGAACAACATATATATTCAGTTAGAATGATTTCTTTCACAACTTCTTCATTTACAATGATTAAATACAACTTATAAGGATACGATCTTTCTTTTCTTTCATTCAAAAAATAGAGAATAGAGTGTCACTTTCACACTTGAATTACAACTTTCATAACCAATACAAACCATCTTTCCATCACGAATATATTACATTATCATCCACTTCAAGTGGGAAAAAGGACTTTAAAAATAACTTTCACAAGGGACTATCAAAACTATCTTTTTTCTTTGCTCTAGAACAACAACATGCAGATCCATCATACTTCAATTTTGATCACAACAAAGGCAGGGGAAAGGCAACGCTCTCCACCCAACCAAGACATCCAATGAAGAGGAGAAGCCATCCCTCTTCATTGGCCCCCGAGCCCCAACCACAATGCAATAAAATATGTAATCCAACTCATGGCAACAACAGGCTTCCACAAACACACAGGAAACATAATCACAATAAAACATAGTCCAAACAGAATGTAGTTTACAACTACATTAAAACATGGCACACACATTACTGAGGCTTCATCAAGCAAGCCAAAGGAGCAAGAAACTATGGGGGATGCTACTTATGCCTCCCAAAGGGGAAATAGGTATCACCACCTGAGAGCAAACCACCGAAATATGTATGTATGTATCATTTAAAATCCTTGTCATGCCCTTATGCCTCCCCCAAGTACCCCTTATTCCTCACATTTCCTTATGTCTCCCCAACCTCTTATGACACCCCATAACGAGTAAAGAAATGCAAGCTATTTCTTTGTAAGGTGGAACCCAAATCCCAACTCCCTCCACCCTTATACCTCCCTGAACACACTTGTGTATCCCACAAAATAACCCCATAGTCTTCTCCTACACCATTCCTAGGCTATATACCCAACAACCTCACAAGCATGCAAAACATTCACACATTAACATTTTCATAAACCAAAAGAGAAGCATTCCAAGAGCCAAGCTCTTACCTCTCCATGATGGAGTTGTTCCAAGTTCCAAAACAACAAGAATTTATCCCAATGCAAGAAATCCAAAACAACCAAACACAAGCATGCAACAATCTTCCAAGAACTTCTTTAGGCAAGAGCTCCAAAACAACAAAAGAATTCACCCAAAAATGAAGTCTCCAAAATGAAGCAACCCCAAAACAAGGCAAGCCATTCAAATTTTATAGAAGAGGGAAGAGAAGAGGATGAGGTGGATCCATGTAGGATGCCACATCACACATCCTCAACCCCAACCCCAAAGTCAACTTCATTCTCCAATGCACAATAAATAGGTGGGTGAATAATATGACAGTTTACTTACACACTCAAATCCAACCCACACTCCAAAGGACTGAAATTAAATCAAGAAAGAAAAGTGCAATTAAAACCTACAATTTGCCTTCTCAAAAAGCATTATAAAAGTCTAATCTAAACTCTCCAACCGTAGGTATGGTTGGTAATTAAATTTAAGAGGTATGAGACAAGTTTAACTTGTCCCACAAGCCTGCCTCCAAGGACAATTTCAAATTTTAAGAAGGTGGAGTGTTTCACACTCAAAAGTTAATTAACTTACACATCACTTACAACACTTTAATTCAAAACCAACAACTCTATTAATTACTTTCTTATGACATATTTGATTTATTTATTTTAACAATATGATAACTCACAAAATTTACACACAATTTAATAATTAATGAAAGGGATAAAAACACCACAAAATAAACACATGTAAACATAAACAAAGGGACCAAAATAAAAGAAATACATAAAACCCTTGGTCACATTTAAAGGTGATCCCCCATGGGAATCCCTGACACACACAAACACGCACAAACAAATACTAGTTGCCATGGTGACCTTGTTGAATTCATCTAGAATTCTAATGTGGTTGGTCTCCAATCCCCGATGTTTGTTGTGATATTTTAACCTGCAAAACACAATTACCTCCTTCAGCCTCATGGCCATATCAAAACATCCAAAGTAATATAATATAATTACCAAAATCATCTAGATATATGAATCACAACAACATCAAAGCAATCTAGCAATATCATTTAGAATTTTACTCAACAATTATATCATCATCCAATAATTTCCATTTCTAGGTCTACTCACAATATCCAAATATCACAAGTCCGCACAACATCCATAATATAACCATGTCAAACAATATACCATTATCAATATCCAAAATACCTCTAATAATCATCATGCATCACAACTGAATCAAGTCAACAATAATCCATGATCTACATCTATCATCATACTATAATAAGCTCCATAGTCATGTCTATAATATAATCAGTGGTATCATGATTAGTATCAAAAGGTGTCAAAGGGAAAGGGCAATACATCCCCCTCCCTTAGACTTGACTTCCTCCTGGAAGTCATTGGAAAAATGTGGAAACTAAACTCGTAGTAAGGTAGCATCCTCCCATGTACTTGTAGTCTCATCATATCTGTCCTAATACACCTGGACCTGATCAACCTCTCGCCTCAAAGGCCAAGGTCTTGTGATCTAGGATGCAACGGGCTCCACCATCACCTACCCCGATCCTACACTTGCAATGATGTCCAATCTAACACATGAGAAGGATCGTAACATATCTCCTAAGAATTGAAACATGAAACACATCATGTATGCATGAGACAAGCTGGGTGGTAATGCTAGATGGTAGGCCAAAGGGCCGATACGCTCCAAGATCTCAAAATGACCAATGAATCTAGGAGCTAACTTAGAACCTTTTCCATAATAGATAGGAATCTTATGTGGCCTGACATGAAGGAACACCTTCATGCCCACATCAAAACTACGGTTGGTCCTATGCTGATCTGCATACTTCTTCTACCTATCATGAGCCTCCTGCAGTCTCTGTCTGATCAAAACCACATGCTACTCCATGTCCTCCAAAAAAGCTGGTCCAAGAGAAATCGTCCTCTAACCTGTCCCAACTAAGAGGTGTCTGCACTCTCTGCCATACAAATCCTAAAAAGGATCCATGCCTATAGAACTCTGAAAACTATTATTGTAGGTAAACTCCACCAAGTATAGGTACTCCTCCCATCTTGATTGCTGATCCATCACATACATCCTAAGCATGTCCTCTAAAATATGATTCACCCACTCCATCTATCCATCTATCTCAGGGTGATATGTTGTGCTGAAATTGATCTTCATCCCGAGGGCATGTTGCATGGTAGTCCAAAAATGGGAAGTATACAAAGGATTGCGGTCACTAATGATCTTATACTGGAATCCCATGCAACCTGACAATCTCATCCAAATATACCCATGTTGCACTAGCTGTATAAGTGGTCTTCACCGGGGAAAAGTGAGCCACTTTTGTCAATTTATCAACCGTGACCATGATGGCGTCGTGGTGATATCTCGACATCGGTAGCCCAACAATGAAATCCATGGAAATGGTGTCCCACTTCCATTCCGGTATAGCATGAGGAAAGATAAGGCCACTGGATGTTGATGCTTGGCCTTTACTTTCTAGCACTCTAAACATCATGACATGAATTGAGCCACGTCTCTACGAAGTCATCTCCAATGATACAACTGTCTCAAGGTGGCGTGCATCTTCTTCACCCGGGATGGGTCGAATAGGGTGCACGATGTGCCTATGCCAAGATGTCCCGCCTCAAGCCTCCATCTCTGGGAACATAAATCCAGCCTTTGTGCCTGAGAAGGCCATCTACCTCTAGGGAAAAACCATCAAACTTCCCCTCAAGGGGTCTCTCGAGACCGATCTCCGCTCGAACTGCAATGTAGAAGCTATCAAGAGGAAATTTGCCAAGGATCCGCTCTGCAAATCCATGCTCATTGAGGTGGCCATGGTCACATGTCTCGTCTGTTGAGAGCATTTGCCACCAAATTCTCATTTCCTTTCACATGTTCTATCTCCATATCATACTCATAAAGTAACTCCATCCAACGCCATTGGTGAGCGTTGAGATTGGGTTATGTGAAGAGGTGATGAAGAATCAAGTGATTTGTCCGAGTGTGAATCTCGACCAAGAAGAAAGTGCCTCCATCGAACTAAAGTGCACAATTGCCGCTGCAAGCTCAAGATCATGAGTCAGATAATTAAGCTCGTAATCTTTGAGTTTGCGAGACTCAAAAGTCACTACTCTGCCCTCCTGCATCAACACACCTCCAAGCCCTGCTAAAGAAGCATTTTTACAAACGAAAAAATCACCCTGTGGATCTGGCACTGCAAGGATAGGTGCTGTAGTGAGAAATTCCTTTAGTGTACTGAAGGCCTACTCACACCTGTCTGACCAAACAAACTTCTTCCCTTTCCTCTAAAGGGAAGTGATGGGGTGTGCAATCCAAGAGAAGTCTAGAACAAATCTCCGGTAGCATCCTTCTAATCCCATAAAGCTGTGCACACTTCAATCACAGTAGTGGGTGCTGGCCAATCCATAATAGCTCTAATATTGGAAGGATTGACGATGATACCTTCCCTAGAAATGATATGACCCAAATACTACATCTTTTCCGTCTGAAATAATGCACACTTCTCTAAGTTCCCGTAAAGCTGTTACTCCCGAAGGCACTTTGAAGCACTGGAAAGGTGCCCCTTGTGCTCCTCACGCGTACATGAGTAAATCAAAATTTCATCAAGAAAGATGAGCACGAAGTTATCTAAGAAGGTCCTAAATACCCCATTCATCAAACTCATAAACACTGTGGGGGCATTAGTCAAACCAAAAGCCACCACTGTGAACTCATAGTGGCCATATATCATAGGGAAGGTGGTCTTATGAATGTCCACCTCCAAAATCCTCAACTGATGGTAACTTGACTTAAGGTATATCTTAGAGAAAGTTGTGGCTCCCTTCATCTGATCAAACAAATCATCAATGCGATGGAAGGGGATAATGATTCTTGATCGTTACTTTATTTAGTTGGTGGTAATCAATACACAACCGCAAGGATCCATCTTTTTCTTCACAAAAATCACTGGTGCACCCCAAGGGGATACACTAGGACGGATAAGGCCTTTCTCTCAAAAGGCCCTCAAGCTGCAACTTGAGCTCACAGAGCTCTAGTGTGGTCATCCCATAAGGTGCTTGTGAGATAGGCTCCGCTCCAGGAACCAGATCTATGTGAAAATCAATCTCACGTGGGGTGGTAGCCCCGGTAGCTCCCCGGAAATACATATGCAAACTCTCTCAAATGGGGTGATCATCTAGTGATGGTCACTAGACCCATCCTCGATCGATCACTAACTATAATAACATACATCCGACAACCCCATCACACACACGCTTAAGCTTATATAGTAGAGATGGTGCGAATAGAAACAGTCTCCCGACCCCTAAAATTAATGACTCAACTCCCAAATCATCAAGCACAAGATATAATCTTGTGGTAACAATCCATCATGGCCCTATGTGTAGACAACCAATCCATACCCAAGATGACTCCATAAGAGCCCAAATGAAGGATACAGAGATCCGAGGTAGTGGTGAAAGGTCCCAAATCTACCACACACTCCTTAACTAAGGAGTCTACAGAGATATTGGCTCCAGAATCCATATCAACATCCCAACTATGACCCTGCTTCATTGCCATCAGCTTGCATCACTCTACTAAAGATGATACAATAAAAGAATCAGAAGAACTAGAATCAAACAAAATGGAGGTAGGAATACCACCAATGTTACCTGCAGTCTTAATAACTATACTTTGATGCTCTGTCTGGTGGTTCTCGACCACTGCATACATCCTATGACTGTGCCCCATATCACCAACAATAGGTTATGAGATTTATGTCTTACCCTTGTTATTAGGGTTCTATGGGTAGTCTCTCCAAAAATGTCCAGTAACATCACAACCAAAACAACCACCTGATCCTCTCCCTATGTAGTAGTCCAGTCCTAGTACTACTGGAGGTCTATGGTGTGGATCCGATGATCGTTTATGGTCTACTCGAGGTCTTTGCTAGTGAGCTCTGTTGAGTGAGCTCTCTCGGGGCACCCCTGTGTCCTGATGGGACCCCTAGGAGGAGGCCCCATACTCGACCTCTCTGTGCATCAAATCTCTATGGAGGTCTATAAGGTGGGCGAGATTGTTGCTGCTTTGCTTGCTATGTGGTCTAAAGATGATTGTGTTGAACCCGTCCACCACAAGGAAGAGGTACTGACCCCCTCAATCTGTTGTCCCGCATATGTTGTATGCAGCTCCGGACTCGGTCTCTAGCTTCTTTGGGTCTTTCCCGAGTCTCCTCTATATATAGTCCTTCTCGACGGCCTCGGCTAATGTCTATGGAAAATGGATCCGCAACTGCACCTCCAATGTCTAGGTTAGGCCCCGGATGAACTTGTGAATCCACACTGCTCATCTGCATGTAACCAACATACTTTGGAGTAGATCCAAAAATCTACTCATACTCATACTCAACCACCGTAAGAGATGCCTGTCTTGAGGTCATGGAACTCATCTATCCACCGTTGGATGAATCTATGTGACAAGTATCTATTCTAAAATGCTCCTCAAAGAGCTCCTAAGGTAACTATCTTAGAATCAACATGGAGCTTTTGCTCCTCTGTCCTCCACTAGACACCAACTCCATCCCTCAGTAGATGGATCGCAACACGAGCTTTCATGTTGCTAGAACAAGGACAGAGCTTGAAGCATCCGCTCAAGATCACCAACCAAGCCTCTGCCTGAAATCCACCTATGTCACCATAATAATGTGATGGTCAAAGCTTCAGGATCTCCCTAATGTGATTTATAGTTGTGGTCTGACGGCCTTTAGGCCTCTCTATATGCTCATCCCTAAGCCTAGGGCTCGAGACCTCTCTCTATGTCCTGAAACTCGGTCACCCTGTCCCCTCTATGGTGACTCTACTCTGGCTGACTCTGCATGGGATTTCTCTCCTCCATGCTCCTCATTGGGTCGAGGAGATACCCGACCCTCAAAGGAAGGGACTCTATCTTGTCTGGATGGATTCCTTCCTACTGATCCTCCACGTAGAGCAGCATTAACATCCTAAAGAGTCTACAAAATCTAGGGTAGGATGGCTGCTACAACATGATCTGGTGGTGGTAAGTCTAGGTCTATGTGAAAAACCCCTCGTCCCATCTGCACCTCTTGCATATACCAGGGCAAGAGTTAGTTCATCTTTCTAAGTTTTTATTCAGTTTCCATGTTTACTAAAATATGTAATTTCTAAACTAATTTGTTTTCTAGATTTAAAAGGGAGCTAAGTTTAAGGTTCATGTCTCAAGTTTTCTAGTGTGCCCAATGGTCCAAGCTTTTGAACCACTGCTTTGATACCAAGTGTAACACCTACTAAAACAACCCACTTGAGACCCAAGAACAACCTAGGATTAGTTAGGAAAATTATGAAATAATTTATTTTTGTTTAAAAGAGTCTAGAACCATGTTACAGGCAAAAAATCTCACCACCAAGTTCCGTAACACTTCTAGATTCACTAGAATAAAATTTTCTTTCATTAACAATTATTAGGGGTCATAAGGTCCAAAATCTCGGGTTAGAAGGTTCAAAAAGGGTCGAGGGTAACTCCTCACCATACCCACTCTCTAATAGGCTTAAAGATTCAACTAGGTTTTTTTAAAATTTGACGCATTCAAAAATTCCCTAAATTATTCCCATTAGATAGGAAATTTCCTCACCTTTCCATTGATATAAGGAAGTCCTCATAACTCATATTTTTCGAGTTATGGGCCGATGGGCCTTGGGGTGAAAAATTTCCCCAAGAGAGGGCTGAAAACCAATTTTGGGTAGAAATTTGCCCCAAGGGCGGGTCGACAGGATGCGGGTACTTTTGGGAAAATTCCTACGTGGGGCGAAAACCAATTTTGCACCCGTGCACCCGTGGGTCCATAAGGGACACATGGCGCCTCCCAAGTCGGTGATTGGGAAAATGGGCGGCAGGAAAATTTTAGAAAATTTCCTATGTTTAGAAGTCCACTTTGCACCCACACTCCAAGGTTCATTTTAAGAGACCTCCTGGAAATCGAGGTGGAGAATACCTGGTGAATATCCCCGGAACCGGTTTCACGGGAAGGCAAATTTTTTAGGGGTTGTATGAGGGTTTCAAGAAAATTTCGCCGCTTGATTATCAAATTTGATCATTTCTATTTCTTGATAGAGAAAGGCTACAAAATAGATTGAGCGCGACGGGAGATTTTCTTTGCCGTGCGAAAAAAAATGTAGTGATGCACGTCAAAGACCTTAGTGACGCATTTAATAAGGTCTTTTGACGTTGTGGGTTCGACTACATTTTTTTTTTACGCTTGAAAATGTAAAACAAAATCTCCCATCGCGCGTCTTGCATTTTTTTCCTCCGACCTCTACTTTCTCATCAAAAATCTCCGTATGTGATTAAAATCGTGCATCAACAAACTCTAATTTTAGTCGTAAGCACATTTCGTCAGATATATTTTGTACCGTATTTCTTCCTTGCATGGCGTCACTAAGGCCTATTGATGTGCATATTTCAAACAAACCTTAGTGAGGTGTCAACATATATATTTAGTGAATGATTTTTTCACAACTTAGGCCTTACAATGTGACGCGCGTCTACAACCTCTACGCCCTCTTCTTTCATTCAAAAAAAAAACTCCATGAATTTGCTCATCATACCAAATATTTGTCATGCATCTACTTATGCGTCAATATCTACAAAAAGAATCTCCAAGGGACTATCAAAAAACCCTCCTTGTCCGCGCCTATAATACATGGGATATGTCATATTGTTGAAAAATGTGAAGTAGAAGTGTTCTACCCGGCGAATAATCTAGGTTTATATAGGTGATATTTTTCAAGGGTAGCGGCCGACCTAAAAAAATTAAAGTGTAATTTTTAGGCGAACAGTCACCGGCACGTGCCAAAAAATTCACCTTTTCAAAATTTTCAAAAATGGAATATTCACCATATTACGAATATTCACCACTAAAATTTTCCTCGCCGCACTCCCAAAGTGTCCATAAGGGACTATGTGGCATCTCCTAAGCCAACAGGGGAAGGTGGGTGGCAGGAGAAAAATTAAACGCCCAAAGGGCTAAGAGGGCAGCCCCCACTCGCGCCTCCCCAAGTACCTCATGATGCCATGTGGCATCTCTTGATTCCTGTGGCACCCCATGACAGGAAAAGATGGAAATGTTTCCCAAAATTTTCGAACCCAAAAGGCAAAAAGGACCCGCTCCACCACTTGTGATGCCTCAAAATGACACCACGTGGCATCACCGATCCTCATTACCCAACAACCCATGGTGGGGAAAATTTAGAAAGTTTTCCCAAAAATTTATGGGAGTGTTAAGTCAAAATCTTACCCTCCATGATGGATGCCTCATGGTGACACATGGTAGCCTCGATTTATACCATGGGCTGGCGGGGTCCAAAGTAGGAAACTTAGGAAAATTTCTCCAAAATTTTTCAAAACAAGAGCTCCTAAAACAACAAGGAATTCACCCAAGAATCTAGTCTCAGAAATGAAGCAACCCAAAACAAGGCAAGGAATTTAAATTTTATAGAAGAGGGAAGGGAAGAGGAGGAGGTGGATCCATGTAGGATGCCACATCACACATCCTCAACCCCAACCCCAAAATTCAACTTCATTCTCCAATGCACAATAAATATGTGGGTAAATAATATGACAAGTTTACTAACATACTCAAATCCAACCCACACCCCAAAGGAATGAAATTAAACCATGTAAGAAAGGTGCAATTAAAACATGTAATTTGCCTTCTCAAAAAGCATTATAAAAGTATTATCTCAACTCTCCAACCATAGGTATGGTTGGTAATTAAATTTAAGAGGTATGAGACAAGTTTAACTTGTCCCACAAGCCTCCAAAATCAACTCGCAAGGACAATTTCGAATTTCCAAGAAGGTGGAGTGTTTCACACTCAAAAGTCAATTCAAAAATCACCTACATATTTTTTACACATCACTTACATATTACTTACAACACTTTAAATCATGGCCAACAACTCTATTAATTACTTTCTTATGACATATTTTAATTAATTAACTTAACAACATGATTACTCACAATATTACACACCATTTAATGACTAATAAAAGGGGTAAAAGCACCACAAAAATAAACACATGCAAACATAAACAAAATGGACCAAAATAAAATGAATACATAAAACCCCTTGGTCACAATTAAAGGTGATCCCCCCATGGGAATCCCTAACACAAACAACATGCACAACAAATACTAGTTGCCATGGTGACCTTGTTGAATTTATCTAGAATTCCAATGTGGTTGGTCTCCAATCCCCGATGTTTGTTGTGATATTTTAACCTACAAAATACAAATACCTCCTTTGGCCTTGTAGCCATATCAGAACATCTAAAATAATATAAATATAATTCCCAAAATCATCTAGATATATGAATCACAACAATATAAAAGCAATCTAACAATATCATTTATAGTTTTATCAACAACTATATCATCATGTCCAATAATTTTCATTTCTAGGTCTACTCACAATATCCAAATATACAAGTCGAACAACATCCATTATATAACCATGTCATACAATATATCATCATCAACATATAAAATGTCTCTAATAATCATCATGCATCATAACTGAATCAAGTCAACAATAATCCATGATCTAACATCTAACGTCATACTATAATAAGGTCCATAATCATGTCTATAATATAATCAATGATATCATGATTAGTATCAAAAATATGTCAAAGGGAAGTGGGCACTACATATGGCATGAGTTTCTCTTAATGTTGTACTAGACCGGACTAGTATCGCAATACCGACATATAATAGCGAAGAAAATATCTCAAACAAACTATATTATTGTTAGGTAAGTTTAGGTAATAATATTAAAATTTAGTCAAAAGAGAGAATTCCATGTTGTGTTGAAATTGTGTAGATAATTGAAAAAATTTAAACTAATTAATTTGATAAGGTTGATCTAACTAAAATTTAATTATTTTTGACATGATAGTCAAATGAGAGGTAGAGGTCATTTGCAGAAGATAGAAATGTGAATGAAGAAATATTTTAAATTTAATCTAATAGAATCTAGAGACCAACAAAGGATGCAAGACGACAAAATAAGATGAGAAAAGTCACATTGTAGAATGAGATACTTAATTTTTCAATAGTAATGGATTGATAAAATATTCTAGAATTTAACACGGGAATTTATTGTAATGAACATACAAATGTGACGAGGATATATTACACAGATAACATGATATATTACCATTGAATTTATTACCTACAAAATCAAATTTTATAAAGAAAAGAGATTTACTACGAGAATACGATAGTCTTGAATGTAAATAGTTTTTAAGTAAGGGTGAATCTCTCGTATATAAATGAAATTACTCAAGTAAGAAGGTAAAACTTCAATGTAATTAATTTATGGAAATATTAAAATAATGAGATTAGTGAGGTGACAAATTGATTAGTTAAACTTTATTTCGCCAAAGCATTACCTTTCGGATGTTTCTACGACTACGCTAAATTTGATGCTGTTTGGATGTTTTTCCAATACAATTTAATTTGTGAGTTAAATAATGATTTTTTGGGACGCTTATTTTAGATTTTTAGTTGAACTCCGATTGCATGCACAAAAGTCCGATCTATCCTGTGATTTCTAAATCTATTAATTGATTGCACCAAGTAAGATTATATTTACTTTTTAAATATATGATCAATTCATAGATTTAATATTTTTGTGCAAGATCGATGATTTGGCGTTAAAGCGTAGCTTAATTTGGGGTGTCACCCCTTTTTATCTAAGGCAATCGTATTTTTGCCAATTTGTCAATCTTGTCCGTAGTTTTTCTATGGGAGAAGTGGCATATCATATTTTCAATTGGTGAAATAAAAAAGTTTAGAGGATCTTTAAGTATTTTCTTCAATCCATGTTGCGGTTTTGTTGTGTTGGTGTTCAACAGGTCAAGTTTTTCTCATCTGCATTACAACAATTTGGAGTTGGGATTGCGTCTTGGAGCTCCAAAGTCCACAAATTTGCATATGGAATTTCAATCAATTAGTGGTGAGATCTCATCTCTAGGTCCTTTACCTTTCACTTGCAAATCTGATAACATTTATTGGAATCCAAGTACAAAGAAGGCTGAATGGTGGTTAAGTTTAAAACTTAAGAGAAAATCCAGAAGCTACGTTCCCCCTCGAGAACCTAATTAAGGGAGAATCCGGTCGAGGTAGTTTAGCTAATTGTGTTGTGTATCCTTTTCTTTCCCATCAATATGTCTTCAAATATGAGCAGGATATGGATATTATAAATGTAAGTATATTTTACGGAGCCTATCTTTGCATAAGAGAAATGATCTCTATTGTTATCTAATGAAGCATTTCCCTTTCTTATATAACAATTAGTTTTCCATTGGTTTACATGGTTTGCAAGAGAGCATTGAAACCCTCTATTTAACTTTCCACCATTAGCACAGATCTAGGGTCCCTCTGCATCGCACTAGAAGTGATTTTAGTTGTTTGCATATGATGTTGTATTTGGGAAAGGGAATTTGTTTAGATTGATGTCATAGTCATGAATTAGTGTCAGGGTAATGATCCAAATTCTAGCTATGCAGAGACAAGAATTGTTGAATGTAATAATAAACACTTTCTTCCTGGAGCACTCTTCAATATAGAGGAACCAACCATACTCTCTAGAGCAAGTGAGAGCTCAATTCATGTACCTTCAAATGTCCTTCAGTGTTCAATCGAAAAACCAGTGAAATTAGAGGACAATATTTTTTCCGTTCCAGAGGATTGGAGAGTACAATCATCTACACCATCTTTAGGATTTGAATCTAATGTTACAAGAAGATCTTCATATATGCAAGCGAAGAGAGACAACTTGCTTCTTTTTCTAAATATCAGGAGAACCATTAATAATTCATGAAAATCATCTTAACTTCAAAATTAGTTGTCACCTTTCAATATAGAAAAAGAATATTAAGTTTCATTTTAATAGCTTGTGGTTATTTATCATCATTAATTCTAGCGATGCCTATTTTCTTTGAGCTAGACTACACTAGATCAATTAGACAGACTTTATTTCTTGCATTAATGCACTTATAAAATATACTAATGTACACGAAGTCTTCGTGTATTCATGTTTAGTTCAAATAAAATAGTCCACAAAATGCTACCACTCATGATATAAGATTTGTAAATGTATATGTACAAATTTGTAACAAATTTGAAATGTAGAGATAGAACCTTTAAATGTAATGCTTCATCTATATTCCTACACTTAAAAAACCAATCACAACCCTTATCAACATCAATTACAAAAGTAATAACTATCCCTCTAAATAAAATAACATCTATCGTTAAAAGCGTTCACATTGCATTGTACACAGATTTTAATTTTTGTTGTGTTTAGATTTGCTTTTTCTTGGAATGTGAGTTTGTTGTGTTTATATTTGCTTATTCGTCTTTGCATGTAATGTTTTTGCGGGGTTTCAGTTTCCTAATCACATTGATAATGGTAGCGGGAATATGCACTACATGAATATTGTTTGGGCTTAGAATTACGGGGCTAATGAAGCTTGTCTATAGGCTTATTCCTATGCTAGTGATCGAGGAGCATATCTCTCATGTGGACTAGCCTTCACATTCACTATAGTGAAATACATAAGAAAAGAGCATGATTTTGCAAAGAAGAAAGTTGGAGATGCAAGGCCTTGGTAAGGGTTGGATGGACTTTTGTTGGCTCTTGTTTGTATTGGGTTCATTCTACTTGTAAATGGATGCGGTGGTGATGATGATGATTCAAGCCAAAGGATCAAGACATTCCATTGGTTTCATTCCCAATAGATGGATTTGAGGATCCCCAAGTAAAAAAACCAGTCATGAACTTGAAGTTTTTGCATGCAATTCCATTTTCCCTTATATTTTTGTACTTTGTATTGTAATTTCCATTGCTAGAAATTCTAAAGTTCTTAGGCAAGCTAAAATTAGGCCTATCCAAGCCTCATTTGATCAAAATCTCGAGGTATGAGTGGAAGATATAACTTCTCGGGGTTGTAATACCACAAATTCCTCTCTCTGTTCTTAATTATGTGATTGCCATTTGTAGACTATCCACATATATTTTTCCCAAAAAAAAGTGACACCAACTTGGGTGTCTACATGAGTGTGGTATCTTGATGAATTTGGTGGGGTGTTGGTTTGGGGCCATGCCTATCTATCATGGAGTAGGTGGTCTCGCGGGGGCAATATAAATTTGGGGCTAGAAGTGGAGCATCCGTGGCATTTCTTGGAATTGGGAAAATGGTGTTGAGTGTGATTTTAGGGAATTCGTTGGTTAAAATATTGACCCAATTCCACATTGGTTTGTTAAGTGTGTTGCTTCTCTTTTCAGGTATTGAACTCGTTATGGCCTGCAGAGACATGAATTCTAAGAAGGATTCATTTTTCATGCTTATGTCTTGCAAATGTTTCACTCACAAGATCTAGCATCATCCCGGGATTTGGTTCTAGGGTTATTTAGTATGTGATCCTGAAATTTAGATATATGGATTTCTCCTATTGTAATAAAAATTTCTGACCATTGTTCATCAGAAGAAATCTTTCATGCAACAACTGAACAGAGGCATGACCGACACAATGCAGACATTACTTAGTTATAACTTATGCTTATGGAGATGTGATGTTGGAATACTAGTAACACACCATTAATAGGTGAATCCAAAAATTGATAGGTAAATTCGAAATAACAACTAACCAAATAATAAAAGAGTTTGTTATGGGGGTCTTGTCATGTATGTCATGTTCAAATTTTTGTAACTAGTTTCTTTTTTGCAACAATGTCAAACATATTATGTACTTCTGAAAGTTGATGCTTCATTTGCTATAATTTGCGAGGTAGGGTGCTCTTGGCAATGCTTAAATAGTTTTGGTTGTCATTTTGGTGTAAGTTCTAGTTGTGATATGCAACTTTGTTCCTTACAACTGTTGAGCTTGTTTTGTGATAAACTATATTGCCCCAATGTTCAAAATATTGCATGATTGGTTTTATGCTTTCAAATATGATCAGAATCGATTATTTATTAATATTTCATGACACTATTTAGAGTTGCTTTTGGTAGTCACCAATAAGTGGCCTTATTTTTCAACAATTCAAACTCTCCTATTTTTTCTTTTTCTTACACCAGGTCATGTTGACTTCCAGAGAAGCCATTGTTCTTAACTCAAGGATGTTGTGTAGTAGGTAACCCCTATAAAAGATATTTCTCTTAAAATTATTGGCTTTTCCTATTGCTGTTAACCCAAGATTGCACCCTAAGACTATGCTAATATAAACTAATTACAATTACCATACTATTTTTATGCATTCTCTAATGAAAAAAGAAGATATCATTTAATTGTTTTTATCGTCTATTAGGATAACTCTGATAGCTAACATTTGTCTTGTAAGGATAACACATAAAAGGGAAGACTTATGTTGATGAGGGCTTCCTATCGGTGACTTAGTAGGACTCTAGAACCTTTTCATATTATAAATCAAGATATGAGCACTTCATAAGGTTAATCCTTGTATGACAGTAAATGTTTGAAATTTGAAATTTTGATGAAATGAAGTATCATCTAGATAAGATGTTTTATGTGATCCACTTGATTACAAAGACAATTTATGACATGGAAAATGCTTCTTAGATTTTTGACCTAGATGTTGTGGAAATACTATACAATACAAAGAACATATGCATCTTATTTTCTTTGTGACAGATGGCCAACCCTAAAATATAGAATAATTTCCCAAGAAATGTTTTGGGAGCAACTGCATAGATTCCCATTCCAAGTCTATTACAAGCCATTATTTTGGAAGCCATGCCTGCGGTCTAGCAATCTGATGAAGCAATTTGAATGATATGAGAGGCCAACATTTTCCCATTTTCCTGAGAATAACTCATCAAATATAGGAATAGTGAAAGTATTGCAATCCTCCCTTTACCAAGATATGCCAAGAGACAATACTAAAATTCTATAAGGTGTATTCCTAATTAATTTTTTTAAAGAGAATCTCATTTTTAAGATTGTTGAGTTCACAATTAAGGCAAGCTTCTTAACCCATCATCAAAGCCTATTCAAACTATTCATCAAATAGACTTTCAAATTTTCTTTTATTGTTATAAACCGCAGTTGAAGCCTAGATCTCGATCTGCTTCTTTCATGAATTCATACTTAGATTTATAATCACCAATCTCTCCATGACTAAAATGAAATGGGTGGTTGTGGTAGGAGGTGGAGTTATAGGTGCCCATGTCATTAAATCTCTTCATTTCAGAGAAGATGTCACACGGATTGATCCGTATGTGAATTTTACATCAAACCCAATTCAATTTTTTTCATTTTTGATTATTTATAGTCTATAATAAAGGATTCCCTATGATTATTTGGTGATTGCTACATGGAGTAATTTTGATGGACCTTCTTCTAAACAATGTAGGATAAAACAATTTGAAGCGAGGTTAGCATAAAGCATTTGGGAATTTAAACAAATTTATATTTATTTGAATTCACTATTTACCTCCTCTTTGCGAGTTGGAGACATTACAAACATTAAGGTAGGCTCTAAGCTGCAATACTTACTATCCTTAATATACATCTATGTTTTCTTTCAATCCCTTAATTGATATTTGAAATACCATGGGATATGTTGAGATGTATGGTGGAGCCAAGTTTTCTGAGAGAGGTCTTTATTTAGTCACAATGATTATTTTGCAAATGGTGCTGGTCACTAATAGTGTTGTGAGTGCTACAAATATAGAATTTGTTATAGATTCGGAGAATGGATTCCGTATGATTAGTGTAAGCTATAATTAATGAATAATGGACATTGTTTTTGTTGTATTTAGTCAATGTCCATAATTTTATCCAGGATTTCCTTTCCTTTGCATATCGTGACTTATTATATGTGTATGTCTACAATTGTATAGTCGATGTTGGATACATAATAATGGGCTCTGCTGTAAAACATCAACCAACGATCAATGGATGGGGTAAGGGACTCTAAGATTGCAATGGGAGCATATAAGCCATTCCATACTTGTATGAATGTATCCCCTGGGGCAAATCCATGGGTTGAGTATCTCTTTGGTATGAACACATGGGTATTCTTCTAGATGATTTCTTGCATCCTAACAACACTCAATGCATTGGAGTAGTGAATGAAATTGAAGAAAAATATGGAACGAATTCATTTCGGAGGAGGGTCCAGATATGAGAGATCTTACTACACATATGATGTCTTCTCGGTCAAGAGGTTTGGGAAGATAGTTTAGTCTCTGTCAAAGAAGGATATCCATGCTTTCTTGATATCGAGGCCATAGTTTTGGGGTCTAGATCCCCCTTGCCTCTGTTCTTACCACAGGACTCACAAATCTTGGTTACAATTCTTTGTAGTATAGTGTATTCCATATTTTCCAATCTTTATATCTTGTATATTTTTGCAATGGAATCCATATTATTCCTTCTATAGGTTTAGGTAAGAATTTCTCTATTCCTCAAGTATTCTTCACGCCAATTTGACAAGATGACTTCAAATTGATGTATCCTTAGGATACATCACCAAATCGTTGAATTTTTAATAGAAATTGAGTATTTATTTTAGCAAGGAAGATATAGATCAATCCCACTACACTCAAATGCATAAAATGTGCAAATTGAATTGTTCTCCTTTTTATGAATGCAAAAGTTAGTGAAGACAAGTAAACAATTATTAATTTAATACCTTATTGATTTATTGTTGTCCACTAACAAAGAAGGTTCTATCATTTTTATTTAAAGGTAGTGGAAATAAGTAAACCATTATTAAGTTGATGGATTCAAATAATGATAAGATAAGCAATGCCAACTTGATAAATCTAATAGCATGTGGCTTTGATTCTCATACATTATGAGGTGTTAAGGGTATGCAATGTATACATAATGATCCCTACTAATATAGAATTAACTTTGAAGATGTTATGGATAAAGATACATGGCAAATCTATAGAATTTCGGCTAAACTTATGTTGTACCCCTTCGAAGAAGATAACATATGATGTTTTGGCTTGCCCATCCTCCTATGTTTACTTGAATTTATCTCTTTACTTGAATTTAATGGTTGATCCATGATTGTATGAATTTACTAGTTGATCCATGATTGTATATGTACAAATTTGTAACAAGTTTGAAATGAAGAGATGATACCTTTAAATGAAGTGGTTCGTCTATATTTCTACACTTACAAAATTACACTATTCGACATACATGTTCAATTTTTCCTTTTATTATTTCTCGCTTCTTTATGTAAACCAACAAAAACACATTTTTAATGTCTTCTTCATTATATCTGCATACAAATACCTATAGTTTTAAAATTCCAAGAAATAACCATGCAATTTATAGTAGTCTTCTTCCAAAGTTTTGAATTTAAGGGTTAGGCATCATGTTTGTGCTTTTTAAATGAAGTGGTTCATCTATATTTCTACACTTACAAAATCAATCACCCATAGTTTTCAAAAATCAGCTACAAACATAAAAACTATCCCTCTAAATCAAATAACATATACCATTCAGCGTTCACATTGCATTGTACACATGCGATTGCTAGTATTATTTTTATCAAATCAAATATAAGGCAATATATGTTTTTTTTTTTTAATATTCTGAATTTGAAATCAACGGAATTAAGATATATTTAATGGTTTTTTAAAAATTTAAAATCATCTCATAATATTTTGATAAAATATTGTAATTTTGTAATTTTTTTTATTCACCCGACTCTTTTACTGACATATTTTAAATTTATTTGTAGAGCAAAACTTTATTTATTTTTAATATTATTTTGTTGGATTGAGAAATCCGCTTCATAAATGTTTTGAAATAAATGCATAAGAAATATGAAAATGATTTCTTTTTATAATTTTCAATCAAATCTATAATGAGATAATTCTAGATTTGTAAGATATTAAAATATTGGAAAACAAGAAAACAATATTTGTTAACTCATTAGATTTTAAACTCAAAATCTTAAAAAACGGAGATGACATGTTTGATATTTAATTTCACCTGATTAGAGTTGATATAGAGTCATACTAATCAATTTGTCACCTCACCAATATTTATGGTATAATTAATGTTTTGATGAATGAATTACTTGAAAACTCACCTTTTTATTTAAGTAATTTCTTTTGTATAAGTGAGATTTCATTTGCTAAAAAATATTTATATGAAATACTTCCATTCTGCAGTGAATCTATGTTCTGGAGTGGACAATCAATTCAATGGTAACATAACATAGTGTTTGTGTAATATCTCCGCACTGCGTTTGGTAACCAAAATAAATTTGGATGTCAAATTTCAGACTGTTTTAGTAATCTATCTCTACTGAAAGAGCTAAAATTTCATTCAATAGTGTGGTTCTTCCGTCTCATTTGGTCGTCTCTCGTCCTTTGTTAGTTTATAGGTTTATAAAATTAGATTTGAATGCATTATTTCATTAGTATTATCGTCTTCAATAGAAGTCAATAGAAGATCTCTATCTCTCAATTGATTATCATATCATTTAAATTTTTTTGTAATTGACCTTCCAAATTAACTGGTTTGTAATTTCTCGATATTGTATTCAATTTCAATACAACATATATTCTATTCTTCTAGTTACTGTTGTTATTTTTAGAATTATGTAAAATTGACCGTGTAAATTTTTATATAAATTTTAACTTGATTCTTACTTTATTAATTAAATTTAACCAACAATAATCTTGTTGAAAACATTATATCTTAATCTATCTAGTAATGTATTGAGATGATTTATGCCATCAACATGGTTTCTTAAGTTAAAATGATCATTCTTGAATTACAATCTTCTTATCAATGATATTTCTTCAATTTTGAGTAACTTAAGTTTCAAATATCAGATATGACAAACAACAAATTGAATAAAATTGTACTTCTAAAGATACAAAAAGGTTGAGGTGGTTACAACCAATTATTAGTCGATACATAACTAATAGTGACTTAATTATAAAATGAAAACCTTATATTCTAATAGTCTCTATTTCTTATCGTGGCCTCTAAGAGACTTAAACTCGAGATTTCATTTGTTGAGGTGCTTCTATTGTGCTCTATCATGACCTCATTTTTCATGATCCATTACCTTCTACCAATTTTAGTCTTATATGTTGTTGTTCTCACCCATGTGGGCGCACAACTTGCTTTTGCTTTAAAAGCAGTTCGTTAGTACACAATATTCATTGTGTATAACATAGCCATACATTCTCTTTCTCAATAGAAAATTCAAACTTCAAGTCCTATATTGCATCCATCATTTTGTTGTATCACTAAGTCATCCATAAGTGGTGCATAAGCGTAAGCAAAAAAATAAAATCATATAATATGTAACACACACACACACACACACACACACACACACACACACACACACACACACACGCACACACACACGCACACACACGCACGCACACATGCACGCACGCACACACACACGCACACACGCACACGCACACGCGCGCACGCGCGCACACACACACGCGCACACGCACGCGCACTGCACACGCGCGCACACGCGCGCGCGCACACACACACACGCACATGCACACACGCACACGCACACACACACACGCACACGCACACACACACGCACACACACGTGCACACATGCACACACACACACACACGCACACGCACACGCACACACACGCACGCACACACACACACACACACACACACACACACACACACACACACACACACACACACACACACACACACGTTTGTGTACAATGTTTCATCGCAACCACACTAAGAGGGAAAGTGTGTGCTCAAAAATCCATTAATCAAAATATACAATGTACCATTATGTATAAAGTGTCAATAACCAACTACATAGGAGTAATCTCTGTGACCACCTATAAAATGGTAAGGTGGGCTTTGGATTTTGTGCCTTTGAGAATACATTGACGTGGAGTGGCAAGGACTCCACGATCTACTCCGATGTCTTGATTGGCTTCATTTAGCCTCCAATCTCACATGAGTTCTGTCTTTTCACTCAAACTAGGTCCATGTCTGCTATTGCAATCTGTTGAGCTAATAACTATGCTCTGTGATAGGTCGAGGTAAAAAAGTTTGAGTGTCACTTTATGCCCATTGGAAAACAAGGATCTCTAGATAGTTCGTCCGTGTCATCTTGGAAGGAATAATGAAGAGGTCTATCAATATACCTTTTGTCAACTACTTCCACTTCGAGGTTGTGTATGCACAAATACACACACACGCATAATAGAATTATGACTAGTCAAACAAATTGAAACCAATCAATAAAATGTGCTAGTGAAATCTAAAAACAATTAAAGCAAGAATGAAACTAAATACAAAACCTATCTCGGGTCTCCCTCTAGCCGATTAGTGTCCAACTACCCTTTTGATAGCTCATACTCATCTCTCTGTGCACCCTACTGCACCTCTAAGGCTTGACATATCGGGGCCAATTTTATTAGAGCTTTGCCCCACCCCCAATGTGGACTATGGGTATGGTTGTTGTGCTAGAAGTGGTTGTGGGGAGTTTCCTCTCATTTGTCTCATATGATCCTAAACTCCACCTTGGTTTCTCTGTGATACACACAATGGGAGTCTGGGATGTCCATCACAATCTCTCGAGCCTCTCCTCTCCTTTATAAAGAATCAAAAGCACTATTAGTCCCACCATGTAAAGAAGCCCGAAAGTTTGGGGCACTCGCCCAATGGATGCATCTTGATGTGATCATGACATTCCTTCACCTACCCCAAAACAAAGTAGGCCATCACGAAAGGACCCTCATTTTCTAGTGTACTTTCTAATGCCTAGATATCAAGAGGGCTACCAAATTCCCACTTTAAGTGTCCCCATTATGTGGGGCACTTATTGAAAGGATCCATCTCTCCCATTGTCTTGCTTCGATATCCCCTTTTATCGCAACTAGTACTACCTTGACATAAGGAGTGAAACTTTGATAAGCTAAGCACATCTATAAAGTCAAGTAACAAATTGACTGCATGTATAATCAAGCTAACATGCACGGGTCCCTATATGTATGATACAACATATTCTACGTGAAACTATAGCAAAGTGGTTGTAGTCCTCAATCTCCTTGATAATGAGAGCCCAAAAATATAATAACCTATCCATACCCTTATCCCAAATTATCTAGGAGGCCATGATACCCATGAATCATGATGACCTTATGGAAGTTCAAGATAACAAATTGTTTGACACACATATGGAGCACCTAGTTGTCACCGAATATTCTCCCTAGTGTTGACTCTTTGCTAAGTTAGCCACCCTCTCATTTTAACCATGTGACTTGTCACGATATTATAGTGATCTTATAGATGTAATGTCCCTGTTTCGACATGACCAAAAGAACTATGACACGAACTTGAAAAATTTTGGCAATTTTTTTTTTCAAATATATTTATTATAACATTTGAATAAAATTTAAGCGTGACTTGGTTAGTTCAAAACTAACCAACCAACATACTAAATAGTACACCAATTTATGGATGGTCGCATTCATGCGATCTAGGGTTTTCCATTTTTGTTTCCATTAACTCCGATCTTACACCCCCTTAGGAGCATAAAGGATAAGTACAACTACTAGGGTCTTAACTTTGTCAACAAAAATATCGAAAGATATTGTTATTACTATATAAATGTCAAACAATTTATTTATTTGAAAGCATACGAAAGTAACTTTTCCTCCCATATTATCCGATAACAGATATACTAACCATATAAAAACAATTCAAGGTCATCTTAAAAAGAATTCTCCTCTTTACCTTGATTTACCTATATAGTTTATTTATTTTAATTTTATTCATTTAAAGTTTATATTACCAAATTTCTAATGCCTCATCACCATCATCGTCAACATCCTCTACTGTTCGTGCCTCTTTTCCATCAATATTTTGCATTGTTTATGAGTGGTTAACATGTTAAGCCGCAATTATAATCGGAGGTCGTCAAAGACTCGAATCACATCCAGCTATTCCTGCACACATTTTTCGACGGAAGGCTGGGAGTGGGAGCGATTGGTCGATTTGTTGAATTGTGTTGGTCATTTGGGAGTGGGAGCGATTTGTCGATTTGTCAAATGAGAGGTAGAGGTCATTTGCAAAAGATAGAAATGTGAATGAATAAATATTTTAAATTTAATCTAATAGAATCTAGAGACCAACAAAGGATAGAGACTGACAAAGGATGCAAGACGACAAAATAAGACGAGAAAAGTCACATTGTAGAATGCAATACTTAATTTTTTCAATAGAAATGGATTGATAAAATATTCTAGAATTTAACCTATGAATTTATTGTAATGAACATACAAATGTGACGAGGAGATATTACACAAATAACATGATATATCACCATTGAATTTATTACCTACAAAATCAAATTTTATAAAGAAAAGAGATTTACTACAAAATACGGTAGTCTTGAATGTAAATAGTTTTTAGCAAGGGTGAATCTCTCATATATAAATCAAATTACTCAAGTAAGAAGGTAAAACTTCAATGTAATTAATTTATCGAAATATTAAAATAATGACATTAGTGAGGTGACAAATTGATTAGTTAGACTTTATTATGCCGAAGGCGTTACTCCCTATGGGAAAGGCCCTTTCGGATGTTTCTATGACTACGCTAAATTTGATGTTGGTTTGGATGTTTTTCAATACAATTTAATTTGATAGGTTAAATAACGATTTTTTTGGGATGCTGTTTTAGCTTTTTAGTAGAACTCCAGTTGCATGCACAAAAATCCCGATCTATCATGTGATTTCTAAATCTGTTAATTGATTGTACCAAGTAAGATTATATTTACTTTTTAAATATATGATGAATTCATAGATTTAATCTTTTTGTAGGCAAGATCGATGATTTGGCGTTAAAGCGTAGAAAATTTGGGGTGTCACCCCCTTTTATTTAAGGCAGTCGTATTTTCGCCAATGTGTTGATCCTGGTCTGCAGTTGTTCTACAAGAGAAGTGGCATAACATATTTTCAATTGGTGAAATCACAAAGTTTAGAGGATCTTTAAGTATTTTCTTCAATCCATGTTGCAGTTTTGTTGTGTTGGTGTTCAGCAGTCAAGTTTTTCTCATCCTGCATTGCAGTAATTTGGAGTTGGTATTGTGTATTGGAGCTTTGAAGTCCACAAATTTTCCTATGGCATTTCAATCAATTACTGTACAGATCTCATCTCCGGGTCCTTTACCTTTCACTTGCAAATATGAGAACATTCATTGGAATCCAAGTACAAAGAAGGCTGAATGGTGGTTAAATTTAAAACACAAGAGAGAACCCAGGAAGCTACGTTCCCCCTCCAAGAACCTAATTAAGGGAGAATCTAGTTGAGGTAATTTAGCTAATCATGTTGGGCAGCCTTTTCTTTCCCATCGGTATGTCTTCAAATATGAGTAGGATGCATATATTATAAATGTAAGTATATTTTCTAGAGCCTATCTTTGCATAAGAGAAATGATCTCTATTGTTATCTAATGAAGCATTTCCCTTTCTTATATGACAATTAGTTTTCCATTGGTTTCCATGGTTTGCAAGAGAGCATCGAAACCTCTATTTAACTTTGCACCATTAGCACAGATCTAGGGTCCCTCTCGCATTGCACTAGAAGTGATTTTATGTTTGTCTACATATGATGTTGTATTTGGGCAAGGGAATTTGTTTAGATTGATGTCATAGTCATGAATTAGTGTTAGGGTAATGATCCAAATTCTAGCTATGCAGAGACAAGAATTGTTGAATGTAATAATAAACACTTTCTTCCTGGAGCACTCTTTAATATAAAGGAACCATCCATACTCTCTAGAGCAAGTGAGAGCTCAATTCATGTACCTTTAAATGTCCTTCAATGTTCAACCGAAAACCAGTGAAATTAGAGGACAATATTTTTTCCATTTCAGAGGATTTGAGAGTACAATCATCTACACCATCTTTATGATTTGAAACTAATGTTACAAGAAGATCTTCATATATGCAAGCGAAGAGAGAAAACTTGCTTCTGTTCTAAATATCAGAGAACCATTAATAATTCATGAAAATCATCTTAACTTCAAAATTAGTTGTCACCTTTCAATGTAGAAAAAGAATATTAAGTTTCATTTAAATGGCTTGTGGTTATTTATCATCATGAATTCTAGTGATCCCTATTTTGTTGAGCTAGACTACACTATATCAATTAGATAGAATTTATTTCTTGCATTAATCCACTTATAAAATCTACAAATGTACATGAAGTCTTCGTGTATTCATGTTTAGTTCAAATAAAATAGTCCACAAAACGCTACCACTCATGATATAAGATTTGTAAATGTATATGTACAAATTTTTAACAAATTTGAAATGTAGAGATAGAATCTTTAAATGTAATGCTTCATCTATATTTCTACACTTACAAAATCAATCACAACCCTTATCAGCATCAATTACAAAAGTAATAACTATCCCTCTAAATAAAATAACATATATCGTTCGGCGTTCACATTGCATTATACATAGATTTCATTTTTTGTTGTGTTTAGATTTGATTTTTCTTGGAATGTGAGTTTGTTGTGTTTATATTTACTTATTCATCTTTGCATGTAATGTTTTTTTGCGGGGTTTTGATGCTGATCACATTGATAATGGTAGTAGGAATCGACCGCATGAATATTGTTTGGGCTTGGAATTACAGGGCTAATGAAGCTTGTCTATAGGCTTATTCCTATGCCCGTGATCAGAGGAGTGCATCTCTCACAGGGAATAGCCTTCACATTCACAATGGTGAAATACATAAGAAAAGAGCAGGATTTTGCAAAGAAGAATCTTTGGAGATGCAAGGCCTTGGTTAAGGTTGGAATGAATTTTGTTGGCTCTTGTTTGTCTTGGGTTCATTATGCTTGTAAATGGATCTGGTGGTGATGATGATGATTCAAGCCAAAGGATGAAGAAGATATTCCATTGGTTTTAGTCCCAACGGATGGATCTGAGGATCCCCAAGTAAGAAAATCAGAGTTAGGAACTTGAAGTTTTTGCATGCAATTCCATTTGCCCATATAGTTTTTGTACTTCTGTATTGTAATTTCCATTCTAGAAATTATAAATTTCTTAGCAGCTAAATATAGGCCTATCTAAGCCTCATTTGATCAAAATATCAAGGCATGAGTGGAAGACAAAACTTGTCGGGATGTCAATACCACAAATCCTTCTCTTTGTTCCTAATTATGTGATCGTTGTTTGTAAACTATCCACATATATTTTTCCCCAAAAAATAAAGTGACACCAACTTGGGTGTCTATGAGTGTGGTATTGATGAATTTGGTGGGGTGTTGGTTTTGGGCCATGCCTATCTATCATGGAGTAGGTGGTCTCGCAGGGAAATATAAATTTGGGGCCAAAAGTGGAGCATCTGTGGCATTTCTTGGAACTAGGAAAATGGTGTTGGGTTTGCTTCTATGGAATTCGTTGGTTAAAATACTGACCCAATTCCCCATTGGTTTGCTAGGTGTGTTGCTTCTCTTTTCGTATTGAGCTCATTATGGCACTGTGTAGAGACATGAATTCTAAGAAGGATTCATTTTTCATGCTTATGTGCACAACTGTTGTTTCACTCACTAGATCCAACGCTATCTCGGGATTTGGTTGCTGGGATTATTTAGTATGTGATCCTAAAATTTAGATATATGGATTTCTCCTATTGTAATAAAATTTTTTGACCATTGTTCATCAGAAGAAATCTTTCATGCAACAACTGAATGGAGGCATGACCGACACAATGCAGACATTACTTAGTTATAACTTATGCTTATGAAGATGTGATGTTGGAATACTGGTAGCACACCATTGACAAGTGAATCCAAAAATTGATAGGGAAATTTGAAATAACAACTAACCAAATAATAAAAGAGTTTGTTATAGGGGTCTTGACATTTATGTCATGTTCAAATTTTTGCAACTAGTTTCTTTCTTGCAACAATGTCAAACATATTATGTACTTCCAAAGTTGATGCTTCATTTTCTATAATTTGAGGAGGTAGGTGCTCTTGGCAATGTTTAAATAGTTTTAATTGTCATTTTGGTGTAAGTTCTATTATGATATGTAACTTTGTTCCTTACAACCTATTGAGCTTGTTTTGTGATAAACTATATTGCCCCAATGTTCAAAATATTGCATGATTGGTTTTATTCTTTCAAATATGATCCGAATCGATTATTTATTAATATTTCATGACACTATTTAGAGTTACTTTTGGTAGTCGCAATAAGTGGCCTTATTTTTCAACAGTTCAAACTCTCATATTTTTTTCTTTTTCTTACATTAGGTCATGTTGACTTCGGAGAAGCCATTGTTCTTAACTCAAGGATGTTGTGTAGTAGGTAACCCTTGTAAAAGATATTTCTCTTAAAATTATTGGCTTTTCCATTGCTAATAACCCAAGATTGCTCCCTAAGACTATGCTAATATAAACTAATTATCATTACCATACTATTTTTATGAATTCTCTACTAAAAAAGAAGATACCATTTAATTGTTTTTATTGTCTATTAGGATAACTCGATAGCCAACATTTGTCTTGTAAAGATAACACATAAAAGGGAAGACTTATGTTGATGAGGGCCTCCTATCAATGACTTAGTAGGACTCTAGAACCTTTTCATATTATAAATCAAGATATGAGCACTTCATAAGGTTAATCCTTGTATGACAGTAAATGTTTGAAATATGAAATTTTGATGAAATTAAGTATCATCGAGATAAGATTTTTTATGTGATCCAGTTGATTACAAAGACAATTTATGACATGGAAAATGCTTCTTAGAGTTTTGACCTAGATGTTGTGGAAATACTATACAATACAAACAACAGATGCATCTTGTTTTCTTTGTGACAGATGACCAACCCTAAAATATAGAATAATTGCCCAAGAAATGTTTTGGGAGCAACTACAAAGATTCCCATTCCAAGTCTATTACAAGCCATTATTTTGGAAGTCAGGCCGTAGTGCAATGTACTGAAGCAATTTGAATGATATGAGAGGCCAACCTTTTCCCATTTTCTTGAGAACAACTCATCAAATTTAGGAACAGTGAAAGTATTGCAATCCTCCCTTTACCAAGATATGCCAAGAGACAATACTAAAATTCTATAAGGTGTATTCCTAATTAATTTTATTAAAGAGAATCTCATTTTTAAGATTGTTGAGTTCACAATTCAGGCAAGCTTCTTAACCCATCATCAAATCCTATTCAAGATATTCATCAAATAGACTTTCAAATTTGTTATTTTTGTTATAAACCGCAGTTGAAGCCTAGATCTCGATCTGCTTCTTTCATGAATTCATACTTAGATTTACAGTCACCAATCTCTCCATGGCTAAAATGAAATGGGTGGTTGTGGTAGGAGGCGGAGTTGCAGGTGCCCATGTCATTAGATCTCTTCATTGAGAGAAGATGTCACACGGATTGATCCGTATGTGAATTTTGCATCAAACCGAATTCATTTTTTTTCATTTTTGATTATTTATAGTCTATGATAAAGGATTCCCTATGATTATTTGGTGACTGCTACATGGAGTAATTTTGATGGACCTTCTTCCAAACAATGTAGGATAAAACAATTGAAGCAGGTTAATATAAACCATTTGGGAATTTAAACAAATTAGGATTTAATTGAATTCACTAGCTACCTCCTCTTTGCAATTGGAGACATTACAAATATTAAGGTAGGCTCTAAGCTGCAATACTTACTATCCTTAATATACATCTATGTTTTCTTTCAATCCCTTAATTGATATTTGAAATACCATGGGATATGTTGAGATGTATGGTGGAGCCAAGTTTTGCGAGAGAGGTCTTTATTTAGTCAAAATGATTATTTTGCAAATGGTCAGTCACTAATGAGTGTTGTGAGTGCTACAAATATAGAAGTTGTCATAGATTAAGGAGAATGGATTCTGTATGATTAGTGTAAGCTATAATTAATGAATAATGGACATTGTTTTGTTGTATTTAGTCAATGTGCATATTTTTATCCATGATTTTTTTTTCTGCATATCGTGACTTATTATATGTGTATGTCTACAATTGTACAATGATGATGGATACATAATACTGGGCTCTGCAAACATCAACCAATGATCAATGGATGGGGCAAGGGACTCTAAGATTTCAATGGGAGCATATAAGCCATTCCATACTTGTATGGATGTATCCCCTTGGGGGAAAATCCATGGGTTCAAAATATCTCTTTGGTATGAACACATGGGTATTCTTCTAGATGATTTCTTGCATCCCAACAACACTCAATGCATGGGAGTAGTGAATGAAATTGAAGACAAAATATGGAATGAATTCATTTCAGAGGAGGGTCCAAAATGAGAGATCTTACTGCACATATGATGTCTTCTCTAGTACAGGTTTGGGAAAGATGGTTCGGTCTTGTCAAAGAAGGATATCCATGCTTTCTTAATACCAAGGTCATAGTTTTGGGGTCTAGATCCCCCCTGCCTCTGTTCTTACCACCTAAGACTCACAAATCTTGGTTACATTCTTTTCAAAGTATAGTGTATTCCAACTTTTCCAATCTTTATATCTTGTATATTTTTGCAATGGAATTCATATTATTCCTTCTATAGGTTTAGGTAAGAATTTCTCTATTCCTCAGGTATTCTTCACCCCAATTTGACAAGATGACTTCAAATTGATGTATCCCTAGGATACATCACCAAATCATTGAATTTTTAATAGAAATTGAGTATTTATTTTAGCAAGGAAGATAGAGATCAATCCCACTACACTCAAATGCATAAAATGTGCAAATTGAATTGTTCTCCTTTTTTATGCATGCAAAAGTTAGTGGAAACAAGTAAACCATTATTAATTTAATACCTTATTGATTTATTGTTGTCCACTAACAAAGAAGGTTCTATCATTGTTATTTAAAGGTAGTGGAAATAAGTAAACCATTATTAAGTTGATGGCTTCAAATAATGATAAGATAAGCAATGCCAACTTAATAAATCTGATAGCATGTACCTTGATTCTCATACATTGTGAGGTGATAAGGGTATGCACGGTATACATAATGATCACTACTAATATAGAATTAACATTGAAGATGTTATGGATAAAGATATAAGGCAAATCCGTGCGCAGAATTTGGCTAAACTTATGTTGTATCCTTGCCGAAGAAAACATATGATGTTTTGGCTTGCCCATCCTCCTATGTTTACTTGAATTTATCTCTCTTTATTAAATTTAATGGTTGATCCATGATTGTATGAATTTACTAGTTGATCCATGATTGTATACCTACAAATTTGTAACAAGTTTGAAATGAAGAGATGATACCTTTATGAAATGTCCAATTTTTCCTTACAAAATTACACTATTCAACATACATGTTCAATTTTTCTTTTTATTGTTTCTCGCTTCTTTATGTAAACCAACAAAAACACATTTTTAATGTCTTCTTCATTATATCTCGCATACAAATACCTATAGTTTTAAAATGCCAAGAAATAACCATGCAATTTATAGTAGTCTTCTTCCAAAGTTTTGAATTGTTTTAAGGGTTAGGCATCATGTTTGTGCTTTTTAAATGAAGTGGTTCATCTATATTTCTACACTTACAAAATCAATCACCCATAGTTTAAACAAAATCAACTACAAAAGTAAAAACTATCCCTCTAAATCAAATAACATATACCGTTCGGCATTCACATTGCATTGTACACATGCGATTGCTAGTATTATTTTTATCAAATTGAATATAAGGCAATATATGTTTTTTTTTTATAATATTCTGAATTTGAAATCAACTGAATTAATATATATTTAATGGTTTTTTAAAATTTAAAATCATCTCATAATATTTTGATAAAATATTGTAATTTTGTAATCTTTTTTTGCATGCACCCGACTCTTTTCTTGACATATTTTAAATTTATTTCAGAGCAAAATTTTATTTATTTTTAATATTAGTTTGTGTGATTGAGAAATCCGCTTCATAAATGTTTTGAAATAAATGCATAAGAAATATGAAAATGATTTCTTTTTATAATTTTCAATCAAATCTATAATGAGATAATTCTAGATTTGTAAGATATTAAAATATTGGAAAACAAGAAAACAATATTTGTTAACTCATTAGATTTTAAAATCGAAAATGTTAAAAACGGAGATGACATGTTTGATATTTAATTTCATGGACTCGATTAGAGTTGATATAGAGTCTTAACTAATCAATTTGTCACCTCACCAATATTTATACTATAATTAATCTTTTGATGAATGAATTACTTGAAAACTCACCTTTTTATTTAAGTAATTTCTTTTGTATAAGTGAGATTTCATTTGCTAAAAATTATTTATATGAAATACTTCCATTCTGCAGTTGAATCTATGTTCTAGAGTGGGCAATCAATTCAATGGTAACATAACATAGTGTTTGTGTAATATCTCCGCATGCAAGTTTGGTAACCAAAATAAATTTGGATGTCAAATTTCAGATTGTTTTTAGTAATCTATCTCTACCGAAAGAGCTAAAATTTCATTCAATAGTGTGGTTCTTCCCGTCTCATTTGGTCGTCTCTCGTCCTTTGTTAGTTTATAGGTTTATAAACTAGCAATCGCACGATGAAGCGTGCAATGTTAACGCCGTAAGGGATGGGCGGGTGTTTTATTCGAAAATGAGGGTTATTATTGGGTCGGGTGTGTAGTATGATGCAGGTAGGAAGTGCAGTATTAAGTGTATGGAGTTGGTTTTTGGGTTGATTAATGTGCATGTTGTTTTTTACGAATGTATTGAAAATCGTATAGTTTTGAAGTTTACGTTATTGTAGACGTTTTTTTGTGTTGTTTCTATTCACAATGTTAAGTAATTGATTTGTCATTTATAACAACATGTTTTTACATAGTGAATTGTTTATAGAATGCGAAAAGCATACATGAGAAAGAAAGGCAATTTACATATAGGAAAAAAAAAAGAAAGGTGTTGGCATTTTGTCGTTTTTTTTTTTTTTTTTGCAATCGTACGCTGTGAAGTGTACAATGGAAGGCTTGAAGGGGATGGAGTGCGGAATGTAAAAATGAAGAATCGAAAAAAGATGGAAAGGTTGAAGAACATGGCCGATGGTCATAACAGGGCACCCTATGAGAGAGTTCTACAACATTGGGAACTTGTAGTTTGCGGCAAACTAACTTAAGTATTAATAGTCCCCTAAATCAAATGTATTTGCATCCAAAATAGCAAACGACTATTCAATTCACAAACTACAACATTGCATGAAAATCCACTGTCCATTACTTTGTATTGGATTTCCATAAATTGTTCCTAAGTTGTCCCTTTGGCACATGATGGAGAATGATTGCAAAGGTTGCTAAGTTTGGCTTTACACATGGATTGCATTTGTTTAAGACTTTTAAAGCTTTCTCAGGAAGCCCAATTTGTGTATTTTGGCCTCTGTAGAAAATAACTCAATTTCCACATTCCAAATATCCCCTTATTCCAAAATTCATGAAGGGGCAAACAGTTTGGTCCATGTGGGAGCTTTCCATGTGTGTTGTTGCGAAGTGTTGGCTTTTTTATTTTCCACCTTCTTTATTTGGCATGGTGATATTGTCAATTATCTCATCGTCCCTTATGTTCCTTGTGAGGTAGGGGTGTCGCAAAAGTCATTCTCACCGCCATTCTCAGAGTCGATTTGAGTGGGGGTTCTTTATGTCGTTGTGACTCTCCTCCACATTTTCAATGCAGGGTGGGACTTTCCAGCTTCTTGTCACGATGTTGTGTACCTCTGCCTTCTTCTAGTAATGTTCTTTGGTTGGGGTTTACTATATTTCTTGGTGAGATTAAGTTCAAACGTCGAATAAATCTACAAAGGCGACTGAAAATGCAACCATTTTTGGCTATGACCCCATTGATGAGGGAAGGACCTTCCGAACGATGTGTGGGGCAAGCTTGATGACAGGGACACCCCCCTCCCGCGAGCCTCTTTGTTGTTGTTGTTACTTGATACTCTTGTTCTGTAATTGTTTGTTTAAATTTGTCTCTTTGTAGACTTTGTTCTTAGGCCACATATGTTGCCTAGTGTGAAGACTTGCATGACGTGCTTCAATATTGTCTTTTTTTGTGTGAATAGTTAAAACTATTTTATTGATTTGAGTAATATAGCCACTATTTCTTCATTTTTTTCTTAAATTGAAGAATGAACAATTTAATTTGGGTGTATGAATAATCAGATGACCCTAACCATCACGCAAGTTCATGATGGGGTCAACCAAAATGGCACCCATGACCTGCGTGATGCGAATGCAACATTCTACCACTACCTTACATGTCATTTACAAAAATATTTTGACAAGCTTGACTTTATCTTCACATGCAAACGTACGTGAGGCTTAGGCTCCTCCTTAATAATCGACTTTCACATGTAATTGTTGATTCAATCAGCAAACACTTTGTGTTCTGACTGTAAACAAATGGACATGACCCAATCAGCTTGCCAATAAAACCAATAAAACATGACCGAAATGACACACCTTCAACGAGGCCTTCTATCTATAAAAATAAGCCAAATTCAACTGAGATGATTCATTCCAGATAAAAACTATGGTTGCCATATTTTGCAAGCAATTCTAATTGAACAATGTATCCCCTTGTACAAAGATAAGTTACAGAATCAAAAGAACCAAAGATAGAAAACATGTAATAAAACAATCACAATGTGGATGGTTTAAACAACACAACATCAGAAAAGAAAATCATTCAAGTATACAATTTAAATTTCAAATTCAATATGCAGATGATTGTTTTTAATCTAATATATAGGTGACCAACTAAATGCTCGCTCTGAAATAGATTTTATAGGCAAGCAAAGCCTCAAAACCACTACTGGCATATGGTATATTGACAGTTACTTGAGAAAATATACGAAAAAATCATATGTCAATTTCATTATGGTAAATGGACAAGACAATTTTATTATTTTATGTGAACAAGACAATTGTTTTACCCAAAATATCAAATAGGCTTTCAAAAATGGATATAAAACTTGAACAAAAATTCAAGAAGACTTCCTTTACACCTCTATTTTAGAACTACTATTAAACCTTTCTTAAACAAAATCGTTGTGACAGACCAAACCATATAAATGTATATCATTTAAAGCATAAAGAAAATAAAATAAAAGAATCACATAGCGCTCCACTCTAAAAAAGACTTTCCAAGAAACAAGAGCTAAAGAAAGGATAGTTTCATACAGATTCTTAATCAAATCAGACATGCATTACAGGGAGAACCAACAAAGGAACAATATTATATTCATTGGTCATTCTCTATCAAATTGGGTGAAATGGTGTAGTAAGAAATTATACTTTCCAACCTGAACTCTGAAAGTGTAGTCCTTCCAAAGAATTTGGATTGCTTGTCATAATGATTTTGGGCCTTGAAATAAATTTATGCACTGGAGAATCTAAATGCCAGTTATCATCAATATTTGTCCAATCAATGCCACTTTTCATTTTAAGAATCCCTTTTTTACCAAATTATATTTGGCCAAGTATTCTCTTACCATAAAAAATCATAACCATAGTAACGAGGAGGCATGACTATGTGTACAAAAATGGAAATGGATATGGGTATTGGAATATCATTTTCAGATTCAGGGTAAAGGGTTGTGTGGATGAGAGGTACATCGAATACACACACATGATAAACCGAAAAGCTTATATATTTAATTTACCATACAAGGTTATTCTTTTCAGGTATCCTCTACTGTATAATAATATTCCTTGAAAATCTATATTCCTCAAACCTTCTAGTTTTTATCCTGCCTTAACTACATTATAATCTATTAATATCTTTTGTTTGAGTGGGTGAGAAATGGCCTGGATGGAGTCAGTTGACCTTTAAGGTCTTAAGGCACTTTAATTACTTTTGTTTGGTTGTTTGTATTTAGTTTTTAGCAATAGAAGACATTGACAAAGATGTAAGGAGATGTGAAGAAACACCTCCGTCATGCTAGAGGCATCTCCTACAGGTCTCCAAATCTCTAAAATGCATCCCTTACCACAGAACAAGTGTACCCAGGTCTCAGTGACCTTAACTAACGTAAATAACAATGTAACACGCAAGAAGGTAAAAGAAATGTTATGGAAGAAAATGCAAATTTCATACCCGAGGTAGTAAGGAAAATTATCGAATGTCACAGAATTCTCTCCCTGAACAATACTTTGTTTGATTTGATACTCAATGAAAGCTCTTTCAACAGAACATGCAGTGCATGAACATGACATGATATCTGCTCCAATATGTCTCCCTTTCCTATTAGTCTCACCTGCTTCAATGCAGGGAGGTACCAATTTGGCGCTATAAATTCCTTGTTTAATGTCTACATCATTTCCAGCAGTAGGTGCAAGCAGAATTGGTATGGCCCAAGGAGAACTGATTGTCCGTGCAGGAGATGACGAAAGCAAAGACATTCCTGGCCATGCTTCAGTTGAAGAGACATCCAATTGCCCCACCTTTCTTCTAACCGCCTGATTGTAATTGCCATCACCATTGGGTAAATTAAGTACAATAGTCTGCATCTAACAGTCAAGGAAAATGCTCAGAAATTAATAATATATGAAATATTGAAGATTGAACTTGACAACATTCTCTATAAATTCATACACTCAAATCATCCAAAAGTTATTTTCAATTAGTATGTAGTAAGGAACCTTCAAAATCCTTAACATTCTATACACTATTGTATATAAACTTAACAAAGGGGATACATATTTATGGTGAAGAGTAGCGCCTATATCAATTTCATCTCCGTCGTTAACTCTGATAACATCCCTCAGTCCCAAATAATGTCCATTGTAAACAGTAGACCCAAGGCCTACCCCTTGGATAAAAATCGCTGGAGTAACATCATCCTGCTGTTTTATATCATCAAAATACAGTCGATTCAACAAACCATGTACCAAACAGCTTAAATCCATTAACAACTACTAAAAGCATTTAAGTTTACTTGCAGATCCAATAAAACAAATTAGAGCATTGAGAATACAGCAGAGATTATTACCGCGGTACACTTAAATTGGCATAAGATATCACTGATTGTAGTATCATTTTGAATTAAAAACTCACAATGCGAGCCCCTTCCTATCCTGAAAAGCGTGCCATACAGAGACACATGTGTATTCTGGCAGTAAAAAATTGTCAGCGTTTGAGAAATTCATTAGAATCTACAAACAAATTTAGAGAAGGAAAGAAATTGAAATTTATATTAATGTCTATGCTAATAACGAGAAGAAAAGGGAAAGCCGGGGGAGAAAAGCAGAGACAAATACAGAAAAGGTTATTATAGAAGATACAGTACAGGGCTACAGTTTGTAAAGGAACGGGGAGAGCGAAGGAGACAATCTTGTTATCTTCCATGAACACTCAAACTTAAGACCTCCCATTTATAATTGAGCTATGGTTACTTTGCATTTCTAGGAGTGAATGGGTTTCCGATAACAGCCACCAAAGAAACAAGAATACATAACACACAAAATAGTTATTACCTCATGCCACGAAAATGGATTTGGCGATATCACTGGAACTGTTATTTGGGTTTTGGCACTTCTTGCTGAAAAAGTGTTTACCCAATTGTTACCCCCAAATGAAAAAATCACAGGTACTGCATCAAAATTCTATGATCGGTTTGTATGAATATGGCAAATGAAAATTACCTCTGGTGTTCCAAATTTTATGATCTGTTTGTATGAATAAGGCATGATGGTAAATGAAAATTACCTCTGGTGTTTCAAATTTTTAGGGGAATAAGAACAGCATTGGTGCCACCCGTGGTTTTCCAAATTTTTAGGGAAATGAGGATCACACTGTTGATTCATATTTTCCAACACCTGCATAATTTTTCCTACTGTAAATACGACAGATCCCATTTGTCAGGAGAAAAAACCCAAAAAGTTCTCCCTGTCATTCATTGGGAAAATTTTGAAGTCATTTGGTGCGAAAAATTGATGCCATTTTACTGTAGAGAATTTGCATGGAACATTAAATGTGGGAGAGGAGGGAAAAAAATTGTGGAACATTAATTAAAAATAAATTGTGAACGTAAATGTGGTTATGAGTTAATATATTTACCAGCAATCGTACCTTGAAGTGTACAATGGAAACGCCGAAGGGGATGGAGTGCGGAATGTAAAAATGAAGAATCGAAAAAGATGGAAAGGTTGAAGAACATGGCCGATGGTCATAACAGGGCACCCTATGGAGAGAGTTGCTACAACATTGGGAACTTGTAGTTTGCGGCAAACTAACTTAAGTATTAATAGTCACCTAAATCAAATGTATTTGCATCCAAAATAGCAAACGACTATTCAATTCACAAAACTACAACATTGCATGAAAATCCACTGTCCATTACTTTGTATTGGATTTCCATAAATTGCACCCACATAACATGATAACAACTCTGATAAAGTTGGCTTAATCTGTTGTAGGATCTTTCTGAAATTCAGTCCAATTGCACGTGTTCAAGTAAACAAGCCCCAGAAAATAATTAGATAATCTAAGCATGCTGAGGGAGGGCGGTAAAGTTGTGGATTTGAGGATTTTGAGGTAACAACTAACAATGATACATTTCAATAGCACATTCCAAACTCCTAAAAGAGTAGCAGATTGATGCACACTTGGCAACAGGAAAAGGAACATCTACCAGTAACTCGGTTGATAATTGAGTTTTTATAGGACATATTTGCTATTAAACAGCAGTATCGTTAGTCTACAAAGTCTGTTGGAATAAGGATCGGTAGTCTCAGTCAAAGTAGGATTCGATTTTTAGAAAATAGATTTGAATTTAAGTCCTAGTCATTAGGAGTGGTAGGAGATTTTAAAAGGGGGGAAATGAGACTTGTACGGGAGAGGAAAAGTTTAATAAAAAAAATGTATTCGCTGTGACCTTCTGGATTCATTTTTTAAATTTCCTCTTGGTTCTTTTGGGCTGTGTTCTGTAAATGTTAACTCTTCCCCTGTTGTAGTTTTTCCTGCTACATAAAATAATTTCTCTGCTGCATGTTAATTTCTGCTAAATTAGATTTTTTATCTCTGCCATGGCATTTTTGAATTTACATCAATGTTTACAGTTGAATGTTTTGAATCAAACTGCAGGATTGAGGACAAGTTACATGCAGCTTACATTTGGAAATGTTTCCAATTCAAATTCTTAACTCCCCACCACTAGCCCTTACAGAAAAAATCCTTTCGTAACAGACGCCCATTTACATGTAAAGGAAAAGCTCCCTTCACCAGCTATCAAGCGTGTACATGCATTTGGGGTAGAATGCACTACAAGTTCAAACCTCCTATCAAAAGCGCTTATTCACGGAAAAAATCACAAATATAAACACGAACCTTAAAAAAAGAATGTGAAATCATAAATACAAACACAAAACTTCAAATAAATAGAAATTGTGGGAAAATAAAAATGACCTGAAAGTTGTTCTCATTGATGTATTCCCATATTTTTTTCACGGCTTGAGTTCGGGAGATCTCAGAGACGCCGAAGAACCTTCCTGTTTCTCATGAAACAGGGTAGGGAGCTGTAATGCCTGATTTATCTCTTTTGTCGGGCTTAGGGTTAGGGTTTGCTTCAGCTTTAGGTGCTTTCGACACATCTGCTTCAGTTTTCATGGACCATGTCAAGCACTATCTTTATAATGAGAGCCCTGAAGAGGCACCTATGCATTGTATTTCAACTATTTCTCCATTGGATTCAATCTCAATACCCTTAAGATTTGATAATAGTAAAATCATTTGTTGTTGGAAACAAAGACATATACCTCGCAGAGTCTCTTCTAACACCTACCCCGTATCCAATATCTACGGAGGCAAGATTTGGCGAGTGAAATTACAGCGGAGGAGCAATAAGTCCAGAATATGATGCGTGGAAACGGCCCCAGAATCGTTTGGGGATTTGAAAATCCGTTGTTCTGTACATTCTGTGTTGATGAAAAATCCTCAGTTTGCGAAATGCATGAGAGGACTGACATGGCCCTGAGCAGGGAAGGGCACCACGACCGCGTGTGGTGGACATGTCACTTAACCATTGATTATTTTATTGCCTCCGTTGGATTTCAACGACTCTCTAAGGAGTAATGCCATCCGTTTGATTTCTGACTTCTGTCAGAATCAAGGGGTTCAACTCCACTACAAGAACGCCTTCGGCGTAATTAGATTTGAATGCATTATTTCATTAGTATTATCGTCTTCAATAGAAGTCAATAGAAGATCTCTATCTCTCAATTGATTATCATATCATTTAATTTTTTTTTAATTGACCTTCCAAATTAACTCGGTTTGTAATTTCTCGATATTGTATTCAATTTCAATACAACATAGATTCTATTCTTCTAGTTAACATTGTTATTTTTAGAATTATGTAAAATTGAATCAGTAAAATTTTTATATAAATTTTAACTTGATTCTTACTTTATTAATTAAATTTAACTAACAATAATCTTGTTGAAAACATTATCTTTTTATTAATACATTCAAATCCATTGAAATATCTTAATCTATCTAGTAATGTATTGAGATGATTTATGCCATCAAGGTGGTTTCTTAATTTAAAATCTTGAATGACAATCTTCTTGAAAGGAATAATGAAGAGGTCTATCAATATACCTTCTATCAACTACTTCCACTTCGAGGTTGTGTCCGCACAAACACACACACACACACACATAATAGAATTATGACTAGTCAAAAAAATTGAAACCAATCAATAAAATGTGCTAGTGAAATCTAAAAACAATTAAAGCAAGAATGAAACTAAATACGAAACCTATCTAGGTATTCCTCTAGCCAATTAGTATCCAACTCCCCCTTCGATAGCTCATACTCATCTCTCCGTACACCCTATCAAGCACCTCCGAGGCCCGATCATATCGGTGGCCAATTTTATTAGAGCTTTGCCCCACCCCCATTGTGGACTATGGGTATGGTTGTTGTGCTAGTAGTGGTTGTGGCGTGTTTCCTCTCATTTGTCTCCTATGATCCTAAACTCCACCTTGGTTTCGTGTGATACACACGGTGGGAGCTCTGGGGTGTCCATCACAATCTCTCAAGCATCTCCTCTCCTTTATAAAGAATCAAAAGCACTATTAGTCCCACCATGTAAAGAAGCTCAAAAGTTTGGGGCACTTGCCCAATCGATGCATCTTGACGTGATCATGACATTCCTTCACCTACCCCAAACGAAGTAGGCCATTGTCATGGACGCAAGCGAAAATGAACGAACGACGCATTTGACGAAGAACTTGCTTTCACAAACATACGACCCGAAAATTCGACTAATTTATTTATTTATTTATTTAAGGTGTATAGTTAGAAATCGATTCTTTATACTAACTGAGTGTACCAAGCGTTAGAGAAAAGGAAAGGAAAAGAACCTTGATTTATATTTAACCACATGAATGTATAAAACGTAAGTTTAGTTAAAATACACGTTTCATTATTAGATATGAAGTTCCAAATCCATTTTTTTTTTTTTTGCATTAAGAATGTAACATGGTTATAATATAGTATTCATTCAAGATCACATTTCTTAAAGTAGGTTAGTCGTATATTTTTTTGTGAAAAAGAGAACAAAGGGACTCATAAAAAGTCAAGAATATAAAGCTCATGCACCAACAAGGATCTAATCTCAACCAATGATTGATAACCACACAAATCCACTAGCACTTAACTACAACCATACGGCTACAATTTTAGTACAATGTTGAGAAAAGGAAAGAACACATACAAGCAACAATGAAAAGTAAAGAATACAAATATCACACACAAATGATTTTAGCCTTCAGAAATAATCAATAAATACCTAAATACCCTCGCCAAATTAGCTACTCCGTTTCAATCCACACAGCTCACAAGTTAAATACATATTGTCAAATGCCTACCATCCAACTCGTGCAAAGCCTAGTCTATTAACTCCGCACGCAGCCAAGCCAACAAATTTCCAGTGGTATGACAAAAGTCAAGCACTATCAATCAACTCGCACTTATTGATTTAGTAGATTTGAACTTTGAACTGTTCTCTTTATGCGGTTCATTCTGACTCAACAACCGCTTTAATGATACGTGGAGACATTAAAAAAATTGGTTGGAAAACATGGTTGGGGGTGGGTGGCTCAACCAACCTGTCATGAAATTTAACTCCTCCGCATGCAAACTACTCCCAAGTGGCCGTAGGTTTTCAAATATATCACTCTGATTTTGCAATCCTATAATTTATCGAGTCGCCCCTCCGTGCCTTCTGTTAGAGGAGAAGCTACAGCGCGTGGAAAGAACCGTGTTACCTCCACTTCCATTGAGTGCTGCGAGGTGTGTTCCAGGCGGGATTCATGGCATGACGCAACGCTGCTCGCAACAAGAAACGGTCGGGCAGACACGGCATGCAGAGGAGTAACTAACGCCTTTTTAAGCACTTCCAACAAGCAAAGTTGTCCAACTATGTGTTATTCTGCTCAAAGATCGAATGCATCCTCAAATTCGGATTTCCCTTCGTGATATTTTAATCAGGGTCGATTAAGGGATAGTGAGAGTCTTACGTGGAAGCCAGATGAAATTTATTACCAAGATCTTCTATTGAGATCTATTTGTCTTACCCTGCCACTCGTGGGAGAGAATCTCATAGAGGCGGATCCGTTTCATGGAGCCATTTATTTACATTTGCATGAACATCTCATGTGTGGGTTTCATCACAGCCTATCGCTAATGGTGACGCACGCTTTTCTTTGGATATATATATATATATATATAATTAATAATATCTACTAGGCAATGGATTATGCAACATACTTTTGTTAGTATAAAATAAATATGATAGATATCGATATTAGTATAACTCGATAGTAATAAATTTGTAATTTTAGTATTACTTTAATATGGGTAATATTAAAAATATAGTTTCCTTCTTAACATTAAGGACATGTGGTTAATGGACAAAAAAGTTTAGAAATTTGTACATTAAAATCTCTTTCTACATATTTTATCATGGGCATTTGTATAGGATTTCAAGTAGAATTTGATTTCCTTTCCTTACTAATTGCAAATAATTTTACAATGAATTCTTAAATGAAGATAAACATAATAGAGCTAGGACACTTTATTGGCATATTTAAAACTATTTAAAACTTAAGTCTTTTTATCAACAAAACAAGAATGGTAAATGCCTAGTATTCCAACTTTGCAATACATCTCCTTTGAGTAACAAAATGGGATTCATTATATATATATATATTTTAAATTCTCAACTTTCTCAAGAGGTGTTCAACAATCTTTCCATTAAGTTTTAAAGCAAGAACTATTAGTATTTCAATAAGATCAACTTATTCATAAGAGGTTCCAAGTCAAGTAAGAAGGAGAATAAATAGATTGTCTTCCTTTCAACTTTTGATTCCATCTACATTACAACCTTACCAATGAAGTTCAAAACAACTTTCCTTCAACATCTTGTTACAACACTTTCTACTTCATGTGGAAACAAATTTACAATATGGAAGCTAAAATACAAAGCAATATTACATTTTTCCTCCACTCAAGGTGGGTAAAATACATGGTGGTTTCACATTGTCATCAACAAGATTCCAATGCTCCAAATATCAACATGGTGGCTCCTCCATAGTTTGCTTGATTCACAACAAAATAAGGAGAGGCAACACTCTCCTCCCAACCAAAATACCCAATGGAGAAGAGAAGCCATCCTCTCCATTGGCCCCCGAGCCCCAACCACATCACAATGAGAGAAAATCCAACTCATGGCAACTACTAGCTTCCACATAACTAAACATAACATTTCACATTCATTCCATAATCTTTCAAACAAGATTTACAACACAACAAGAGGGAAAACAATCACAATAACAAAGTCACAAGGCTTATCAAGAAAGCCATAAGAGTAAGACCTATGGGGAGGCCACTTATGCCTCCCAATGGGAATGGGTGCCACCTAAAAGCCTCCAAAGTAAAACACAATACCCCTAACAACTCTTATGCCTCCCTCAAGTACCCCTTATCCCTCCATTCACTCTTATGCCTCCCTCAACTCTTATGGCTCCCTCAAAGTAAAACAAGAAGAAAATGCAAGCATTTCTCTTACAAGGTGGGCACCCAACCCAAACTCCCTCCTCAAGAACATGATCTCTTATGCCTCCCTCAATTAAACTCCCCATAGTCTCCTCCCACTGCCCACTTAGGCATTCTACCCATTCCCAACAAGCATTGCAACAACAAAATTCAACACAACATATGTACTCATTCATATAACAAAAAGAAGAAAAAATTATACAACAAAGGTGAAGCTCCTACCTTTCCATGGTAGAGCTTGTTCCAATTATGAAGTCTCAAATCCCTCCAAAGGTCAAGCAAGCATCCACAAGCTCCAACAAAATTCCCACAAGTATCAACAAGCTCCAAAATCCACAAACTCTTTCAAAATCCTCTCCTTTCCAAAATATAAAAGACTAAAATAAAACTTCCAACCCCCAAAACAAACAAGAGGATCAAATAAATAGAGAAAATAGAGGGAGGGATGATGTGGCTCCAAGTAGGATGCCACCTCCTTTTCCGTCCACTCCACATCATTTGGTCAACATCAAATTCCAAGGCACCATTAATAAGTGGTTGAAAGAAAGGCAAGCACCTTACACACTCCAACTAAGCCTACTTCCCAAAGGACAAAATTAAATTTTGAAAGAAAGTGCAATTAATATTTTTACCCTTTATCCCCCAAAGACACCTAAAAGACCCTAAATTTGGCCTTCCAACCCATAGGTAGGGTTGGCATGGGGTTTTAAGAGGTGTGGGACAAGTTTGACTTGTCCCACAAGCCTTGAAATTTGGCCTCCAAGGCCAAATTCGAGTTTCCCATGTGGGGTAGAGTGTGCTACACTCAAACTCAAACACACATCAATCCACACAAAATCCCAAGTAAATCAAATCCTAATAAATGAACTCTCTTAGGTCACATCTTTTAATTAGTTTAGGACAATTTCAAATTAACTTAATTAACCCACTACAACCCATGGCTAACAAAGGGGTAAACTCCAATAAAAAGAATATGAATAATAACAAAAGTAAAATTTCACTTACTAAGAGCAACACATACTAACATAATAAAAGGGAAAAAATTAAAACAAAACAACACATGATCCCTAGGTCACAATTTTCCTTTACCGTGATAATTCTAACACACACAATTACTTGTTGCCATGGTGACCTTAGCTGATTCTTCTCAAATTTCGATGTGGTTGGTCTCCACTCCCCAATATTGCTGTGAATATAATATACCCGCAGTAATAGAAAATACCTCCTTCGCCTCATGGTCGTATTAAAACATTCATGCCAAATATACAATATAATCTAAAATAAACTACACATGATTTGCTATCATCTATGCAAGTACATGATATCACTTACACTTTCTAGCACATTTCTATTCCACATTTCATTTATGTCAAAACGATCATCACATTAGTCAAATTATCAAGTTCTACTCAATATGATTAAATATATCACATGTCATAATTAAGATAAATAACCCTCGTCAAAAGTATACAAATATCGTCATCAAATGTCTACCAAGAAACCATATGCATCATATAAAGATCAAATCAACCATACCCAATGTCTATGATATCTACTAGCATGCTAAATCAAGAAGCCATAATAAATCCATAAAGTGACGTAATCAATCTCGAAAACAAAAAAAAATGAGGTCGAAGGGAAGTGGGCACTACAACCATCATGAAAGGACCACCCTCTTTTTCTAGTGTACCTTCTAATGCCTAGATACAAGAGGGCTACCAAATTCCCCACTTTAAGTGTCCCCATTACGTGGGGCACTTATTTGAAAGGATCCATCTCTCCCATTGTCTATAGTAGCAGCTTTGATATCCCCTTTATCGCAACTAGTACTACCTTGACATAAGGAGTGAACCTTTGATAAACCAAGCGCATCTATAAAGTCGAGTAACAAATTGATCGCATGTATAATCTAGCTAACATGCATAGGTCCCTACATGTACGAGACACCATATTCTACACGAAACTATAACAATGGTTGTAGTCCTCAATCTCCTTGATAATGAGAGCCCAAAAATATAATAACCTATCCATACCCTTATCCCAAATTATCTAGGAGGCCATGATACCCATGAATCATGATGACCTTATGGAAGTTCAAGATAACAGATTGTTTGACACACATATCGAGCACCTAGTTGTCATCGAATATTCTCCCTAGTGTTGACTCTTTGCCAAGTTAGCCACCCCTCTCATTTTAACCATGTGACTTGTCACTAATAGCCTAGTGATCTTATAGATGTAATGTCCCGCTTCGACACGACCAAAAGAACTATGACACGGACTTGGAAAATTTCGGCAATTTTTTTTTTCAAATATATTTATTATAACCTTTGAATAAAATTTTACATTGACTTGGTTAATTCAAAACTAGCCAACCGACATACTAAATAGTACATCAATTTATGGATGGTCGCGTGTCGCATGACGATCTAGGGTTTTCCATTTTGTTTCCATTAACTCAATCTTCGCACACTCCCCTTAGGAGCATAAAGGATAAGTACAACTACCGTGGTCTTAACTTTGTCAACAAAAATATCAAAGGATATTGTTATTACCATATAAATGTCAAACAATTTATTTATTTGAAAGCATACGAAAGTAACTTTTCCTCCCATATTATCCGATAACAGATATACTAACCATATAAAAAAACAATTCAAGGTCATCTTAAAAGAATTCTCCTCTTTACCTTGATTTACCTATATAGTTTATTTATTTTAATTTTATTCATTTAAAGTTTATATTACCAAATTTCTAATGCCTCGTCACCATCATCCTCAACATCCTCTACTGTTCGTGCCTCCATCCTCTTTTCCATCAATATTTTGCATTGTTTATGAGTGGTTAACATGTTAAGCCGCCATTATAATCGGAGGTCGTCAAAGACTCGAATCACATCCAGCTATTCGCGGGAGTGGGAGCGATTTGTTGAAAAAAGAAGAGGAGAAGAATTGTGTTGTCAATTTAATAATTACTTACTTAGGTACAGGCCTGTTGTTTGTGATATGACAGAAAGGCTTTAAACCCTCTATTATATACTGTCAAGTGATATTCCAAGGTCAGCGCAGGGCCGCGTCTCTAGGTTTCTAGGCATTTTCAACTTCATTGGAATATATGGGCATTGGGCATTGGGCAACTGCCATGTCTATTCTTCCTTATCGCGGGTCCTGATTTCCTGCCCACCTTTAATCTGTCGACTGGCAAGTGGGGTAAAAAGTATGACTGGAGTCTGCAAGATTCCAAAGAAATTGATATTTTGTAATAGCAATGGTTGCCCTGTTACTACTACTCGCTCGCTTCTTTCACTACCATTCCCTAGTTTCCCACTACCTACTTACACAATCTGATTTATTTTATTAATATCAAGATTCCCTGTGCCTGTCATGCTCATGAATGAATTAATAATGCAATTTGATTCTCGACACCATTTACGGCGGTTCACACTCCACTAAGTATCTTCTGCCTATAAATACAAGCTTCACAGAACTAACATTTCAAAGCATTTTGTGTTTGTTTGAAGAGTATTTCGTGAACACAATATTCAGCTTCTTCTTTTTTTCCTGCAGTTGTTGCAAACATGTCTTCCACCTGCGGAAACTGCGACTGTGCCGACAAAAGCCAGTGCACGTATGTTGTCTTCAATCACAATTTCTTGCGTTTCTAATATTTAATATTGTCGACTTGTTTTGGTTTTGGTTTTGAGTAAGTAATTATTGATTCTATCCATGGCACAGCAAGAAGCGCAACGGCTTCCAGATCATGGACGGAATTGTAGACACTGGCTTCAACATGAGGTCTAGTACTGTTTTTTTTCTCTCATAAGTACTTATTGCTTTTTGTGCGTCTCTCTTGAGGTTCGAACCGCTGACATTGGGGAAAGTTTTTTAATTTTTAATTTTTAATTTCTGTTTTTGCAGCCACTCTGAGTACGAGAGTGTTTCAGCAGAAGAAAATGACTGCAAATGCGGGCCTGGATGCACATGCTCCACTTGCCCCTGTCACAAATGACTTTTCTAAACAAGCAGCTTTATAATTATAAATAAATGCAATGCTTATTGTAGTGCTGTTTAGGATCTACAGAAAGAAAGAAAGAAAGAAAGCAAGAATGCATTATTATTATTATTATGACCGCGATATCTCACTCTCTCTATATTTCTGAATGAATGGATGCATCTCTTTTCTGAAATGAGCTCCCTTCTCGTTTGTTTCTGATGGTCTACCTTGGACGCTGCGACTCTAAAACTGCACAGTATGAATGCTGCCTCTGTTTTTGAAGCAAATCTACTTATCTTTCTTGAAACATTCAAGTGTGGTTTTGAAATTATCTTTTAAGTTATTTCTAATAAATACAGGCGTTTCCAATTAAAAATTTGATGTTATGGAACCATGTCATATATAATTTTACGTTCATGAGAGATCCAAACAACTCTCCCTGTTGTTAAATACTTCACTTCTATATCTTGGCATTCATTTCAAAAATGTTTGGGATGTTCTTTCAAATGGAGAAGATATTGGTTTCCTCCTCCTTGTAATTGGATAAGTACTCTCTAACTCCTGTCATATGAAATGACGCCCCACTATCTATATACCAAACACACTGTGAGGTTGAGCTAACCATACAAGCTATGAGTGTAAACTCATCCTCCAATCTCCTAGAGAGCTCCTCTACACTTGCTGAAGCATCACCTGGTTCTTTCCCTTCTTATCATTCTTCTTCCTTTGAGGGCAGTTACTAACATAGTGGCCTAACTCGTGACAACCATAGCACTTGACTTTAGAAATGTCCTTCTTCTTCTCACTTTGAGAATTTGATCCTTTGCTAAATCCCTTCTTTGCTTTCCCTTTTCCCTCTAAGACAACGTTTTCTTGTTCTCCCTTACTTTTTGACTCTTTTGGCCCCATTGACAAGACTTAGTCAAAATCCTCCCGAGTGAAATCAGTCCATAGTCGATCCCAACTCGGTAAGGTGTCTTGTCCACTAACAAATTGAACAAAGACATCCCACTATTTAGTAAACCCATTTAGGCTATTCTTACTAGCTCATCATCATCCGGCTTATCTCCAACAAGCTAACTCATCCTTGATGAGTCTAAGCTCTAGTGAGGTAACTCAGTAACGTCTTCTCCCTTGTTCATCCAGGGTATTCTTCAACTTTTCTATGAGAATTAACTTCCGGTTAGTAGTAGAAGCATTCTGCAGTACATTTAGAATGGCATCCCACATCTTCTTTGCCATAGCTAACTCGGAGATGTGTGGAACAATATGATCCTTGACACCATCAAGGACAATCCTCCTCGCCTTGGCATCCTCTTTCTTGTATGTTGCAAGCTTTGTTGCATCCACCAGATACAATTACAATAGTGGTAACATAATCCTTTATACCATTCTCTTCCAACAATAAAGAATGTATGGCCTTCTAGACACCAAAATTTGAGGCACCATCTAACTGTCTTGATCTCTCAAACCAGCTAAAAAGCCATCTCAAAGGATAAAAGCAAAAAGAATTTAAAGAGATCAAACTAGGTTATAGAAACCTACAATTTCTTTCCTAAGGAAAACCTTTTCTACCCTTAACACAACTATGATACCATGTGAAAATTCTATTGTAGTAACTAATTATTAATCTCCTATCTTAAAAGATTATTTAATTGCGATCGAAAAATAACACAACCGCAACTTCACTAATAAAAATACGGAAAGAAATGCGTAACACAAAGAACACAATATTTTTGTGCAAATTGTCCCTAGAAAAACCCCTAAGGAAAAACCAGTTCTACAGGATGAGGAATTATATTAACTTCAGCAAATTAAGAGATATAAATATTCCTTACCTCTTACTTGGCGTAACTCCAACAATCTTCCAACTTCTCCTACTTATTTTCCCGCACCGCTATCCCCAATGCTATCACGCGCCCTTTCTAACACCGCAAGACTGCTTGCTATCACCTTTGCAAACTTACAAACTCATTTGCTAGCACCGTAAATGCTTCTAAAACTTGTCTTCTCCAAATGCCCAATGACCTCGTTTTATACTACTCTCATTGGAAAACCAATGGCCGATCGATTCTCAATCGGACGGATGAGATACATAACAACTTAACAACCATAACAAATTTGGTGCATAAGGTGTCACTAAAGGAAATCAATAATTAGAAAATAATTAATTCATCCTCAACAATAAGATAACTATTATTTAATCTTAGCAAATGGACAAACAACTTTCCAAGCTAACAAACTAACACATTTCCCTTCCATCGCCAGTGTAGTCAAGCGTACATGAAAACAAAGAAGGAATTCATATGTAATTCTAGACTTCATTGAATCAAAGCTTTTGTGGTCTTTGAATGAACAAGCTTCTTTAAGATCGATTAAATAAAGCATCAGCACATATTTAGTTAACATTTCCATATCTCATTATGAAAATAACATAATACATGAACGCTCTAAATGGAAAAGAAAATTTGAATGCCAAAATAACAACAACAGAGCCAAAAGCAAAATTTTGGCCCTTCAATAAAAATATTGCTTCGGTTTTTTAAAATAATTGGTGAAATATTTACTTCTTCTCTGTTTCAATCACTTCAAATATTTAATGTTCTACAAACAGCGTGTCTTAAATTTCAGGTATAGAGTCGTATTTTTGACAAAGGAACTTAAATGCCCCATAAATTTTAACAATTATACATAATATGTGGAAGTAACGAAATAATTCCATTCAAGAAGGATTTTCTATAAAGGATATATATATTTGAAATGAAGGAGCAACTAATAGATTTTATTCAACCCGCTTTTTTATTAATGGTAAAAGGTTTTAGAGAGGGGCCTTACCAGAAGTACAACAATAGGCTCAAGAGCCAAGATGATAAAATCATATCAATGTGGTTTTTGATTAGTGTTGGCCACACCCTAACCAAAAGTTACAAAATAAAATAAAACTAAAGTGTTTTGGGCTATCCGCCTGTGATAAGCCCAACAATTGAAGCGACAATAACAAAACTACAACATAAAAACAACATCATAATAGTTGCACATGAAACATATGATCAAAGACACTAATCTTGCGATAGATTTTTTGTAAACATTTAGAGCAATTCTAAGTGCTTTATAGAGATTCATGGAAAATGGTCAACAATAGGGTCCCAATAAGATGCTTTAAACTTCTTGGTGATCTTGTCGTTCTTCCATGCTTCGAGATGGGATACCTGACGATGTCACATATCAACGGTGGATATGGACTTGCATGAGGTCAAGAATTGCTCTTTCGATGGTTATGTAGTTGCAATTTTTTCCTCCAGACTTTGAATTTAGTGGCAAGAGTGTTGATTTTATTCAACATGTTAAGTGTGGAATAAAGTAACATTTTTTAACATGTTTCTCAACACAACTTTCTAAATAAATTTGAAAAAATACAACTACATTTCTTTCCAACTTCTTTCCATCACCAAGAGAAACAAAACAAACTCCTACCCCAAGATCTAGATTTAACAATACCCTCAATAAGGAAGTAAACTAACTATTATTCACATTTAATAACCACAATGAAACTAATGGAGATGCCCTCATTTCTCTTAGTACAACAACAAGACCAAAAAGAATTATAGTAAGAAAATGAGGTGAACTCTATCATCCATTTAATTTTTCTCAAATCTTTGTTTCAATATACAAGATAATGCAACTTTCCATTCATAACTTAAAGTCAATATGCTTTTACAAGAATACAAGAGTACACATATATTTTATTATTATACAAGGTTTATAAATATACATAAAGTCTAGAATCAAAGTTTGTTTCATCATGTAAGGATTATTATAATGAGCTTTATTCTCAAGGGAAAACAATTATCCTTCAAACATTACCATACAAAATCCTTATCAAGAAAGGGGAAAATAGCATGACAAAATCTCCAATTTCCTCCATCAACCTTCAAGCTAAAAATCTGCATGTTTTCTATTCCATAAGGTCTTCAAATCACAAGGAGATAGGGCCCGGTTACCTTCCAACCTATTGGCATCATTACATGCCATCTCCAAAGTATGGAGGACATGCTAGCCTCCCTCCAAGCCCATGGGAGAGAGAGTATACATGCCTCAATTTTACACAAGAGAATAGGGTAGGTAAAACACACATATAAACACTTTTTCACACATACACTAAAACAAAAATCAACAACACACGAGGCATAATATCCATGCTTTCCCCCAACATGGAGAAGAGTGGTAAGAAACCAAATGAAACCAAGTGGTGAAAATAACCATAGGAAACACAAGTAAAGCTCCATGTGACCTCTTTATCTCTCCAAACACAAAATCCCTCCTTATCTCTCTAGCCCATACACCAAACCTTTTCCTTGTAAAGATTTTCAAACCATTAAGATTTCCTGCCAAGGATCAGGGAAGAAGTTCAAACCATATGAAAATATTTCCCCACATCAAACCACATGAGGGAAGGAATAAAGAGAACCATTATGGCTTGCCCATCAAGCCATGTGGTGAGAAGGTATTCCTCCCTCTTCCCCAACACTTCAGAATCCATCACAAGTATGATGGATGGAGAAAAGAGAACCATAACAACAATCCACATACACACCCAAAATCCACCCAAATTCCACATGCAACAAGAATACAAACAAAACACCATTTTCATTCCATAACATAAGATATTTTTCATAAGCACAAACATAGAAGAAGAAAAAGGAGGCCATATTTGCTAGCAATCATTGAGCTCTTTTTGTCCCAAGAAGAACCTCAAAGTGTTGTGATCCGTACGAGTGACAAATTTTTGCCCATGAGGTATCTTGCTCGAATTTGGCCAAAGCATGCATAATGGCCAACATCTCTCAGTGGTCGTAAATTGAATACCCTCTGATGTGGGTTTCAATTTTTGAATCTCATAGGTGATGGGATGCCTATCCTACATGAGGACTTCCCAACACCCTCTCGATGCTTGGATCAAACTCTAGAATGAATTTAGGATAATTATGGTAATGCGAGGATGAGACACGAACTCATCACCTCCTTGAGGTGATCAAAAACTTGTTGTGCTACGAACCTCCAAGCAAAAGCCCCCTTCTTGGTCAAATCGGTCAATGGAGCAGTCAACCGAGAGAAATTATTCATGAACCTCCGGTAGTATGTGCACAACCCCACGAATCCTCTCAATTGTGTCAATGTCCTAGGTGGTGGCCAATCCAAGATTTCTCGTATCTTCTCTCTATCCACCTTCATTGTACCCCCACCAATTACATATCCCAAGTATAGAAGTTTGGTCATGCTGAACTCACACTTAGAGGCTTTCGCATATAACGAATTAGCTTCTAATATCCCCAATATCTCACCCAAGTGCCTAATATGGTCCTCCCAAGTCCGTTGTAGACTAAAATCATCAAAGAAAACCAATAAAAACTTCCGCAAGTGGCGGCTGAACACATGATTCATGCAAGACTAAAATGTAGTGGAGCATTAGACAATCCGAAAGGCATCACCAAGAACTCAAAGTGACCGTAATGACATCTGAAAGTTGTCTTATGCACATCCTGCTCCATGACTTTGATCTAATTATATCTAGAATGAAAATCTATTTTCAAAAAATAGATTACACCATGTAGCTCGTCCAACAACTCATCAATGTGTGGTACGGGATACTTTTTCTTTATTGTCTTCTTATTCAAAGCACGGTAGTCCATACACATCCACAGGGTCCCATCCTTCTTCTTCACCAATACCACCGAAGAAGTAAATGGGTGGAACTCAATCTAATATACCACATATTAATAATCTCTGTATAGTCTTCTGATCTCATCCTTAAATCGTTTGGGGTGACGGTAAGGAGAAGTAACCACCGGTCTAGCATCCTCAAGATCAATCACATGCTCAAATCCCATATCTAGAGATATGCCCGGAGGTATGTCACCAAACATTGCACTATGTCTATCCAATAAGCCTGTATATCCACATGGTACTCTCGCTGTCCATCCTCCGATTTCTTGGTTAAACCAAACAATGTACTACCCAATACACCATGTCGTGCCTATATATCCTCTCGATCCTCTTCAGTCTTGTAACAACCTCGGGGTGCCCTGAAGACAAGCCCTCAAGATTACATTCCTCCCTTCGGACTTAAACTTTAGCTCCATCGTCATCTGGATGTTAGTCCAAAAATCACCAAGGAATGGAGCCAGTGTACCACTTAGCACTATGTTGGTATCTCCAATACCAACAATATAGAAATCACTGTAATTATATAGTTACCCATCGTGATGCTCAATTGGTTAATCCGTCATCTACATCTCATAGTATCTCCATTAGCTACAACCACATTGGAGCCCTCAAACTCTTCTTTCTCGTAACCCTCACCTCTCAACCAATGAGGTATCAATAAAGTTTGTGGGTTGCCCCACTATCAATGAGTACCACCACTCGATGTACCTACAAACTCCCCTAACTCTAAATGCCTTATACCTTAGGGTCCTAGACAATGTGGCGATAGTCTCCTGAGGGGAAAAGTCTCACAATCCCGCTCAACACCCGCACTATCTAATGCCTCATCATCATCATCATCCTCTAATCTTTATGTGCATCCAACTCCTCATCACCATCACTCTCCTCAAATACCTCTATGAATAGGGCCCTCCCTCTACCCTTAAAATCGTGCTTTGGAACCCAAGGGTGCGTGCAATCGAAACATAGTTTCTTTCGCCTCAATTCCTCCCTATCCTCACTAGAACCGAATGGTCTCGTGATGTATCTTTCCTAGGTGGAGGTACCTTCGGGTAAACCCACAATTCTAGAAGGAAACCCTTAGGCTGCAATCGAGGTGGAAACTTCAACTTAGGAGTGGGTAACTCCAAGTCACGATCTCTCTTAATAGTCTCATGCAACAAAGAAGGCTCAAATGCCCTCACAACCAAAGAAGAGCATTTGTCAAACCTGATGTGAATAGGGAAATCAACCTCATCTCTCGTAACATCATGTACCATGGTGATAGGCTCTAAAAATATGTGATATATTGATCCATGGAACCGGTCCGCCTCAAATGAGTCAACTCTAAAATACCTATCGGGGTCTATCTTATCAAATCTCGCTCACTACCTCTTTGTGAAATTTACATAAGTCATGATGTATATGTGTCCTCGTGTAATCAACCCATGATGCCACAAATCATGAGTGTCTCCTCTTGATGTAAGATTGCAAACTTAATTGCATCTTCCTCATGCATAGGATTCAAGTCAAAGTATGTCTTCAACTTTTGCACCCAAGACTATTTAGTACACTTCTTAGACCATGAAATGTGGAACAAAAATATGTCCCAACCTCCTTTGCATCTACGGTACATGTACGGTAATCTCTCCTACAATATCACGTAAGGTCTAGTACGCCCTCCCAACAAGACTCCTCATCTACAATATCCCCTTGTTTCCGTGTACCGTGAAACTTCGGATCCTTCAAGAAAGAAGGTTCGCAAAACCCCCAGAGGCCTAGTAGAAGAATGGGGGACTGTTGTCCTGAATGTGCACCCTCACCTCTTTGACCATGTTGTCCCCTATTGCTATTTTATCCTCTTTTAGCATGAGTATCAATCCTGTCTGTGCTAATCTCTTAGTGAGCTGGCTCAAATAGAGATTGGTAGTCTCCTACGCTTTACCATGTTGGTGAATGTAGTGCCCACTTCGCTAGACACCTTTTTGATACTAATCATGATACTGTTGATTATATTATGGACATGATTATGGACCTTATTATAGTATGATGTTAGATGTTAGATCATGGATTATTGTTGACTTGATTCAGTTATGATGCATGATGATTATTAGAGACATTTTGGATATTGATGATGATATATTGTTTGACATGGTTATATTATGGATGTTGTGCAGACTTGTGATATTTGGATATTGTGAGTAGACCTAGAAATGGAAATTATTGGATGATGATATAGTTGTTGATAAAACCATAAATGATATTGTTAAATTGCTTTGATGTTGTTGTGATTCATACATCTAAATGATTTTGGGAATTATATTTATATTATTTTGGATGTTCTGATATGGCCACGAGGCCAAAGGAGGTATTTGTGTTTTGCAGGTTAAAATATCACAACAAACATTGGGGATTGGAGACCAACCACATTGGAATTCTAGATGAATTCAACAAGGTCACCATGGTAACTAGTATTTGTTTGTGCGTGTTTGTGTGTGTTAGGGATTCCCATGGGGGATCACCTTTAATTGTGACCAAGGGGTTTTATGTATTCCTTTTATTTTGGTCCCTTTGTTTATGTTTGCATGTGTTTATTTTGTGGTGCTTTTACCCCTTTCATTATTCATTAAATGGTGTGTAAATATTGTGAGTAATCATGTTGTTAAGTTAGTTAATTAAAATATGTCATAAGAAAGTAATTAATAGAGTTGTTGGCCATGATTAAAGATGTGTAAGTGATGTGTAAGTTAACTTTTGAGTGTGAAACACTCCACCTTCTTGGAAATTCGAAATTGTCCTTGGAGGCTGATTTTGGAGGCTTGTGGGACAAGTTAAACTTGTCCCATACCTCTTAAATTTAATTACCAACCATACCTATGGTTGGGGAGTTGAGATTAGACTTTTGTGATGTTTTTTTGAGAAGGCAAATTGTAGGTTTTAATTGCACTTTTCTTACATGATTTAATTTTAGTCCTTTGGGGTGTGGGTTGGATTTGAGTGTGTAAGTAAACTATCATATTATTCACCCACCTAGTTATTATGCATTGGAGAATGAAGTTGACTTTTGGGTTGGGGTTGAAGATGTGTGATATGGCATCCTAGGTGGATCTGCCTCATTCTCTTCCCTTCCCTCTTCTATAAAATTCGAATGGCTTGCCTTGTTTTGGGGTTGCTTCACTTTGGAGACTTCATTTTCTTGGGTGAATTCTTTTGCTGTTTTGGATCTCTTTCTTGAAGAAGTTTTGGGAAGATTGTTGCATGCTTGTGCTTGGTTGTTTTTGGATTGCTTTCATTACGATAAAGTTTGCTATTTTGGAACTTGGAACAACTCCATCATGGATAGGTAGGAGCTTGATACTTGAAATGCTCTTCTTTTATGAATGTAAGTGTTAATGTATGAATGTTTTGGCATGGTTGTGGGGTGTTGGGTAGATGGCCTAGGAATGGTGTAGGAGAAGACTATGGGGTAATTTTGTAGGAGACACAAGTGTGTTTTAGGGAGGTATAAGAGTGGAGGGATTTGATTTGGGTTCCACCTTATAGAGAAATAGCTTGCATTTCCTTACTCGTTATGGGGTTCCATAAGAGGTTGGGGAGGCATAAGGAAATGTGAGGAATAAGGGGTACTTGGGGGAGGCATAAGGGCATGTCATGGATTTGAAACGATATATATATATTGGTGGTTTGTTTTGAGGTGGGGATACCCATTTCCCCTTTTGGGAGGCATAAGCAACATCCCCTATAGTTTCTTGCTCCTTTGACTTGCTTGAGGAAGCCTTAGTATTGTTTGTCATGTTTTAATGTAGTTGTAGAACTACATTCTGTTTTGGACCGTGTTCTTACTGCACGATTATGCTACTTGTGTGGTTGTGGAAGCCTGTTGTTGTCATGAGTTAGATCACATATTTTATTGCATTGTGGTTGGGGCTCGGGGCTAATGAAGAAGGATGGATTCTCCTCTTGATTTGATGTCTTGGTTGGGTGGAGAGCATTTCCTTTCCCTACTCTTGCTGTGTGATCAAATTAGAAGAATGAGAAATCTACATGTTGCTGTTTTGGATCGAGATATAAACGGTTTAATGACGTCCCTTGTGAAATGAAATATTATTGTAGCCCCTTTCCCACTTGAAGTGGATGACCTGTGTATTCATTATCAAGGAAAGATACTATGTATTGGCAATTAAAGTGGAAATTTGAAATGTAAAAGAGTTATACTCTGTATTCTATGTTGGAAAGAATGATATGTGTTTTGTATGTTGTAAGAGTTTTGTTTGAATTAATGGAAGTGTTTTCCTTGTTAATATGATATTATTTCCATTGGAAAACTGTACTTAACAAGCTCTATGAAATCCCTATTTGGAAATTGGAAAAGTGAAACACGTGAAAAGAAAATATATTATTTTGTCCTGTATATAATATATGTTTTTGGAAAGAATAAAATAAGAAAGTTGTAAATTTGTCTTTTGGAATAGATAAAGGATTACATAATCTTCCTCAAATTGTATCATTGTGTTGAATTTAATCATTTAGATGCGAGCTGTAATCTCTATTTGAAAGGAAGTGTAATACTCTGTTTCTTTGAAATATGTGAAAGTTGGAAATCAGAGATGTATCTTAGTTTTGAATAGTTGGATTGAATCAACTAAATGCATTAGATTAGGTTTGGAGCACATTATAATACTTGGAAGAAGACAATGGCAAATAGACCTTTAAAAAAAAATTGAACTATGTCTTGTATTTCCTTTTGACAATTATTTAATCCCAAATGCCTGATGAATGCAACAAAGGAATACTAAATTAAACATTAATTTGGGCATAATAAGATCTAATAGAATTCATCTAGATATTAACACTTAAGGAAATTCTTATAAAAACTTAGCAAAATCGGGCTCAACCATTTTGTAGTCGTCGCTGTCAAGAAATGTAAATGTTCAAATTGCAAATCAATCACCAAATTAAATCTTGAAATCTCTCTTAAATACACCTAAGAATAATTTTCCATGTCTATTTGACATGTTGAGATAGGGACAAGGAAAAATTGAACAAATTAAACAAGTTAAAATTTACTAGTTTGCATTGAAAAGCTCACAAAGCATGTTTTCACAAAAAATTGACCTGTAGTGCCCACATTTTATGCACCCAAATACAACAATAAAATACCAAGATAATTTTTTTTTGACTTACATTGTTCACTACACACAACACAACACGGGCTCCAAGTACAGAAACTCGACTCACATACGAAAATCACATAAGTCATCGACTCACATAGACCCATGAAAATGACATAGGCATGTCGATGCCACACTTTTCCCAATGAACGAATACTAGCAATGACCCAACCACAAGAAACATGACTTCAGGAATGACGAACCCACAACACATCATTACTTTAAATGTATTTTAGTTACGATTAACATTCCAAGAACATTATTGAGCAAGGATAAATTTCTCGTTTGTCCACCCACATATTCTTAAGTTTATTCCGCGGTTAAAATACAATTTGACCATCTTATGTTGGCTTCTTATACTTTATAAAAATTTCCAAAACTAACATACTTATTTGGCATAAATCAAATTGCATACAAAGTACTTAATTATCTTATTATTATGTTAAGAATATTCTCCTCCAACATTTATTTGATGTCAACAGTTTTACCCTTACAACTCAAGCGAAAGTGACTTGATATCCAAAACGCAATAAAAGGATTTAACAGAGATTTAGATACAAGGTTGCTTTTTACCAAAAACATTTCTTGATCTCACGGTAATCATTTCCCTACCATAGTTATTCCAATTCAATGACTTAATGACTTCCTTTTTATATTTATATATCTTTTGTTTTCTCATAGTTTGATCACAACAATGCAATACATATTCTTTGAAACACATAAAGATATTAAATTGAGTTATAAGGTCTCCAAGAGTGGCAGTATCCCTAACCTCAATTCTCATTTTTACTCTTATATGCTTCATTTTCTACGTCACGTTATGGCCTTATTCTTAGAATTGTCTTGTAAAAGGAGCTACGAAGTGTTTGTCTAACCTCTTGAAGACATAAAAGATTAGAAGGCTTGTAGCTACACACGAACCCAAGTTAACATCCAAATCAACTAAGTTTCAGATTTATTCTAACTTCACCTAAGGGTCTACCCCTCAACTATACATGAGTTTTAAGTGAGAGGACAAATTTATGCTAAACCGCCTTCCAGAAAGGACCAAGGTGTGATGTTGAGAGAAACCAATGTAACACCTTTAGCTGGGTGGAGATAAGGGTTTCATTAACAAGAGTGCAAGGTAGGGAACAACTATATCCCGATCTCCATTTATGTCGTTTGGATCCAACAGGGATTTCATTCGATGAAGAATTTTAATTTTAAATCTAACTTTGAAAGACAAGGTAGTCCGCTAGGCTACGAAGGAGGGGTTAGCTCTACACACTCCAAGAAAAGTTTGACTGTGTCACTCCTATCAGACGGGTTAAGACAATGTCACTAAACCTACTGACTAAGACGATAAGTCCATTCTTGAGCTCTGATTTGCCTAAATTAGGACGTTCCATCGAGAGCAAAGATTAAGTTCATCCTATGGTTTTCAATGTCTTCTAGGGTAAAAAGTAACACACATGAAAACAAGTTATGCTCGGATATTGAACAAGGGTAGAGTGTTTCAATTTAATTCTCTTTATTACATTTACAAGATATAAATGCGCAAGATGACTCATTAATCATTTAATGAACACTAAATATACACTACAAGATATTACTTCAAATTTATTTACCTTATATAAATATCAAACCCTTTCTACCAGGTGTACTATAAATCAAAATTGAACTATGATTAAATGCACATTTCCTAGATGTCCTTGAAACTAGCATTTCATACATATCAACAAATTATCCAATATAACCTTCTGTATCAAGAGACTACATTATACATTTATTCTTTTAACAATGAACTATATAAATTACAATGATAATTAATGAATTACACATCGCCTTTCCATCTGTCATCATTCTTTCATCCTGCAAAGACCACGTGAGCATGATATCAACGATAAATCGCTGGCATGGCATCCACCCTAATCTAACATAATTATCATTTTTAGTTTTCCCATTTACATATAATAATAATTACAATTTGCAAGCGAAAGAAAAATTTTAGAGGCATGTATTTCAAGCATATCATTTCACTTCATTTTGTAACCCAGGAGAGAGAAAGAGAAGGGAAGAGAGAGAAAACACCATTTTGTCAAAAGTTCTATTTCACACAACAAATCACACTAGAGAGTTTTAAATAGTTATTTACATGTGTCGAATGTTTCCACGGTGGTTTGGCAACCCGACGAGGGTCCCATAACTTTCTATTTTTAACTTTTCTTACTAGCTACAAAAACGTTCAAAACGGGCTCAGAGGCTAAGAAACTGCTTCCAAAGGTTATCTTCCGAAGAGAACGCACACCACGACTAACTTTCTATGTGTCCCCGATATACCAGAGAGTTCAAAGAAACTGATGGAATTGGGAAAAAGTGAATAGGTTTACGTTTGGCGGCCATTTTTCTGGGGCCACTGGTCGTAGTTGACCCAGTTGCAAATGAACCAAAGTTAGCTCGAAGGCTCAGAACACCACGCCCAAAATTGATGTTTGATGGATGAGCACGCAATGAGACACTTCCTACTAGTTTCCCTATATAAGGAGAATTCATCAGAGTCGTCGGGACAGAGAACTAGAAAACCATTTTCAAACGATGACAAGTTTTCTGGAGCGACAAGTCGAAATTGATCCAGTTGAACCTCGTCAAACTGCGACCGGAGGCCTACAAAATGGCTTTTCCAAACTATCCAGAAAAGTGTTTTTCCCTAAACTGAATGTTCCAATCAATTGTCTAGTATAAACACTAGAGGTTTGCAAAGACGAGAATTAATTTCTCTATCCAGGTTTTAAATGGTGGTTCAAAACGAAAGCCAACTTTCTAGATTTAACAACTTTTTACTGTAAAAAAGTGTAACAAGGCTCCTATAAGAGCGTTAAAAAGATCTCATATGTTCGTTCGGGGTCAAACCAAAGGTCAAGGTGACTCCTCGCATATCAAGGAACATGAATGAATCTTCACATCTCATTTTTAGAGTTACGAAGGGTACTTAATGAGTCTCCAAAAATACAAAAATTAACTATTTAACAGGAAGAAGGTCAACAATATTACTGGGAAGTCAAACTCATCTTGTCGATATACCAATATTGTAGTGATCTAACTAGGTAGGAAGCTTTCTAAATCACCTCAGAATGAGGGCGAGAAGTTCATGTTTTAATGTAATGAGTTATTTTGACATCGTGAGTTATGACAAGACATTTCATTGTTTTTGCACGAGTTGAAATAAACAATTAACTGTATTAAGATCTTGATATTTTAAAATTATTTTAAGTTGTAAACGAAAACTAAAATACGAGAGTTATGAAAGATGAGGGAAGGTGAACCATGCTTGGAAATGAACTGGTGAGGCAGAAGTCGGTTGAAATTATGGAATTCGGTTCAACATCTCCCTTAAGCATTTTTCAAACAGATCATGAGCGTCCGCAAATTTTTACCATTTTTCCTTTGCTCAAAATCCTCAAGCTTTCCCAATGAACCCATTTTTCACCGAACCAACAATAAAATAACATGTTTAAACGGTGTTGTCCAATACAGTTTGCAGCTCCCTCAAGATAGCCAACATGACTAAGAAATCCATACACACCCGCAAACAGTCTTATTGTAGGCACAATACAACAAGAGTTGGTCATGCAAATACTAAAAATCCCTCCAAATACCTTCCATCCTGTGTTCAATATGGGGTGCTAGAGTAGGACAAAGACATCCATCTCAGCATAAGGGGAAAACGAATCTACCCAAAGGAGTCTCAGGTGGCTCAAGGGGCCACACAAGCAGATGGGAGAACAAAACGTAGGTAAAGTGTTTGACCAAATGCCACAAAGAGATGTGGTCTCAAGGGATGCTATCCTTGCTGGATATTCACAAAAAGGGTCATCAAAACAACTAACAGTGGTCAAACCTGATCAGTACGCCTTTACCAAAGCATTCACGCAGCCTTGAAAATGGTAGTCTAGAACAAAAAATACATCCATCGAGCAAAAGATACAAACACCATTCTATCAGCTGAAAACACAGGCATCACAGGAGTTGTGGATGCAAACGTGGAGGGAGAAACACAAGCACAATAGAAAACTGCAACCAATACTGTCTAGGTCTCCATTCCCAGCAACCATGTAGCCAACACTAGGAGAGGGACGTTTTGCAGATCGCAATCATGAGCCAGGAGGAGAAAACATACTCACCCACCAAGGAAAAGGAACCACAATAGGAAGAAAAAAAAAATAGAACCAAACGAATATGCGGCTAGGAGGAAAAAGGCATTTCATCCCAGCCGAAAATGTCAGAGTATGATTAAATTAAAACTACAAGGAAACTAGTAGGCGGCCAATAATACATTCACACTTACTCCAACGTATGACATGCCATTAATTAGGTGGCCATCTTCAAAACTGATGTGCACTCCTTCAAAATGTACGCCAAGTTGGTTCATTAATGATCAACAGAGAGTGGCAGGCTGGTGGTTGAGTAAATCAAATTCACCACTACTTGATAATTATCTAACTTGGCATACATGGACCAGTTTTCTGACAAGGGGAAAAAAGAAATTTGCGGTTGAAGGCATTTACCCAAACATTTACAAAGCATACAAGGGCACCTAGATGGCCAAGGATAAAAATTTGAACCTGTAAACAAGAACATTACGTCCTTGACGATGGCGCCACCCATGAACAAGCTTCCCTTGCGCGAATCGAGGCTCGATCCATGAAGCGACCAATCCAAAACAATAAAATCACTTATCAATAATTAACAACAAAGTTGATAACAAATCGACGATCAGATAACGAAGTTATCGTCGATCGATAATAATAATAATAATAATAATATTACTATTATTATTACCACTTATTAATACTTATTAATCGTATTAACAAGAACCAACTTACGAGCTTGATAAATCGAGCACACAGTTTTCCTTTAATAGGAGGAAACATAATGGACGAGGCGGGGCCAACCACGAAAACATCAACACAACACGAGAAGACACGCACGAAATGGGAGAATTCCAATTGTTCTCTGTGACAAGGGCAAAGCCAACAAAAGATCAACGAGAGCACCCACAGCGTTAAAAGCTTAAAGCAACACAATTGTCTAAGAAGGAAAGGAAGAATGATGAATGAGGCATTACTGCACCCCTTAAAATTTATCAAAATAAAAAATTAATGATCTCTGTGTAAAGAGGACGTTGCGATATTTTTTACGAAAGTCCTCATTTTCTTAAAACCGAGCCCTCTATCAACATTTATGGAATTCTAATGTTTTTCCTTCACTTAGCGTCAAAAAAAAAAAAAAAAAAATCGGGAGAAATTTCTTGTGAGGCCGAATTTTTCCCTTAGAGCTTGAGAAAATTTTGGGAAAATTTTCCTAATTTTTCCAACCGACCCGAGCCAATCGGAGGCTTGCACGTGGCACCATGAGGTGTCAGCGGAGGGTAGACCCCTTTTTAGCTTAGCACTCCAACGAAAAATTTTGGGAAAATTTTCCAAATTTTCTCCACCGCCCCGTTGGGCCGCAACTAATCGGCAATGCCACATGGCGTCATGAGGCATCGGTGGAGGAGTGGGTCCCTTTTTGCCTTTGTACATTTTTGGAAAATTTTGGGAAAATTTTCCAAAATTTTCCCCCTCGCTTGCAATCGACGCTCATGCACCCAATCGGGAGGCTGCCACATGACATCACGAGGTGCCGATGGAGGTGCGAGTGAATGCTACCCTCTTAGCCCTTTGGGGCATTAAAATAATTTTCTACCCATCACCCCACCTTCCTCGCATTGGATTAGGAGATGCCACGTGTCCCTGCAAACTTGTGGGAGTGCGGGCACAAAGTTTGTTTTCACCCGGCTGGGAAGATTTTTCAAAATGTCTCTCATTGCTCGCTCTCCTCGCGGCCCGACTTGGGAGGCACCACGTGTCCCTAGTGGATTTGTGGACCTACGGGTGCATGGTGCAAAGTTGTTTTTATTTTCCGTGTCGAAAAATTTCCAAAATTCTCCCCACGACCCACCGACCCGCTCTTGGGGAAAATTTTCACCCCAAGTCCGCATTGCCCATAACTCAAAAAATATGAGGAGTTAGGAGGACTTATTTATATCATTGGAAAGGTGAGGAAATTTCCTATCAATGCAAGTGATTTAGGAAAATTTTTAATATGTTAAATTTGAGAAAAAACAAGTTGAACCTTTAAGATGGTTAGAGAGTGGGTATGATGAGGAATTACCCTCGAACCTTATTGAACCTTCTAACCCTAAATTTTGGACCTTATGACCTTTAATAATTGTTGATAAAAAGAAAAGCATGTTCTAGTGAATTATAATTTTTCTGGAACTTTTTAGTGATAGTTGTTTCCTTGTAATCCAGTTGTAGATTCTTTTAAACAAAAAAATTATTCCATAATTTTCCTAATTAATCCTAGGTTGTTCTTGGGTCTCAAGTGGGTTGTTTTAGTGGGCGTTCAATGAACAATTATTTCATCAAATCTACCCTATATCCTCACTTGTCTTGTCCCCCATATTTCAATCCCATGTGATCTGAGAAACAATTGCTCGATACCACTGAAATATCCTTTATGGGATACTACTTAAAAAACATAAAATATTGAAAATTTACAGCAAATAAAATACTGATTTTTGTAGATTTTTACAATAAGGACAACAGACTAAAGAAAATTAAAATCTCCCAAAATATCCACTCGAATTACATGAAAATTTAAAGAAAGCTTGATATTATTATAAAGGACATAATAACACTATTTTTGGAGTTTTACAGAAATTAAAATGCTGCCAGAAAAAGCACAGCGTGCCTACAGCTGACTAAAAACGTTAGAGGCTCATAACTCTCCAAATACAAGGGCAAAAATTAAGGGTCTTTAGAAAGAATTGTTGTATATATCTCCCTCCCCGGGTAAATATAGACAAACAGAAGAATATGGAAATCAAATAAACTCAAAAAACCACGACATTTATTTACACCACTAGTAGCGCTGGCGCAGATCAGAAGGTGTCGACATGGAAAAAGTCACACCCTGGCGTAGGTTGGAGGCGTAGACATGGAAAAAGTCACGCCCGGCACAAGGTTGGAAGGTGTCGACATGGAAAAAGTCACGCCCTGACGTAGGTTGGAGGTGCAGGTTGGAAGGTGTCGACATGGAAAAAGTCGCACCTTGGCACATATTGGAGGGCACAGGTTGGAAGGTGTCGACATGTAAAAATTCACACCCTAGCACAGGTTGAAAGGTGTCGACATGGAAAAAGTTGCTGCAGCCTTGCAAGTTAAAGGGTGCGAGGTTGGGAAAGTGTCGACATGGAAAAAGTCACACCACAGCACGAGGTTGGAAGGTGTCGACATGGAAAAAGTCACGCCCTGGCGCAGGTTGGAGGGCGCAGGTTGAAAGGTGTCGACATGGAAAAAGTCTCACCTGGCGCAGGTTGAAAGGTGTCGACATGGAAAAAGTCGCACCCAGGCGCTAGATCAGAAGGTGTCGACATGGAAAAAGTCGCGCCCAGGCACAAGTTGGAGGGCGCAGATTAGAAGGCGTCGACACCACATTTTCAGTGCCTATAGCACACTTAAGAGTATGTTGACATGAGGATGGATGCATCAAGTGCATCTTCGTGGAGGTGTAACATTTTGAGCGTTGACACACAGAACTTCGACAGAAAGCAAACCCCGATCCAAATATTCAAATGGCCATAACTTTTCACAGGGAGCTTGGATTCACATAAGGTTGGACTTTTCAAAAATCTTACAAGGTCATCTACCCAAATATGACTAGATATCTTTAATTGGGTGAGAAAAATTTCTTCAAAAATGCAAAATACAATTCGCCATTTTTTGGGTTTGCTAGGTTCTCACCTACCACCATAATGAGATGAATTAAATAAAATGCGGAGGTGGTTGGGGTAGATTTGGAATTCCTCTCTCTTCCATCTCTCATTCTTCCTATAAATTTTAAGGAAGGGCTTCTTTCTAAAGGTTGGACATTATTGTTTTGCCCCTCCCTTCTTCTCTTTGGCGGGCGAATTTGTGGAGTTCAAACCTCCCATCTAAAAGCGTAATGCAACTTTGCCTCTTGGCATTTTGTAGTGTATTTTATCAATCTTTGGATCAAATAATACATATATGTGGATGATTCTCAACCCTCTCTATGTTCATTTGCATCCTCCTAATCTTTCACTGTAAATTTGGTTATCTGTGCATGATCTTGCATTGCATTTTAATGGTTTGTGTTTATTGGCAAGACAGGTGTTCTTCATTCCTCAGTGCATCACCTTTGTTAGTTTAGGTTTATTTTTATGCATCTTCTTACCCTATCTCCTTGGCAAGTTAGATTAGGTTTTTGAGTAAACCCTCTGCATTTTTATGTGTGCATCTGAACAGAGGAATAGGAACCGGCCTTCATCCGGAGAGCTTTCCCAATTCGCAAGGTCCCACACTTGGGAAAAGCTCCTTTTATGAAATCACTGCGAGAGTCTCAAGCCATCGAGAGTTACAGAAATTTAGGGGTCTTGTGATTCACCATCAACAATAACATTAACAAATATAGGAAATAATATTTCCACCTTCGAGATCTGAAAATGGCCCATTTGAAACCCTCTAAATAAGCGTTGGAAATTGATGAAGATGCCTTCAACGTGCTACCACGCCCTGCCCAAATGGCTGCCATGAATATGATCTAGTAAGCCCTCTGATTATCTTCCCCAAATGCCCCCAAAAATCCTCAAACCCTTCCTCTGAACCCTCTGATAATATCTCAGTAACACAACCCTGAAAGTGGCTCCAAAATGATAGACTAGGGTAGATCTCTCACTACCGAAGAATGCCCTACTAGCTAGGGACAAGTCTCTCACCACCGAAGCTAGGGTCCCTATGGGATTTCACTCCACAAGCTGTAGATGCGCAACAACGGATGCACGTGACGTGAAGGAGGATAAAATGTATGCGAAAAAAGTTTCTTTCCTTTCTCTCCGGCTCCTTATATACTTCTCCTTGGCAAATGAGCCCCACTAACCCTAGGTGCATTTCATTCCATGGAGGGGCCAATCAAATAAAAGTAAATATAGTTACTTTTTCCTTTTTGAGTCATCATGGTCCAAAAGTGACCCCAAACACAAAACTTGGATATTAGAACCACGGGGCCCCTTCCCAAAGATCCTAACATCCACTGACCCCTTGGTATGACCATGGTTTGGACTTGACTTGGCTCTTGGGCCTTTTGGCGTAGGAAATGGGACATTACAGAAAGGGGACATTACATTAATACACACAAAAACCAACTCACTTACAAGAAAGTGATGTGTGAGGGGTCAAATGGGAGGGAAACTCCCATTTGGCCTTGAAAAGAGACCCCCATACCCATAGGTAGGGTCCAAGGGTCCTTTTCCATGATAGGGAAGTTCCCAACATGAAAAGTGATCACCAAAATTGCCACTTTTAGCCCAAATCCGAGTTTGGGATAAATGACACAAGAGTTGAGGTGGTGGGGCCCACCCAAGTGGCACTTAGGTGGTCCTATTCCTCTAATAACCCACTTAATTAACACTAAACACAATTTAGCACAAGTAGGACCACTAGGTCCCTAAACAAGCTCAAAACAACTAAACAAATTACAATTAATAAAATTTTACAAGTAGGGGTCACCCATGGTGCCCAAATACAACAAACAACAATCAATTAAAGATTCATACAACAAACATGGCTAGGAATTGGCCCAATAAGCCGCTTGTGCAAACCCGAAGTGTAGCCCTAAAACCCACATTCTCCTGTGCCCTATAATCTGCACACTCATTACAAACATTAAACATATCTTCCTAATAAAATATATAATTTAAACAATCTAAATAAATCATACATGGATAAATCATGCTAACTATACCAAACCATGTCAAAATGAAATGACTAATGCTAACATATATATCCATACTAGCTCAAAATAAATTAACCATCTAAGTAACACATGACAACATCCAATTAGTCATTATAATTCCAAATGATAACCAAGTATATAACAAAGCCATGAGTAAATCCATCACATGTGTAATGAAGCCAATTATAACATAATATACTGATATCCCAAAATCATATCATGCCAAATCTAAGAAATAACCACAATCCTAGCTTGGTGCTATGTGCCCAAATCACACAAGTGTCGCCAAACGAACCATAACAATAACATATAGTAATCAAATGATACTAAAGTCCATGTCCATCATCAATATAAGTAATGAGTCAACAAATAAACTATGGTAGGAAGAGGTGGGCACTACATCCTCCTCTCCTAGAATTAGACTTCCTCTGAACGTCACTAGAAGAGATAGGGATCACGAGCCCTCGGTGGTGTAGCATCCTCCCATGTAGCTTTGTCTCATCATATCTGCTCCACACCTGGTCCAAGTCTCACTCCCTTAGGGCCAATCTCTGTGCTCCAAGATGTGCATGGGATTTAGTCTGTCTTGTCCATCTTCCTCCTCCCTGTAATGGTAACCAATCAATACATGAGAAATATCAGACACATATCTACGTAATAATGAAACATGAAACACATCGTGGGCCCATGCAAGGCGTGGTGGCAAAGCTAAGCAGCAAAAAACTGGACCTATGACCTCCAAGATATCAAATGGCCCCAAAAAACGAGGCAAAAGCTTAGAACCCTTTCTATAAAGGATTGGGCTCTTATGTGGATGGAATCTTAAGAAGATTTTTTCACCCACTGCAAAGTGATGATCGATCCTCTTGGTGTTTTCATACTCCTTCTAAAGCGTGCTCTAACCTACTCAAGATGCTAAATGCCATGGATCAATCAGGCCATTGTGTTGGATAATCTATCTTACCCCACACTAAGCTTATCGCACTTTACTTCATGAGGATTGTGGTTGGCCATGTTATCCTCCTCTATTGGCTAGTCTGCTTTCCTTCTTTTTTGATAGTATAGAAAACCATTATTTTTCTCTTCCATGAAAATCCCAGGTTGGGAAGATCAGAGCTCGATACCACTATAATGTCCCTTATTAGGGCTGAAACTGAAAAAGGAGGAAATCACACAAATCCAAGTGAAATTTATTTTATTTTTATAACTACAATCATCCTTCAAACCATAGGAGAACTATATAAGAGCTTAGAATTCACCATAAAACTATGCGTAACAACCTGAAAAATACTATAAATAATTCATCAAGCACTTCAATCAATATCTATCAATTTGGCAACAATAAATGGACAAAATAAGTAAATATATATTGTTGTAATTAAATTTAGGACAGTGGTAGAACAACTAGAAACCAATGCTTCAGTAAATGATGGTTAAACATCACCAAAAATCATGAAAATATAGATTTCGGCCTTATAAATTATGTTGAATCAGAATATAAAAATAAAAATTGTAGTTCTTTCCCTAGAAGAAACCCAAATAACATAAAACCCTAGTTGCTCCCTCTAGGTAGAGCTCCATAACGCATACAAAACACTTGTAGATATTTTCTTGATTTCCCTAGGTCCAAATCTGCAAGAAGTCTTCAATGAATATCTTCAAATCACCCATAATGGAGTGTTTTAGTCCTTCACCAAGCCACAAGGAATCTTTTTGTCTTCCTTGGAATGCCCCACAAGAGGAGTTTCATCCTCAAGTGTAAGTAAATGAGCACGATGCCCAAAAGCTAAGTATAGATAAAAATTCACCAAAGATGAGGTGCAAATGAAGTCCTTGTGTTCCTTTTTTATCGTTCCCTTGGCACCAACAACAAATTAGAAATGGACCGACCTCTTTAAGCTTCTTTTAATCTTTTAATATTCTTTTATGATTCTTGACACATAGTTGACGTACTAAAATAGAGGAAAATACTAAAAGAAACATTAAAATTATTAAAATAAAGATGAATTGTAATACAATTTCTTCCCTTTTTAAACTAGTACCAATTGAATACTTTTTCCATTTCTCTTCCCGTGGCCAGGAAGAAATTACACAAGGTAAGTAATTTGGGATTATAATGTTCCCAACATGAAATTGAAAGATAAAGTAAAGTTCATTAGGAGGTCGGTAATGTTGGAAAGTTTCAAGATGGAAGTAGAAAATAAAGAAATCTTAAGAGATCGGTCTCACAACTTATGGCTCTTGGCACCAACCAAAGGGTATAAGAAAATTCTTATGGGCTCATTTGCACATCAATTTTGACATATATAATTTATATATTTGGAGTATAGGATTGTTTACTCTATTTCCAACTCCACTAAGGAAAAAATCCATATTGTGGAATCGAAGGAGAATGAAAACCTTCCTTGTGGCATTTGGAGAATGAAAACTCTCCAAATTGGGTGGCATGAAGGAGAATATTGAAGATCCTCTAGCTGGTTTTTATCTAGGGAATCAAGAAGAAGACCTACAAAGAGATTTTGCATGATTTGAAGTCCCTATCCTAGGGAGTGATTAGGGGTGAAGTCATTTTAAGTGCCTTCTAGGGCACGACACTCATTTATTATTTGATATTCAGACTTGACATAATTTATAAGGATGAAATCATTCATATTTGGTTATTTTTTTAGATAGGGTTAAAACTTTTTTGATATTGAGGGGACCAAAAACCATTCATATTTAGTTATTCTTTGGGGTATGGAAACCTCCCTTTTATTATTTATCTCGAGTTGTACTTATGTTGTTCTTAAAATAATTTTCTAGTTGAGTAGTTGATTTATTTTCATGGTGAAATTCTTCTAAAGTATTTGTGAAAGGTCTAAAAATATTGTGGATGAGTTGTAGGGTGATATTTGGGTGAAATCTTGTGTTTTAAAAATCAGAGAACAATATTCCATACTTGATTTAATTGTTAGTTTGTTGGTCCTATTATGGTGAAATCATAGCACCCCCCGAATGGTCCAAGTTTGAGATGGGGCATTCGGTGTGATTGCAAAACATTGAGTTATCATGAAGTGTGGGACATTGTGAATCGGATAACTCTCCAGAGAAGGCCGGTTCCTACTCCTAACCTACCTACCACTAACTACTCCTAATGTAGGCAAAACTATTGACTAATCCTAATCTAATGCTTCCAAGAGGACAGGGAGAAAGATACATGGAATGAAAACCTACACTAAGAGCGGTGATACACCAAGAAAGGAGTGTTGATCACTTCCCCAACCTGTAACAATGATGAATAAATGAATCTAGAAAGGGTGGTCTTGCACCACAAACTAGATCACACCCAATACATCATTCCCAAAATGAGCACAACACACCCAAATCTGTAACGAATAAGGATATACACAACCATCTGTTTGCAATGAGAGGAAAGAAAAAACAATAAAATCATGTATGGGTCAGAACAATCAACACAACAATTTTATTATTCCTTAAGATTTACACAGTACATTACATGTAGAGGAAGGCATGAAACCATTACGAGTTTGGAGGAAATCCTAAAGCCCCAAAAAATATGGGTTGCATGGGAGAGAAAATGATCAACCATTGCACATACAAACCCCTTACATTTTATAGAGGAAGAAAATGAGGAGAGAGATGGAACAAAATATTAAAATGTACCCCAATCTCTGTAAAATCCATCATTGTCCTTGCAGGAGTGATGGGAAAGTACTCCAAGCCCATAATCCATTATACCTTGCTTGTTGGGGAAGAAAGAAATCCCATACCTCATCATTTTGGTAGGTGAGAAATTTGGAACCATTCCTCTAAAATGGCAGACTGTATTTCCTCATTTTGAAGTACTTTCTCTAAAATTAAGGAAACTAGTCGTTATGTAGAGGACATTGAGAGCTTTCCAAAAGTCCTATTTTGTTCAAATCGAGCTCCTAGTCAAAAGTTATGGCCATCTGAAGATGAGGGTGCCATACCGCAATAAATGCAAGTAATTGATCTACCTTTTCAGAGCTTTGCCCCTGCATTGCATCCTCTGAAATCCAAAATTTCAGACTTTCAGGATTTAGAGATTTGGGTTTTCAACTTGGAGATGCTACCACTATTCATCGCTCACGCTAGTTTGAGAGTTCAAATTTGAAACCCGAAGTCTGAAATTTTGAGGTTTTCGAGGTTTTGGGAGTTCAAATTTCAGGTTTTAGGAGTTCGGGATTCGGGGTTTCGGGAGTTTAGGTTTTGGGGTTTGGGAGTTTGGGTTTTGGGGTTTTGGTTACTTTTCATCTATCTGGGCGACACATTTCTTTGAATTCTCGAAAGCCCAAAGTCTGAAATTTGGACTTCGGGTTTTGGATCTTTGTCTCTTCGGTCTCGTGGCATTATTCACTGCATGAGCTCATGAAACTTAGAATCTCCAAAATCCCAAACTCGAATTTCAGCGTTTAGGTTTCGGATTTCTTCTCCCTTTTCGCGCTTCTTTTGCGAGTTCCCAATTTCACCTCAACCTACCTCTGAAGGACTTGACCTCCGAGATCCTTTGTAATGTGCTCGGCCCACTTCAATTTACTCAAGAGTCGAGCCTAAAATGTGAGCTCCATGGCTGAATCAATCCTCTTATTTTCTCTGTGTGAGGTCATGTTTCTCGATTTTGCCCGAGGGGAAAAATAAGATAATAGGTCCAAAATTCAAATTTAAATTCGATTGAGGTTTGTGATAATTCCTTGTTTTTCAGTTTCAAGCTTAGAAAGGGACATTAAAAACATGATGTTAATTTTTACATCCATTACAAAATTGTCTCATTAAACATACAACATCGAGGAGTGACTAAATGGTAATATATAACTATACTTTTCACCTATAATTGAGGATTTGTATTAGGAAAAGTGCACCAATATGGGGGGCCAAAAACCCAAAAATAAACGAAACGTGTACGTGTTCTTTAATAACGCGATCGTGTTACAATTTATTAGGCTCAAAATTCACGAACCTAAAATGCGTACACGTTATAATGTGCACGTGTTTACGGTGCTATAAAATGCGTACAAGTTTTGGCCTATATCAAGTTTAAGAGGGCCTAAAGTAGTCATATTTACTAAAATAAATGTTAAGTAAATATAAGAAGTTAGGGTCACTCTGCACCTGCTGGAAGTGGTCTCGTAGCTCTGATAGTTATAATCTAGAAGATAGTTTTTAAAAATCTAATCTGGTCAGTACTTACTCATTTTTATAATTTCAACAATGACCTAAAACTTTTAGGCCATATATATTGTAGTTGGTCTTTGTTTTGCAAAAACATATAGTCGTTTTGTAGGTTTTTTGACCTTTTGGATTGGATTTTGGCCCTACCACTACTTGAATTGGTACTAATTTTGAAATTTGGTCCATAATTCACTTTAGTGACCATGAATAAGCTCTATGATGCTTGTCTACTTCTTACTAAAATGAGATTCTCATTTTAGGCCTTTGAGGAAGTAGTCTCTCACCATGACTAAATGAGTTGATCGATCACCTTAGACACTATTACCTACACACACTTTGAAACACACTGAATGATTTTATTAAAACTTTCCTTTGGGTTAGGGTTTATGATGTAGGGTTAAGGGTTTAGGGTTTAGGGCTCGAGAATTTAGGACTCAAATTCTAGGATTTAGGGTTAAGGGCTCATGGTTTAGGTCTCACGGTTTATGGTTTAAGGTTAAGAGTTTAGGGTTTATATCTCAGGATTAAGGGTTGAGGGTTTAGGATTTAGGATTTAGGGTTTAGGGCTCAAGGTTTTGGGGTTAGGTTTCATACTTTAGGGTTTAGAGTTTAGGGTTTAGGGTTTAGGGATTAAGTGTTTAGGGTTTAGAATTTAAGGTTTAGGTTTTAGGGTTTAGGGTTTAGGGCTTAGGGTTTAGGGCTTAGGCACGTGGGTTAAGGGTTTAGGATTGAGGGTTCAAGGCTAAGGGTTTAAGGTTTAGGATTTAGTGTTTAGGGAGGGTTTAGGGTTCGGGGTTTAGGGTCTAGGTTTTAAGGCTCATGATTGAGGGTTTACTGATTTAGTGTTTAGGGTTTAGGGTTGAGGGTTTAAGTTTGAGGGTTTAGGATTTATGGCTCAAGGTTTAGGTTTAGGGTTTAGGGCTCAGGGTTTAGGATTTAGGGTTGATGTTTAAGGGACGAGGGTTTAGGTTTAGGATTTATGGCTCAGGGTTTAGGAATCAAGGTTTAGGGTTTAGGGTTTATATTTTAGGGTTTATGGTTTAGGTTTTAGGGTTTAGGGCTTAACGCTTAGGGTAGTAAAAATAATGTTGAGGGTTTATGATTTAGGGTTTATAGTTTAGGGTTAAGGGTTAAGGTTTTAGGGTTTAGGGTGTAAAATTTAGGGTTGAGGGTTTAGGGTTTAGGGTTTAGGGTTTAGGGTTTAGGGTTTAGGGCTTAGGGTTTAGGGTTTAGGGCTTAATGTTTAATGTTTAGAATTGAAGGTTTAGGTTTTAAGGTATAGGGTTTATGGTTTATGGTTTAAGGATTAGGATTTAACGTTTAAGGGTCGGTGTTTAGGGTTTATGGCACATGGTTTAGGGGTTAAGGCTCAAGGTTTACGGTTTAGGGTTTAGGGTTTAGGGGTTATGGTTTAGGGCTTAGGGTTTAGGCTCACCAATTCAGATCACTATAATGTTTTTGTCTTACCCCTTCTTATTAGTATTGAGAGTATTCAACTAAAAGGTTTCATCTACTTTGTAGGAAGAACATTCAAAAGGAGTCATCATAATTTGATTCCTTTCATTTTTGATATTTTGAAGGAGGAAATGCTAGATATCCAAGAACAATTCGATAAAAAGAAATATTACCCAATACAACTATCTTCTTTTACCCATTGCACGGTAACTATTTCACTCTTTGTAATGTTTTGTGTCTTACGCATTCTTATTAGTATTGACAGAGAGTATTCAACCGAAAAGGGTTCATCGACTTTGTAGAGGTAGAACATTCAAAGAGAGTCATCACAATTTGATATCTTTCATCTATTAATATTTTGAAGGAGGGAAATGCCAAATATCCAAGAAAATTTGAGTACAAAGAAATGTTTTGATGCTCTTTTGAATAATTATTTCAGTTGGAAATTTTTGAGAATGAAGGTTTCATTCGAAAAACAAAGCTTGATATGTACAATGCTTGTGTGTTTTATGGTAATCGGATTTTTAGCATATATATATGTAGCCATTCCTTGTTTTTAACATTTTCTTTCAATTTTTTTTTCAGAAGATGTTCATCGATGAATCGCAGCAATGGCAAGAGTTTTTTAGCATATATCCATGTGTTTTTTTAACATTTTCTTTCATTTTTTCAGAAATTTCAGCTGGGCAAGAGGAATTCTGGATTGTGATTCACCTCTGGGCAAGTTCTTTTTTCCTTTTTGTTGAAAGTCTCCTAATTTTGTGATTGTTATGTAACATATGTTGGATTCAAATCTAACTAGGACCATCAACATTGCTGATTTTGTGCACTCCTGTATTTCTTCCTACTAGTAAGATTGTTGATAATTCCTGATATGCTGATTTTTGTTTTGAAATCCAAGTTGCCCTTGTTGGACATCAATTTCTTCATATGATTCTTGGCGTGAAATCCAAAATTGGCTTTCTGGGCGTTTGGTATATTGATCTGAATCCAACTAGGAAAATTAATGCTGCTAAAACCATAGTCACCTGGAGATACAGGGTATGGGATTGGGACTGTGACGGGATCTCGGGTCAATTAACTTGTAAATGTAAGTCCACACCAAAACACCAAACCAGGGTGCTTGGTAAGGCACTTACAAATTTCATGACTTATGATAGCCTCTCTCAAGTGGAGGTTTTAGACTTGCGTGGCATAGACATGCCAGTTACGGGATTTGATCTCGGGTCAATTAACTTGTAAATGTAAGTCCACACCAAAACACCAAACTGGGGTGCTTGGTAAGGCACTTACAAATTTCATGACTTATGATAGCCTCTCTCAAGCAGAGGTTTTAGACTTGCGTGGCATAGACATATATACCATTTCAAATCAGAGTATGTGAGTAAATGAATAATGGTACATGAATGTTACATATAAATATAGCCACCAGAAGATTCAGATACAGAGATTGGTCCTGTCCCTATAACGAAGTCTCCTGGAGACTATACTGAAAACTCTGAAAACTTCACGACATTTGTCACATCTTCCAGTAAATTCCTTGGTTAGTCTCTCTAAATGCCGATTGTTGTAGTAAATTTCACATATCTTAACATTGCCCAGCCTAAACTTGTACTTCATTTTTGCACTTTGATAAGTTTTCTGGGATTTTTGCTACCTTTGATTTTTCTGGCAAGGTTCAACTGTAGGTGCTTTTCATATCTATTATGGGGTTTCAATTCAGACTAGGGGAAACCAGCAGAATTGGTTTACTAAACCAGCATCATTGGTTTTACTTTTATTTCATGAATGTCTTAAATATATTGAATCACACCATTTTACGACCCTTGGAAAGTTTTGTTCATTGGCTTTGCTAGTCGAATATTTGAACATTTTTTTGCCTTCCCTATATTCTATCCATAGTTACCAGGTCTGGAAATCCAGATCTGTTCGGGAGGAAAAAAATCCGAAAATCAGAATTCTTGAAAAAGTTCGGAAAAATCCGGTCCGAAATATATGAGTTGAATTTTATAAATATGAAAATTTGACAAATACAATGAAAAACTTTAATAATGTAATGTAAAATGTTATATTTTTTAATATATAGGGTTGATAGTTGACTGTTTTTTTCCAGAAAACTACAGAAAATGTTAAAAATAAAAATTCCTAAATTAGGGTCAACCCAGACTGAATTTATTCGGGTCGGCTGGAAAATCTGGATCCGGCCGTATTTTGTGCAGATCCGTCCGGATTTGGTAACTATGATTCTATCTATTGTGGGTGGGGTAAGCGCCCGCAGGGGAAGCACCCCCCTATCCTCTTTGAGATAAGCACCTGCACCCCCAAAATGATATTTTGGCGGGGTGGACCAAATCACAGAGGATGACAAAAATATGCTTGTTTTCCCTTTGAAAAATTTGCAGGAGAATGTCTGCTCAGGTGATTAGTGATTACTGATGAATTCCAAGAGCTTTGGATAGTTTTCTTCTCTGTTGTATTGATGTTAATTCCAACCAAGGAAACTAAAATTACTGATTGTGTACTCAAACAGCTGAAAATTTTATCAGCTTTACACCAAATTTCATTTCTTGGTATGTTTGTAGAAGAATATTACTGAAGTGATTTGAATTGAGGACATATTTTTGCTTCTATTATGTCTATATAAATTTCAATATGAAAAATTGACTATCAACTTTAGAGTTGACCATGGTTGCGAAGCGAAGTTATTCTACACTGCTTCTTTATATAAGTCTATTGGAAAATATCTGTTAGGTTGATGGTAAATGAAGATCCAAAAATCTCAGGTAATTTCACCCTGTTTATGTTTAACCAGAAGCCAAAACTGCTTGAGCCCCTAAATTACATCATTAATCTAAATTTTATGTGCTAGTTTTTATCTCTTTGTAAGTTTGCAGAGAATTTTTGCTTTGATGTTGGATTCCTTGAGACATATGCTATATGAACTTAAATGATTCTATATTTTGAGCACCTGAAACATAATTAACACTTGACAACCTGAGTTGTTAGGTTGACTAGAGATTTATGTAGCATAACAGCTTGTGGAAGGGGACCTTGATTAAGATTTTTTGGAGTACAAATTGTCAAATATATATAAACATGCCCTGTGCTTAGATCTAAATTCTCTTTTTTGTTGTTTTTTATGAAATCAGCCATTTCACGTACCTTATGGGATGACTTAGCTGTAAATGAAGAAGAGTCAAAGAATTTATTTGAATCAACACCAGCTAAAGATTGTATGGAATCCAAATTTGCTCCTACTTCTGGGGATAAACAAGGTGGTGTTTATTAGGTCACTCCCCACACTGTTATGTTAAGATAAATTTCACAGCACATTGCACTAGTTGCCTCCACACCATCAGAAAATAATATAGGCAATGAACCATTGCTAAACTACACCTTGTGTCTCTTACTTACAATGGTTTGTTGCTCTTCAGGAAATGAAGAACAATCGTCTTCACCCCTTGTGATGCAGGGAGACATTGACAGTCCCCACTCAAAAAGACGGCGTATGCTTCTGTTCTCTGATCCTATCATCTGCAATGAAAATAATGGTCATGGCTTGGGAACATTTGAGGTACAGCCTCATTTCTTTTTGTGCTTTTGTTCATAAATTTGAAGGAAACTAAGCCTGTGAATTTGAAAAAAACATATAGCCTCCAAAGGGAGACAAGAAGATGATGGAAACTAAAGGTTTACCCAAGGAAGGCACAGTATGTTGGTTATGTGCATCGTGAATTCTTATACATAAAAAGCACATAGCCCACGACATAATATCTTTATCCTGTTAATGTGCACCAAGATGAATTTGCATTGTTAAGAAAATAAAAACCAAAGTTCTCCGCATCAAAAAGCTGTGGTACGAAAAATGCATTGTGTTCAGTACATTTCTCTTCTTACCTATCTTACCAGGTCAGATCTATTCCTCTTGAAGGCCTCAGTTCCTTGAATTCTCATTGGATCCTCTCATGATCTATTTCCTTAATTTAATTAATAAATAGATCTAAAATGGGTTTCATTATAAGAATTTGCTTTAAATTCTTAAAGGACCTTTCGAGATACATTTTAGATGGCTATTTGTTAGGTTTAGTCCATTGACGTAACTTGCAGTTTTTTTGTCATTGTAATTTACAAATTACTTCATGAATATTTTGTAAAAGTACTTTTATTTAAACCCTACAATTTTGATGGGTCTTCTATAATTTTGGAAATTTGTTGTTTCCTCACTCTTCGCTGATACCTTTTATTCTCATGGAATTATCACACGCACCAATTTGTGGTACAAGCAACTTTGAAAATGTCATTCAGCTATACATATTACTTACATCTTGAAATGCAAAAAGATGAGACCATTATAAACTTTACAAGAATACGAGGCCAACATAGACTTCCATTTTTTGTTATTAAGTATTAACTTATTAGTGATGATATACTGGTTATTTTTTTTCGTGGATTTCAGGGTTGCAGGAATTCAACTATGGATAGATGTGGGGATGTACATACCCCTGACCTGAATTCACATGGCTTGTTGTGTAAAGGTATGAGAATTTCTCCCTCAATTGTTTTCATCTTATTATAAGTGTTTTGTCTCTACACCTAGAATAAGCTGTTCTGTTTAGCAGAAAATCCATACAGTTCTGTGAGCGAAAGCATGAAGCAAGAATCAACAAACTGGGTTGATCACTGTCTTAATGATGGGGAAATGCAATTTATGTCAGACGAAATGTAAGTCTGCAAGTACCAAGCTATTTTATTCCCTTCCCAACAGAAAGCAAGCATGATCCTTTTGTATGATGGGCTTAGTTTTAAAAGCTCACATTGTTTGCAGAGATGAACCAGTCCAGTTCGATGATCAGATTGACATATCAGGTAAGATGTACTTAATTGGTAGTGAAGAGTGCTTTTACATTGTCGTCTTTATAAGTTATTGGCAACACCCACTTTGCTGAGCATTATGAATGCACTATCAAGCTTAGAACACCTTTAAGCTCATGTTTCAATTCATTGTAAAATTTGCCTGGTGCTTACACCCAACTTGCTCTAGCTTCGTTTCGGCATGATCTAGATAGCAATGACTCCACCTTGATTTTAGAGTGTTGTCAAACTTTTTAACATAAGAAAGTTACACGATAAATTATTATTTAATTCATTTTGTTTCAAACTTGTGTAGAGTTTTGCCAATTGCAACCATCTGAATCTGAAGTTGAAATACTGCATGAACCTCCACCAGAGGCTATCTTATCAGGTAATTCCTTATTGTTTAAATTTGTCTCTTTTTTGTGGACTGCAGCTTCAAATGGAAGAGAATTGTCACTCTAATTAGCTAGAGCACCTCTACATGCCATTGTAAGGCCGATAGGTCATATAAAAACCTATGGGCACAACGTCTTTTTTATTTGGATTTTCCAATAGGTTTTTTATATGGCTTATCCACCTTACAATGGCACCAAGAGGTGAGCAGCATGGGTGCATTTTGCAGAGATAGAGGTTTTAATATCATGTAAATTCCTTCTTTTTGCAAGTGTCAAATGTCGCTTTTATCAACAGCATAAATGGGCTGGTCATTTCTATTGCGTGTTTAAAAAATAACCCTGAAATATCTGAAAGTGAAAGGAGGAAACCCTATGAACCAAAATTAATTTGGAAATCTCAAAAATATAATTTTGTGTGTATGTCAGGCAAGAAAACAAGGCTCCGTACTCCCACCAAACTGGTAACCCCAGTGGCCTACCCTTTTACTCTTGTTAAGCCCTGTGGTGTACAAGGAGATGTTACACTCAATGACATCAACGAGAGAATTCTCATGCCTCACTCAAGAATCCAACATGGCAACCTTTGTAATGACACGGAGACACAGGCAGTAGCCTCATCAACATACTCTGGGAAGGCGGTAGTGTCACTCACAAAGATCCACACAGAAGGGAATGGCAGCATTACAATCATGAGAACAAAAGGATGAAGAAAATACAACAAAAACAGGGAGTCTTTCTTCAAAGTGCAATTTTTTTTTAAGTTTTTGCATCTCTGAAAAGCAGAGATAAAAGGGTCATTTTTGTTCGAACGGTGATGGTGGCAAATCTGAATTCCCAACATTTTTTCTTTTTCTTGGGAACACAGTATTTGATTTAATTTTTTTGATAGTCCATAATGTCTTTTCATGGTTATAACGGGCCCTAACAGCCAATACAGGAGCCTAGGCTCTGATTGGCTGTGTATGGGGGAAGTAAGATATCAAGGCATTAATTCAAAGTGTCATCAAATCGAATGACTTTGACTTGGACTGTTTGGAGTTGTTGGGAAGTTTGCTATTTAGTACTGTGTACTAAAAGCCTACCAGAGAAGGCAGGGAAATGCCAGGTAATATTGATTTTGAGATGTTAGTTACACAAAATTATCAATATTTTTTGATTTGCCTCGTCTTTATACAATTTTCTGCATTACTGCAAAGAAAGATGCTCTTTTAATGGTTTATAAAAAAGAATTTGGGAAATCAGCAACTTCATGGGTGCTTTCTTTGAAGATATTTAGGATTTATTGAGATTCATAAAATTTAACATGACAAGCTTTACCATTCATAAATTGGATTATTTTATTTTTGTGGAATTTTTATTGATATGGTTTGTAGGCATCATTCAAATGACCTCTATGAGTAATTATTACTTTAATGACATTTTTCTCATACATTTTTGGTAATAATCACGAAGTAAGGGGGCCCACTATAACATAGAAGCACTATAATTCCCACTTTGAGCCCCCTTCATCCTTTTTTATCATTGGCAAACTTTTGGCGATTGTACTTCTAATGAATTAGGGAAGGGGGGCCTTTAGGGAAAGGAAGTCTAGTGCCTCGTGCCTACGTTGAGACATTTAATTATGTTACCTTACAATTTTAAAGTGGAATTTTAGTTAATTTTTTTTGTGGAAGGTGGTAAACCTAATAATCACACTTATAGCTTATGCTTGTGGTCACATGTTTTGGTTATGTAATTATAAATATTTTGAGAGAAGGCCTCAATAAAATCCCTTAAAACCCTTTAATTTATTGATACAAAGTAAATAATGTTCATTACCATTATGCCATTGCATTGCTATGTTTGTCAAATTTGTCAATTTCTATGCAAATCAATAGATTGATTACTTTATTTTAGTCTTGCAAGCTTTGTGTACTTGGACTATTCAATATTCTATTCATGAACATTGAAAAATAAAACATTATTTACATATGCCAAATAACAAATTTCTTTTTAGAAAGAAAAAAATTGTCAAAATGTTAGTTACAATCAACTATCCCACATGTGATATTTATTTGTTCTTCCATCTTTTTCAACCATCCCACATGCTATATTTATTTGTTCTTCCATCTTTTTAATTTGAAAAATCATTTCTTATTGTCTTACTAAAAAAATATTTACATTACAATATCAAGAACCCCAAAGAGGTAAAAAAGAAATGTTTTTATAACTAAAGCAAATTTACTTTAGCCACAAGGAACCATGCAAAACAAACCAAAACTGTCCATGCTAGGCTTTAAATTTGACAACCACAATTACACGCAAACAAATTTTTACCGATGGAAAACTTTCCGTAATATCCTACAAACCGTAGTAAAAAAGTAAAAAGAGAGCTTATAATTTGTATAAAGATGTAAATAAAATTAAAAAACAGAGCTTAGAATTTGTATAAAACTGTAAATAAAAATGATAGTCCTATTTGAAATCAACAAAGTTTGAGGAAACAATGGTCTCAATCTTGCAAGTACTTTGAGGTTAAGACAACACCAACATGTAAATGATTGTCAAATTAAAAAACCTCATCCCAACATTTCCTATGAATGTTTAAATAAAATCAATATAAAGAAAAGCCGATAATACTAAACTACTAGTAATTGCATATGTACAATATAATGTGGATGCCGAATGGTATATGTTATTTGATTTAGAAGAATAGTTATTTTTTTGTAGTTGATGTTGATAAGAGGTGTGATTTATTTTGTAAGTGTAGAAATATAGATGAACCACTTCATTTAAAGGTTTTGTCTACATTTAAAACTTGTTACAAATTCATACATATACATTTGCAAATCTTATATCACGAGTGGTTGCATTTTGTGGAGTAGGTTGTTTGAACTTAACATGTATACATGAAGACTTCCGTACATGTGTAGATTTTATATCATGAGTGGTAGCATTTTGTGGGAATTTTTTTGCAAATCTTATATCATGAGTGGTCGCGTTATGTGGAGTAGTTTATTTGAACTAAACATGAATACATGAAGACTTTCTTACATGTGGAGATTTTATATCATGAGTGGTAGCATATAGTGAAAAAGAGGCCATAGTTGTTGCTTGCAAAACCCGTGGTAAAACTTGCTTTGAAGCTCAGGAGGCAAAAAAGTTGGAACACACTTAAAATTTTCTAAGAGATCTTGTGCAACATCATCTTGTTCCGATGGTTCTACCTCAACCTTTAAACAACCCACATAGACAACCTCAAGATCCTCAGATAGCCCATCCTTGAGCTGCAATAGCAGGGAATCCTCATCCTAACTGAAACACCAATTTTTACCTTTAAGATTTTTGCGAACTTGCAAAGGAACTTGGTCACCACAATAATCGTTCGCTGGATACAAATTGATGAGGGGGCGTTTGAGGTCACACTATTAGCATTATCATCATCAATTTATGATATTATCCCAGGCACAGTCATTACGGGGAAGTCGTCTCACAGTCCGCCCAAAGTTAGGTATATTGCCGAAGCCAAATCTAAGAGGTTTGAATATGATATGGACACCATGTTATCTTTAAAGTCCACCCTACATGAACTTCAATTATGATTATTAATAGTTTCTAAATGCACATTTTCCAGTCTGGGACAATTCGCTACAAAAAAGAACACCTTCTGGGGTGACTCAACCAAACCTGCACTAGTTTTCAGGTCAAAAAGCTAAAGAAATTCTCTCTCCAAATGTTTATTTAGTTTTTGTCACTTGGTGGAGCTAGGAATCGTTAGAGTTTTCTATCAAAGAGCTTCTCGATCCAAAGCTGTAAGAAATCCCTACAATTGGAAATACAAAGGAATATATAAGGCAATCCAACAATTATATGTCCAACATATAGCTCTACAAAAGCAATAACAACAAAATATACTTCTAGAAAAGCTTGAAACATCCCAAACAATTAAGAAGAGTAAAGCTTGGGAAATTATATTTCATAAAGTCTGGGTAGAAAAACACATGGCCAAAGAAATCCACCATTATTGGTTTTAAAAATGGAAACTCCTTACACCATCACATTTAAAAAAAAAGAATTGCTATAAAATGAAATCGGGTACATTTAAGTAGATATCTGCATGGATTAACACAGTAGTCTAGAGTTGCTTCTTTGCATGGATTGATGCATGCGTTGGGAGATTGTAAGGTTGAGGCCTTTCATGAGTGGCGGAAAATGGGAGTCTCGTGTAAAAATTACCAACTACAAAATACTTGGTGTAGCCATGATTGCACGGACCCTAATTCACATACGGTTTGCTTTGCTTCCAGTGCTTTTATAATACAATCGCCATTGTTATTGCTGATACATAATTCATAAGAAAAACACAATTTAACTACATAACTGAAGCTCGTCTCGTTGTGCATGGCCATGCAGTTTTTAAATCTTAGATGCATCTCATCAACCTTAAAAATACAATTTAATTACTCTTGTTTTAGATAAGATCACCGAATACCAACCGCGTAACATGTTATTTTCGAGATTCATGCAAAAATATGAGAAATCCTATCGAAAATATGATCTTATCTTCTTCTATAAGATTATGCATGTGCTAGAAACAAAAGGGGCTAACTCCACTTAAAGCCAAGAATAGCATAATCGTCATTTCGCCGTCAAATTTAACATAATGACATGAATGTCCGCAAAACCCTTTTCCATAGGGGAACGCCTATGGCATGTAATTAACAAAAAGGTCAAGACCATTGAAATTTGACAACACATACCAATAAGATCTAATTTAAGCCAATAACATAAAAATTCACAAACATCTTTAAATCACAAACCAATTTTTAATAACAAAAATAATGTCAATCCATTGTGCTGAGATACTAATGCCTCTTATACGAATCCAAGTCCAAAGACCTTTTATGACTTTCTTTAATCAACGGTGTTGGCTGGTATATCATTGTCATCGGGTCTCGATTCCCCTAAAACTCTTTTTCTCTCTCAATCCACTCCAAAAATCTTGCCTTCTATAATAATATTTATTCATTTAATCTCTCTCTTTTTTACAAAACATATTTCACATGACACATTTAGAATTAAAATCATACAACATAGTATAACCACACATATATACACCTTCCACATGTAATGAAGAAGTTGTACGTTCCCCAAGCAACAGTTGAGTTATAACTATTTTTTTCAGGTTTATTATAAGATTAGGATGATGCAGGATGGTAATGATTGAGTCATTGTTTGGCTTAATATATGATTTAATTCATTTTTAATTATTAGTTTGTTGACTCATTTATTAATTTATTATTCACATTTTTTTGATTCGATGTGTTTGTGTTTTCATCTTTAATCCTTTTAACATTTGCATTTTCTCCTTAAAATTTTGAAGATTCTAAATTAAAATGATATTTTGAAAATTGTTTTTAATTACTAGCAATCACATGTGTACAATGCAATGTGAAGTATAAGTTTTTGATTTTGACCATTGGGATTCCTCCATTTATTGGGCTAGAGAGTATTTTTCCGGAATTAATTGTATTAGTCCCCTGATCTAGGTGTTCCAAATGTGGATCATATACCCTAAGCCTCGTCAAAGCAATACATAAATTAGAGCTTCATAAAATCCCAATACAATACATTATTCCTCAATTCTCATATCTCCGACACCTCTCAAATCCAGTTAGCATACATATATAATACAGACTAATTGTAAGAAGAAACATTCTACTAATTCATTTTCTTGATCATAAAATTCTCATGCCCTTAAACTCCACTACTCCTTTGTGAAGCCTTTAACTTCTACTTTGGTTGTACTCATACCCTTAATCTCCTCCTTTGACGTTTATTTGGTGTTTTTATTTAGTGATTTCACCTCATCCATTACAAGACTTTGGAAGAACATCTACAACATGTCTAACAGGTTTTCAAAAAACTTTGATTGTCTAAACTTAGGAAAGTGTACCTTAGAGAAAAGAAGGTCTTATAATACATATTGTTCCTAAAAATCACACACGTTTGTAGTTGACAATATAATACATGGATGCATGTAATATACAACTCAACCTTTTGTCCTCATAATTGTAATGGTTCCTTTTCCTTGTGTGTGTATTTTGGTGAGAGCAACTACTGCCTTTCTTGAGAGCCCAGAGCTAGTTGAAGCAACAGATGGAGGTCTGGCATAATCCCCAACAAGATGTTGGATGGGTCTTTTGGGAGGCATCAAAATTCTCTTGTTTATATCATTCAGGTCACATCTCCTTCAACCCCACTGGGATTTAGCACAACAAATGGATAGGCCAATACAGGGGTAGCTAACTTGGCCTTCTCCTTGGGAGTTGGAGGAGGATAATTATTGACTTTCTTTATACCTAAACCCAAGAATACAAACATAACACCTCAATTATATGATGTTAGAGAGTCTATTATTGATTAAAAACAAATAGATAAGATCATCAAGGCCAGTTTAATATACCCTCAATTGAAGGTCTCTTGATTAAAGGTTTTTCTTCAAATGGTTGTAAATCAACATTCTTTGGGACCTGGCTTTCTACAAATAAAAAACTAGAATATCAAATGATTAGAACTCTCTGCAAACCATAGCATTCAAAAAGCACCATTAATAATGATTTCATTTACCTTGTTGACCACAAGCTGCAGGTGGTGAGATGTTCTTGTTCCTGGTCCATTCAGACAAAGAAAACTATTCAAATTTCATACAAGGCGGAGGCCCCAAGTTTTTGCATAGACACAATTATCACTCCTGCTACACCATTTTCGCTGCTTCTTTTCAGTCTAAAAATTCTAAATTAAAAACTTCTATATGCACATTTTATTTACTTACATTTCTCCATTTGTTTTCCATTGGGGACCTTGTTGTGGAAGGCATTGTTCCTAGCACAAAAAACCAATATTAATATTGTTATCTCTTATATGCAAAATTCATGAACACTGTGGATCTCTGATATGTATATAGGTACCTAAAAGAACAAAACCAAAAAACATAATTTAAGATTCATAGTTTTCCATGTTCTTGTATGAGTTTTCAATTATAAGACAATATATGACAAAAAATTAAGACAACCTACCTATTTCTAGGCTTTTGAGAAAATAAGGCCTTACAAGTGAATGAGGTGACTCCCACTCCAAACCCTATGAGCACTCTTCCCAAGTACAAAAATGAAGAATCCAGTAACTATAAAGTACTTAGAAATGACTAAAAAAATTCAAATTATCTAAATTTTCTTGTCCATGGAAGCACACCTCTGACGAACAATCATTTATCAAGGCTCCCATTAGTCATGTATTCGTAAACCAAAACCAATTCTTTCTTTTCAACACACCAACCTCTAGGGGCACCAAGTTGGGATGTCTTAATCTGCTCGAAATCCCAATTTCCTTGAGAATTTTCCTTCTATCAAGATTTGCATGGAGAATCAAAAGAGGGGAAAATATTTTTACTGCCACAGAGGAGCCATTCTGCAAGGTTCCCTTGAAGAAAATACCCCTTTTGCCATTACCCAAAATATCTCCTTAGTTGAATGATCTTGTGGCCAAAGAGATCTCAGACATAGAGAATCACTCTGGGGCTTATGTGGAGGCATGGGCCTCTACTTATTTCTTACCAGAGTTGAAGTTGCAGTGGTGTGCTTTTCAGGGTGCTTCTTGTTGTAATAGAGATTGAGCAGAGCGATCAAACACATGACTACAACTGCTACGAAAATCAGAAAAGCACTGGGAGGCTTCCTGTGACTCCTTCCCCACACAAATAATTTCGAAAAGAACTGAGATGAGGATTTTTATCATTTCTTTCTGGTATCATCTCGAAAGAGAGAGGATGGAAGGGCTTTGATGTAGTGTAAATGCTAGCAATGGAAACAAGTACATAACTTATTTGAGTGAGGGAGAGATTGAGAGGAATTAATGTAGCCAAATTCTAAAAAAACTCAATATACTGTGCAAATATTATGAACTCCAAAAGAAAATAGACCTCCTTCTTTGTTATCGAATCATGAATTACAATGTTTCATAAATAGGAAAAACAACTCCCAACTCGATTTTGCCAAGCAAACTCTAACTAACTTTGACTAAATCTACTCTAGGTGGCGGAAATTACTATTTTTAGTAGTTTACTAAAGCCTGTTATTTTTAGTAAGTTCGCATGCTTATTCATACGGGCACAAAAATTGCCACACATATTCTACATGCCTAAATTAGAGGAATTTCCAACTTTCCAACTCATAATGCAACTAATAGACTAAAATTAACTAATGCCTAAAATAGCAAAAAACCAAACTACAACTTAAATCCTAATTTTCAGCCTCAAGATGGTAGATTTCGGGCCTAAAAATGTGCCGAAACATGCTCCAACTAGTAGGGCCGGTTGCCTAGTGCGTTCGTCTTATCAAAACACGTGGTTTAAAAAAAGGACTCAAATAGACACTCGGAGCACAAGTTATGACGTTTTCAAGTTCCCGCCAATTTTGGCACATCAGAATATACATACATATACAAGTGTCCTTCGCACATGGCTTTGCTTTACTCTTCCTATTTTGAGAGAAGTGGCATCCAACCATGCAGATCTGATCTGAAGACATGTTCCATTGTCCTTCGACCAACAGCGTCTGACCATCCAACCCTCTTCTCTTCTCTGCCAAGGTTGGACTCTCATTGGGAAGAAGTGCTCGTAATACCGCCCTCGCTTTACTCTCTTCCATCTTCGAATTTACGCACCAAAATCTTTATCTGTCATAGTAGCCGTTAAACTTGTCGCCTTCATCTCCCACAAAGGGACCAATTTTTCTTACAGTTGTTGTCCTTCCCATGCGTGAGCTGTCCTTGCCACGACAATGCCAATTGGGTACAACATCAAACCAACAATCATAAAACATGTTTCAGAACTCTTGCCCTTTGTACATTTCTAAATCTAGCCGCCGGTTCGTGTCTGGATATGGATAAGGATGGCATATCTGCTTCACCAGGCCTTTGGAATATTTATAACTCACATGGAATTTCTACTTACTCAAATTCATCAATAAAACTATTAAAAAGGAATGGTTTGTGGAAGTAGCAGCAAGTGCAGACGAGTTATTATTACACCTTAGAAATCAAATCTTGAATGCTAGTTACAATTACGGTAGTAGAATTTGTGACCACGATGCATGAGAAGAGAGGGGAAGTGCACCCATGAAAGGTGGAAAAGCTAAAAACACCAAATCTGCTAAAACCAAAAAAAAAAGGCAAAATGCCATCAAATTTAACATAGTGACATGAATGACCGAAAAGGCCTTTCCCATAGGGGGAATGCCTTCGGCGTAATTAATTGTACATATGTTTAGAAAGTGTCTCAACTCTTGTTTATATGTTCACACGTTAATGTATTCTCTTCAGGTTTATGTGTTTACATGGACTTTGTGAGGTGGAGGAGGGATATGAGCTATATGGATTTCCATTGGGACGACCATCTCCCTTGGCTTTTCCTTTTAGATCCCCTTTGATTTCAATCCCGTTGTATTCAAATTGTTCTTTTTGTCCACTTTATGTTTTAGTGGATTTTTTATAATTGGTTTGTTGACAAATACATTGATTTATTATCAACATACCTCGCACAAATGATAGGTGGTCCATAGGTGACTTACCAAAAGAAAGAAAAACATCACCAACTTTTCCTCCAAAAATTCTCTTCCATTGTAATTCTCCTCTTTGTGTCTCCATCATCTCCTAACTTCTTATTGCACTTCTCCTTTACTCCTTCCTATAAGCATATCCATTGCACAACTCGGGGGTGATTGCTATTTTTATTACTACCAAAGCCATAAATAATGCATCCACTTGATCGAGATAAACTCATTGTTATCTAATCAAATGTTAGTATTGACATATTACTTACAAATCGTAAAGTTTTACATTACAAAATAAAGGGTCTTATTATTCTACCGAAGGAAAGTATATTACATACATATTTCAATTAATTTTTCCTCTTTTGCAATCATCATTTGCCACATGGCATATTTTATTATTAGATTAAAATTTGTGTAAAATAATATTTTTACAATTTTTAAATGTTGTGTATCTTTCATCCCATTGAACGATCAACATTTCCCCTTAGTAGACACTGATACTCATGTACGATTTATTTCTTTTCAAATTTCGTCATCATTTCATTAATGTTTCAGTGAGTGGGTGATCTGTCTCATGCTGTTGTCATTTTTGAATTTTTTTAGAAAAACACGAGAGCAGACAGGCTATCCATGGTCACATATGATTCAACTTGGGTATCCATGGTCACATATGATTCAACTTGGTTATCCATGGTCACATATTTGGAAAGCTCTTAATTACAACAATTACCTCATAATGGAAAATCAGCTCCGAGATGGATCGTGGGGTTATTAAAGTTGCCTTATATTATGGAATGCATTATCACACTTACTTAGAACATGGAAGGTTGGCAATGAAAATGAGGAATTGGGTAAGACTCTTTCATTACCCTGTTTTCACCAAATGCTATTATTTTATCTTGAAAATTGTGCAAGTCAAAAATTCAATTTTTTTTTGATAGTATTATTTTTATATTTATTTAATATAATTTATTAAAGTTGTGATTTGCTGCGGTGATAGTTCCTCATTGCCAGGTATAATTTTCAATACTCATTAATCATGTATTTCTAAGTACGAATCAAATTTTGAGGAGAACATAAACTTATAATTTTTTGTCATATTCTATGACCATTTTGTGGGTTAAAATATGTTTCAATGATTAAAACTTTTTCAACCATTAATATATGTAAATACATATTGAACTTCATTTTTACTATGTCATTAGTTTTTTTATGGACTTCATTTTAACTAGTCACATATATGTATCCATTCAAAGTGTTTTCTCTAATATTCTAAAATGTTACACATTATATGTATTTTTCTTCGTCAATTCAATCACATTATTTTGTGTGATTTATTAGATGTTAGTATTAGTAAATCCAAATAATAGTGATTGGATTTTTTGTGCGTATTTCAAAGTGAATTAAGTGTATGCTTGAATAAGACGTGAAAAAAGTTGATTTATAGTTAGTTTTTGTAATTAATGGAAGAAAATAAAGAAAACAATTTTTAGGTTATATTTTTTTTTGTTTTTTTTTTTTTAGTTTGTGACAACTAATTGGAAGAAAATTTGAGCATCCCATATATGACAAGAATTTTACTTATAATGAGACTCTATGCATGACATAGCTTCATTATTCTATTAGGGTAGGACGGGTTCAGTGCCCTTTTAGATTCTTGAGCTTCTATGGTAATTAAAGAAAGGACTTGTTCACCATCACACACACTTGCAAATGGCCGGTTGGGAGATTTATATTCCTTAAAGACCTTGAAGCCGATATTGGCTTCTACTACTAGTTGATCAAAATGGGGCTCACCAATTTCAACGCTCCAACCCAACAAATAGCTCCTGAACTTTAGAATCTCACTACGGATCCACCACTTTAAATCACTACTATTAAGCATGACCCGACATCAATCACAAATCATTATATCTCTATGAACCATTGTTTTGTAAATTAATAGAATCCCAAGGAACTTTAGATATTCATAGAAAGTTATCGCAAACTTGTAATGATCTCTGCCTATTTTGAATGCCGAATGGTCCTGAAATAGAAGACCATGGGCTTTCCAAAATGTTTCCATGTATTGGTAATTGTGACAAAAGCCTATTTACTACAATGAGTCTTTCAACTAAACAAGAATTCAATCCGCCAAGCCTTCGTTGCTACATGGCACAATCTTTGGCTAATGCAATTTTGATTTTTTTGGCGATGAAATGCTTATAACTATGGAACCAAATTTTTAGAAAACAATGACTAACAAACTTTCAATTCATAAATATACATTGCTATGGTTGGATTGCCATATGAAAAATGCGTAGTTGATGTACATGGCAAGAAACAATGAAATGAAAGAAACAACTATGATCAACAAACACCATTGTAAACAACAAGAGCCGAAACATGCTCTACATCCGCATCTCACAAGATAAAAGAGAATATAAAAAGTCCAAAAACATTGCACCATATAAAAGAAACCATTAGGAAAATGAGAACAAGAGAACATGAAATGGGAAAAAATAAAAATCAAATAAAACAATTACAATATACCTATAGACAGTAATGAGATACATCGACATAAGGTTGTGCCCTTTGTGAATGCTTCCATTTCAAAAAGACAATGAATATTGATGATCTCATTATCGATACTTTTACTCAATTACTATTAACATACCATTTCAACAACTTGTATTAAGGCAAAAATATGTAAGTAATGCAAAAATGCTATATTGAAAATGAAAAGATCCCTATGTTTTCATTCCTTTTAATAGAAGAAGAATCGCTAAAATAGCTAAGGTGCATAGATTGAACTTCTTAGAAAAAGATTAGTTGCTTTGCATATGGCATTTGCACATATATGGAAAATTAGCTATAAAGACCACAATTTGGCCTTCTGGAACACTTATTAATGTTCTCGTTGATTTCGACCATGCTCAAGAAGCATTACCAAGAAAAGTAGACAAACAAAAACAATTGCATAGTTAAGATAAAAATAAAGTGCATATTTGAGAGGTAATGTCAAACCTACATGTGTCATAAATGCATTAATGGAACTTTGTAAATGACCCTTGTATATGGAAGAATATGTAGTCATAGTAATGATTGGATAGCTCTTTAAAAAATGCAACTAGAGATGTAGCAAATGACATTGAGAATATAGAAGAAATCGACTACGACCCAAATGATATCAAATTGGAAACAATTATGGATTCAATGGTACATGGTTATGAAGATTCCCATTTAATAAAATACCTTCAAGAAAATGTTATTGAAATTGCACCATCTGAGGGATTTAAACCATTGGGCATTTTTGAAGACAAGTTCTATGAAGAAATGAGCTTTCCTACTTTGTACTATGGAATGCATCGTGATGATAATATTACAAAATTTTCCATTATCAAAAAATAGCCAAAGGGAGCTATCACATCATACAAATGATTTTGTAACTCATATTACAAATGCTTTTTTCAAAGCAATTAAAAGTATTATGAAATAGGTCTCTAGCTGTGCATGGATATGTATACGCAAAGGAGAATTGCAAGGGAGAAAATTATATGCTAAAATACGTTAAATGTAACTATGATGTAGAAAAATCCTAAAATCATTAATAGGATTCAGAGCTCTAAACAAACTGAACATCACTTGACTATTTAGAAAACACAAGGAAAAATATATTTGCAATGTTAAGGAAACTAGGTGCACCAACTCTTTTTAATCACATTAACTACTCCAAAACTCATGTGGACGCCATTATGCAACATATTACTAGATTTACCTACAAAATAAAAGTTAGAGTGAAAAAATTAATGTAAACAACATCGATGCAATCATCAGGAAAAATTCATTAATTTGTAGCCATTACTTTAATCATAGATTAAATGCATTTAAAAAATTGCTGCTGCATAACAATGAATTATTTGGTGAAGTTTTAGACTATTTTTGTGAATGAATTTTAAAATCGAGGAAATGAACATGTTCATTTCATGCTTTGGGTACATAGTGCTCCTATATATGGAAGACGTTCAAACACAACAATTGAAGTATTTATAGACAAATATATTTCTTCAAATTCATTACTACTTGTAAGAATCTAGTAAAAATGCAAACACATAATCATACTGAAACTTGTGGAAAAAACAAAAAAATTGTATTGCAAATTTAATTTTCCATTGCCTCATATGGACACAACAATAATATTTGATTTTTATAAAATAGCAATGAGGCGACAAAAAATATAGTGAAACACTCTTCCTAAGGTTTAGAAAACAAAAATATGACATATGCATACCATTTGATGTTAAAGTAGGTATTTACCTTAGCTCATGTTCACCTAGGTACTTTATTTACCTTTATTGTATTTATCCTCACCCACTTATGTGTGTGGATATTTATTTTATCTTATTTAGATATTAGGAGATATTATCTAGTTGTTAGGTATTTCTTTCCTTGATCTATGGTATTGACTAGATCCTTGATGTCTAGTTCTCTCCTAAATCTATGGTCTTGACTAGTTCTTTGATGACTAGTTATTTCCTTGATTTATGGCTTGATCTACGACCTTGGTGGTTCTTAGATTGTTATTCCTATTTAAGCAAGGCCCATTTAATGTATTGCATTGAGTTCCATAATAATATATGATATTGTTGCTCATTTGTTTGTAAAGGTTTTGTGTGAGTGAATTGCTTTTTATTGATCGTGGTGTTTGATTAGCACTGTGTTCTTGGCTTGGTACGATTTGGTTATCTCCTTTCATTTGACATGTTTTTAGAAAAAGAAAACTTGACTAGGGAAAGATATCTAATACTCTGAAATCTCTTATTTTACGTCATATAATAATATTACAAAGACACCCACATGATATTTGGATGAATTCTTTTGCAACAAAAGTGCATAAGCTTTGTTATGCAAACACATATGCACAATTCATTTTAGATGCTTATTCTGCTCCAACTTATTGATTTAATCTAAATGGAATTAAACCTTATTTCAAAATAACTACTGCAACTAATGATATTATGATAATAAACTACAGTAAGACACAATCAATAAACATGTAACAATATGAAACCCTAAGCATATGAAAGAGGAAGATGACTTAGATGATATCTGTGTAATTTGGAGATGATTTGGACTGAGTAATTACTAGATCTGGCTGGGAACAACATTGTTAGAGATCGATGAGGGTTCTAGAACTTAGAAATATGCTAGATAGAAGTGCCCATGAGAGGACATGAGTGCTGGTGACTGAAGCAGGCTCTACTGTCCGCTTAGATGCTCATGTTCTTATTTTTTTGGGTTGGAAGGTCGTTGCTCCAATATCTGTTTTGTCGCTCCAACTTCAATATTAGGTTTCCGATCACACAGTAACTCTGCAAAAAATGTCTACATGCACATGTCCACAAACCACATCAAATCTAATAAAAGAGATGCAGAATATGGATTCAAATTGACCCCGATGATCACCCAAAGAGTGAACTTAGTACCAAATGTTATACTAAATTTCAGACTCTATGTAGTTTTGTGTGTGTAATGATGCCTTGGGTTTCCCTTGAGCAAGTTGCACTATGATAGTGAGCTAGATCTAGATTTCTCCAAGTATGCAAATGTGTGAGATGGAATAAAATGAAATTCCCCTCTATATGTGTATGTAGAGTGATGCAGACCTTGTCCCTTGTATGGATGTGCTAGATGTATGCCTTTGTAATGCTCTTGTGCCTTGATGCAAGCTTAGGTCTTGGCCCTTTATTTAGAATAAGTAACTAAGTATATATATGATTCCCTTGTTTGAATTTCATAATTGACAATTGAAAGGCCGACCCAAAGTGTTAAAAGGTGCCCAAGAAGTAAAAGAGACCCAAAAGAGTAAGAAAATGATAGAGAGGGTTAGGAGCACCCAGGAGGGACAAGAGCACCTAGGTGCTTATGTCCTAACTGGGTTCTAGTGTCTAAGGCCACACAAGATAACTTAGTCAAGTTCCAACAAGGATGTAAGATGTGTAAGACCGATAGAATGTAAGAGATAAAGCAAAAAGGTCAAAAGGAGTTGTCAACCACTAGTTTTCTTTCTTAGGAATCATGTATACATTAGTATGCTTTAGGACCTAGAAATGTACCCAAGTGTATAGATTTTGTGTCTACATTTGCCCCCACTTTATGTTGTTAAGTGAATACTCGATAGCATAAAGTAGATAGAAGATGCGTACCTTGTGATCTGTAGAAAGAGTGTAACCGATAGCATGGAAAGGGAGGTAGACCCTAGGGGTGAAACGTATGCGTAATAGTGTGCGTTGTTGGAGCTTGTGTTTGGTGCTATGAGTTGCTTCTTGTTGTGTATAAGGATGAACCTATAAAAGAAGAGAAAATGAGTAGTCAAAGTCCATCATGTGAAAAATCAGAGTAATGTATGTATAAGTAAGTAAAAAGTGTGTAAAGGAAAGAGTGCACATGATGTGTAAGAGAGTATGAGATAGAAAATTGTATTGTTTGCTTTGGAGATGTTGCTAGATTTGAATGCCTTGTTCTCGATGGGTGAGGATTTTTGGGAGATATCATGCAAAGAGAATTTTTTTTAGGAGATCTCACGCCGAGAGTGAGTTTTTTAGGTGATCTCACACCAAGAGAAGATTATTAGGAAGCGAGGTCTATTTTTCTCTCCATCCATGACACTTCCCAAATAAGTGCCATTGTAGATGATACATCCTTAATTTGTATCCAATTGTAACCTTTTGTAACTAATTATTGAATGATTTACTGAATTTTGTAACTTGAGGCAAGTGCATGATACTTGAGAACTATATTGTAAACTACTGAAAACTATGTTGAACGAGAAACCGATTGTTTTTCCCCTGGACACAAGAACCCAAGGGGCACACAAGTACCCATCGCACTTGTTTGCTAGTGTTTGCACTATGTTTGTGATCCAAGTCTAGTTCTAGACCACTCTGTAATTGTGTTCCCGTGCCAATTTTGTACTATGTTGTGCTATTATGGAGATCTGAGGTGCTCCAAGGGTGATTTTTTCACTCGATAGATGCCCCCTCATTTGGGGTGTATGCAACGACTGTAGGAGAATGTGGTCCAAAGGAGAGGACCCGATAATGATATGCATATCTGAGAGTGGATACATATACAGGGGTAGGGGATGTACATGGTAGAAACCAAGGAACATGCAAATAAGATAGGCTAGAAACAAGTGTTAGTGAAAATAAGCTAGCATGCAATAGAAGACAATGTAACAAGCAACTAGGAAGACAAGATGGACCATGAAAAGTGGGTTTCATACATGGGACATTGCTCACAATGTCACAAGACAATTAGGGCTGAAGCATTCATAAGCATACAATAAGCAAGTAAGACATAGGGTATGGCCCATAAGCAATAGAAAACAATAACAAGAAAAAGGTGATAGATAACCATGGTTGTATAGAGTCTTGTAATACAAATGATACACATGAAGCACCCGTTAACATGTTAGAAAGATAAGTAGTATGTCAAAGCATGTAAGAGCAGTGAAAATTAAGTGATAGTGCCAAGAAGTAGTAAGTACTGAAATGATAGAACTTGTGTTTGATAGAATATGATAGTAGAAAAAGGGGAGATTCCCAGGAGCCTCGATGAGACCGGTAAAGAGTAGTGTCGGGCATAATTCATCGTGTGAGAATCTGTAGAAGTCCTGCATTCACCTAAAGATACCATGTGAATCCAACACTCATAGTGTCGAGATTATTTGGTTGTCCCCCATTTTAGCTCTCCTTCCATTGTTGGCTCAAAATTTTCTACTCTTATTGCTTGGATATTATATATATGTCCCAAATCTTTGTGATCTTCCATAGTTTCCACATATGGTGTACTCTGTTTAGGGTCTTTTGGGAAGATATCATGCTAACCATCATTTTTGAAACTCACATACAATTTATTAAATCGTATGTCGACATTATTGGTATAACACCATGGTTTTCCAGGTAACACTGGGAAATAATCCACTTTATCTAGAGGTATGAATTTAAAATATCCATGGAACTTCACCCCCATAATACTGATTATGGAATTCTTCAAAACTTTGATAGGCACAACCCATGTTTTTAGCCATGAAAAAACATGTGGAGATGCATGTAATGCTGGTTACCCCATTTTGTTCCAGGAATCCACTGTGAATATGTTAACTTCCACGCATGTGTCAACCAAGATGTCATTAATGTTCCAACCGTCTATACATGCATCAACAAGTATATCTCTATCAAAACCCTATTCTTATCTCGATATTACATCCTACCTCTGTATCATCCTTAAATATTTTTTAAGAATTACTTTTCTTATCTTATGAGATAACCATTGAGCTAATAAGGGTAGTATACCTTTCGTGTGCATCAATCAACATACGTCATGGAACTCACTTTTGTTGATCCATTCATCCTCAAAATATCTTAACTTCTCATTGTATAGTCTTGCCTCATCTCTAAGAAATTCTATTTCTCCTTGGAGTTCTCTTATCAAATATTTCACCTCTTGAAGGACCTCCTTTTTATAGACCATCATGGTAGGGCTTTACCAAATGGATTTGGCTAGATGCACTTTGTTAGAAGGAATATCTTGCACACGTATGCAATGACACATGTTGTGACTTATACTTTGGTAGTTGGCCCCTCTATCGCTATATTTTTAAATTGATCCTCATTATCGAAAATGTGAGCAATTTTAATCATCCCAATACCATTCTTGTATTTTTCCTTCATTAGCTTATATAAGTCGGGGAAATCTTCCACCTTGTGCTCCTTTTGACAATGTGTGTAAAATGGAAAAGTTGGGAAATTGTGATAGTAATGGTTTGGTGATCCATATTTATAGCAAGCTCTAGGTAGATATCTACCACCTCCGTGCCCTCCTCGACCTCATCCATTTCTATTGCGATTGTATCCACCGTGATCTCGGTGGTATATTCTAAGTAGCTTGATGGAGACCCAATGATATGGCTTCGTGAATTTGATCAATGATGCAACACTCTGATGTATCATGAGTGTGTGCATCATATATTTTACAATAGATGGCTATTATTTATTGTTTGGCATGGTGTAGTTAGGGATGATTTCTTGTGTCATGGTTACCTTATGATTAACTAAAATGGGGATATGTGTAGTTAATATAAATAGTAAAAGTGGTAAATACTAGTAAATAAATGTAATAAGTAAATGTAGAAAATGATCAAACACGAAGCTAATGAACATAGAAACCCTAATATGCAAGAAGAGTAAGGAGGTGACTTAGTTGATTCGGAGGATGATCAAAACTATGTCGCAAAGTAAAATGAATAACTGGAAGTAAGGAACAAACACATAGAGGTCCCGAAAAGGATAGATCTAGGATGTTGGGTTTGACTATGACACTTGGGAGAGGATCAAAGTGCTTGTGGGCACCCTAGTATGTGTTTTGGGCACTTTGGTCTATATAGGATGTCCAAAACCAAACTTAGGGTTTGTTGATGATGCGAAGCCCTCATTATTTTTCATGTGTAACTCATTGTACTCTGGTCATATTTTACCAATGATAAATGATGAAATATAAAACTGGAAGACCCCAAAACAAGAATCAAAACCCTAAAAAAGAAATATGTAAATGAAGGGGTCAGACTATCCTTAGCTGCCACAATGGTGAACTTACTAACTGAGCGCTGCACTACATCTCGGACTGATGTGGTTTTATGTGTAAGTGTGTGCAATCATGCCCTAGGTGACCTTCGCTAGTTGCACTTTGTGAAAGTAGCGATCAATAACTATGTGTAGAAAATGTAATAGTGATTAACTAAAATTGAACTAGACTAAGGTAGTGCAAGATAGTTAATCTAATCTAGGAGGACATATAACACAATAGATAAATGTACTAAAACAATATGTAAATTAAATAACTGAAGTAAACTAATGAAATCAAACCCTAATATGTAATAAGGAAGTAAGGAAGGAACTTAGCTAATAATCGGTGACTATCGTAGAGTGTCGCAGGTTTGATTGGAAATTCGGGAACAAGAACAAACATGTCGAAGCCCGAAAGACTGGATTTGGAGGACCGAGTGGATGGGGTGACCACTTGGTATGAATTCTAGGTGCCCTGGTTTGGGAAAGATGTCCAAAATGGTCTTCGCAGGGTTGGAAGGTGATTGAAACTATGTCTATCTATCACACTAAATTTTGTGTGTTGTGCTGAATGCTCCAAATATTCTAAGATGAATAAAATGACCTACAAGAAACCAAAGAGAAGTATCAAAACCTTAAAAAGGAAATTCAAAATGAATGGGTCAGATTGACCTTAGTTGCCACAACAGTGGGCTTACTAAATTGAGCACTACACTACATTTCGGACCCAGATGTAGTTCTGGTGTGTGTGTGCATGTCGTGCCCTAGGTGCTCTTGTGCCAGTCACACTTTGTGAAGTAGCAAGCAATAGCTAAATGTAGAAAATGTAGTAGAATGTGTGCATGGAATAGAATAAAATCTCCCCCTATGAAGTGTGATGCAAATGTCCTATCTTGTGCCTTGATGATGGAGATATGTGGATGCCAATGCAATAGATGGATGTAACTCTAGATGGAGTGATAGTAGTGTATGATGCTAGGTCCCTCATTATGGTCTCATAACTTTATATTTATAGGGTTCTCTTGGTCTAATTTTGTAATTAACCCCAAAAAGGCCAACCACATAAAAGATAAGAATGAAAAATGGCTAGAAAAGACCCAAAAATGGCGGGAAAGTGGAAAAAGAAACTAGGGCACCCGGTGGGACTAGGGCACCCATGGGTGCCCCAATATTAAATTTGGCTGCCCTAGTTAGGGTTAAGACAAAGAAGTGAATCTTTTAAAATTACTAGGTAAATAGGTGTAATAGGTTGCAAAATATGAAATAAAATAAATAAGATGGCCAAAAGGATGGGGGTTAATTAATACTTTCTTCCCTCAAGAACCTTCTAAACAATAGTATGAGACCAGGATAAATAAATGTCTAAAGTGCATGATTTTGTGACTAGCAAATAGAATGGTGAATGGAATAGAATAAACTTACCTCCTATGCTTGTGTGATGCAAATGAACCAACCTTGTGCCTTGTGATGGAGCTAGATGGATGTAAATGAGCTCTAGATGCCTTAGATGGATACAACTCTAGGTGGATGATAGTAGTGATTAGTGCTTGGTCCCTCATTATGGTCTCATAACTTTATATTTATATGGTTCTCTTGATTTAATTTCATAATTAACCTGAAATGGGTGACCGTCAAAAAGATAAGAAGCTAAAATGACTAGAAATTGCCCAAAAAGTGGTAAGGGAAAGTGTAAAAAGGATCAAGGTGCCCCGATTGGGACCAGGCACCGACGGGTGCACCCTAGTACTAGCCCGAGTGCCCTAGTCAAGGCTAAAATGATGAAAAGTGTCAAAAAAATGGGCATATGTGCGGTGAAGGTCAAGAAATTATGACAAAAAGTAAATAAAAATGACCAAAGGACATGAGTTAATTAGTACTTTCTTCACTCAAAACCATATGAATAGTAGTATGAGATCGGGACTAAATATTACCTAAAGTGCATGATTTAGTATCTACATTTTCCCCCACTTTATGTTGGTGAGTGGAAATCTTGGTAACATAAAATAGATAGAGATGTGTACCTAATGTCCATGAAGATTGTAGTAGAAAACGCACCAAAGGACTAGACAAAGTGTGGAATGACAAAAAGATGGAGTGTGGAAACTAAAGATGAAAAAACACAAAAAAGTGATGAGAGTGAACCTAGGGCGAAATGTGTGTGTCTAGCGCCGATGTGTGTAATGTAACCGCATGGTTAGTATAGTGTGTGCTACCACAAAGTTGTTGTTGTTGTTGTTTTGCCCCCATTGTTGTTGATTGCTTACTTCTCATACGGTCGGACCTGCAAGGAGAAGATGATCAAGTAGTGAAATACGTATGTATATGTAAAAACACATGTAAAAGACATATATACGTATGAAAAAAATGTAAATGTAAAATACGTAAATGAAAAATGGAACATGTGCACCTGATCCATGATGAGAGAGAGAGTGTAGAAGGATATCCTGTACTGCGATTTTTTTGGGTGATCTCACGCCACCCTGGCTGAAGAAGTGTAGGGAGAAAGATGCATTATTCTCCTTCCTATAATTGCTTCCTCGAAGATATGAAGATATCTATATCTCTCGGTTTTTGGGTGATCGATGCCGACGGTAGAAGAAGTATTGGGAGGAATTCCACTATATCCTCCAATTGTTAAATTCTCCCCGAATGCTAAGGACAACCATGTCCTGTAAAATCCACTATGTATGAGGTTTGTAGACTAGTTTGAACCCACTCACTATATATAACCGAACCGAACCGGTGTAGAATCTCTATGTAGTATGTAGAATACCCAAATGTTGCCCCCTCTTTAGGGGCACATGAGAAGTCACCGATAGGAGAATGCGGATCCAAAAGAGGACCAACCACATGAACTCTGAACTCTACCTTGTAGGGGGAATGGAAAGAACTTGTAGAAACCAAGGCACACACAAACAAGAAGCTAACCAAAGCAAGTGTTAGTACGAAAAAGTATGCATGTAGAAGATAATGTGTAAGTTACACAAACAATGCAAAAGCTACTAAGAAAAGTAGGAATGTAAACATGCAAGAAGACAAAGAGAAGCCACACAAAGTGGGTTGTGAATATGGGACATCACTCACGATGTCGCAAGACACACAAAGCCATCATGGCCGCATATAACATCAAGTGTGCACACCAAACATAGGGCGAGGACCACATACAATATCAAATAATAGAAGAAAAATAAAAATAACAGATAACCATGGAAACATGTAATCCTACAAAGAAATGCTACACATGAAGCACCCATTAGCATGTTAGAAAGATAAAAAGTATGTCAAAAGCATGTATAAGCATGTAATATAGAGTGCTAAGTAAAAATGAAATAATATCACCCGAAAGAAATGAATGTGGATGCCCTAGAAAATGACAATGTAGGAAGGGTAAGAAGGTAAGCATACGTGCTACATGTAAGAGACCCGTATCTCGCGATCACAACTAGAAAAAGGCGTAAACACGCATGTGTGTATGATATATATAAATGAAATACAAGATATCTAACTAGCATGTGTAATAAAGTGACCATATACGAGAAAATATGAGCAAGAGTAAAAGCAACCAAGAGGAAAGCGCGTGGTAAAAACCAAGGCACACACAAACAAGAGGCTAATCAAAACAAGTGTTAGTATGAAAAGTATGTATGTAGAAGATAATGTGTAAGTTACACAAACAATGTAAAATCCACCAAGCAAAGTAGGAATGTAAACACGCAAGAAGACAAAGTGGGTTGTGAACATGGGACATCACTCACGATGTCGCAAGACACGCAAGGCTATCATGGCCGCATGATAGACAAGTGTGCACACCAAACATAAGGCAAGGAAAACATACAATAGCAAACAATAACAGACAAATACAAACAATAGATAACTATGGAAACACGTAATCTTACAAAGAAATGCTGCAAACTCGATCAACACTTCTATGCATATTTTTTTCTTCTAGTTCTAGAGCTTGGCTCAATACAATATCTTTGAATGTGTTTGATATATCAAAATACTTACAATAGTCTCTAATAAATAGATGAATTCATCTAACAATAAAACACTCAACTCATAAAAATAGAGATAAAAAGCACATGTTTTTGTGCAATACAAAGATTTTGATTTATTTGCTCTTTATTAGCTTTTCCTAAAAGTAGGAATCTAAAAGCGAAGTACCTAAAACATTAAAAACATGTAAAAAACAAACTACTTTTTTCTTTTGTTGAGGAATTTTTTTTTTTTTTTTTTTCTAACACTCCCCTTAATTTTGACCTTCAAAATTTTATTCTTCTGGAGATGAGTGTGCACTTCCAGATTTGACATATTTCTGATCACAAACTCCCAAAAAATTCTCAAATACTCAAAAAATTCATTTCCCAAAGCTTTTGTAAAGATATCAACAAACTGATCTTCAGATCTGCAAAATTCAAGACAAATTTCCTTATTGTTAACCAACTCCCTGATGAAGTGATACCTCGTGTCTATGTGCTTTCTCCTCTTGTGAAAAACATGATTTTTGGACAATACTATTGCTAAATTGTTGTCACAAAAAAATGTGTAGCATCCTCTTGATTCTACCTCAAATATTTCAACACTCTTCTCATCCAAACAACCTAAAATACTACTCTTGTTGTTGCTACATACTCTGCTTCTGCTGAAGATAGTGTGACTATGAGCTGCTTCTTCGATGCCCATGAAACTACACCTGTTCAAAGTGAAAATCTTAGCTGGATGTGATCCTTTTTGTCATCAATACTTCTAGCACTGTCACTATTTGTGTAACCTATGAGTTTGAACTCATTTTATGTTGAATACAAGATTCCATGATTCTTAGTTCCACATACATACCTCAAAATATTTTTCTAGCTTTGCTAATGTGAATCTTTTGGAGATTCCATGAACCTTGAGATGAGGCTCACACCATACATAATATCTCGGCCTTGTGGCCATCAAATACATGAGACTTCCAACTAGTCTTTTGAACAATGTTGGATCTACAAATGATCCGTTGTCATCTTTTCTTAACTTCAAACCTACTGCAACAGGTGTTGGTGCTTTGGATTGCAATTCAACATGTTAAATATCTTCAAAACATCATTAACATACCTTTCTTGTGAAATAAAAACTCCATCTTTGATTGTTGAACTTCTATGCCCAAAAAATAGTGCATGAGGCCTAAATCTATCATCTCAAATTATTTCTTCATAGCTGATTTGAATGAATCATGTAGATAGATTTCCAATGATGATTAAATCATCCACATATAAACAAACAATAATTTTTTACCTTGCTCATTGATCTTGATGTATAAGGTAGGCTCACTGCTGCTCCTACTGAAACCATTTTGTATCAAATAAGAATCAATCCTATTATACCAAGCTCTAGGTGCTTGCTTGAGACCATAGAGCACTTTTTCAACATGTATACCTTTCCTTCATGACCTTCAATCTCATAACCTTCTGGCTGATTCACATAAAATTATTCTTCAAGAAAACCATTCAAGAATTCTGATTTTACATCCATCTAATAAATATTCCATTTGTTTTGAGGCTGTAATTGCCAAAACCATTATTACCGTGTCAAAATGTGCTACAGGTGCAAACATCTTATTGTAATCTACTCCATATTTCTGTGAAAAACCTCTGGTAACCAACCTTGCTTTATTTTTCTGTAATTTACCATCAACAATATATTTGGTCTTATAGACCCATTTCACTCCTATCATGTCCTTTCCTTCTAGAAGATCTACCAATTCCCATGTCTGATTCTTCTCTATGGCGTTTATCTCATCATCCATGGCTTGAACCCAAATTGAAAAAGCAATAATTGTATAACATTATAAATCTCACTAAGACTCCTTGTTTTCCACTGCTGCAAAGGGCTATTTGATGATGGATTGTTTTGTATTGAAGGAGTAGCTTTTGGTGTTCTTTGTGGTGTCTATTGGATGGTTGAAGATGACGAAATCTTGGAGATCTCCTAGATGTAGATGGAGGTGTAGCTTGTGCTACAACTTGTGGTGCATGTCCAAGATTTGAAGAAGATACAATACCTTATTTCTCTATGCTTTCATCTGCCATATCATCATGAGGAATAACTACTGCTACACTGAATTTTTCTCAATACTTCCATCCCATGCCTCATTTTCAACAAACTATACATCTCTGCTGATTATGACCTTTCTAGTAACTGGATTAAACAACTTGTAAGATTTTGTATTCTCTGAATATCCAACAAATATGCATTTTTCTCCTTTGTTGTCTAACTTCTTCCTTAGCTCATCAGGCACATGTGTGTATGCCACACAACCAAAAACTCTAAAATGAGAAACATTGTGTTTCCTCTTAGTCCAAGCTTGTTGAGGAACCATGTTTGAAAATTTTTCGTTAGACACCTATTTATGATGTAAATAGCATTGCTACTGCTTCTACCCAATACTCATTTGAAAGATGCTTTTCCTTCATCATACTTCTCTCCATCTCCATGATGGTTCTATTCTTTCTCTCTGCTACACCATTTTTCTGTGGTGTATACCTGGTAGTAAATTGCTTGTGTATACCATGATATTTGTAAAAATTAGAAAAGCATTGGAAACATACTCACCTCCTCTATCTGTCCTCAAAAATTTGATGTAGTACCCACTTTGCTTTTCCACTAAAGCCTTGAACTGCTAAAATATATCAAAAGCATATGATTTGTCTCTCAAAAAGTACACCCATGTCTTCCTTGTATAGTCATCAATGAATGTCATAAAATATGAACAACCTCCAATAGAATTTGTTTACATTGGTCCACATAAATTTGAGTGAACAATTTCAAGTGGTGCACTTGTTCTTCTTGTTTTGCCAACTGGGAAGGACTCTCTGTGTTGCTTCCCAAAATACAACCTTCACAAACTCTATCTAGTTTCTGAATCAAAGGAAAACCTTTCACCATATTTTTTTGTGTAATAAATTCAAACCACCAAATTTTAAATGACCAAACTTGAGATGCCATAGCCACGATTCATATTTTCAATTGATTGAAAAGCTAATTCAATCTCCTTAGCTCTGGATTGATATGTAGTATGAACTCCGATGTGGCTAGTATAATCTTCAAAGGAAACATTTCATTTGCTTGTCATCTTCACTTTAGCAATCACCTGGGTACTTGGAGCTTTATTCATGATCACACATTCATTGTCTTCAATGTAAACTATGTATCCCTTTTGTACCAATTGACCAATGCTCATAAGATTGTGCTTCAAACCTGCAACATAATAAACATCCTACATAATATTATGATCCCCCTTTTTAGTTAGAATATTGATTGTTCCTTTCCTTTTACAGTCACTGTATTATTATTCCCAAGGGGAACTTCTATCTTTACCGACTCATACAAATTAGAAAATAAATCTAAGTTACGTGACATGTGATTACTGCAACAGAATCCAAATACCACACATCACTAGGACTCTCTTGGGATAGATTAAAATCAATATGTGATGCTTCGGAAATATTTATGCATGTAATAAACATGGAGCTTGGAGTAGAGCTTCCAACCTGATTTTGATTATGCTTGTTCTGATCATACTATTTTTCCTGCATTCAAAAGCATAGTGCCCATATCTCTTGCAATAGTGACACTGCACATGCGATTTATCCTATCTCTGACCTGAAAAATGATTATGATTGTGCTCTTGACTATGTCCTCTTCCACTTGAGTTTGATGGACCGCTGCTACGTCCTCTAGATGAACTTCTTCTCGCCTCTAGGGATGAAATTTCCTCTTCCTCTTCCATGATTTCTGATACATGTGATGAAAAATCTTGATCTACAATTGCATGTGATCTATTCAACCTTTGTTCATGATTTATTAGTGATGCATGTAACTCATCAATTGAAAACTGACTTAGATCCTTAGTTTCTTCAATAACAACTACCAAAGGATCAAATTTTTAGCAAAATTCTAAGCAATTTTTCAATAATCCTTTTGTCCTCAATAATTTCACCATGAGATTTGATTTGATTGACTAAACCAACTAGAAAATTAAAGAATGATTCTACGGAATCTGAATCTTTCATTGACATATTTTAAAAATCTCTATGTAAGTAACTGAAGCTTAACGGTTTTTACTTTCTCTTTACCTTGATACACAACTTGGAGAGTTTCCCACGCAATTTGTGCTTTTCATGTTGCTTTGCCACTCTAGGTAAGATGCTTTCATGCATGGCTTGATGAATGAAGAAAAGATATTTTTGTCTTTATTTCTTAATTCCTTCAAAGTGTCTTTCTCTTCCTATGAGAGTGCATTATATGTTGTTGCATTTGTGGGCTCTATGTACCCATTCTCTACAATTTCCCACACATCCTGGGATCTGAATAGTGCCTTCATGGTTAATGACCAATACTCATAATTCTTTCTTGTAAATTGTGGTGTTTAGACCGGATATAGAAGCCATAACCTATTGTCAATTAGAAACCTGCTGAAAAATCTATCTCTGATACCAATTTGTAGAAATTAGGCACATAAAATAACAACTAACAAAAATAAAATAAAGAATTACAAATAAAACATATTATTGCAAACTCAAATCAACACTTTTGTGCATATATTTCTTCTTCTAGTTCCAGAGCTTCGACTCAATACAATCTCTCTAAATGTGTTTGATATATCAAAACACTTACAATTTCCTCTAATAAATAGATGGCTTCATCTAACAATAAAACACTCAACTCATAAAAATAGAGCTAAAAAGCACATGCTTTTGTGTAATACAAAGCTTTTGATTTATTTGCTTTATTAGCTTTTCCTAAAAGTAGGAATCTAAAAGCGAACTACCTAAAAATTAAAAGCATGTAAAAAACAAACTGCTTTTTGCTTTTCTTGGGGCAAAATTAATTTTTTTCTAACAACCTTCACTACAGTTTGGATGTTTCAACTATCAAAAGAAGTCTTGTGCATGCATACTTAGATCTAACCTCCGGATGAGTAGTTTCTCCATACAGTATAAATAAGTTTCTCGAGTATATCATCACCGAATCACAGCACCCCTGTGCATATACTTGAACTCACGGTGTGATTGGATAACATGGGTACTATCTCCAAGTTGTGGGACTTGCTACTTGAGATAGACCTCCAGAGAAAGCTGGTTCTTGCTCCTAAACTACCTGCCACAATCTACTCTAATGTAGGATAAGCTAACTGTTCTAATCTAAATTTCCAAGGGACCAGGGAAAGAGAATGCATAAAATGAAAGCCTACACTAAAGCGGTGATACACCAGAAAAGGAGGATGTGAGAGTAATCTCCAAATGTGTGAAATACAGAGGCAAAGTGCACACTAGAAGAGGTGATGACAGTTCTCCATAATCTAGCAAAATGCATTCACAGCAATATTCCAAGCACACACAATGATAATGAATTCCTACAAGAACATAATAATAGACACAATATTCTTGTAGAAAGATAAAAGGGGCAAGAAGAATGCAAGAAAACACACAGCGAGGGAAGATACATCCACAAACTTGTATTTTATTACTTCTGGTATGCACGATTCGGGTCTATTCTATTACAAGATAAGGGCACGGATCACCATGCAAGGAGTCCACTACAAGGGCCTGCAACACACTGGCTTCACAAAGCAATTTTTGGCAAGAGCTTTTCTACCCAAAAACTCTCTCCTTTACAATGAGCCCAACACTCCAATTTATAGAAAAATGAGAAGGAGAAGAGAAGGGAAAATGGAAATCCCGAAATCTGTCCTTCAACCACCTGTAAGAGGCATTAAATTGAGTGAAATGATTGTACATTACTTGCAAAAGGATCCCCATACTGTCCCATGTGCTGCAGTAGAGAAAGAATGATGACCATGCCTCTTAATTGCACTCCCAGCTACCAAATAAAACACTGTTCTGAACCTGGCCACGTTTCCTCAAAAATATCAATCAATTTATAATCAAATATGGAATTTCTTGATTTCTGTGCATCAGGCTCGGAACCATGATTCCAATGGTACCAATTTTGTGTGATTTCGTTGAGAAATGCAGAAGTTATGGCCTTCTGAGTGCGGGCAGCTATTTTGGGCACTGGCTGGGACGTTTTGTCATTTGTGGGAATGAGCATTAAGCGATGAAGCTGAACACATTTCCTTCATTTAAATATATCTACCCTCATTAAAAATAAGAAATCAAGTTTTCGTGGCGTAGAGGACGTCGTGCTCGCTCCGAGAAAGTCTAATTTTATCAAAATCGGAGCTCGGAGTCAAAAGTTATGGCCGTTTGAAGTTTTAGGGCACAAACAAAGTGCGCGCATTTTAAAGATCTTTCCGTCTTGGCGCCACACGGATGACACGTGGCATGCTTTGATTGACTCGCTGGTCTCGCTACCTTTCGCGCCCTTCGCGTCCTTCTGTCCCGGATGTCCCAAACCGTTTGGGACATAAACTCCCGATCCGCCCGAAATGGGCTTCCTTGTTCCTCATTCGGCCGGTGACACGTGTCACATATCCATTCGCTTTCAGCCTCTTCGGCTATCCACGTCCCGCACGTCCCTTTGTCCCTTTTGGCCCAAAGGTCTCTGAAGTTCCCTATTTCAGCCGAACCGGCTGGTTCGTACTAATGCGGCCCACATGTCCCATTTGCTTTGGACCATCTGGGACAAATTTTCCCGATTCGCCTTGCTTCGGCCGGTTTGCATACTGTCATCGCGCGTCCCGATCGAAAGTTCTCATTTCGCCGATCCGGGACGGTTCGCGTCACAGATTTCACGTACCTTCGGTCCAATCTGTTTCGGGCTGCCTTGACTCATTTCGGCCGATCCGGCGGTTCGCACCCTTATGTCCCTCATGTCCCGAATATTTGCAAGGACTAGGACTTAGCCATTTTTCGCAATTTTTTTACATTTTCTCGTAACTTGCTCCCTTCTTATTAGACATGGGGAGTTAGGAAAATCTGAGGGACCCTAGAACATGACTTTTTGCCTGGACTCAATATAATTGCTTGGGACTAAAGAATTTGATGCATGTTATCAAAATTACCTTGAGGGGTGAATTTTGGATAACAATTTTGGCGACTCAGCGGGGTCATCTGCCTGCTAGATGAAGAACGGCCAGCTGCTTGTAGCAATCCATTGGGCATGGAGTCTGTTTGATAGCCTCTCAGCTGATCTGAAATTTGAAAACCTGTGTCCTTGAGCCATTTGAACATTTGTTGAGCTGGTCTTCTCATGGCTGCAAATCTTTCTCAGGAGCTTGATGAACTGCAACACGCACATACTAGAAGCAATAGGACATGTGCACAAGCACTTAGGGAAATAAAAAAACTACTCTAACAGCGGTACAATGTGCATAAGCACTTAGAGGAATGGAAAATCTAAATTAATATTTACAAGGGTGAAAATCTATCCTTTTAGTAGAACGCGTTTGAGATAGATCCCATCCAGGATCTGCAATTCTTCACCATCCAACTTAGCCAATCGGAAAGCATTGCTACCTTTGCATTCGATGATCATGTACGGGCCACTCCAGATGGCATCAAACTTGGAGTGCTTTCCTGGTTTTGCATGATCAGCATCCCACTTCAGTACCAAATCTCCAGTTTGCAATATCCTGGCCTTAGCTTTCTTGTCAAAACTCTTTTTGACCAATGCTTTATCCTTTTCTATGGTCTGCATTGCGTGCTCTCTTGTCTCTTCTAATTCCATCAGCTCTGCATACCTGATTTCCATAGGTTCAAACTCAGCTAGTTCCAACTGTTTCATGAGTTCCAATGCTGGCAACTCGAGTGATATGGGTAGAACTGCTTCCTTCCCGTACACAAGCTTGTATGGAGAGCTTCCTGTAGACCTCTTGGGTGTGATCCTATCGGCCCATAGGGCTGATTTGAGCTTTGCGTGCCAAGTTCTTTGATTTTCATCTAGAGTCCTTCTGATGATTCTTAGTAGGTTCTTGTTTGTAGACTCGGCTTGGCCATTACCTTGAGGGTAATAGTTCGATGAAGTGCTGAGATACACACAATTCTTTACAGCCCATTCAGTGATCTTTGTGCCAAGGAATGCCAATGCATTATCTGATATGATAGTGGCAGGGGCACCAAACCTCGTGACTATCCCTTCATAGAAATCTAAGATATTAGATTCATTTGCCTCCTTGAGTGCCACCGCCGGTCCACTTGGTGAAATAGTGCATTTCTTTGTTAGTATCCACTTGTGGCCCGACTTGAATTGGGATTGATAACCCCAATGAAGTCCAATCCCCATTGCATGAATGGCTGATTTACTCGAAATTGGACGAAGGGCAGCGCCATTGCTAACCTTTCTTTTCTGCGAAGAATGCACATCTCTTGAATTTCTTGACCCATGAGTAGCAATCATTGAACACACGAGAGGCCAATAGTAAACCAGCCTTCATGATTTTGAGAGCTGTCACTCGCGGAGCAAAGTGGCCTCTGCTTCCCCATCATGGAACTCGTGTAGGATCTTCTCAACTTGACTGTTCAATGCATCTCAATAGAACACCATTGATGTCCTTCTTGAACAAAACTCCGTGAAACAAGCACATATGGAATGGCTTGTAATCTGAATCCAAATATCTCCTCTTTGCTTTGCTCACTCCTCGGGGGCACAAGCTTTGTTTGGAGGTAATGCACCAAGTTTTGAGTCCAACATGGGACGGGTGCATCATCGAGTGGGTTGTTCTTGATCATTCTCAGTAGTAGCAAGACAACATCCTCTTCACTTTTGACTCGTCGGTTGTTTGGAAGCGAGTGCTCACACAAGCCTTTGCCACGAACTAGCTTGGTCACTTTAATTTCAATATCATATTCCATCACCCGAGTGATCCAACCTGCTCTCTTCTCATTTAAATCCTTGTTTAGGAGGAAGTCCTTGACTTTGACATGAGACACCAAGGTTGAATCTTATTGTTTGAGACCAAATGTCCGAACTTCTTCAAGCTCCCGATGTGAAGTAAGGACATGCTTTTCAATGAAAGAATACTTTATTTCGTAATCTTCCAAGGTTTGGTCAAGAAGAATGCTATGGGCTATTCCGAACCTTCTCTATTCAAATTTGTGTCAAGATAGGCTGAGATTGTATCTCGATCCTCCAAATGCATACAACATGAAGTCTTTTGAGAAATCTAGGTTGATAAGAGTTGGAGCTTGTGATATTGCATGCTTGATGTTTTCAAAACTCTCTTTCCTTCTCTTTGTCCATTTGAATGCCGGACTCTTCTTCAACATCATAGTTAGAGGCTTCACAAGAGTGGCAAAATTAGGCACAAATCTGCGGACAAAGTTTATCCTTCTAAGAAGCTTTGGAGAGATTTCTTGTGGTGTGCAATGGAAGGCGTTCGGATGGCTTCAACCCTTTCAGATCAATTGTTAGCCCTTCCCTAGAGACAATGTGGCCAACAGTTTGCCTTCGTGTGCCAAGAATACACACTTCTTTGGATTCAATGACACTCCAAACCTTCTACACCTCGAAACACTTATCACGAGGTGAAAGAGATGGTCTCTTTGCATTCTTTGAGAAGATAGAGATATCATCCGGTATACCAAGCACTATCTTGTTGATCAAGCCTTTGAACGCCATATCCATAGCTCACTTTGAAATGTTGCTCGGCATTTGGCAGGTCAAATGGCATCTTCTTGTAAGCATCGTGCCCCATTTTGTAGTGAAGGCCGTCTTGAATTGATATTCTTCCTTTACCATTATCGATTATAGCACGAATATCCATCTAGTAATGAAAACCTTTGAACCAATTCTACACCTCGCAATATTTGTTCCATTGATGGAAGCGGATAATGATCTTTGAGTGATGCTCTATTTAGATTGTGAAAGTCCACACACAATCTTATTTCTCCGTTCTCTTTCTTACCTAGGCACCAAGTTTGCAACCCAACTTGAGTGTTTGATGGGAAAGATGATACTAGCCTCAATGAGCTTGCGTAACTCTTTTCTCATAAGAGGTTCAATATGAGGATTTCATGGCCTTTGCTTTTGCACGACAGGCTTGGATTCGGATCCAACTCAATAGTATGTTGTGCCAACTTTGGATTGAAACCTCTTAAATCTTTGTAAGTCCAAGCAAAGACATGTGGGAATTCTCGACAAAGCTGAACAAAATCAGATTTCTCTTGTGGAGTACTTACTTTGCCAATTTGCAATGTTTTGCCTTCATCTACTAAGATAGGTTCTGAATCTTCACCCTTTACTTGAATGCTCGCTTTCTCCTTCCGGAACTGATCATTCGGGTTGAAGATTGACTCCAAGGTTATGAGGCCTTTTGGCAATTTGTTAGTCCTAAGCTGCACCACTTGGTCGCCATCTTTGCTGCTCCAGCTTTTCTTGATTTCTGGCAGAGAACTCAGCTTCTTCTTGCAGGAAATTAACAATCTGCTGATCATTCTCGAAGACTTGCCAACTTGTGTTGTTATCTGGAACAGCTGGTCTCACAACCACTTTGATATGAGGCTGAGTTTTCTCACTTTTGATACTTTCTACAACATCAAACACAGCCCCAATTGCTGCCAGTCTGTCAGCGGCTTCATTCTTTTTTCTTGGGATGGAAATGATGCTAAAAGCTTCAAAATCTTCAATGAGATCCCATACACGATTTTTGTAGTTCTTCAACAGATCATTCTTGGCAGCATTTTTCCTTTGACTTGGTTCACAATCAGCTCACTATCACCAAATACTTGTAAATTCCTGATGCATTTCTTCTTTGCCCAGTGTAATCCATGAATTAAGGCTTCATACTCAGCTGTGTTGTTTGAACAAGAAAACTAGAAACGGAAAGCTGAGTAATACCTTATACCTTGCGGTGAAATGAGCATAGCTCCCCCTCCGCACCTTGTCTACTCCTTGAACCATCAAAGAACAATTGCCATACTTCATTCTTGTCTTTATGATCGGCTTGGTGATGCTAGGAAGAGGTTGATTCTCTTCATGTAAACAATAGACTCCCAGCTCAGATTCTTCTATTTCTTGATAAGGATCAAAAGCATGCACCTTGTTTGCCCATTCATCAAGAGTCAAATCTGGGATGCTTCCAACCTTGGTGTCAGCTTCATCAGTGCTTGGATGATCTTCTTGATCAAACGCATTTGAATAGTTGGTATTGATTTGGCTTGGAGTGTAAGGCTCAATGTGAAAATTTGCAATAGGTTCAAACCTGATTGTGGCTTTGGTTCCATATCTTGTTCTGAACAACATGTGTGACCAATCCGCCGAAAGATAGCCTCCAATTTTAGCAGTGAAGTCTCTTGACAAGCACAATGCAAAGAGTGGTGGCAGGTCTATGGTGACACATCTTGTAACTTCTTATTACGTTAGGACATGCGTGCAGTGTGAGGCTCAAACCTTTGATTACTCTGACCGTTGTCACTGCTGTCCCATCTAATTACACTACACCCTTGGAGATGGTTTCATATTGGAGTCCTAGCTGATCAGCTATCTGTTTTGGCATGACTGAGCTGCTTGCTCCCGAATCGATCATGCAATTATGCACCAACTTATCTCCTATGATCAATGAAACATAAAATGGAGGGGGCTTCAACATTTTACCTTGCTGTCCTCCATGATTTCCTTCAGGCTGGGCAGCATTTGTGAGTACCTTCTCTTGCATTTGGACCTATTGATTTGAAGTTGACCAGTCCTTCATGGCAGCTTGTAGCAAATCTCTTTGTCCTGGGATAGATAGTGATTCCCACATTGATATGTTTACATTTGTCTTTCTCATCTGATCAATGATGTTGAATGGAGATGAAGTATCCCTCTGATGTCCCTTGGCCTGCACATTCATTCCTTGCAAATGAGCGGCAGCAGCTGGCATCTGAGTTGGTTTAGGAGCTGGTTTGGATGCTCCTTGTATGTTTGGAACTACAGTTTGCTTGCCAGTGGCTTGTGGAGCGGTAGAAGGTTGTGGATTACTCGAAGCCAATGGCTGCTCTTCACCCAAATTTCTCCTCTTTGACCTTGTGTTGGCTACAACACTTTGAGAGGGTATTTGATTCATGCCACGAAATCTTTAGCCTCGCAATTGACAAGAGTAGTTTCGTTCGGAGATGTTCCTTGGCCGAGGTGCCCTTGCTATTGGTCTTCTTCGTATGGACTCTTACGACCCACCAATGGTTTGCACCATTAGAGCCACGATTTAATGCACCTTTGTTAAAGCACATTGATTGGTTATGTGGTGATCGCATTGAAACACCAATCATATTCTTGGGCCATGTTATTTTGGACCTGGCACCAAAGCTACGGATGCGAGATGCAACATTGGGCTGAAATGGTCTATTAGCGGGAGGCCTTGCTTGATTCTGATTTACAGCTGGATTGGGTGGTCTTTGAGGTTGATATGGTTGACTGTTAGGCTGAGCTTGAGGCTGATACGGTCTAGCACTTTGAGCTTGCTGACTTTTGATAAGTAACTTAGCTCATTTCCCAAATTTTGCAATTGTTTCATGACCTCTTGGAGTTCGTTTGAAGCACTAGAGGATGAGGTAGAAGCTTCATTTGAACTTTGATTTCTAGGGGTGGGAATAGGAGCTAAGACAGCGCTTGGCTAGTGCTTGGATTCTCTAAGTTCGGATACTGAGGGCATGGGAGGCCTAGGAGCTAGCTTACCGGCTTGAATAAGGCAGTTTTCAGCTCTAATGGTAATACTATAAGCAGCAGTAAGGTTGTGCCTCCCATATATTGGATTAACATAGAAATATCGAATTCAAAGCTTTAAGGTAATATAGAAAAGCACCTTCATGTGTTTGACCGCCACTGGAATCCTATCCCAAGACCTTTGAAATCTGAAGGAAGTTGAAAGTCACCATTTGCTTGTTGGGGGCTCTCTTGATAGTTGTCAATTGTTCTAGAAGAGACAAGTTGTCTCCTTCTCTCCAAACTGCTCGTGGAGAACTATGCATAATCGATTCCAATTTGTGATAGAACCAGCTTCAAGGCTCCGAACCATTGCAATGCCTTCCCTTTGAGCGATGATGCCGGCGGTTTGTGACCACATCCATTTCGTTTATCTCATGGATTTGACAGCGTTAGCAATGTCTTTGACATGATCACCATGAGTGGTATGATTTTCTCAATAAAAAGGGAATGTTCTTCAATGCTGCAATTGGAACCGGATTACGTGCATTGAGGGCAAGTGGGTTCTACCAATGAAATTGACAAAGGGATTTAGTGGTTGCGCCATTCGATTGGCCCGAGAACCCTTGTTGATGCGAGAAAAGGTCTACTAGGTGGAGGTGTAGACAAAGCTCTATTAGGTGGAGACGCAGATCTTTGAGCTCTTCTTCCCCTTCTTTCTCTGCCTGGAGATAGGTGTAGATAAACAAACAATCCTTCCTCCCTAGTTCTTGATCTGGTCTGTATTCTTCTCATAAATTCACTAGGCTTGGACTACAGAAACCAGCGGATTATGCCTCTTTTGGAGTCGCGGATGTGCGATTTTAAAGCTCCTTCAAAGCTGGAACTCACAACAAGTGCACATCAATCTTGTTGCAATGAAAGTGAAGACCTCTAAGGTCCCACCGGGCATGCCAGAACTGTTATCACCGAATCACAGCACCCCTGTGCATATACTTGAACTCACGGTGTGATTGGATAACATGGGTACTATCTCCAAGTTGTGGGACTTGCTACTTGAGATAGACCTCCAGAGAAAGCTGGTTCTTGCTCCTAAACTACCTGCCACAATCTACTCTAATGCAGGATAAGCTAACTGTTCTAATCTAAATTTCCAAGGGACCAGGGAAAGAGAATGCATAAAATGAAAGCCTACACTAAAGCGGTGATACACCAGAAAAGGAGGATGTGAGAGTAGTCTCCAAATGTGTGAAATACAGAGGCAAAGTGCACACTAGAAGAGGTGATGATAGTTCTCCATAATCTAGCAAAATGCATTCACAGCAATATTCCAAGCACACATGATAATGATAATGAATTCCGCAAGAACATAATAATAGACACAATATTCTTGTAGAAATATAAAAGGGGCAAGAAGAATGCAAGAAAACACAAAGCGGGGAAGATACATCCACAAACTTGTATTTTATTGCTTCTGGTATGCACAGTTCGAGTCTATTACAAGATAAGGGCACGGATCACCATGCAAGGAGTCCACTACTGAGGGCCTGCAACACATCAAGGCTTCACAAAGCAATTTTGGCAAATCTTGCTACCCAAAAATTCTCTCCTTTACAATGAGCCCAACACTCCAATTTATAGAAAAATGAGAAGGAGAAGAGAAGGGAAAATGGAAATCCGAAATCTGTCCTTCAACCACTTGTAAGAGGCATTAAATTGAGTGAAATGATTGTACATTACTTGCAAAAGGCTCCCCATCTTGTCCATGTGCTGCAAAGAGAGAAAGAATGATGACCATGCCTCTTAATTGCACTCTCGGCTACCAAATAAAACACTGTTATGAACCTGGCCACGTTTCCTCAAAAATCTCAATCAATTTCTGATCAAATCTAGAATTTATTGATTTCTGTGCATTGGGCTCGGAACCACGATTCCAACGGTACCAATTTTGTGTGATTCTGTTGAGAAATGCAGAAGTTATGGCCTTCTGAGTGCGGGCAGCTATTTTGGGCCTGGCAGGCGTTTTCTGTCATTTGACGGGAATGAGCATTAACTGACTGAAGCCGAACACGTTTCCTTCATTTAAATATATCTACCCTCATTAAAAATAAGAAATCCAGTTTTTGTGGCATAGAGGACGTCGTGCTCGTTCCAGAAAGTCCAATTTTATCAAAATCGGAGCTCGGAGTCAAAAGTTATGGCCGTTTGAAGTTTTAGGGCACAAAACAGGCGAAACTGCATTTTAAAGATCTTTCCCGCACGCTGCCACCTGGATGACACGTGGCATGCTTTGATTGACTCACGGGTCTGCCGGCCTTTCGCGCCCTTCGTGTCCTTGTCCGGATGTCCCAAACCGTTTGGGACATAAACTCCCGATCCGCCCGAAATGGGCTTCCTTGTTCCTCATTCGGCTGGTGACACGTGTCACATATCCATTCACTTTCGGCCTCTTGCTATCGCGTCCCGCGCATTCCTTTGTCCCTTTTGGCCCAAGTCTTTGAAGTTTCTGTTTCGGCCGAACGGCCAGCTGCATTAATCACTCGCGGCCCACATGTCCCATTTGCTTCGGACAAATCTGGGACAAATTTTCCCGATTCACCTCGGGTTCGGCCGGTTCACGATTCGTCCCACACGCCCCCGATCGAAAGTTCTCATTTCGCCCGATCGGCGGTTCAGCGATTTCGCGTACCTTCGGCTCAACTGCTCCGGGCTGCCTTGACTCATTTTGGCGATCTGGCAGCCGGTTCGCACCTCTTATGTCCCTCATGTCCCGAATATTGCAAGGACTAGGACTTAGCCATTTTTCGCAATTTTTCCTGGCTCAAGCTTGTTTTTGCAATTTTTTCACATTTTCTCAGAACTTGCTCCCTTCTTCTTAGACAGGGGAGTTAGAAAAATCAGGGGACCCTAGAACATGACTTTTTGCCCGGACTCAATATAATTGCTTGGGACTAAAGAATTTGATGCATGTTATCAAAATTACCTTGAGGGGTGAATTTTGGATAACAATAACTTCAAATATATATTGGCTCTTGAGGTAGAAGCCGAGAATTCATAGGGGAATCGAATGTCTCTTCACAATTTCTTGGATTGTTCATGAATCATGTTTTATCTAATACAAATCATTTTTTAAATTAACCTTAGTTTCTGATCTACTTATGGGAAATTTCTAGGAACATGACCCATTTTCATGGAATTTTGAGCTCTTCAAGGAAGTTAGCTCATTTAATTCATTGGGCATGGACAAATATCCACCTTAATTTAAAGACATCTGAGAAAAGAATAAACATAATTCTAAAATATAATAATTTTGTGAGAACAATCATGTGTGTCCATCCAATATGCGTGTAAAGGACATATAAAATAGGAAGACTGAATTAGATTCATAATCATTCATTACATTTATTTTCAATCAAGCTCAATGATATAGCCTAGAATCCACTATGAAAACCTAGACACGCCGACACATTACCCACTTGAGATGAGCGCTTACTGAAGCGTGTAAAGGTACTTAGGCCCCTCTTTAGAGTTTCTTGTGGAGGATGTTAATGTGATGAAGATATAACATATAAAGATCCATAAATAAGCATAAACGTTCCACATACATAACCACATCTAGATCTTAAATAATCATGAATTAAATAATAACTTTGATGAGATTAACCATACAAGAACTGTTACAATCATGTTTAACACCATTATCAATCCAATATACTCCATTACATTAATATTGTAAAACATATAAGCTTCTTACATAACAAAATATTACCATAAGTTATACGCACATCAGATCCAATAACATAACTCTATACTAACTCTCACACTCGTTTCCCCATAAACTACATAGTTCACTACATATTTATAGGGGTGGGGCTTTCCTTCACCGCTTACGCACTTTCCAAAATAGGTCGCATGCTGAAAATAGCCATGTGTTTTTACAATAACATGCACACATGCAAGTGCACAAACAATAGACATCCTACAATTAACTGAAAGTAGTAATCCTATTATTATCTCAAACTCATGCATGGTGCTTATCAAACGCTCGTTCCTAAAATATCATTTTTCTGTCACGCAAGTCTCCATCCCGATGTGTGCTCCACACGCTATCTCCAAAAATAGCACGCATACATGAAAATGGCTAAGTCCCGAATCAGCTTGTCTTGGCGCGCATTTCCTTTCCTATCCTTTTGTGCCTTCAAATACACCTTGTTCCCGCGCACGAATCTTCTGTGTGCCTTCTCCTTAGAACAATATGTCTACTCAACATTACCCCACACTAAAGTACATTGCTGTCCCAACAATGGGGTTTCTCTCTTGATGTTCCCAAATAATAACGAATAATAATTTGAAAGAATTCAAAGAATCATGGTACAAAAGAATAAAATTTTACTCTACAACACCCTCCTCATGAACTGGGAGGATCAACTATGGATACTCTATTTTAATCTCAACTTCTAATGTCTACCAGTCATCTAGTGTAGTTCTTGTCTTCTCTGGAATGTCTGTGGAAATGACATCCATCTCATCCGAGTAATCTTTTCCTTTTCATTGTGCAATACTTGGACAACATTAGCCATAATAGACATGATTCCCTCAAGAAGATCCATTTTCTATGCTATCATCTTCCCAATCTCATCTATTCTATCCTTACGTGGGTCTTGGGCCGCTGCAAGGGTTTCATGTTTTTGCTACCATTGCCAATATTTCTACGCGCCTTATTGATTCATCCTTCATTGCATTTTAGAACTTCATTAACTTCAATTATGTGTAACGTCCCTTTTCTCGCGCCAAAGGCCGAAGGGTCAAGCGAGTCCAAGCCGTGGTCATATCCAAGGGGTGGGGGATGCTGGGGGCTAGTGAGAAGGGGCCACATGGTACTATTATCCATGTTTGGCATTTGGGGGTCACATTGGACGTGGGCGACTTAAAGGGGAAAACAATAACTTTAGTGACTTTTATTTTATCGACCCCTCCATGGAAAGAAATGTGTCCAGGGTCTATTGGGGATCTTTTGCCATGGGAAGTATATAAGGAGCGGGAGAGTAAGGAAAGGCACTTTTGCATATACATTTTATTGACCCCTTCTCGTGCAGTTGCTGCTGTTGCACTTCTATAACTTGTGGAGTCAAATCCCACAGGGACCCTAGCTTCGGTGGTGAGAGACCCATCCCTAGCTAGTAGGGCATTCTTCGGTAGTGAGAGATCTACCCTAGTCTATCATTTTGGAGCCGCTTTTAGGGCCATGTGCGCAGAGACATTAAAAGAGGTTTCGAGAGGAAGGATCTCAAGGGTTTTGGGGAATTTGATGAATATAATTAGTGGGCTTTCGATTAGATTCATGACAGCCATTTGAGTAGGGCGTGGCAGCTCGTTGAAGGCACCTCCATCATTTACTGACCCCTCTTCCAAGCGTGGTGACTTGCAGTCTTTATTTGAGGGTTTCCCAGTGGCCTGTTTCAGATCTGAAGGTGTAACCTTTATTTGGAGGGTTTTCCAGTTGGCCATTCCCATAACTGAAGGTGGAAATACTAATTCCTATATTTTTCATTGTTATTTCAAAGGACCCTTAATTTCTACTCTGATATTTGGAGAGTTACGAGCCTCTGTAGTTTTCCCGTATGTCTAGGTACGCATTTGTGGTTTTTCTTGTAGTAGTTTAATCTTTGTAGAAGTCCAGAAACAATTTTATTATGTCCTCTATAATAATATCAAGCTCTCTTTAATTTTTCAAGTGACTCGAGCGGATATCTTGGGAGATATTTATTTTTATTTAGTTGTTTTCCCAACAATAAAAATATGGTAAAATCAATATTTTATGTGGCTGTAAGTTTTCAATATTTTGTGCATTTTAAAGTGGTATCCCACAAGGGATATTTCAAAGTGGTATCAGAGTTGTTGTTCCTCCAGCTCGTGTGGGTTAAATATGGTAGTTTGGAAAAATCTCAAAGGGGGTTTTATGAAGGAAATGTTCACCAACATGGTGAAACAACATGAAGCCACTAACCTTTATTTGAGTTAGTTCACTTAGAATGTGAATCAAAGTAGACCTAGGGAAAATAAGGAACATGGTGAAAACAATGATAAAGGGCGGCCAATAGAGGTGATTGATGAGGATTCTTGTTGGAGGAAGTACCAATCTTTGAGTAGGGGTTTCAGAGATAATATGCCATTTCCAGATTATTACATGATGAAGATTGGTAGCAAGCCCAAATGAGGTCATCATATGCTAGTACCTGAATCACAAAAGAACTCATTTGTAGAAGAAGCTTCTAAAAAAAAGGGTATGATTTCCATTGAGAAAAATAATTGCATTAGTGAAAATTTTCTTGTTAGAGAAATTATTCCAGCTCAGGAGAAGAAACTTGTTTGTGCAAGCAAGGAGGATGTAATGGAAACTCTTAAAAAGTGTGAGGAAGGGAATAACAGAGCTAGAGCTGCTAGGTTGATAGTGAACTCAAGAAAGAAAACACATACAAGAGTTCAAGGAAATGATGAGGGAAATTGATGCAAGAAAGACTACACCCCGAAAGAAGACTCTATGGAGCAGCTGGCACATGAGGAGGAGCCTCACATGGACACTGGTGTAAAATTGCAGCCTGCTGTAATTTCCAAACCAATAACTTTTGATCATCTTTCAGATACTTTCAACAGGCACTCAGGAAACAATGTTGGGGGCAGCTCAACATATGTCTATCTTGAACACATGGAGGACATTGATGGCCTTGAAAGGTATGAAGAGCACACTAATGTGTCTTATTTATTGTCACCTATTCCAATTTACTTCCATCATGAGATGCATGGTATGGTAGATGACGAAGTCTTCATCATGGAGTTTGTTGGACCATTGCTCCAACTATGTGTATATGAGCATCTGGTGGATGATATATGGTGGCAAGTTTTAGCTCACTTAATAGATACAAGGGCTTAGGGGCATTATAAGCTATGGGATCCTGGTAATATGTGGTAGTTATCCAAAACTAACAATTCTGATGTTGAAAACTTTGTGACTGATTTCATAAGCCAAAGAAAGAATTCAAATGTGTCTTGTGTTGGCAAGCACGATTCCTTCATTGGGGACTCCGGTTCAAGAAGGGAGAGTAACTCTCAAGGTACTAGCGTTGGTTTTCTGATTGCTAAAAAGGGTAAGAGAATATTTTTTAATCATCTTCAGCCTATTGGACTGTGTATAACAACAGTCATAAAGAGAGGAGAAAATGTTTTATTAATAGAGCCCATGACTGATTTTTATACCAGCTACATGGTGGAACCCTTGGAAGGGTTAGTGGGGGCATTTGGTCCTCAAAGTGCTCAAAGAATCAAGGTGCACTTTTTTGTTAAAAAAGAAGAGTTGAATTCAAGGTGCATTCATGACTTTAGCATCCTAAGGTATGAGAATGGTTACCATCTTCCTAGCTTGTTGAGTTCTCCTATGTTGTTGCCATGTTTCTATTATTTGGGACAACATTTACATGCTTGGATGATTGAGGAAGACTATTTCATAATCACGTTTCAAGGTATGCTAGATGGAATAAACACATCTTCCATTCACATTGCTCTTGATTCAGCCAATAAGCATATGTTGGCAAAGAAAATAATGCAGGGGCCCATGATATTGAAAGGACATGAGGTATGTGGTGTATTTATTGTGGTTGAATTTTCTAGAGGTAAGGCTATTTTTGGGATGCAATGGTTGCATGATGTTAAGGAAAATGATGATGCATGGGTTGAAAAATCAAAGGAGAATGAAGATGTTGATCCTATATCAGAAATTTTGAGTTGCAAAGGTATGATGAGCAGCCCCAATTATGCTATTTCAGATGTGTTGTCTTCTCTCATGACGAGAATCCATGGGTACAACAAAGGGAATGAAGTTCCTTATGATAAAGTTTATGGATGCATGAGTTCTAATATTGATTTCCCTTTCTCTTGCATTTACGGTGAAATGAAAATATGGGGAAAGAGAATAAAGTATGATGAGGGAAAACCATGTTTATTCCCAACATACGGGGAATTGATGCGTTATGTCCATGGAAAGATATGTCTTGCACATAGAAGGTAACTCATTTCTTTATTGTCAGTAAGAGATGTGAAGTACTTGAATGTGTTTGTACATTTAGGTTACTTGAAGTTGGAATCATTCATTGGACATATTGGCTTCCATCTTTTGGGAAATTTGCATTCATCTCTCATGTGGATAAACAAAATTTTTTCAAGGAAAACAAAGAAATCAGATTTCAGGGTATACAAGGGCAGATCGTAAAATTTGTGATTGGTGAAGAAAGAAGCATGTCATTCAGCAGAGTCGAATTGTGAAGGAACACAACCTCTTATGGGTCATGGTGACATCACAAGGTATGAGACAAGTGGGATATTTGATGACTCCTATTCGATGGGTTGTTTGTTGTAGACACAGAGCACACCATGATGACTTATGAGGAGAGCAAGGGTGATAGAGGTGAGGAGATAGAGACTCACGAGATGGATGATGGAGATGGGGTTGCGTTGGATAGTGCTGATGTGGGGCAGGAGGAGGAGGCTTTTCCTTGAGAAATTATATCCACATTGTCTAGTACTCTGATGTACAAAGAATTTAGGAATAGAGGAGTAATGCAGGGTCAGCAAGTTGGGGCACTCATTGAGAGTGGGGCAACCCACAACTGTATTGATGCCTCATTGGTTGAGAGGTGAGGATTACAAACAGAGGATTTTGAGGGCCTCAACGGGGTTATAGCCAATGAAGAGTCTATGAGGGGAACACGATGGGTTCCCCAAGTGAGCATCATGATGGGTAACTATACAGTTACCAATGATCTCCACATCGTTGGTATGGGAGAGACCAACATAGTGCTAAGAGTGCAGTGGCTTCACTCCCTTGGTGAGTTTCGGACTAACTTTCAGACGATGGAGTTGAAGTTTAAATCCGAGGGCATGAATGTGATTTTGAGGGGATTACCTACAAGAGCACTTAGGGTGGTTACACCGAGGGAATGGAGAGCACATTCTAGCTTGGTGAGGAGTTTAATTATTGCAGATCGATGTGGAGAATGATGGATGTGGGTGTGACCAGCAATGTTACACATGAGACGTTTCAGAGATTGGGACTACAAGTTCAGATCATCTGAGTTTATCATTATGTTGGTCATCTGAAGTTTTGGTAGACTGGAGATCTCATTTGCTTGTTGAGTACTCCAAGAACCGACACTCTTGTGAGATTTTGGATGGCCACATACAGGATGACAACTGCAGATTGGAGGATGAGATGATCTTCTCTCGGGAAGATGGAGCCTTGTGTCAGATTCATGGTGGAGGATGGAGATATTGTGACATGTGCATTGTTCTTCCATGACTGGGTGCTTGAGCTTTGATGAGACCTACAGGCTCATGTCTGAGAGGTTCATATGGCAGAGGTTGAGGGAGGATCTCCTCAACTTTATACAGGCATATACGGTTTGTCACTATGACAAGTCTGAGCTTATGGGACCATGTTTTTTTGAATCGACATGGGACAACACTCCTATGATTTTTACTGCTTCTATGCCCAGTGAGCACCTCACCCATGTGTTAATCAATGGAGAGATGAAAGTGACCCATGGTTATTCAGTAGGTTCACATTCAATGCAGGAGGTGGACTATATGGAGCTGATATTGCCGGTTGACTGTCTGCTGGAGTCTTGGGACTTTTCCTCCACGAGACACATCGAGATACAATATGAGGAGCCTGGCTCTCACACGAGTGCAGGTCAGGTAGGAGAGTTAGCACCATTTGTGCATAAACAAGTTGTTTCACAGGCTGATATAGGGGATTCTACAAGATTCAGAGTGGAATTTCATACCCAAGAGTTGGTTGGAGAGGCCGTGAGTGATCCCGTGATGACAACCTTGCATTGGTAGGGATTGGACCGATTGGAAATTTTGGTGCGGGCACCAGTGGAGAGACGGTTTGGGTATCATTCTATTTCATGGTTTTGTGGTTACCTCAGATTACACGGATCCTTGGTGGACGACAGGGTGAGGTGGAGAAACTTACAACGTGGTATTCAGCTTCTGCAGTAGGACATGTTAATGCTTGGGGTAAAGCATTTCTCGGGAAGGGAGGACTGTAATGTCCCCTTTTCTTGCACCAAAGGCCTAAGGGTCAAACGAGTCCAAGCCATGGTCATATCCAAGGGGTGGGGGATGTTGGGGGCTACTAAGAAGGGGCCACATGGTACTATTATCCATGTTTGGCATTTGGGGGTCACTTTGGACCTGGGCGACTTAAACGGGAAAAAGTAACTTTAGTGAATTTTATTTTATTGACCCCTCCATGGAAAGAAATGTGTCTAGGGTCTATTGGGGCTCTTTTTCCATGGGAAGTATATAAGGAGCGAGGAGAGTAAGGAAAGGCACTTTTTACATATACATTTTATTGACCCCTTCTCGTGTAGCTGCTACTATTGCACTTCTACAGCTTGTGGAGTCAAATCCCACAAGGACCCTAGCTTCGGTGGTGAGAGACCCATCCCTAGCTAGCATGAAATTCTTCGGTAGTGAGAGATCTACCCTAGTCTGTCATTTTGGAGCCGCTTTCAGGGTCGTGCGGTAGAGACATTAATAGAGGTTTTAGAGGAAGGATCTCGAGGGTTTTTAGGGCATTTGAGGAAGATAATCAGTGGGCTTCTAGATCAGATTCATGGCAGCCATTTGGGCAGGGCGTGGCAGCTCATTGAAGGTGCCTCCATCATTTACCAACCCCTCTTCTAAGCATGGCGACTTGCAGCCTTTATTTGGGGGTTTTCCAGACGGCCGTTTCTAGATCTGAAGGTGCAGCCTTTATTTGGAGGGTTTTCCAGTCGGCCATTCCCAAATCTGAAGGTGGAAATACTATTTCCTATATCTGTCATTGTTATTTCCAAAGACCCTTAATTTCTGCTCCGATATTTGGAGAGTTACGAGCCTCTGAAGTTTCCAACTGTCTAGGGCACGCTGTGCTTTTTCTGGCAGCATTTTAATTTATGTAAAACTCCAAAAACAATGTTATTATGTCCTTTATAATAATATCAAGCCCTCTTCAAGTTTTCAAGTAATTCGAATGAATATTTAGGGAGATATAGATTTTATTTAGTTCACTGTCCTTATTGTAAAAATCTGGTAAAATCAGTATTTTATGTGGCTGCAAGTTTTCAATATTTTGTGCATTTTTAAGTGGTATCCCACAAGGGATATTTCAGTCCAGATCAGATTCATGAAAGCCATTTGGGTAGGGCGTGGCAGCTTGTTGAAGGTACCTCCATCATTTACCGACCCCTCTTCCAAGCATGGCGACTTGTAGTCTTTATTTGGGGGTTTTCTAGGTGCCGTTTCCAGATCTAAAGGTGCAACCTTTATTTGGAGGGTTTTCCAATCGGCCATTCCTAGATTTGAAGGTGGAAATACTATTTCCTATATCTGTCATTGTTATTTCCAAAGACCCTTAATTTTGCTGCTCCAAAGTATTTGGAGAGTTACAAGCCTATGTAGTTTTCCCGTTGTCTAAGGCATATTTGTGCTTTTTATAGCAGAGTTTAATCTTTGTAAAATTCCGAAAAAATATTATTATGTCCTCTATAATAATATCAAGATATCTTTAATTTTTCAATTGATTCAAGTGGATATCTTGGGAGATATTGATTTTTATTTAGTTGATGTCCCATTTGTAAAAATCGTAAAATTAGTATTTTATGTGGCTGCAAGTTTTCAATATTTTGTGCATTTTTAAGTGGTATTCCATAAGGGATATTTCATTATGGTTCTAGTTTTGATTATCGCCAGTGGTGCTACACATATATTCAGAGCTTGATCTTCCTTCTTCAATTCATCCTTTAAAGTCTGGAGCAGTGCCTCATAAGTTGAAATTTTTCTGACCAAAGAGGCCCTTGATCTTTCTACTTCTTTTTCAACATCCTTTGGTGCAGAAATTCTATGTGGCCCATCTTCTAGCACTAGATCTACAAATGTGCACGTAATGCATTGCAGAAGGAAATTTCTTAGGTACCTTTGGTTCCAGATGAGGCCTTACCTTCAAAATGTAGTCACCAATCTCCTCTGCCATGCTAACAAAGGCCTCATTCTTTGTTCGTTCTCTTTCCTTCTCTTCTTTTAGGTGCTCTATCTCCATAGTTTTATCCTTGTTATCCTCCATTAGCACTCTAATGGTGGTAGCCTTATCAATATTCCTCTGTGCCACCTTAGTAGATACCTTGAATAAGGCATTGCTAACTTGCTCATCATACATAAGATTAGGGTTTATAGTCATGTGTTTAGTTTGGGGTGCCTTCTTCACTCTCCTAGATACACAAGACTCCTCACATAGATCAAAATCTAGTTTTTCCATGTGATTCTACATGGACCAGGATAGCTATTTCCTTGCGTGAGTAGTGGCCATATATAGGTCCATCAACTCCCACACATATAATTCCTTGAGGTCCACGGTGCTCTGAAACTAGGGGTAGATGATTTTTATTGTGTCCTCATCATAGCCCATACTTTGCACCATGTACTCTTCACTTCTCCTTGTCCTTGGCCCCTTCGGAACGTGAGCGCTAAGGTTTGGAGTCGGTCCTTCTCCTGTCTGAGTTGTAATTGGCACACTAGTTTACTCGCACACGGTTTCTTCTACTTCTTTCACCCCTTCTTCATCTCTCATCTCCTCATCTCTGGGCTCCTCCATATCTTCCAGTTGCAATAGGGTTCTAGGCGCGCTCTCTTCTGACTCCTCCACCTCCTCATTAATCTTCAACTTTCTCCTCCTCTTCTTCACAGTGTCTATTTTTAGGGAGAATCGAGGTGATCTTCTTATAGGCTTAGGGGTTCCTGTGCCTTGAGTCCTAGTTTGTCTCGAATAATTTTCTAAATTGGCTATCTTTAGGTAATTTGCTTCCATGTCCAAGTCCTCTTCGACTTCTTGCGAATGTGGTGGAGTATTAGTGCACTCACTCTCCACTTTGTCTGTGGGTTGCCTCTGGCCTCTATGACCCAAGCCTCCACTATCTTCATGTTCTTCTTCTTCCTTGTCCATCTGTATGGGCGTGACAGGATTTGGAGATGGTACATTCTCCATTATATGCTTACCCTTAAGCGGCCTTGGGAGCATAAATTCATTCTCCACATACTTTTATTCTCCAGCCTAAGCTTGAGTTGAAGATATATGAGCATAGCTCCACTGTCCCCAATAGCCAAACTCACTGGCTTGATGTTTATGACATCAGAAATGAGCCTCTCAATATAGGCAGTCCGACCTAGATATACATATGTTTTCCTGAGAGTGTGGTAGTCACACTCTACCTTTTCTGTGTCGAAGTTTAGCTAGTGCGTGCATCAGTGAATATGTGAACTGAAGCTTGGAAGTAGCAAACTTTGAAGGCATAAGGAAGTTTGCACCATGGACTCCATGTCCCATCCTTCATAAAAATCACACGATGTAGAAATGTTGATACACCGTGAACCGCACTTGCCTGCTTGCCTACCACCAAGGGCAACTCCTTCAGAATGCACCACTCCTCTTTAAATGCCATGTGAATTCGGTCATACCACATTTTCGACCTTTGTTTAAACAACCCACTCATTGACCCTTCACATAAATATTTCTCAAACCTCTCAGGAGGGACTTCTTCTCTGGGTATTCCCAAACTTTGTTCTTTGTCCCATCAGGCACTCCAATTTCTACAAATACTAGAGAGAGTAGGATAGTGCCAAAAATTATCTTCTCACCTATGTGCACTTCCTCAATGATAGTTTCTACAATATAGCCAACCAAGTTGTATATTTATCCCTCTGTCATCTTCTTTGCAATGTGTAGCCACATTGTGTTTACCTGCAACCATCTCTCTTGATCATTTAACTTTGTGAGTAGATGCACGATTGCTTGTACTACAAGAAACTTCTTCAATTTATCTATGTCCATTCTGTGTAAGACCTTTGGAGAATCCTAACTCCTTCTTGGTGGCTATAACTTCTCGCTTTATCGGTTATATCACTTAGGATATCTATCCCGTGCCCTTTAGTCCTCGTTAATGTGGCAATCAGAGCTGATGTGATGCCCTGCTTTCCATCCAACAAAATAGAAAAAGTCCTAATGGAATCGCTTATCAGCCATTGATATAAAGCATTTGGTTTTCCAAAATAAGGGAGTTCATATAATTGATAGGCTCCTACCTTCTTTAACAACCTCTCTCTAGCATCATCATACATTGACATATCATTTACCATGCACTTGTTGGTATTTTTGTTTAACAACACATCCATTTCTCCTTTGTTGTTGGTGGTGTGATGGTTGTAATCACTTGTCTTGCATTGACGAATATGAAAATCCCAATCTCGACCAACTATCACTCCTTCTGGGTATTGAATCTCTAAAAAATTACTCTCGAGAGCAAATTTCAACCTCACTTCTACCTTTTTCTTTCCTTTTGTGCCTACTACAGGTGCTTTCTTAGGTGCCATTGTCAAAATCCCACCTTTTATCTTCTATGTCGAGTAAGCTCAAACCTAGCTCAAAACCACGTGCCCAAACTCCTTCTCAATGCTTCTGCTTCGCTCAAACCCTTCACCAATGGGGACGTAAGCCTCTTCCGTGCACAAATATGCTCTCCACATCTGGTTTGTAACTCTCCACACCTCAATACAATTCACTTGGCTCGGTCTGCACTTAGCTCACTCGAATACTTGTGATTGCAAAGGTAAAAATGAACCCACATCACGTCCTTATATATATTTTCAAAAATTTAATGCATTTATTGCTTCTTAACCTACCAACAATCCTCTCATTAATTGACCATTTTCGCAATTTCTATGCTGGTACATCTTCGCGCCCTATTGCCTATAACCTTCTAACATGCCTTCCTACCTTTTGGCTATAGAATTCTCTTCCACGTGCTTCCATGTGTCAAGTACCTCACCACCGCACCTTCCCGGTAGTTTCTATGACCTCTACTTACCTCACATTATACTGTTCCTTCATTTATCTCCATCTATTGTCTTCTTTAGAAGCAATCTCCTTTCTAACAACTTCTTTCCATGCTTGAATAACACCGTAATAATTTGTTCTCATGTGTACTCGACCGCAAATAAAAATAACAAACACCCCACACCAATGGTATGTGCGAGTCCTCACGCATAAAAATACTTGATTGTAATTAGCTTCTGGGCAGTGTGCAAATGCGCTTATTACAAAAACACCAAACTAAATTGACAAAGCATAAATGACGAAGAAGAAAATACATTAAGGAAATACATAAAGAGAAACCTATTCTAAATGGAAATACTGCCTTATTACAAACACCAAGAAGACTTTATTTATAGTAGGGCTTTAGCCTAATCCCGTTGAAGTAACCAAGTAACCGTATTCCATCAAGCACCTCTAACTAGCAAGCGCCTGAGTCAAGTATATGAGTGATAACATACGGTCCCAACCAATGCACTTTAAGCTTTCCTAGATGGCATAGAAACTTAGAATCATAAAGAAGCACCATCTATCCAACCTCAAGCTTCTTGTCCCTGATGTGTCTGTCATGCCATGCCTTCTGCCTATCCTTTTCCTACTTCTGACTCCAACGTGCTATGGTGCACCTCTAATTGTATCAACTTGTCATTTCTTTCTTCTAATGCTTTCTCATCAGCTAGACCTCCAGCGTACACAATACACAAAGAAGGTAACATGAATTCCATAGGAAGAACTACTTCTACGCCAAACACCAACTGAAAGGGTGTGGCCTTGTTGAAACTCTTGTAGGTTGTTCTATACGCCCAAAGCAATGAGAAAATTTATCGTCCTAATATTTCCTTCCAACATCACAAATTTTTGTCAAGGTCTGGCTCAATATCTTGTTGAAGGCCTCACCAGTTCCATTTTTCCTGAGGGTGATAAAGTGAAGTCTTATGGTGCACAACCATAAATCCATCTAACAATATCCTGATTGTCTCATTCAAAAAGTGTGTGCCCCTATCACTTGTCAAGCTTAGAGGACATCCATACCTAGTAAGAACATTTTCCCATAAGAACTTGGCTACTGTAGATGTTGTACAATCCTTTGTAGGTATTGCTTCTTTTTGCCTTGCAGATAATTTGTGTAAGTGATGATATAACGTGATCCAGTTCTACACGTGGCTGGTGAAATAGAACCCACAAAGTCGATATCCCATTTCTCAAATGGCTCTGCACTAGGAATAGGTCTTAAAGGCATTTCATCTCTTTGCCTAGTTTACCAAGGTGTTGAATGTGATCACACACCTTACAATACTCTTTACAATCCTTGTATAGGGTCTCCCACCATAATCCAACGAGTAGAATCTTGTGTGTAGTGGCATCACTTGCATAGTGCCCACCTGTAATACCACCATGAGCCTCTTCCATGATATCTGTGTGCTCATGTTCCAGTACACACCAACACAATACTTCATCTCGGCCTAGTTTGTATAAATCACCACTGATCAACATAAAGGGTGCATGAATTGCAAGTTGTTTCTTTCTAAGGATTTCATTCCTTCTGGTGCCATACCTATGCATAAAAAGACAAAAATATCCTCTAATTTTGAAGGCATGTGATGTAACATGTACAAATGTGTATCTAGCATTGTATCTTCAATTGTCTACGCATCCTCCCCTGACTGAATCTTTGATAAGTGGTCTAGGCCAAAATTACTTTTACCTAGTTTTACCACAACTGTGAAATCAAATTCTTTGAATAAGATCACCCATCGACATATGCGACCCCGGTAAAACATGTTTGTTTACCAAGTATTTTAATGCCATGTGATCAATATAAAATACAAAAGGTGTTGCTAGCAAATACTATCTAAATTTATGCAGCGTGTAGATCATCGACAAGGCCTCACGCTCTATTGTTGTATAATTATGCTCTACAGGAGTCAAATTTCTACTAACAAAACATATAAGATAATCTATAATACCCTCTCTAGGTTGATCTAACACCGCACCAATGGCTGTGCCAAAGGTATCCACATGTACATGAAATAACTGGTTCCATGAGGAAAACACATAATAGGTGTTGTAGTAAGTCTCTCCTTCAATGCCTCAAATGCGCGCTACTGTGGTTCTCCCCAATAGAACGTCCCTTTTCCCTTTAGTAACTCTTCCAGGGGTGCGGAAATATTTTCATATCCTTTGATAAATTTTTTATAATACCCTATGTGACCCAAGAATCCACGCACCTCACTCTGGTTGGTAGGATCTTCCAGACCTATAATAACTGCAACCTTAGTTGGATCCACTAATAAACCTTCCTTGCAGATGATGTTCCCTAACAAAGTGCCAAAAGGTGTAGCAAGCAGGCACTTCTTGATGTTTAAAGAGATGCTTAATTGTCTACATATTTCAAATATCAAGCACAAGTTGTCACAAAGATCCTTGACAAGTCCATACACGTCCAATCATCCAAATAAACCTCGCAAGAAGTTGTGAATAAAATCCTCTGGAATGTTTGAACAACTAGGCATGAAAATACAACAAACACGTTTTTCAAACCAAAGGGCATCACAAGATATGAAAAAATTCCCATTCAAAGGTGAAAGTCATTTTTCTTGATCCTCCCGAGCATTTCAAACCTAATGATACCTAGAGAATTCATCTATAAAAGAATAAATTTCACGCCCGCAATGCCTTCTAATATTTCCTCTGTGAAAGGCATGGGAAATGGATCAATTACGCATGCAACATTTAGTTCCATGTGATCCACACAAATCCTAATCCGACCATCTTTCTTTATACTGATTACCATGGGGCTAACCCACTTTGATTCCTCTAAGGGCTTGATGATGCCATATTTCAACATTTTGTCAATTTCTTCCTTAACTTTTATGCATAGGTTAGGGTTCATCCTGTAAGGTCTCTTCTTGACCGGGTGTGCACCTTCCTTTAGTTTAATTTTCATCTCTCCTAATGACTCATGCACTCCTTTTAATTCATGGTAGCCCCTAGGAAATAAGTCTTGAAAATATCACAAAGAACTCAATTATTTTTTCCACTTGAGAATCAAACCAATAATCCCCAATTATTGCCTCATTAGGTTCAACATTCATGTACAATGTTCACTTTCTTTGTCTTCATAGGTTTATGATAGGTGCACATGTTTTTATCCACACTATCCAACACTTCATGCGTACTTCTTTGAATGATCTATATTTAGATTGTCTACTTCTTCCTCATCTACTATGTATACCATCTTACATTTTTCTTTTCAAAGAAAACACATGTAAGTAATGTAACCTTTGTCTCTTATTTCATCAAAACACGCTCTTGAGTTTTCCTCACCAAATAAATCCTAAATGAGTTCTTCAGCCTTTGTCTTTGTCTCCCATAGTTAAGCACTTTATAACCCTTAATGCCTCTTCCACTCGGAAGTTTAGTAGAGAAGTAGTAAAAATTATGGACCATTCCTGCAATCAAATCCTACCAAGTTCCTGTCTCTCTATATAGCTCCGCATAAACATATCAAGCACGCACACAACCTTGTAAAGTGGAATAAAGTTTGTTCACCCATAGTGAAGGTGGTAAAGCTTCCTACCCCTTTGTCTAGAGTCTCTCACACTACTGAATGTGGTGCCGAACAGGGTATATTACCATGATATATGTAAATTTGAATAGACACGTTGCTCCTAAAAACTGAGTAGTTAGAGAAACTATGACTTCATTCCATTCTATAAGATTATCCCTACGAACCATCCACCTATGCAATGCTATCCATGTAAGGTATACACTAACATATTTCTTCTTTCAACTTGATCCGGTCCACTTTGCTCCTCCATGGCATGTAGGAATACCATAGGGTCTCCTTCTCCAATGTACTTGAGGTATAAGGTTGTTACTATCCTATGAATACAATGAGATTTGATTCTCATGCAAATGCATTTCTTAATTCGCGACCAACCATCTCATAGGTGCCATGTGCCCAGTTATCACAAGAAATACTTGTAGTATCACTAATAGAATGTGCATCTTCCCACTAGAGGATTCCTTCCTTACATGGTTCAATTACTTTTGGATCTCGAATGACGCGTACATAAATTCTATTTAGGTCTTCCTCCCTTAAGGGTTCAACATATGGTGCATATTTCCCATCTGTTAAAGGGATAATAAATATTTCTTCTTTTCTCTCAAAACTTATATATCCCTTGTTAAACTGTAGATCAACATTATTTGCATAGCACCAAGGGCACCCAAGAAGAGCTAGAAAGCTGTCCGCTCTGCAAGTGCCAAAACCTCAAAGTCCCCATTGAACTTGGCCCCTTGTATAGTAATGGATGCATCTTTTGAAAATATGATGGGAGTGGCCTTATTCCAATTATCCATAAACAACACATTAGAGGATGGCTGCAATGGCGGTCTCCTCATTTGTTCCCATGCATCTAAAGTAAGCACATTCACTTCCACATTTGTGTTAATCAATATATTTCTCAAGAGCCATCCATCCACAACAACATTCATAATGATCTCCTTGTTATAATCCAAGCTATGAGGGGGAAGATTAACATGTAAAATCTTCTGTCCATTCTCAATACATACGCACAAAGTGTTTCCCTTTAACCAATTCCCTAGTAATGGAATGATATTCTCCTAGCACAACATCTTGCATACCTCATTCAAGTCATCAATATCTGATTGACAAATATGTTACCTTCTTCTTTCCATATGCGTGATTGCTCCTTTAAACACTGTATTTCACCCTGAAGATTTTTGAGTACCTCCATGGTTTCCGATAAACCTCCTTCGATGCACAAGATATGGGTACCTTGCATGTAAAAATTCCTCCTTAGTTATGGTAGGCTTATGCTGTAATGATTCTTCGCGCACACAACTTCAATGTGTAGTAATATTTACGGTAATACTGTGTTACTGAGTGCCAAATTTGGCATCCACTAATTTTCCACAACGCAAGTATATTTTAACCATCCATGCACCCTTGTTCTCCTATTTATGATGCTTTCTAAGATGCTCATATAAGTCCGAACATTCCTCATAACTTTAATTTTTCCCATAGGTAAGAACAAGTAGTATTATGAAGAAATTCGTGTATGTAGTGGTCAAGAGATCCACATGTAAAACATGTTCCATGAGGGAACTCACCTCGTCCACCACCACAACCTTGGCCTCCAAATCCACCATGGTATCCTCGACCTCTGCCACGACCTCCTTCAAAGTTCCCTTCATTCCGATCATAGCGCACTTGAGTGTGATCATGATCATGGTGCTCACTTTACTTTTAGATTTATTTGATACTCATGTCTGTCACACACCAATAACTATATCATCATGGATCTGACCAATCAACCTACAATATTTTGTAGCTTGAATTGTGGACCGAATTTTTTTACAATAGCAAGATACATTCTTCCTTATCGCGTGTTGTAGTAATTGGAAGAGGCTGACATCATGGTTCAAATGACATATCTCACAGTCTAGCAATAGTGAACACACTAATATGTGGGCAAAACTATCCTTAGTGTGCCATTCCACTTCATAATCTATACACCAAATACCACTACATGTCTCATGAGATGAATTTACCAACAGTTTCTCCAATTGCTTTGACATAACTACAATATGTGCTTCCAGGAATGGGCTTACTCCAATGTCTATACTTCCAACTACCTCAGCATGCAAAGTGGCTTCAAGTGCTTCACACGGGTCCGTATATGTCTTATGCGAAAATGCCCTCCTAAAAGGTGTCATCAAACCACTAACAAACTATTGTGCATCTTTGGCTTACATGAATATCATAAGAAAATTTAGAAAACAATGTTTTGAAACAAGCATCATATTCCCAAACACTCTTAGTAGTGTCTCGCTTAATATCCTTGAGCTTACTTATACTCTTCTACTCAAACTCGTGTATATAAAACTCCTTAAGGAAGGCATCCCACAAGGCTACATAATATACGCAAGTCTAATTCCGGGTAAAACTTCTTGTACCAACTATGTGCACGCCCGCAATGTAGTGGCAAACTAAGCTGAAATTGCACTCGAATCCATAATCCCTTTGTGTTACGTATCTCACACATGTGCATGTGTTCAAAAAAATCCTCTATGCCTTTATACTCACGGAAGACAAAGTGACATATCCATGTAAATATTCTCGGGGTGTGGACCCTACCTACCTTATCGAGAACCTCATGAGTTACCTCTACCTCCAAAACCACCTAATCCACCAGAACTAGAGCCACCTATACCCCATGATCCTCCACCTGTGGTGGAAGCAGGCTGACTCGTGGATGTACTTCCTTGTGTCCCAATAGTGGTGCTAAAATAAACTCCTACAATCTATGAAGTGGTACTACTCCTAGAAGTGAGTCCAAAATTTTGTGCACTTGAGTTATGTGATGATGATGCACCTAAAAGGTACCTCCAAATAATAAATAAGATATTTACCCTTTCATAGATGTACTTGCTATTTGACGTACTCCTACTTCTTTCTACTGCCCAAACTAGCTTGCTAACTACTGGTTATACTAGATACTAGAAAACCAAGCGCAAAGGCTAGGTTGCATAGTAGATTCAGATGTGCACCGTGGCCTATGTCATCTCTGTTAGCGCACTCCCACGTGAAGGCGTGAGGGTTCCCTATCATGCTTTCCCAAATGGGGAGTTCCAGATGCTCTGGCTCCATGCCCTTTACGTGAGCTCCAAATCCTTCACTAGCCATCTCTCTCCTAAAGTCCATCCACTCTGCAATATCACATTGCTTCTCTATCTCCCTCTCGTGCACCTCATTGTATTTAAGCCACCTTTCTTCTCTTTTCCTCTCTACCGCTAGGTCCACCATCCTTCACTAAACCTGCTCCTACCCCCACGCGTGGTGGGGTTTAGCTAGCCATTGGTTTTTCTTCTAAGTTTAGGGTTACCATCAAGATCTTGATCGCTAGTGGAATGCCTTACAAATAAGTTCCCCACAGGATAATGTAAAAGCTGGAACTCAGCCTAGCACCGAGAAATAATAAGTTAAAATTGAGTACTCCAAAATATAACTGTTCAAAACACCACGTAAGTAAGTACCCAAAGTGCGCGTCCAAATTAGATCAACATCGAAAGGGTCTAAAATTATTTCTGCATCTAGTCAAGTGTGTGATACCTCCGATTCCTTTTAGACACATAAGCAACCAGCCACTCGTACAGTTCTACCAGAAGATAACAAAGAAGCTCTCATACAAACAGTCATACAGATTCGCTCCACACACACACGTGTGTCAAACTCGATCCAAGAGTGTTGAACCTCCATGCGTACTCTTCTTCTAGATCTTTTATCCACTCCTCAACACTTGCTAGAGTCAATCAAGTATGTCTTCATCGTGAACCATCTTGAAAACAACTGAAAAAGAGGTCTCGACAACGGAACCAATGATGTAGCCTAGAATCCACTATGAACCTAGACGTGCAACACATCACCTAACTTTTCGAGATGAGTGCTCACTTGAAGTGAACAAATGTACCAGACCCCTCTTTAGAGTTGCTTGTGTAGGATGTTAGTGTGATGAAGATATATCATATACAGATCCATAAATAAGAATAAACGTTCCACATGCATAACCATATCTAGATCTTAAATAATCATGAATTAAATAATAAATTTGATGAGATTAACCATATAAGAACCAGTTATAATAATTTTTAACACCATTATCCATCCAATGTACTCCATTACATTAACATTGTAAAACATAGAAGCTTCTTACATTACAAAATATTACCATAAGTTATGTGCGCATCGAGATCCAATAATATAACTCTACAATAAATCTCACACTTAGTATCCCCATAAAATACACACTTCACTACATATTTATAGGGGTGGGGACTTTCCCTTCATCACTTATGCACTTCCCAAAATAGGTCACATGCTGAAAATAGCCATGCGCCTTTACAATAACACACACATGCAAGTGCGCTAATAATCGACATCCTGATTAACTGAAAGTAGTAATCCTATTATTATCTCATACTCATGCATGACGCTTATCAAATACTCATTCCTAAAATAGCATTTGCGTGTCGCACAAGTCTTCATCCCGATGTGTGCTCCACACGCTATCTCCAAAAATAGCACGCATACATGAAAATGGCTAAGTCTCGAATCAACAAGTGTCCTAAGCACGTGTTTCCTTTCCTATCCTTTTACGCCTTCAAATGCACCTTGTTCCCCCATGCAAATCTTATGTGTGCCTTCTCCTTAGAACAATATGTTTGATCAACACTCAATCATTGGTTAGTTGCTATGCAACAACACATAACTATCCTAACATTCATCATTGCCAATTTTTCTTGATGATGAACCATATGAGATCATCCAAAACATCGATTGAAGAACCAACACACAATTGTTCTAGAAATCTCTTTGTATCAAGATTAAAATCTGTCTATAGAAACATTGTTTAGTACCAATATTTACATTGTGGCCCATATTTGGCATAAGTATAAAACATTTCATACCTCAATTCACTCAACATATAATTTCCATCTGCGCAATTCATAGAACTTTAATGCTTTTAGGCGGAGGGACAACCAATCTTCTTCTTCACTTCCTTGGTATCTAAATTTAACTTGTGTTCTTTAACAATTTCGTCTCTTCCCCGCATTGAAGGAATTGGAAATCATTCACCAAGGAGAATTAAGTAATCCTTTTCTTAGAGAACATATCATGATTTCAAGAGAAAATTTCTTCCATTCAACACAATAGAGAAGTAAATAGTAATAATGAAAAGATTACTCCATTTGAAACTAGAATGGACCTTATGTAGCCATGACAGTTTAAACATTTTATTCCACTTATATGATGTATTTTCAGACCCACACTCAAGAACATTGAGTTTAGTGCTCCAAACCAATAATATTTGTTTTTCCATAATCAAATATGCTAGAATGAACAAAACCATTATTGGGGCACAATTAAACCAAGAAATAAGAAAAGGATCATTTTAATTTGGACAAATGGCCAAAGTGAGTCAATGTAATGAGAGTGCATTAAGACTCAATAGCAATTCCAAGAATGATAGAAAGAAGAACAACTAAAATGAAATAATAAAAACTAAAACTACCATTGGGAAGCGAAAAGAACCTAACAAGAAGGGGTTGACTCTATAGAAATCAATGTATACAAAGCCATGTAATGAAAAACAATACGAGAGAGGAAATTCCTTAGTAAAAGGGTCAAGAGGATAAGGCCAATGGAGAATGAGACTCTACTTTGCATCAACGCGTCAGGAAGCAAAAAAAAATATCCAGTGGGAAACTTTGAATACTTTTGGATAGCAAAATTTGTTTCATGAGCATGGTATGCTTCATAAAAATTTATTATCTTTAGGGCATGAAGAATTTAAATTTCAAGCATTTATCAATTGTTTTGAACATATTCTATGGGAAGAAGGATAATGTAATAATAGAAATAGGACCCATACGAATTTTGAGATGTTTAACTCATTTAGGAAAATGGCAAAGATGAACCAACTTAAATTTCATTGCATCCCATTATTTAGAAGAAAATAATAACAACTCTTAAATTCCAACTCAATGTGAATTAATTGACGTGCAAGAAACTCATATGAAAGCTACCCAAGTTGAAATCTATATCATTTCAGATAATGGAAAATATGAACCAACTTAAAAATACCAATGTCTCTACAAGAAAATGATAATAAGCCTTAAGGTCCAACTCACCGTGCATGATTATAGTGGGGCAGTCATAATAAGGTAACCTTGAGTTATACGTCAACATAGCAGACATGAAAAGAATTTATTTTAACATTTATGTGGCACATTCAAGCACAACTAAAGTTTTTAATTAAAAGTCATAAAACATCTCATATTCATTATTAAAATTTTGGTTTAGGTTTCTCTCTTGTCTAATACTACTATTTACTAATATTAGCGCATTTTTCTTGAGTGTAATTTGTGGTTAAAGGGGTCCAAAAAAAAAAGGAAAATCCAATAGGTTCTAGGTTTGAAACCCAACCATCTGAATTTGATTTGTTGCAAGATAACTTGTGTTACTTTTGTTTCCTTAAATTTCCAAAAATTCTAGAATGGTTTTGAACTATGAAAGGATATGTTTGAGAATGGATTTTTTTTTAAAATAAAATCTTTTGTTTAGAGGAATTTTTCACATGTTGTTTTCCTTTTTCCCCTTGAGTCCAAGATTTATAGTTGACGCAATTATTGTTATAAAACAAAGTTTTTCTCTTACGAACATGAATATTCGCATTAATATGTAATAGAACCTGATTATTTCCCTTTCCACCTGCATGTTAGAGAGTTATAGTTATGTATTTGGGATGGTAGTTATAAAACAAAGTTTTCTCTCTATTGGAGAACAAGAGTGTTCATCGCATCAACTATTCAATAGTTTTGAGAAACCTAATGTTAAGATTTCTAATACCTTCGATATCTTTGGAGACTATTGAGAAAGAAAAAAGTCCCTTCAATCTTATGCATCTTGTGCCAGAGACTCTTGAGAAAGGAACAAAGTCCCTTCAATATTTTGCATCTTCAAATTTGTTGATTCAGATTTCAAAAGAAACATGTAAATCTAAACTACATATAAGTTTATAATTGATGAGCTTACTTGTGCAATATTCAACTTTAGAGAGAGTAAATTTTCTATTAGAGCACATGCAAATCATAAAATATTGCAAGTATATCCAACAAAGAATTGGAAGGATTAGCTCAACATCAAAACATGACTACAAATTTTGTAATTAGAGTGATTGGATGGATTAGCTCAACATCAAAACATAACTAAAATTTTTGTATTTTGAAGTGAAACTATTCCTATGAAATATCCTCAAGGGAAGAGATTTAGCATTGACCTATCATTAGTTTCTCCTTTCTCTAAAATGATGATATGATATGCCCTTTTTGAATCTAATTTTTGACTGAAAGAAATTACATACCTAACAATAAGGATGTTAAGCATCTCTAGTCGAGAAATCATTATAAGAAATTGAACAAGAGCTCAAAAATTCCATAAGCCGTTAAAACTAAAAAGTACAAAACCAATTTTCATAAATATGAGCCCATGAAAAGGAAAATAGGCCATAATACCTTCTTTTCTTTCCTATGAAAAACATTTAGTTATTACGAATGTTCACCTCTATTCAATCACTATTGATAGACAGGATAAAATGTCAAGGACTAAATGCTATCACATTATCATGAAACATGGACCTCAATATAACATACTCTGTTAACATCACTGTGTTAACAAGGTGTTCTTAGCTATAAAAAGGAAAAGAAGGCTAACACTGTCCAAAAAACATGATATTATGGAAAAATTTACATAAGAAGAAAAGTCCCAAAATTATTAATTGGAAAGGAAACGATTTACAATATGTACACATGAGCCAAAAATATGTTTGAAATTATGTTTTTTTAACTCTACATGAACTTGACATGGTTTCATAATCTATTTACCAAATTGGATATGAAAATAACCCATCTACAAATTACAATATAGTAGTAGTTAGCCCTAGAAAAGGAGTAGATATGCATGCATTAAACATGTGAATCAATTCATTCAGCTATAGTTTAGAAATAATAATTATACCAAATTGGCAAATTAAGGAACAAAATATAGTCAATAACGAGGAATTACATGGTCATTGACTCATCAATTTCAATCTCTAAAAAGGAACCTTCGATTTCAAGTTCAATATACAGTGTAAACAACATCAAAATATATTATATGATATTAGTGAACAACGAGACACCCAATCCTTAAACCAAGTCTTCCATTTGGCTATTTTTAAACACATAGCTCCACACCAAAAAATTGAAAAAGAATAATAATGAGGAAAGAACATAGTTAATACACGGAACATAAGGTTCCATTTACAACTCTGAGAGGAGGGTTCATAAGCATAAAAGTCAAAACCAAAAACAAGAGCATATTCATACACAAGGCCATGTATGATCTCAAAAAGACATCTGTAGTGAATCTAAAGCTTTTACAACTATAAAAACAAAACCCACAAATAAATTTAAGATATATATGTGTTATTGTTCCACTTAGCCCCCACACCTGCCTCTACACATCATTTACAATCACAGATTAAACAAAGGATATAACACATAGGTCTAATAGGAGACCAAAAGAAACCTAATGAATTAAAACCAAAACCTAAATACGCACATAATCACCGTAATTTAACAAAGTTAAAGCCATAAAAACTACTAAAATGAAAATAGAAATAGTGGCACGTAGCAGACAGAGCAAAAGGCATGTACTTTTTTCTTTTTTATTTTTTCTACGCATATTATTCCACACAATTTAAATCTCCGAATAGCCCTTCAAGTGAAGTACGGTAGAGGGTATTTTTTTAAGGTTACGACTTGGTTAGCACCCTCATGGGCTAATGAGACTGAAATAAGGAAGCTTTACACTTACCTTAAATAGTGTTTAGAGTTATATTTCTTGTTTTTTTTTTAATTTAGTAAATGGAGGGTTAGGAGGTTCAAGAAAAACCGTGCATAATATCCATGAGTGCCAACCTACCATAAGGTGAGAAAAAATACTTCGTAAAAGGCATGAGACTCGAACAATAAAGCTCCAACAACCTAGAACGAGGCATCCACAACATCCTACATTTCTCAAGGTTTAAACCATTGGAAAAAGCCTATGATGAAATAAGCATTATCTAAATAGTCGTAAATTAAAAATAATATTACTCAAAAGTGTCAGAGCCTCGATGCATGGTAGATTCATTTTACTCGCCGGAGGTAATGTATCCATATTTGGAACTTCAATCCTCTGTACAACTTGTCAAAAGGGTTACAAATCTTGTTGGTATGCAAGAGTTTCTACTCCTTCATAAGTTGAATATTGGTATAGATAGACTCCCTCCTCTTGGGTTTCTATTAATGATCCTTAACTCACTAAACATGAAGTTAAAGGGGTATACAAGAGGAGCTCACTAAGTCTTATTTGAAAGTTACATGGTTTGCTCTAAAAGATCCTTTCGGAAACCAAAGCTTCTTCACTATTTTCAATTTTATTCCTATTTCCATGAAGATTAAAACAAAATTATGGAATACATGAAGAGGTTTTGCCTTCATGCCTAAGGATCTATTTAGCTCGGCCACATTTGCTCTCACCCTCTATGGATAGAATTTGATCATAGCCTTCCAAAACATGAGCGGATTTGGCTGGTTGTGTTTTCTAGAACTTGAAAGTGAAGAACATTTTATATTAAGTGAGTCCCATCTACTGAAATCCATGGAAGATATCATTGTCTTTTCAAAGATTCAATGGATCTTTAAGGAGCCTCATTCAATATGAAGATTAGAAATGCTTAGCTTTATTTATTCATGAGATACTTCAACTCCTCGAAAGAATACTCAAATTGTAGTCCTCAAATACATATGAGTACATAAATATCAACTCTTATATCCAAATAAATGATTTCAGGAATCTTAAGGGATATCATATGTAAACAACCTAGTCCGGATGTGTTAGAAAACATACTTCTATTGGTTTGAAGCTCTGCAACCTTCTAAGCGATTGATTTTTTGTTTCTTTTTCTTTTTTGTTTCCCGAGATGTTTTGGCACTCCCTTTATGTTACGGTTCTTGGTTTGTATTTTTGATCCATAGGGCATTCTTGGCCTTCTGTGGGACATTAATATCTAATTAAATTAATTAAATTACCTCTACGGTTCCTCTCTCTCGAATGGTTTTGGAGCGGCAATGGGTAACAAACTTAGGATCTCGATCGGGAGGAGGATCCGTTTCCGCCTTAAACTACTTATTATGCTATACGGATATTCAATACCTCGATTACATCATACGAGAGGTGAGAGAGACATTGAACTGCGTGCATGTGAGGACATGTGCCATGCTAGGTGGAATACATGATAGACACAACTAATCCGCAGGCAGACGAGTGAACAATAACACTAGGATTTCAATCCATGTCTTCTAAACTCCTCTCCAATGTCGATTATACGGAATGTGTCGGGATCCAAGCGTGTCTTAGTTCACTAAAAGAACACCTCCGACGTAATAAAATATTTGGGTTACAAGTTCTTTATTACTATTCTATATAATTTAATTGGAGTAAAAAAAAACCTATTTTGTTTCCTTCTTTACATCATCTCTTGCTTTCATATTTATGCTAAGTATTAACATATAGGTAAAAGCAACACATGTATTCAAGCACACAAGTTAATAAGTCAACAAAATAAATTATTAATCAATCTCATTTAAATTATTAATTTGGTAGAACCACCATATTGATAATGTTTTTTTATGAAAAGGGATCTTATATTATATTAATGCAATAAGATACAAGATAGCTTTCAACAAAAAGCGGGCGGTATGAGAGCATGCCCTAAAACCACAAACAAAGATAAATTTGAGCCTAGAATAACAAGAGTCAAACTAGGGCTGAGCCTAGAGAGTACAAACAAAAGGCAGCACCTAAAAACACTTTTAAAAAAGCACTATCAAGCAACAACAAACATGCCTGAGGCAGGCGGATCCGATCATCCGACCACCTGAACTGTGCAAGTCCTTGCACCCGACATCCAAAAGCTTGATAATGTTTTTTGATTTGAACTTAACATAAAATAAATTCGAGATTTTATTCACTGAAGAGAGAGGTTACATAAATAGTGTATTGATCTCCAAAATTTAAGATTCAAACTTATCTCCTTCAACCGCTCACACCTAATAATGTGTGGGTCATAATAACTATAAAATGTAATACGATTCTCTCTCACACCTCATATATTATTAATCCACTAACTATTACAACTCTCTCTCTCTCTCTCTCTATATATATATATTATTACAACTCATCACACCATATACAATATACTAATATGTTGACTTTAAGAAATAATCCCTAACATTTCCCTCGTAGTGTGTACATAGGAGAACATAATCATACTAAAGAAATAAATTTTATTTGAAACACCTTGATTAGACTAGGTAAAAAACCATCAAGAGATGTATCTTTACCCTTCTAAAGGCATAATCGTGAAATTTGAATACCATGGATCGGGCCTTGCCCATTCCTAGGATCCCAAAATTTGAATCCTCTAGATTATTAGATGTATTTAACTATCTAGACAACAATCCATATTGAGTTAACCTTGAAATATTCTCTTACCCCCAAAATAAATTTTCTTCAAAATATGATTACTTTTTGAAGCATCACAATATGGGTTTATTCTACACACCACACAAAACATGAAAATACTAAAAATAGTAATAATGAGGACTCGGTCCTTGTTGTCTTTGTATGTAGCCACCATTGTAGATCAACTGTAATTTAATCATGAACAATATGAGATGATCTCTGTTTCACGTTAAAATCATCCTCAACATTTGATCATTTTGACGCTGTAAATTAGTTTCATCACTTTGATATATTTTTACTGACCTTGTTGCTAGTGAATGGGCGAAAGGATGTCCATTATCCTTCATTATCTATTTCCTCTATCCTCCAATATGCTTGAAACTTAGCATAAATGCCTTGAAACTTGTGTATTAAAACTTCCCTCAAAATAAAACCGACTTTTAAGTTATCGGGTAAAAAACCCAAAATATACCGTAAAACAAATTTTTAATACTTTGACTCGATAATTTTAACGAACTAGACAAATTCTTCTTTAACCATGATAATGAATGTCTCGACCTATACACCTAGAAACTATTTAAATGACACCAAATGCTTGAATCAAAATACTCGACTTAAAACACTTATAATAATTAGTCCACGAAGGACTATCTACATAACACTCAAGACTCATATAAGTTTTGAAAAGCAGAAAATTTATAAAGACATCCCATTGACCCTAGGCATTAAAAAATACTATTGGTCCAAATATATATTTTTAAAAACAATGACAAAAAAACACAACAAAACTACTCACATTAATTGAAGTTTATCCACTTTGGGGATTTGAATTTAAGAAGAAGTTTATAGCCGGATCAAATATCATTTTTTTAAAGATCGTAATGTACAAATATTTATTTCCTCTTGAAATTATGGCTTATATTGAGTAACTCAAAACACATATTTTGGAAGTGTAAAGTCCACGTTTCTCAAGTGGGTCAAGCTAGTTGGAGAATTCAATAGGTGGATTTGGACGTGGGAGGAATTTTTCTGTTGTGGAGGTGAGCTCGGTGAGACCACTTCAACTATTATAGACAAAGAAACAACTGCATATACAAAATAACCTACAAACAATTAGCATAAAATAGCTCACTTTTATAAAAATAATATACTCCATCATCTTAACTCTCTAATCACCTAGGAAATACTTAATTACTCTTCCATCTTAAAGATCAAAACATGTTTTTGATACTGAAAATGTGATTTGAGTCCGAGGTTTGACACCAAATAAACTTGAGATTTTATTCACACAAGAGGCTATATATACAATGTATTGATATCATATATGTTAGCAAGATTCAAACTTATCTTCTTCAACCACTCATACCTAATAATATGTGGTTCATTATATAACACCCATAATTATATCAGTAAGCTATAGAATGTAACGTATCATAGAATCTCTCTCACACTTTATTCATTATTAACCCACTAACTATTACAAAATAATACGATCTATATGAGTTGTTATTATACATCATTATACCACATAAAATATAATATGTAGAACATAATCTAGAATAATATTTCTACAAATATATTTTCAAAAGTCTTGAAATCTATTTTTAACAATTTTCAACAACTTTTAGTGTTTTGCATTATAAAGTGTCTTTAGAGAATTTTGGGCTTCATGAAATTGTAGGATTCTTATTTATCACTTATTTATCAATTGGAGCCAAATTTCATCTTTACTCTTCACTATTCTTTCCAACACATCATTTGGTTTGCAAATCAGGTCAACAAGCTAGAAGATATGACCCCAACAAGTAGCACTAAAAGTAAATAGTAATAATAACATATATTTTTGATTTTTGCTAATGTATTTTCTATTCCATCCCTAAGGTGAATACAAATGGTCTTCATGTAGGATGAACTTTTGGTTCCTCATGGAACCCTTCATATTATATTATAACATTTTTTCATATTCTCCATCAGATAGCTATAAAGTATCTTACTTTAAATAAAGTGATAGATGTATGGGCATACATCTCTTATATATTTTTACAAATTGTATATAGTTTGAATTGCAATAAAATTAGTTTGTTTTACATATAAATTTCTTGTGAACATATTATTATTTAACATATTAAGCACCATTGTTAGTTGTTTTCAATCAGGTTGTTGTAATGCCCATAAATTTTATTATACGAAATGTTACAAAAAAACTAGCAAGTTTTTTTTGTTGTTTATATGATGCAACACTTAAATTTTTTCAGTTGTCACATGATACATAAACAAGCCCACATAATCACCGATATTAAATTTTGCATCACTCCAGGAACACTGAGGTTTCTGACTTTACATTTGAATGCATCATTATTTGCTACAAAGAGGCATTTCATTTGTGTAAAGCACACATCATATCTTTAGGTTGCACAATGCCACAAGGAAATCGTGGTCCACATCATTCGGGGTCCGACCTAGAGTTATTATTCCCTATTGGTCTCTACCACTTTCAAAACATGTAACTCAACTAAAATTATTAACAACAAAGATTGGTCCAATAGTGCACTTCTTGGTGAAGTGACCTAAAACAAACACAAGCCATCACTCAAGACATGGGGTGTGTAAGACTAAGTTTCTTAACTAGTAGTATGTTTTTTACCACCATCATCTTATGGATTCAAGAACACTCACGGTCCAACTAAATATAAGGAGAAAAGTATAACTCGACACCAATCACTTAATACCCATGTACCCCTTACCAAATTTCTTGTAAGTACATTAAGTAGGCCGAACACGATTTAACCTTCCCTTAATTTGGTAACACACGAAGATGCTCGGAGTTAGCATAAGTGGTGTGACCATTGAATGACACACCATTTACCAAATTGATGACCCAAATCCACCCCCCTGACACAGGTGGTATCTTAAATGAATAATTATAAAAATAGAACCCATGCTTGACCGGGTATAAGGCTCACATTTTATTCTATCATACATATTACATAAGTGCGTTAAGCGGATCACTTACTGAGACATGCAAGTCTCTAAAGACATCCTTTCTATGGTGTAAACCAAAATTGGCTCAAGTTTCCCTTCACACATTTCTCTAAGTTGTTCAAAGACACATATACTTTTGAATTATGCTCATAGATTAACATAGAAAGAAAGTTTCATTAGATCGGTGGGTAAGATGAATTTATTCTTAGGAAAAAAAAGTCAAGAATATTATTATCATGAGATACTACTGGAGAAAATAATATTCTAGGTTAGGAACCATAAGGTTCTCATTACTATTTCTTGTAAGCGATATTGATCCATGATAAACTTGCTACATTAAAAAGATTTATCAGCAATGTAATCCTTCTAGTAAGAGTTTTGTAAAAGGGCTTAAATCTTCCCTTAATTTACGTGCAATATTAATCTCAATTTATCAATTTTCTTCCACATCAATACGCTCATGGTTACATAAACAAGTAATGACCATTTTCAAACAGGTAGAAGGGTTCCTCCTTATTCCATTACCACAAAAACATTAACCTTAGTACTACCATAATGCATGGTTATAAATATTTCTATGCTAAACATGTAGTTCCATCTTTTCATTACTTCACAATACACCTTTAATGTGCACGATAATTCTAGTTATCCCACTAAATTTACTTAAAGTACTCATCATTTTCTGGTAAAAGGATCCACAGGTGAGGAAGTTATGCATGGGTTTCACGAAAATCATTTAAAACCTTTAGTAAGGTATGCCAAGATTGTGTAACCCACTTAACTAGTTTTCCATTTCATAAGAAATATTTAATTACACATCTTTATAACAACATTCTCCCCCCACCCTCCATGAGTGGTATGAGCTTACCTCCATAAGGTGGTGAAAACCAGCTTCTCCAAAGGCCGCATGTTACTATAGTCAAATAAGATACTAAGGTTGAATTCTTCAATTGAACGAAGAATCATCTACACACTATACATTTATACCTCTATAAAGTTACACTTTGTCCCATGAACTAACAATGGTTATAACAAGGTTTAACTTTGAGCTTAAAACTTCTCTTTTCCCATGTAACATTTTCAACTTTACACACCTTCACACATGTTATAAATTTAAAGGGTTAATTACTCACATAAGTAGCGATATTAACATTTTTCCCATTATTCAAAGTGTTATCATGATGCTCTAGTTCGACTATTATATAACATTTTCCCTTTCCATAGTTACCTAAAGATCACTTGGGAGGCAAGATCCAAATATACAAAATATCAATCAATTGTTTACCATTACCATATCCACTTCATTTACTCGTAGTAGAAAAGAAAGGCATTTCTCACTAGAACTAATGTAATAAAATATTTCCTTTGCTTATTGCTAGATTAGGTTCCCAAATTTACCATAATAACTACATTATATTTCAAGATGTACATATTACTACAAGAATAAACATACTAACACTAGCAAAATTATTAATCCTACTTAAACAACACGACATTTGAAAAAATAGTTATATTTTCATTTCAATAAGTACAACAAAACAAATAAATATGACATAAACCATTTATTTTCCGTTTTAGAAATACACACATATTAGGAAACCATATACATATGTACCTTATTAATTATTTTATACCATCAGCGCCACCTACAACCCGGAAAATATGTAATCATATCGTCGAAAAACATTAAGCAAGGACAAATCCCTCCCATCATACATGCTAGTGAAACCCCAAATTAATTTCAGGTTAGAGAGATAATAAATTATTTAGTTTTCCGTACTTATTTAAATGAGACAACCCTTTCAAGTTTTAGAGAGAGGTTAGAGAGAGAGAAAACACCCACTCTTTGTATACCCAAGTAAACTAGATCATTTCTTGTAACCAAGGAGGGTGAGAGATAACACAAACAATTTTTGATTCATTACATTCAAGTTTCAAAGGTTTTCTCATAGGAATATCAATTTTTATGACTTAACCAAGTCCTCATCTCTGTTATTTACAAGAGCCTGTAGAGTACAAAGTGCCGAATCACGTAGTTCTTATTTTCATCAAAATCTTGATTAAGGTTACCAAACCAAATATTTATATTCTCCATACACATTTCTAAGCATCACATTAGTTTTAAGCTTTGAACACATCTTAGTCGATGTGGGTCTCTACAACCTTTATTGCACTATCGTGCCACAAATCAGCCCAAGTGGCCACGAAATGGGCTCGCAAAAATGACGCAGGACCCCCAAATGGAATGATTAATTACTCCCCAATTCTCTACTATACATAGAATCACCAAGAAAGACAAAATCCAAACCAACCATTGAGGTTCAAACTACAACATGTATTTGAGGCTAGTTGGAAGAAATCAATCATTTTCCCTTCATAGACTAAGCTAAGTGGGCTCAGCGAAAACGGTACGTAAAAATCTCTTTTCAAGGGTAACGATTAAGACAAAATACACTATGCTATACCCCATATAACAATGAAGAGGTATGCGGGGTCAAATTTTATTTTGGGATCCATAGGCACAAAATACGAAGTGGTTTCTAGAGGGTTTGGTTGTAAGTGAACGATAGCTCCTAGTTAAGCTGTTTTCTAAAGTGGCCAAAAATTCAATTCACAACCATGATCAACATGAGTTTAGAAAAAGTTTATAGTTTAATATGGGGTCATCATACAAACACGGAAGTTACGATAGTTTCTTTAGTGAAAGCGAGGTTTAGATGTGCTTCTAGACAACAATTTTAAGAGACTTTGTCACATGATTTAAGGCTTTTCAAAATCCTAAGTTTGCAATTTTAAAAACCATTTTCCTAACAATTTTCCTAGTCACAAATAAAGTTTGTTCTTTTCTAATCGAGTGTTTAGTACTATAGCACACCGTGCAAAGCATCAATTTTCATCATAGGTAGATATGGTGTGGAAGTATTTCTGGAGTTTGTAATATGATCCAACAAAATAAACCACACATCATTAACAAGCTTAATTCAATATTTAACATTCCACTAACTAGGAAAAAAGAAATGAAAGTTTCAGAAAGAAAGTAGGAGAGGAGGTATAAAGTCCATGTGGTGAAGCTGATCGGCCAGTAAGAATTGAGGAGTTTAAACACACGTGCCCGTTACACTTGCTTGCAGATTTTTTTACTAAAATATCTCATCACACCATTCTATGCATCCCTCCACAGACCATTGCGGTCCAGAGAAGCGAGCATCTTTTTGCATTATGTTGCAAAAGCCTAGCTTTACTTCTGCCACTACTTTTAGCTTAAAAGTTTCAAGGTTTTCTCAACATTCCCATCTTATGCATATTATGAAATTGTTGCATTCCATAAGATCCCACTTCTTTGAGGTAAGTATGTCGAACAATACACATCTTCTGCAATCCTTTTAAAACCATGAGGCTGCATTTCCTAATTTTGTGTACATCACTAACTCCTATTTTTAACACAGCCAATTTTGGAAGTTTGCCGCGGACAGCCCTCGTCTCCTTATCACAAGAAAGTGCAACCAAAAACTGCCACAATTTAGTTCAAACACTAAGCAATAATTCCTTACTACGCCCCAAGAAAACACTCTCACTTAGCCACCAAAGATTTTATGGCGCATTGGTGATAAAAAAGAATAGAGTTTTCCCAAGATAGCCATCGCATCCAAATACATTTAACAAAGCACACAAATCCAGATCCAACCACCACGGAGTTCAACTAAGCATAATGATGGTAAATTTAGAGTTTCTTTCTTTCTTTCTTTCTTTATCTTATTTTCATGAGACCGAGGCATCCATTCGGCAGTAGCCTAGTAGAATAATAAAACAAAACAAAAGCTGAAGCTACATGGATGGGACGTTCTGAGAGACGCATTTCTTCGTGCATTCACCAAATACATAGTCCAAAAGATTTTCTAGGCGTCATTGGAGAACACACATACGTAAAACTCCTAAACACCTACGGTTCCACACATTCCCCAAGAGGAGGTGCTCCATAGAAGCTTGGATTTATGCCAAAGCTATATTTTTCAAATCTTCCAACGAATTCATCATTTATCCTTTTTTAATTTGAATTAAAATTAATAAATATATGTATCCTTATTTATTTATATCAATGAATAAATATAGGTATATTTATCCAAATCCTTTACCCAAATCCATAAGCGAACATGAACCAATATTCCACCCTCCTATAAAAATATTGTTAAGATCAAACTTATATGAATAAATGATTACCTTCCCAATGACACCATCTTGACAAGTCAAAATGCTTCGGCAACTAACCTGCAATTAGTTTATTATATTCCACATACTCGAAAGGCTTACACTTGTTATGGAAGGACATGTCCCTCCACCTCAAGCTCAATCTCAACCCAAACTCGTCGGGTTGGGATTATATGCTTATGGACCAGGTTAAACAAGGTAGGGCACTAGAGTTTGCAATCCAACTCTGATTAGAACACTAACATGACATGTACTCACAAGAAGGCACTTAAACTTTTATAGAACCCAATACCTTAACAATAAAATAAATTTAATTCCATTTTAAAATTTCATCAAGAGGGAACCAATCCCTAAAGCAATAACCTAACTATAAGTTTATCCATTAATATTCTCTTTTCTAAGCATATACCACTATTAGAAACTAGTCCATTTAAACCTAATAATGCATTCAACTCATGTATTTTTCACTTATCAAAATTTTAAGGAAATGAAATTAATCTTATTTTTAGCAAAAAAAGAGATAACAATAATGCAACAAACATAATCCACGATATATGAAAGCTAATTAACCCTAAAAAGAGTGTTTAAATTATTCAAACAACATGCCGCATCAAATAATGGTCAAGGGAGAGAACTCACCTCCCACAAAAAACTAACCAGGTGGAGATCCACCGCCAACGCCCAAGAATATGGGGCTTCCTAATGAATATATGTTAAATATAAGGAGAGCACTATTTTTGAATGGTCTAACTCTAAAATCAACAAATCCAAGAAGGATTACTTGCAAAAGATAATCAAATTGGCAAGGCGTTAGCTTAGCCACTTTGTTGGAGCAAGGAATGAGTGGATAGGTGTAGGACACCATCTGCAATGGACATACACACATAAATTCAATGGATTATTTAATTGCAAGAGAAATACATATAAGAGGTCGATATGTATGGATAGATAATAGGGTTTAAAATATGCAAAAATAAGACCTATACACAAGCAAGGGAACCAACTAATAACTCTAGGCCCTAATTCTACTTCTATAAAATTATAAAACAAAGTATCCCATCTACACTCCACATCTCCCCATAAATCTCCTAAATCTCCTTATCCCCTAAGTAAACACACTTAAATTTCTCACACAACACACACAAGTCATCCAAAATCTTAAACCATAGATTTAACTTCAAATGAACGTTTTTAATATCTCGACCAAGAATCCTCTTACCTTTCCAATATATAAATATATTGTGTTTTGTAACACCCACATTTTCTCAACAAAAACTCACGCGAAACCTAATAGGAAAATAGGAAAAATTATGGAATAATTTTTTTCAAAGGTTCAAGCGTTAGCTCGGTTTTAATTAAATTCGGATTACAAAATTTTAAATATTAATTAGCGGTCTGTGACTAAAATAGTGATTAATATTTTAAACCCAATTTCAGAATGATGTTACCATTTAATTCCTCTCTTCTAGACCCAAAATATTTTATTTAAAAAATCCTCATTTAGCTTTTCTTCATTTAACTCCGTTAACTTTTTAAATTCATTATTGAAAAGCCCATTAGTAATTTTAAAATTTAATCGGATAAGGCTAATAATCATCTAGAGTTAATGGCATGCACATAATAGTTAGTCTATTCCTTAAATAGGTCAAGTGAGCACAACTTAGTCTAACCCTTTTGGTCCCCCTTTTAACATTACACACACATATTTGTGGACTTTGGCGTAACTGTGATGCCCTATTTTTTTCTCAGCTCTTTTCCTTTTCGGGGTCTGATCCTCGTTGTAAGAGCGTTTATTTAACTCACTTTTCTCAGGACCCTTAAGCTTGATTTTGTCTTTGTTGTTTGTCTCTGTTTGTGTTCTCTCTTGCTTGGCCTCACGAGGCGGATCCTGCTTTTTTACCTTATCTCGATAAAAACATTACACACACATATTTTTATTTAATTCATTCCCACACCTAAATACCCCATCACTTAAGTGATGTAGGGTTCATCCTACACACTTCGGGATCTAATATATCAAGCCATTAGATCTAGGTTGTTTAAAGGAACCCAGAATCTTTATGAGATCTCATATATTCATTTCTTACACCATTTTTGTCATTTCTCTTGTTTTGTTTGTAGGTTAGGAAGGAGAGAAGAATATGAAGCCATGGAGGCTATTAAAGAGGATTGGAAGCCCTCCTTTGTTGAGTTCTTTGTGATTAATTATGGGTTCCTAGTCCTCTTCTTTATTTGTTTATATGGTATTTTCTTGCAGTTAATAGTATATACAATGAGTATATACCCATTTGGGTAAAGAAGAATAAAGGAACCCTACTTATTTATTTTCAACAATTTTATATATATATATATATATATATATGTTTGTGTATATATATATATATCTATTTTTACTCATTTAAGAACTCAAATCTCCCCTCCTCCAACCCCTCACACACATATAAATAATAAAAGTCGCGGTTTTAAATATATATATACATTTTTTGATCACAGCGTATTATACAATGGCAGGGGGAGTTTGAATGCGCTGAATTTAATTAGCAAGTGGAGGTTTATAGAGTGGGGGAGGGCGCCACCTCACCCCCCACCCCATATATCATATAGGTTGGAGGTGGGGTTCGACGCCCCTCCCCAACCATTATAATCAATAACCCTTACCACATATGGCCGCATGACTAATCATTAGCAAAAAAACTATATTTTATTTTTTTGAATTATTTATAAAACCACTTTCCTACTTGGCTGATTTCCAAAATCACTTAAAACAATTTTAATTAATGTGTCTTTTTTTTGTTATCTATTATTACTTTTAGGTTTAACTTAGCCTGATATAAGGGTTTAAGTTTAATTTTGATTTATTTATATATATTAAATTGAATATATTAATTTCTAACAACAATATTAATACTTTGATATTATAGATTTTGGAAGTAGGAAAGTATATCAATTATCCATTACTTATGTATACAAGTATTTATTGATTTAGAGTTTCCATTAAGATTAGGGATTGCGAAAAGGGGAATTAAATATCAGTAATTTTATAAAAGTTTACAGTAAATATTTTATGTATCCCAAGTAAGTATAGAAGTGCACAAACTTGTGTATTTGTCAAATTTAACTATTTATCACATTCATCTTCATTTATATATAATATTTTAAGGGTATAATTAATTGTGGATCATTCATTTACTTTAGAATCAAATCCTATATACAAGACAGGAGAATTTATTCGATAAATCAATCATATCTAATCCTTATATATGTAACTAGTTGGATAAGGGAAGACCAACCATTCCTAATGAAATTTATTTCCAATATTAAAGTAAACAAATGTTTTCAATAAAGAAATTAATCAACCTTTAATCTAAAACACTAATATTAAAACAAAACCAGTTGCTATGTATATCTCCCTAAACACAAATTTAGGTTTGAAAGAACTTAATTTCTATTTACAAAATCATTACAAGGTTCATATTCACATGGAGTAATGTAGATTATAGCTTAAACCATTTCCAAGAATGAATGAGATTACATTCAATAAACTATTGATACAATTTCAAGTTGAGAGTATTAATATTGCAGCTACTAAAATTCACATGTCTTTCTTCAACAAGAGTACTTCATCCTTAGAGTTCACCATATTCATCAAGGCCAAGCAAACAACAAAATGGGGTAGTAAGAGAACACCTCTCCACCCAACCAAAATATCCAACAAGGGAGAGAAGCTTTCTTCCTCATTGGCCCTCGAGCAATAAGGAAGCAATGAGGGCTATTTAAACTGACCATGACAACTCAAAAATGACTTCTATTGGTACCCAAATTTGTTCTCCTTTTCAAACCTCAAGAAACAACACAGATTCAAGAGAGGAGCTTAGAGGCATATAGATCATAAATGTATGTCATTTTGTAGCCGGGAGAAATCTAGATGTCCCTTTGTTACTTGGATTTGTGGAGAGATGGATAAGACTCAAAAGGATGTGATCTTATCTTAACTATTTTAGGTCAGTGCCTTTCAGGCCAAGGTAAGAGAACCTTTTGTAACCTTATGCATTTATTTGAAAGGAGATACATGTACCTTTCTTTTGCATAAATTTTGTGGAGAAGGCCTTAGGAAAATATGATCAACACACCACATCGACTCTCACGAAGTTGTCATGCCAGGATCATGGAGATATCTTCACAACAAGGCAAAGGTTACTAAAGACATTTGAGACCTTGATTCGTTCTCGTATACTTTAGTAAAAGGATTTTGGTCTTGGGTGGGTATACGAGGAGAAAAAATAGGGGTAGTATGGGTAGGATTAGTTATTTTAAATGTTAGATTTTTTGGTAGGAGGGAGATCTTGACTCACTACCTTTAGATCCTTGAGAGCTTATGAAAAATGAAAAATGAAAAAAAATCAATCAAAAAAATGCCACAAAAGTTAAACTATTTCCTCAACTAGAATATGTGCTTCAATGGAGGCCTAGATCATCACTCTTTTCACACAACTGTGGGATTACTGTCACAAAAGGCTTGGTCGAAATACAGACCCAATAAAAGCACCACGATATTTATACAAAATCATGCCTCGATGTACACCCAAAGGCTTGCAGAGAATCTCTATTAACAAAATGAAAGAAAAGTGATTTTAAGTTTTCTATTTATCCCACTCCCGTATGAAGGTTCTTACGAGAGATGAAGTGCAGATAAACACTAGACTATCACAAGGACTATCGAGACATGATCGAGACCCATGTGATTGGACCTATTTTACCAACATAAAGATTATGCATAGAAACAAGAAAAACTACTCGTATGCATTCAGAGATGAAATAAATACACTTTACTCAAGATTAACACAGAATAACTCAAAGTTTGATCAAATTTATTAGCAAGGAAAGTTTCGGTAACAATCTCAAAGCTTTTCAATGGCTGTAAACTTGGAGCCACCTCGACACGATCAAATTTGACAACAAAGAGAGATATATAGGCTTCTCACGATTCGGCTCAAAATGGATGGGCTTTGTCAAGCTTTGTTTCTTTGGAGAAAATTAGTCTTGATCTTTCCAAAAAAATCCCAACCGTTTACATGAAAATTGCCATTTATAACATTTCCAATGGATCCCCTTCCTCCTAAAAGATAAAAAATTTAATTACACAGGTTATCTAAGCCATGATTCTTTGTGATTAGTAGAATCGAGATCTCGTAAAATTCACCGGATGCTCGAGGGAAAATATCTTTAGTTTCTTCCCGCATTCAACTCCTTTCTCGGGAAAAACACACCTCTATCCATTCGCCAACCACTTTCACCCCATATCAATCAAATCTACTTTGCCATTTTTGTATGTTTTCAAAGAGAAGAAAAATGAAATTCCGATTGGGCTTGAGAGTCGTCGTTTTAATGGTGAAAGACGCTCCCAGAGATCTCTCCCACCAAACTCTAGATATCAAAATTAACTTCGCTCCTCTTGGGCTCACATGTAGAAAATAAGTAAGAAATCATGAAGACTACGCACTCTGTAAAGAGCTTTACGTAAAAATGGGAAAATTTGATTTCAGACGCTTCAAAGAGCGGCCGTTGATCTTTGATTTTTAATGTTGGCCATCCACGTGGAAGATGCAAAACAAGCTCGGGGCTTCCTTTGACCTTTTTTGACCTTTTTAGAAAAATGGAAAAATTTCACCTTTTTCGCCCCGCACCTCCGCTTAAAAATGGGCATTTACATGTCCCGTAGGTGGGCCCTAAAAGAAACGTGGAGAAATTAGGCCATTTCGCCATTCTTTTTTAAAAAGAAAATTTTTCCAAGTTTTCTCGCAGCCCACCCTTGAGAAATACTTTGACATGTGTCCCAATGTGGGTCCTATTGGAACTACACTTCCCTTTTACTTTTAACTTTTTTCCCAAAAAGGAAAATTTTCAATTTTCCTCCAAGTCACGCCTCCGCCGTTAGCGATTTGAGGCAAACATTGACTATTTCCCATCGCAAGTCTCGTGAGGCCATTTTTCGCTATTTTAACCTTTATGAAGGAAAGAGGCAAAAATTTTTGAATTGCCTCCGGCGGTCCCTTCCGCTTCGCTTTCTTATGACTTTTCAAATGCCACGTGTCACCACGGCGCACCTCGAGGTGGTCTGCAAAATTTGATACTCAATGAGCGCGGTTTCATGCATGTCTTACTCCTGGGTGAGGTCTCTGGGTCACCGAATGTTTGGGGAGTTCGTGGAAGGCACCATGTGTCAAGCTCCAAGGCGGTCTTCTCCTTGGTCATTGAAAAGTCCAAGAAAAATATGCAAAGTGGCTGAGGCTCCTCACGCCTCAACCTGAAGCTTTAGAATGAAACTTAAGGGCTAGTCCCCAAACATATGCGTGGTTCCTCCACATGTATCTATGGAACAAATTCAAAAATGGTGCCCAAGGTGGAGACCCTGACAGAGCGTAAGCTCGCCACGTGTCCTAGTCTCTCCGCCAACTACCCCCAACCGCATGAAATTTTTTCTAAGTCCTGGCCAAGCAGCGGGGGGAAGCCTCCACGTGTCCCCCCCGATCGCTACTCCAAGGAAAAGCCCAAGTGCGTATCTTCAAATGAATGCCATTCCTCCACATGTCCTCGACTTCCCGATAAACTTTTGAAATTTGTCTAAGTATGGGAAACCCAATGGAAGCTCTCATCGTGTCCTCCCAGCATGTGGCTTCAAAGCCAAACCAAAAAGTTGATTCTCAAACGAAGCGCTGCTCCTCCACATGGAAATTTTTTTAAAAATGAGGTTTTTCATGGAATTTCCAAAGTATTAAGATGATCCGCATCCAACCAAGAGGTGCCGTTACGCCTTCGTCCGATTGAAATGATGCAAATTTGACTTGGGAGAAATGCACCACAAACCGTAAAACATAGAGAAATGTCCATTTGAGCCCTGAAAGAGTGAAATTTTCTACAAGGACAAAGATTTTAGAAATGTTTGCAAGACTCAAATACATTCGGGGGACATACCATCTATATTACTCTTTGAAAATTTAGAAAAAGCAATAATGTAACGGAACTAGTGCATACTG